>JAHSPW020000015.1:14932500-15532500 GCA_019985065.2 Arctostaphylos glauca | reverse complement strand
ATCTGCAAATTACACGTCCCTTTGGCTTGCGTTACACCTTAGGTTTACCAATATGGGTAGGTTAAAGGTTTCTGCTAAAGAAACTTGCACTTTGTAAAATCTACGATTCTCTAAATCAACTGTACTAATTCCCCGGCAACGGCGCCAAAAACATGACCGGACCGGCAAAGTGTGTGTCGTTAGGGTGCCGGCCTCGGGTCAGTGGTTTAATTTCATAAAACGGGACTTCCCTCTAAATATGTAAAAACGAGTATATTGGAAAGTCCGGAGTATCGATCCACAGGGAAAAAGACCGTTGGATTTAAAGAATTCGCAAATTAATGTTTTTGACGTTTCGGACGTCAACCTCAAATTTGTTTGGTGTGGTTAACAATGATATTAACTAAGTGGGGAATTAAAACTAGATTAAGGAGTGGGGTTAAGTCCTAAAGTGTGGTCTATTCAAATCTTTCGTTGGTCTATTTCTTCTCTTTATAACTCAATCTAGCCCCCGGTTCCGGGTTTTAGATCGGAAAATTCTTCGATGAAAATCAGGATTTTAATTCTTAAAATGGTTTTGACGGATCTTTCAAGTTCAAGGAAAAAAAGGATTAAAAGATAAAGGACATCGATTCAAGTATTAGATATACCAACTCTAAGGATGGCTATAACTAAGCAAGAACTTAACACTTTATTTTTATTTCAATATGAAAAACTTAGAAAGATCCATCAATGGCATTAACAAATGTGGAGAAGATATAGACCAACATGGGTTTGAAATCAACTTCACATTTAGACTTAACCCACACTAATTTAACTACTCATATTTTAACATGAACATGATAGAAGTGATAGAAAACATAATAAAACAAACTTATCTAAAGACAATAAGA
The DNA here is from genome assembly GCA_019985065.2 of Arctostaphylos glauca. Lineage (NCBI taxonomy): Eukaryota > Viridiplantae > Streptophyta > Magnoliopsida > Ericales > Ericaceae > Arctostaphylos > Arctostaphylos glauca. The sequence goes on along the minus strand of JAHSPW020000015.1, from coordinate 15,531,628 downwards.
AGGAATTAAACAAAACTCTAATAGAATCAGATTTTAAGGTAAGAAGAACAATACTAAAATGGAAGAAAAACAAGTAAAACTTACTAACACTTAAGTGCTTCCAAGAGAATACAAGGATTCATAAGGGGAATAACACTCAAGGATTCAAAACTTACTTAAAACTTGAAAAACAATGAAGAACAATGTATTCTACAGCAATAAGGAGGCAAAAAGCTCTCAAAACTCTAAAAATCTGATATATGGCTAAGTGTGTTGTGAATGTGTATGTGTGTGACCCCCTTTAGCCAAAGAAACAACCTAAAATAAAATATCCTACAAAACCTAGGTGAAAATACAATTCTACCCTCCACAATGGCAATTAAGAAGCTTCTTATTCAGTGATTTGGCCCAAAATTCGAGTAAAAGTCGGCCCCACAGAATTAGACGTAACAGGTTCTCTATCGATAGGAGGATCTCTCTATCGATAGAGAAGTCCTCTGGTTTTTAATTGATTCAGCCTCCTATCGATAGGAAGATGCCTCTATCGATAGGGAAGTCTTCTGGTCTTCTATGATTCAGCCTCCTATCGATAGGAAAGAACCTCTATCGATAAAGGGCTCTTTTTCCTGGTTCTTTGTTAGGGCTCTATCGATAGGGATAAACCTCTATTGATAGAGAGGCTTCAGACTTCAATTTCTTTGGTTCTTCCTCGTCTCTTTGATCCGGGCTCACTTTCACTCCTCCCGAGCCTTCAATTGGTCCTCCATCAATATTACCAATGGTTCCGAGGCCTTAAGTCATGGTAGAACCTTTTGGGCAATCATTTAGCGCTCGCAAACCTGAAAGGGTAGAAAGACAACTACGCGTGCAATATTAACTAAATAAATACATTTGCCTACGCATAATTGCCAAAATGAGTATGTTGAGCCACGTTATTATGCAATATAGTGCGCTCATTACCAAGTAATACAATATCTTATGTATTTGTTGTTCATGTATTTATTATACACATATTATAATATATATATAGAGAGAGAGAGAGAAACACAAACATATGTGTGTGTGTAAATCTTTTGGCATTAATGTGATTTGCTTAAAATGTAAGATAAAAAAAGTGTTACTAAATATTAAAAATCTAAAAAATCATCTGAATAAGTGTTCAAGAAAATGGTTGTTTGATAACCCATTTTCAGCACTTAAAATAAAATAAGTTAAATAAAAATATATTAAGTCAGTTTCATAACAAAATTTTGAGAAACTTAATACTTTCAATTTTCAGCAAAAATAAATAGTAAATTATTAAGTAACTATCCCCTATTTAATTAAAAATATTGGACACCTCTGAGAAGAGTTTTATAAAAAAAAAAATTCTTTTTATTACATTGTCGACCATCGCCACTAACCACTACACTGACCACCACCACCACCGCCACCCACCACCGCCAACAACCACCACCGCCGCCGCCACCATTGTACCAACCACTTCTCCTAGACATACTTTTTTTAACCCTATGTTTTATTAGTTTCATTGTACATGTCCTAGCCATGGTTTCTATTGGAGCATTTAACTTTTGTATCCCATTATTAAACATTAATAAAAAAATTTTGGTTGATTAAAAAATGTGTATGGTCTATATCATTCTTGTGATAGAGGGCTAAATTAGAAAATTAATAAATTTTAAACTTCAGCTCTTTGTAAAGATTAAACAACTCAATTAATTTAGTACTTCAAATTCAACACATGACAAACAATTTTTATACTTAAAAAATTAAATATTCAATTTTCAGTGCTCAATTTTCAATTTTTAATTTCCAATTTCCAGTTTTATCAAACAACATCAAAGTGTTGGTCTTTTCAACTCTAAGCAACTTAGCCCCACTAAATAAATTGATTTGTTTATTTATTATTACTAATAATTAAGCAAATAAAAAAGCTAGTGAACCAAATCGGACTTAAGTTCAATTCCCCCTATTTAGTAAAAATAAATAGTAAATTATTAAGTAACTATCCCCTATTTAATTAAAAATATTGGACACGCTGAGAAGAGTTTTATAAAAAAAAAATATTTTTATTACATTGTCGACCATCGCCACTAACCACTACATTGACCACCACCACCACCGCCGCCAACAACCACCGCCGCCGCCGCCACCATTGTATCAACCACTTCTCCTAGCCATACTTTTTTTAACCCTATGTTTTATTAGTTTCATTGTATATGTCCTAGCCATGGTTTCCTTAGGGGTGAAAGAAAAATCGAAAAAACCGAAAACCGACCGTTCGGTTCGGTCTTCGGTCGGTCCACTTCGGGTTTCGGTCGGTCTCGGTCCACGAAATTTTTTTTGAAATATATTCGGTTCGGTCTTGATTTTTTGTAATTTAGACAGAACCGAAAAGTGCCGGACCGAACCGACGGGGACCAAACCGAACAGTGTTGTGCCGAACCGAATTGTGTTGGGCTGAACCAAATCGAAATGTGTTGGGCTAAACCAAAACTTAAAACAAATCTAATAACCCTAATAAGTAATAACCCTAGTGCTGTGCTGACCCATTTTATTTCTCCCTGTGCCGACCCCCCACCCCTCCCTCTGTCTCTCTTTCACCAGTGTGAGACCCCTTCTTCCACTGACCCATCTCTTTCACTGCCCATCAGGTATCAAGGTGTTTTGTTTAATCATTTTATATACAAATGTCAAAGATTTGATATTATATATTATATATATATATATATATATATATATATATATATATATATATATATATATATATATATATATATATATATAACAAAGAAGATTCAGTTTCCTGGGGTTTGCAAGTGAAAATCTTTGTTTATTAAGTGAGGGAGGTGGTGGGATCTAATAGGACATAAACATTAAAGAATGGACAATGTCAAGCACATGTACCAAAAATACTTTAGGCCACATGTATCAACTATTAAGCATTGTATATTCTTTGTTTGTTTGTAATTTAAGACTTTGTTTGCGTTCCAAAAAAAATAATAGGGATGTACATATATTAATATATTGAAACATGTTGATCGTACCTTGATTTTATTTGTTTTGATTCACTGTATATTCTTTATTTTTTATGTGTTCATACTTCTTGTCAAAGTGTTTAATTTTATCTGGGTTGTGATTGAATAGCACGTGGGATATAGAGATAAAAGCAATAACTTGAATAGGCTAATATTTTCTATATATTTCTCAACCTTCTGAAGAGGCATTATATAAGATTACAAGATGTAGCTAAGTGAGGAAAAGGATAAACATAAGTAAGGAAAAAAGGATAAACATAATATCTACAAATAGATAAGTAAGGAAAAGGATAAACATAATATCTACACGATTTACGCCAACACTCCCCCTCAAGTTGGTGCATAGATATCTCCTATACCCAACTTGTCGAGTGAATCCTAGAATACCTTCCCGGATACTGCATGTGTCAATATATCCGCAAGTTGCTCTTCGGATCTCACGAACGGAATAGCCACCAGATCCTCATCCAGTTTCTCCTTGATAAAGTGTCGATCAACCTCTACATGCTTGGTACGATTATGCTGAACCGGATTGTTTGCTATTTCTCGAGCAGCCTGATTATCACAATAGAGTTGCATAGGACTTCCTATTTTAATGCCTATCTCGGTAAGTAACAAACGCAGCCAAAGAAGATCACAAATTCCTTGAGCCATGCCTTGATATTCGGCCTTAGCAGATGACTGTGAAACCACGTTTTGTTTCTTACTACGCCAAGTGACCAGGTTACCACCCACAAACGTGAAGTAACCTGAAGTAAAACGTCTATCAGTTATGTTGCCTGCCCAATCTGCATTTGTGTACCCCTCAATCCTCAAATGTCCATGTTTCTTGAACAACAGACCTTTCCCAGGAGCAGACTTCAAGTAACTCAAAATACGCATTACAGCCTCCATATGATCCTCACTTGGGGAGTGCATGAACTGACTAACAACACTTACTGCATACACAATATCAAGTCGAGTGAGGGATAGATAAATCAATTTTCCAACTAACCTCTGATATCTCTCTCGATTAGTTGGAGCTTGATCAGGATATATCCCTAGATGATGATTCTGCACAATAGGAGTACTTGCTGGTTTACACCAACATTCCAGTTTCAGTTAGCAAATCCAACACATATTTACGTTGTGACAAATAAATGCCACTACTAGAGCGAGCAACTTCAACACCTAAGAAATATTTCAATCCTCCCAAGTTTTTCATATCAAACTCAGATGCTAAATAATCTTGCAGTTTCTGGATTTCATCAGTATCATCACCTGTGACAATCATATCATCAACATAAATGACCAACAAAGTAACCTTACCACCCTTTTGTTTTATAAACAAGGTATGATCAAAATTTCCTTGATGATATCCATATTTCTTCATGGCTTGTGTAAATCTCCCAAACCATGCCCCAGGTGATTGCTTTAGACCATAGAGAGCCTTCCGCAACTTGCACACTTTTCCTGATTTATTGACCATCTCATATCCTGGTGGGAGGTCCATGTATATCTCTTCCTTCAAATCTCCGTGCAAAAAGGCATTTTTTACGTCAAACTGCTTCAAGGGCCAATCAAAATTGGCTACTAAGGACAGTAGTACCCGAACAGTATTCATCTTTGCCACTGGTGCAAAAGTCTCTTGATAATCCACACCGTATGTCTGCGTATATCTTTTTGCTACCAATCGGGCCTTGTACCTATCAATTGTTCCATCAGCCTTATGTTTAATGGTAAAGACCCACCTACATCCCACTGGTTTCTTGCCTCTCGGTGCTGAAACGATGTCCCAAGTTTTGTTCTTCTGTAGTGCCTCCATTTCTACATTCATAGCCTCTATCCATTTTGGATCCTTTAAAGCCTCTTCAACTCTGCTAGGAATTTGGATTGCAGCCATTTGATTCACAAATGCTTGATACTGCGATGTCAACCTATGTGAGGACACATAATGAGCAATAGAGTACCTTGCCTTTCCTTCTGGAGAAAACCTGTCAGGCGGATGACCGCGATTCTGTCTAGGAGGCAACTGATAAGATTTTTCAATTGTTTTAGGATTAGAAGAAATATTAATGTCCGAATTACTTACCTCGGGAATATCCACGGGAGCATGGGCAGGTACTATAGAGTCACGAGAGAGGGAATCATATACTGAGTCAGCTGCATCAGGTATAGAAGTCAACCTTTCCAGAGTAACCACCGAGCTTGAGTCTAGTGGACCAGACATAGACACATTGTTTAGGACAGGACTCAAGCCAGTTTCAGCTATCGGTACAATTTCAGCAGGTATAGGGCATGAGCTAGAGCCAGTTTCAACAGGTACATCTTCTAGTACGACCTCAAACCAATCAGGTCCTTCAATTTCTCCTTCAATTTCAGCATTCGTCTCCCCCGAAAGGACATGGTTGGGCATGGGAGAAGCGAAATACATTTCTGACTCGGAGAAAGTCATATCCATAGTAACATAAGAGCGCCGAGTAGGGGGGATGATAGCACTGGTATCCTTTTTGTGTAGGAGCAAATCCCAGAAACACACACCGAATAGCACATGGGTCCAATTTGCTTCGTTGATGCTTGTGGAGATGAACATAGGCCACACACCCAAATATGCGCGGAGACAGATTTAAGTGGGTTGTTAGAGGCACATACGATGCCAAGACTTCCATGGGAGTGTGAAAATCAAGAACTCGAGAGGGCAGTCTGTTCATTAGATAGATAGCATATTGGACAGCATCAGCCCAATAACACTTAGGTATCGAAGCACCAAGCAGAAGGGCTCTTGCAACCTCGAGAATGTGACGATTCTTACGCTCTGCAACACCATTCTGTGCGGGAGTTTGAGTACACGAAGTTTCATGTATCATACCATGATCTTGAAGGAACTGAGAGAGCGCATAATTAATATACTCCCTACTATTGTCAGAGCGAAGAACCTTGATAACACGAGAAAATTGAGTTTTGATCATTTGATGAAAAACCCGAAAAATAGGGCCAACATCACTCTTGTGTTTCATCACATACAACCAATTCATGCGACTACAATCATCCACAAATGTAACAAACCATCTAATTCCTGTTGGAGTAGTCACATGGGAAGGGCCCCATACATCATAATGAATTAATCCAAACGGAACAGTGCTTTTATTAACACTCAAAGGATAAGGAACACGATGACTCTTAGCCAAAATACAGACATTGCAGTTGAACTCGGAGTCTTTAACATCCTGAAATAAGGACGGAAGCAAACGACGCAAATAACCAAAAGAAGCATGCCCAAGATGACGATACCATAACCAGACTTTCTTGCACTTTGCATCTATTGTCCCACGCACCTTGAGAACTCGACTGGCTGCAATGTCATCCACATAATATAATCCCCCTCTCTTAGTACCACGCCCAATGATCTCCCGTGTCTGGATATCTTGAAGCAAGCAAAACATAGGAAACATTAATACAATACAATCCAATTGTTTAGTAACTTGGCTTACAGATAATAAATTGTTTGACAAAGTGGGAATGAGTAAGGTATGGTGCAGGGATAACGACGGAGTGAGAGCAATAGAACCAGCTCCTGTCACATGAACAGTATCACCATTAGCAGTAATAACACGATCTTTGTGAGGGGAGGAAGCATATTGAAATAGGGATTTATCATAAGTCATGTGATCAGTGGCGCCCGAATCGATTATCCAACCGGGGTCGCGATCATTGGATGAAATTAGAGCCTTTCCCAGATTGCTAGCATCTGAATCTTCGGGAGAGACACGATAACTAGGAGATGTGTTCTGGTTAGAAGAGTTACAATGAGACACAACAGACTTGTGGTTCGAGCCAGCAGAAGGCGTTATGCCAGTAGTCACAACAGCAGCGACGCCAGGTCGGCGAGTAGTACGCTCACCCTTGAGCTGCTTACGGCGTTCCAAATACCAATCAGGGAAACCATTTTTCTTGAAACAAGTATCGGCAGTATGTCGAGTACCATTACAAAAGGTACACTGCATCAACTGAGACCAAATAGTGTAGTTCGAGCCATTCAATTTAATCCCAAATGGAATGGCGGTAGAGGATTCGCTCTGGACAGTCACCACTTGAGTATTGCTGCTGGTGGGCACCAAGGATTTTGAGATACTATCGTCAGTCATGATTAACACGAGAAGCAAGGAAAAAGGTAGGGTTTTGATCGGATGTCACTGGGCAAGAAGCGTAGAAACGGAAGTAGGGTTTAGGGATTTTAGGGTTAGCTCTGATACCAAGATAAAAGCAATAACTTGAATAGGCTAATATTTTCTATATATTTCTCAACCTTCTGAAGAGGCATTATATAAGATTACAAGATGTAGCTAAGTAAGGAAAAGGATAAACATAAGTAAGAAAAAAAGGATAAACATAATATCTACAAATAGATAAGTAAGGAAAAGGATAAACATAATATCTACACGATTTACGCCAACAGATTTAGGTGACTTTCCATTCCCCAGCAAACACACTAAAAAATAGAAAATTTTAGGGAATCATAAAAACCAAACTAGACACAACATGAGAACAAATTGATAGGGAGAGAATAGAAAGAGTTCCAGTACAACTCATCCCCCCAACAAGTTGTAGCATCAGTAAATATTTTAGAAATTTTGCTGCTATGTTTTTGTCTCTCTTATGATTATTTCTTTAACAACAAGGTTTGACTCTCTCTCTCTCTCTCTCTCTCTCTCACAGTGCGATCTTCGTCTATTTTGTGCGCGTCACCAGGTATATCACTCATTTTGGTTTTAGATGGATGATGAAATTGATATTGATATGGATGATAATATGGATGATGCAGCTGAATTATTTCCTGAATATACTGAATTTAGTGGTGCTGATAAAGTGCCTGAAAAACATAGAACTGCTCCTGGTGTAGTCGCTAATAAAAGGTCTTTTTGTTGGAAGCATTTTACTGTTATTACGTCAGATAATGATCCAAAACCTAGGGCTAGATGCAATTGGTGTAAGGTGACAGAGTATGCATGTCATTCAAAGAAAAAAAGTCCATGATTCATCATTTAAAAAATCAATGTACCAAATATCCCAAAAGCAAGAAATACACAGGTTCTAGACAAAAGATGCTTGGTGTTCAAAAAGTAAAAGAAGAAAATGGTGGAACAAGAGAAAACCTTGTGAATGTGACCTTTAATGTCGAATCATGTACGAAGGCCCTAGCGAAGATGGTGATAATTGATACATTGCCATTTTCATTTGTTGACGGGGAAGGATTCAAAGAATTTATGCGTGTCGTTCAACCAAAGTGGATCAAGCTACCAAGTAGGATCACGGTTGCGAATCAGTGTATGGCAATATATAAGGAGGAGAAAAAGGCTTTGAAGATAATAGTTAAGAATCAAAGATTGTGTCTTACTACAGACACTTGGACTTCAGTTCAAAACTTGAATTACATGTGTCTTACCGAGCATTTCATTGATGAGAATTGGAAATATCACAAGAGAATTCTTAATTTTTGTGTTGTACCTAATCATAAGGGGGAGACTCTTGGAAAAATAATTTAACAATGCTTGTTGGATTGGGGGATTGACAAGTTTCTAATGGTAATGGTTGATAATGTGTCCTCCAATAATCTTTTGGTTGCTTATTTGAAGAGGAAGACCAAAGATAAGAAGACAACTATTTTAAATCACGAGTTCATGCATGTGAGATGTTCTGCACATATCTTGAATCTAATTGTGCTTGATGGATTGCAAGAGATTGATGACTCAATTGTAAGGGTCCGAAATGTTGTGAGATATGTGAGATCTTTCCCGAATAGGATGGATGAGTATTGGTCATGTGTTAAACATTGAATGTAGACTTAAACCGTGTTTGGATGTGCCTACTCGTTGGAACTACACATATTTCATGTTGAATAGAGCTCTAATTTATCAAAAGGCTTTTGATCGATTATGTGATGACACGGCCTTTAGATTAAGTGTGACGGAGGAGGAATTTGATAAGGAATTTGATGTTGAGATTTGTGACTTTGAGGTTGATGGTGGGATGATTGAAGAGAGAGAGAGAGACAGAGGGGGAGACGAAAGAGAAAAGGAATTGTTGGGCCTCCAACTTCAACAGATTGGGAAAAGATAAAGCTGTACGTACACTTTTTTAAAATATTTTACATTGCAACTTTGAAATTCTCGGGTTCTTTGTATGTTACTTGCAATGCTTTTTTTGATGAAATGGTGTTGATTCAACAAGCTATTATCAAATTGTGTGCAACTGATGATAGTGTTTTGTATCCTTTGGCCCATAGTATGAGTAGAAAGTTTGATAAGTATTGGGAAATTTGGAAAAGATAAATCAAATGATGTTTTATGCGGTAGTTCTTGACCTCGATGCAGACTTGGATTTTTTGAATATTGCTTTCAAAATGCTTTGGGCTTTGATAAGAAGATAGTTGGTGAAATGACGGATAAAATAGCAATTGGAATTTCCGATTTATTTGAATGGTATGTCAAGAATAGTGCAAGTGTAAATGTGCGTAGTCAAGAGGTTAGGGGAGTATCGAAGAAAGTGGTTTTAGATAGAGATGATGATTTGGTTAATCAACAATTTTTGAAATCTCTTTATAAGATGCACAAAGAAAAAGCAACAAACATGACAAGCAAATCGGAATTAGAAAATTATCTTACAGAGGCTAGTGAAGATGATAATGATGGATTTAATGTATTGCGTTGGTGGAAAGGCACTTCCCATAAGTTTCCAATTCTTTCCCAAGTAGCACGAGATGTGCTAGCTATCCCCGTATCCACGGTTGCCTCCAAATCCGCTTTTAGCACGAGTGGACGTGTGATTGATCCATATCGAAGTTCTCTCGCTCCAAAGACCGTAGAGGCTCTTATTTTGTACTCAACAATGGATAAAGGAGCCAACTAAAATCAATCTTAGAGAACAACTTGATGAGTTGGAGCATTTTGATTCAGGTACAACTCTTAGTATAATTTTTTATTTTACTTATTTTATGGTACATAATTACTTCTATGTTAATTAAGTTACTTGTATGCTTTTTTTTTTTTTGTAGTTTTATTATTGTTAGTACTCATTGAATCAAGTGCTAAGGACTAAGGGATCACTATTGACTGCTTTCAATATGGAGTTCTTGGAGTTTAGAGGTTAAATCGACTTTGTTCTTAACATTTGGATTCTTAACATTTGTGTTAGAATTTTTGTTGCTAACATTTTATTTTTTGTTGACACTTAGCAGGACCGGACTAGTTTTGCAACCCTTGAAACCTTCACAATTTGTGCTTGTCTACTTGATGTCTTGCAATTAGTATCATTAGTCTTTTATTTGTGAACTTGTAGTTTTCTAATATTCTACTTTTATGTTTGATGAAATACATTGTGTAAACTTGGTGCTTTTGGCTTATGGGTTTTGAGGCTAAGTTTGATGAAATACATTGTATTGTGTAAGCTTGTGATGCGTTCAACTTTTATGATTTGTTATTTGTGAACAAAGAGATTTGTAATTTGTGATTATATGATTTTTACTATTTGGGTGAAAAAATAGATGAAAAGGTTTCTTAAAGTGACTCATTTGATGTTTGATTGAAAAAAATTTAAATAGAGACCTATTTTGTAATGGATTCAGAGATATTAGTAGTAGAATTTTTTCAATTAGTGACAGATTTGGGGCAAATAGGCCCAAAATTGAGTTTTTTAACTTGGCCCAATAGGGCCCATTTGGGTTGGACCGAAATCCCCGATCAAATCTAAAGGCACTCCGAACCGAACCGAACCGAACCGAAAAAAAATCGGTCGGGGTCGGTCCTCCAAATGCATGGACTGAACTGATTCGGTCCGGAGAAAAATCACCCCGAACCGATTTCACCCCTAGTTTCCGTTGGAGCATTTAACTTTTGTATCCCATTATTAAACATTAATAAAAAAAATTGGCTGATTAAAAAATGTGTATGGTCTATATCATTCTTGTTATAGAGGGTTAAATTAGAAAATTAATAAATTTTAAACTTCAGCTCCTTGTAAAGATTAAACAACTCAATTAATTCAGTATTTAAAATTCAATACATGACAAACAGTTTTTATACTTAAAAATTAAATATTCAATTTTCAGTACTCAATTTTCAATTTTCAATTTTTAATTTCCAATTTCCAATTTTATCAAACTAACATCAAAGAGTTGGTCTTTTCAATTCTAAGCAACTTAGCCCCACTAAATAAATTGATTTGCTTATTGATTATTACTAATAATTAAGCAAATAAAAAAGCTAGTGAACCAAATCGGCCCCCCCCCTCCCTTTTGGGAAAACAAGACCTGTTTGTTTGAGGAAGAAAGAGGTGTGGTAAAGATATACTATATAGGGATCCACAAATTTAATGTTTGTTTTGTTTATGAGATATTGGATATAACATCTGATGGGAGTTTATATCCTGAATGGAGGAGGATATACCATAACGAGGGGGATGGTATTACAAATCTCCTCCCTTGACAACATTTCCCTCCGAAAAACCCCCTATAGTGACCTAAACCATCATTAGCCTCATTTTTTGGGTCTATTTCGCCTATAGTTTCTAATGTATTTATTTTTTGTATTCGTTATGTTTTTATCATTTTTAGAGTTTATTGGTTCAACTCTCTTTATTTTTTAGTTCATCGTTATTTTGAACAATGCGTCTCAACATTTATTTTTTTGGGGGGCCTAAAACCTCATCGAAAACCATATCTTAATTATATGAGCTTATTTTCAAGATTGGTGAGAAAAAATTAGTGAATGTTTGTAAGCCATACACTAGTTTGTGAACTTGAGTATAACAATTTTTTTCCAACAGATTTTGCATTTTTTGTGTTTTTTTAATAAAAAATATTATTTGTGATGCTAGCTCTACTATTTTCACTTCGTAAAATTGGACAATGGACAAACAATATTTTTACTTTATGAAAATATTCATAGAGGAAAAAGAAGAGGACGCTTGATTTAATTGTAATTTGATTTTATTGCAACCAACCAACCAATAATTTTTAATTATTTGTTTCATTTTTATTTTAATAAAATTAAACAGTGAGTAAATAAATTGAAGGATAATCGTGTTATGTAATGGTTGATATAACGGCAAAAACAGAATGAGGTATAGAAAGAAAGAAAGAGACAAGAGATCGTATTAGTGTTGATATTCTTTTTTTTAAGCGAAAGTTTAGGCTTCCATAAAATTTACTCAAAAACTCTCTTGAATTTAAAAATCAACAGTTATGATTCATTTGGATTTGTGGGACCACTAATCCCTCTATCAAGGATTATTTTTAAAAGGGTGAAAAGTTATCCCTTGCATTTTTCTCATCGCAAACCATGTCAAATGTGTCACGTTGACTCTTATATCCCCTCCAAAAATTATTCTCTTCCTTATCCCCCGGCCTTAGAGGGATAGAAGGGACTATTTTTGGGCACCCTCCTCCTGTTCAAAAGTTATCACCGGATATTAGCTAAGAATAATACTCTCTCTTCGTTATTACAATTACAAAACTATCTTATCCCCTCTTTTATCCTCCATCTAAACTAAGTACTATTTTATTCTTTTTTTTTTAATATTTCATTCAAACTATCTACCTTTTATCTTCCATATATAAACATCAAATCAACATGGGTCAACCCTTAAAAATAATACTCCCTCTTTTCTTATTTTTTCTTAATAATTTATTTTTTAAAATAATTTTTCATTTAATCGTCCCTAAACTGAAAATTGAATAAGCAAAATTGATAACTTGAACCATAATTGCCTCCTAAATCCGAAAATCCTTCGCACCAACACCAGTAATACCAGCAGCAGGGAAAATCTGCAGAAGATCATGCCACTATTGCCTCTTGACTTAGCAAATCAGTTGACATCACTTGGACCAAAACAGCTAACTTTATATTTCCAAAGTTTTCCCAAAGATTGCTAAGAAAGATAGAGGACAAACAAAGCTATCCATAGCAAGCAGATCCAAACTTATCAAAATGCCATTACTACTCCCACGACAAAACTGATCAAAATTAGAGAGCCATTACTGCTATCTTGCTAATTAAGGTGGCTAAGCGGGCTATTGTTGCAGGGGTGCAAATTGTACGATCAGAGTTTTGTTTTTTTATTCTAATACTTTATTTCCAATCAGTAGCTTTCGAGCATGGTCTCATTGATAATGTAAATGACCGTTTTGACCCTTCTTTGATTTGCTGTACCGCCTGATCTCATCAGACAAGCCACCTAAAAGGCCATCAAGGTTTAATTTTAAGGAGATTAGGATAGGATTAAAATTCTACGATTTTCCAGGAATTGTTCAAGCCGAATTCACAATTCTACGAATTAAAATTGAATTTATCCAACACTGTACTACTTGTATTTAGGCCCCATTTGGCCTATAGTTTTTATTTTTTATTTTTTTTGTCTTTATTCTTTTTTTTTTTTTGCATTTGTTGTTTAAATCTCAATGTTTTGTAGTTTATTGGTCCGTCTTGATGAAAGGAATCTAATGAGTATAAAATTATGTCCAAAAGTTAAAAAAAGTCACTAAAGACGACGAATAAGTACAAAAAACTCTGTTTTTTTTATTTATTTTTGTCTTGTCTGAATTTTTTTTAAATTTGGCCAATGATTGATAACTTTTCTGAAAGCTCTTGTCGAGATGAACCAATAAATCAAAAAAAATTAATGAAAAACAAAAAATTGTAAAAAAAATTTCAAATAAGGACGGAAAAAATTTTCAATAAATACCACAGTCCAAGTGGACCCTAAGTTTATTTTTTTTATAAAGGTTTTCTTTGGTCAATAAAAGAAGTGCATAAGACTAAAATAAGTGTGTAAAAATCAATTCTTTTAGATATTGATTGAGTATGAACATTTATATTTTACAAGCATGTGTTTAAAATAAAACTTCAATACATACACATTATTTTTACAAATATTTATAACAAATTTTAATTATAGTAATAAAATAATATCAAATAAACATATACCTTTTTTTACTAAGACCGAACAGTAACAAAAATATATAAAAATGGTGAACTTCAACTAACAAAAATATATATAAAAAAAAAATGGTGAATTTCACTAATTCTTATCAAATCAGACTTTAAATATACTTATTATTCAATAAAAATATATGATAAATCTTAACATTAATACCAAAAAAGTTAATATCGAACATGTAGTAAAACCTTTGAGCATGTTAGTTTCTAAGGTTAGTAAAAATTGACTTTAGGGACAAAAGTATAAAATATTAGCGTATTATCCATACTTACAGCACTCTCAACGAAATTAAAACCACGAGTTAGAATCATTTCTTCAAACTATATGCTCGAAACTTAATTATCTCCAAAACAAATACCAATGTTTTCCATGTTCAAAAATAACTAGAAAAATATGGAGTACTTAATAATAGAGTTATACTCATATACAAATGTAACAAAATAAATAGTGCTCCATATAGATCATATACCATCAAACAAACGTTAATCTTCACCACTATTTATTTATCTTAAAATTTTCTCTTCATCACCTTATGAAAAGTTGTTCTATCAACATGTATGTACTTACAATTTTCTCCAAGTCACCATCGAGCTAAATAAATAGATGGTTAGATTGTCTATGATTAATTCCAAGAAATTTTTTGAAACAGAAAAATATTATACATTTGGCCTATAGTTTTTATTTATTTTTGTCTTTATTATTTTTTTTTTTGGCATTTGTTGTTTAAATCTCAATGTTTTGTAGTTTATTGGTCTTGATGAAAGGAATCCAATGAGTATAAAATTATATCCAAAAGTTAAAAAAAAAAGTCACTAAAGATGACGAATAAATACAAAAAAATCTGTTTTTTTATTCATTTTTGTCTTTTCTGAATTCAAATTTAGCCGATGATTGATAATTTTTCTGAAAACTCTTGTCGAGATGAACCAATAAATCAAAAAAAAATTGATGAAAAACAAAAAATTGCAAAAAAATTTCAAATAAGAACGAAAAAAATTTCAATAAATACCACAGTCTAAATGGACCCAGAGTTTTGTATACTTAGAAGTGTGGAGTTTTTTTTTTTTTTTCTCAATTTCTTATTATCTCACCAAATAAAAATCTGCGAACAACAATTGTTGAATTCCATAACCCTCAAAATTTTGATAGAGACATACAAAAGAATTGCTATAAAAGAATTCAACAATCAGAATTCAGTTCTCAACGAAAAAAAGAATTCAACAATCATAATACTCATTTCTTCCACAAAACTTCAATAATAATTGCTATAAACAACAAATTAAATAAAGCATTGTCTTTTAACAGCAAAATACTCCGAATGTATATTGCTAAAAAATTTACATCGATACCATTGGAAAATGAAACCACCTCCGATTGTGATCTATCTCTTTAATGTTCTTCCTATTACTTTGATTTTCTACCAAACTGTCATCTTATTTTCTCAACTTCTCTCTTTCTCTCAAGTTATTGATTAATAAATCACCCTAACCATAGCCTAGTTCGTGTTCGATAGATTTCCTGAACATGAACACAAACCAACAAATTTTAAAAAAATGGTAGGAACCAAATATCTATATCTTCATGCACTGGATGCCACATCACTATTCCAAGCAAATGAGGATTAAGATGTTTAATGTGGGACAAAATGGAGAAGACTTGTATAAAGGAGGCCCTAAACTGTTTTCATATTTGGAGAAGAGAACTTTTTGAATGCCCAAGCATACAAATGACAACTCCTTGCTCACAAATTCAGACCAACTCATGTGTCGATGGCCATGGCCTGCAACTCCAAGCTCCTCACTTTTCTCTTTCTTTTAGACAGGACAACCATGGTTTGGTTATTGACTGACTTCTTCCTTTCAGAAAAAGGACATTCCCTCTAACCGAGATGCGGAAAGGTGTTCGAGCTAGTAGAGTCCAAAAGACCCTAATCATAAAAAAGGAAATGGACCTGCTGTGCGCAGTGTACAATAGGATGTGTTCGTGATAAAACGACATCGTTTTGATACGTAAAATACTGACCAAAAATTACTCAGTCAATTTTTTACTGTTTGGATAGTGTTTTGCGCATCAAAACAATACCATTTTGACACGCAGCACACTTACTGTACATTGTGCACAACAGGGACCTCGTTCCCATAAAAAATGGGTATAGATCCTTTTTCCAAGACAGAGAAAAACATAAGGGTCCATTTGCCCTAACTTATTTTTCTGGCTTATTTTTTGTCTTTATTCAAAAAAAATTTGTATTTATTTATTTTTATATTATTTTTTCGTAGCTTATTGGTTGATGAAAGAAATCTAAAAAGTATAAAATTATGTCCAAAAGTTTAAAAAAAGTCACTAAAGACGAAAATAAGCCAACACAGACGCTGTTTTGGCTTATTTTTTGTCTTTTCTGAACTTTTTTTAAATTTTTAACATAATTTTATACTTTTCTGAAATCTCTGGTCGAGACGAACCAACAACCATCAAAAAATTGATGAAAAACAAAAAATTAAAAAAATTCAAATAAAGACAAAAAACTAAACAATGAATAATCCAATAATTACCACAGGCCAAATGGATCCTAAGTGTGTGAGACCCTTCTGAAATTATTTTTGAATTTTAAATTGAGATGAAATTATCAGTTAGTCTCATCCATTGAGTTGAATTGATCCCGATTATTCTTGTAAAAATTTATTTGAGAGACAATTGTTAGATTGAATTGATCATAACTATTGAATCAAAATGTGTGAGACCACAACATTGTGAAATCTATAATACAAATCACAATAGTGTAGAACTTACACATTTTTAATCCAACGATCTGAATCAATTCAATCTAACGATTAAAGTTATAATACATTTTTAAAGAACAATTAGGATCGTTTTGATTTAAGGGTCAAGATTTGTCCAAGGCTATGAACAGGTATTTGTAGGGCAACAAAACAACGTCTCAAGCGATGTCATTTTGAGGGTTTACTAAAGAGAAAAAAAAAAAAAGAACACTTCGGTTGTTTTTTCCAAAACCCACCTTCTTAAGTTTTTCCAAACATAGTTATGGAGTTATGAAAAATACAAAGTTCTAAATCCAGTTATGGAAATTCCCCAGAAACATGGCCAATTCATTTTTAGAGAGGGCCAATCAAAATCAGAAAAAAAAAAAAAAATCAGAAGCATTCAATTCATTCCCAAACCCTCAACTTTTTCCCGAACTCAGCTATGGAAAATGTAAAGTTCAAACCCAATTCGTTAGCCACGGGTGAGATCTCCCAACAACACGGTTCGAGGTCGTTGGACACAGGATAGTACCGAGTAAATGTGACCTTGTCGGTCGATATTGTTGAAAAAATGTTCAAAAACATTTAAAAATGAATAAAATTGTCGCCAAAGAATTACTCAAAACCTTTAAAGATTTTGAGTAAAACTAATTTATTTTAATTTTAGACCAAGCACAAATGAATTTTCCTTATGGATTTGTTTAATTCATATTGGGCTTGAGCCCAAAGAAGGAAGGGAAGATGTTTTACTTCAAGATTATGTCAGTTCGGACTGAGTCCCTCTAATGAGACATGTCTCTCCATAGAGACTATGTGTCCCTCCAAAGAGACATCAAGACATCTATATAAAGGGGAGTCCTCATCTCATTTAGGATCATAAAAAAATACTCTGCACGAAACGTATTGCATGCATATCATTCTCTTTCTGTGATTATACCGCAGTTTCTTTGTTCGCCTATCAAGAGAGCCGAACTGCTGCTTCCTCCTATCTGTAACGCCCCCGATTTCTTGGTACGTTATTTAAAATCGTCTACTCAATTATTTGATTAATTGAAACATAAATCAAAGAAATGCCTTTTATTATTTAATTTAAAATAAGAGAAAATAAGATAAATCAGAGTTTTAAAATGCGGAAGTGAAATTGATAAGAATACTCTTGAGATTTATATTTTTTATTAAAAATAAATAAAATAACAGAGCATCTAAAGGTATGACAACCAAAAGCCGCTACAGTCCTCCAGCAGCTCCCGATTTCTCCTACTCGAACAGATTCTGCAACTGCTCTTCGACATCTGGTCTGAAACACCAGGGGCAGAGAAGTTGCACCAATGAGTTTATAAAACTCGGTAGGAAGGTTTATCCGAAAACCGAACCCATAGGTAAAAGCACACATATAACAGGAGATATGACATAACAGCAGAATACATAAAATAAAGCATAACAACAGAATTTAAAATAACAAATGCGAATACATCAAAAACTGTAAAGTAACGTTTAAGTGTATTAAGTCCATTATTCTTCTTCTTTTTTTTCCTTTTAATCGGGACGACGCCCAGGGATTCTAATCCATAATCAACACGGCACGACGGCCAGTGGGAATCTAACCCACCTCAGGAATCAAATCCGGAATACAAGAATAGAGGAGAATCGAACCACCAACTATCTCGGAAATCTAACCCGGAACAAAAGTGAAGGGGAATCGAACCACCAGTCACCTCGGGAATCTAACCCGAAACACAAACCACCTCGGGAATCTAACCCGGTACAAAGTGAAGGGTAATCGAACCACCAGTCACCTCAGGACTTTAACCCGGAATAATCTCGGGAATCTAACCCGGCACAAAAGTGAAGGGGAATCGAACCACCAGTCACCTCGGGACTTTAACCCGGAACAATCTCGGGAATCTAACCCGGCAAAAGAGTGAGAAGGGGAATCGAACCACCAACCACCTCGGGAATCTAACCCGGAACAAAAGTGAGAAGGGGAATCGAACCACCAACCACCACCTCGGGAATCTAACCCGGAATAAAAGTGAAGGGGAATCAAACCACAATCACCTCGGGAATCTAACCCGGAACAATCTCGGGAATCTAACCCGAAAAATCAACGAGTAACACGACAGCTGTAATTAAATCATTTCCACTTTTATCACTTGTCCAAGTTCTTATCAACACAATCAGAATTTTCTAACACCTATTGTGTTATTACCAACAAGATTCATGTTTACCAAAACAACACCAAAGGTCACTTTTATAGTATTCCCGCTCACACAAAATCCAACGGAAACTAATGAACATAAACTAGTGCATATCATGTTAACATGAACAAGATCCATATTCACCAAAACAATACCAAAAACTGCATTATCAACTTTAAAAGAAAAATTGATTTCTATTACGTAAAAAAAAAAAAAAAAAATCTACATATTTTTGAAGTTCTATGTATCTAGTTTCAAATAAAACAAACGGTGCGCAATTTCGATACCCGTGCTAAAAGTTATGGCCGTTTTCCTAACGTGTGTCAAACCAGTCTGCACAGTGACGAATCCGCAGCAGCTTGGTTACGGATTTTTATAGAATTTTCTATTTCGAGTTAGGCTTCGAAATTTTTACCCAATACAGAAGACACATAGAGGAATCTTCATTAAAAATTTCAGAAATTTTAGAGTCTTCGAACAATTTCAATGAAAATTATCAAAATCAGATTCACACCAAGTTTCTATCTCTTTCAAATTCGTAACATTCTAGTGTTTATGCTTCCTAGCATGAATCGATCAAAAATCACATAATTACTAACAACTAAACATGAAATTGTATCACAAATATATTTCTAAGAATTTAAGATTTTTCTACTAAAGAAAATACTTAAACCAATGGGCGGAGATAAACAATCCTACCTCGGTTGAAATTCCGGTGAAGAACGACGATGAACGACATGAGTTTGATTCCAATAGCATCTTCTCTCACTCTAGAACTCTTACTCGCTCTCTAACCCTTTGGTGCGGAAATAAAATTAACAAAATGAAGGGAATAGACTTGGTTTCTTTTGCTAATATAATATTTAAATTATATTAATTATCTACCATGAATTCTATTATTGCAAGTAATAATTCCAAAGAGGTTATGACTCCAAAGGTTTCAATGGTTGAGGAGTTGAGAGAAATTGAAAAGCCAAAAGTCACTTAATTGATAAAAAATAAAAATAAAATAAATTTTGTTTCGGTGTATCTCGCTCTACTACGATATACATCACAAATAATCTCATCCGTTTATCTTTCAATTGATCTTGACCGCTCATTATAACAAAAATAACAACAAATGTATAAGTGACTCAAATACAAGTAAACATAAAGACAAAAATAATTTTAATTAAATATTAGCTTTAATTTTTAATACATTAACTACGATAGTCGTTGTATCCTGAAAAACAAACGCTCGGTAGTCCCATTAGCCCCAATATGGAGGACGAATTTGCTTTAAGGACAGAGTATATTACTCACCTCGATTTGTCAATTTTTAGAATCCTGAGATTGAACTCTGCAAGTAATTACTCTTTTTGTACTTTCGTATTCGATTTTTGTGTTATTTGTTTACTAGAAAATTTTAATTTTGATACACCAAAAACAACAATCTTACAGCAAATTATTGGTCCTTAGTATAATTTTTGGAAAAAGCATATTATCCTTCACTGATTGTAGTATTTTACCTTTTCTATTTTAACTTTTGATATCATATGTGCGTCAAGGTTATCTAGTTTTTTAACAAAAGTCAGTACCTTTACACAGTGGCGTTCAAAACAGTGCCATCCCGTGACTGTTTCGATTTAAATGTTCCAAAGAACAGTAGACTGTTAAATATTAGAGGTGTTAGTATTTTCATAGTAAACTTCTCGAAACGGCACTTGATTTTGTTTAATTAAAGTGAAACGGCACTTGTTACACATCACAACAACCTTTCCCAAACGGCACTTGATTTTTTATTTTGGTGGATAATTACCTTCAAGGAATCAGTGTGTTTTCTATTAATTATACTTGGAAAAAGAAAAATAATTCAAATTTGGTTTTTCGCACTATTATAGAAGCACCCAGTGCCTACTGATTGACATAGCACGCATAACCTTTTAATTTTGAAATTACAATTGTTTTGGGCTTTTAATTTACGACTTTTAAATTGAGCGGTTCGGTTTTTTTTTTTTTTTTACTGTGAGTTTCTAAAATATTTTCCAAACGGGAGAAGTCAAGAACAGTTGCAATACAAGACATATATTTGTAATATTGTTCAAACTGTTAACCTTGTTGTCAAGGAAATATTCCTTGTGTGTTAATCTAGAGTTTCAATGGTGTATGAAAAAACAAAACGCATGTAGTTTGCTGTTAACACAAATAATTGATCTTTTACGTTAACAATTTTTTTTTTCGAACGGTTTTTTTAGTAATTTATAATTAATTATAAACAGTTTATATCTTATTGTGTTGATTTTTCTTTAATAGAAAAATGACTATTTAGAAAGATAAAAACAATCAGAACCCAACTAAAGATTTGGTTTCGAAACCAGGTCAAACCCCTTCAGTTGTGCCTGCACCAGTTGCCACCAATGTACCCATCGGCCATGCTGAAAAATCAGAGAAGTTCAATAGAACTGAATTCAAAAGATGGTAACAACAAATGTTATTCTATCTTACGACGCTTCAATTGGCTAGGTTCATCAATGAGGATCGTCCAGAAGTTCTAGAGAGCGAAGCAGACTTACAAACTGTTGTTGCTATTGAGGCCTGGACAAATTCTAATTTTTTGTGTAGAAATTACATCCTCAATAGACTAGACAACACATTGTATCATATGTATTGCTTGGTCATAACTGCCAAAGAACTCTAAGTTTCTTTGGATAATAAGTACAAGACCGAGGATACTGGCATGAAAAAAAAATTTGTCTGCAAGTACTTGAGGGATGGATTTAGAAAATTCACTACGCAGGTGCAAATATGTATTCATTACTATTTTTGAAAATATTTAGCAAGGGCAAACTTATATACTTTATAGGAAATTTATTTTTTTCTATATAATAATAAAAGTTTTTTCTTTCTTGCGAGGGCGACCATCCCTACTAACCCTCCCTGGCTCCATCCCTGCTTGGACTGCAAAATGGTGGACTCTAAATCCTTCATGTCACATGTTCAAGAACTTTAGGTTATTCTGCATGAGATTCATGCAGAAGGGATGACCTTTAGTGAGTCATTCCAAGTGGGTTCCATCATTTGGAAACTGTCGTCGCTTTCAAAGTTATCAATCTCGTACCGGTGAGTATACCGGTTTTGTTACTGGTACGGTACATACCGACACCGGTAGGTACCAGCGTACCGTTTCGGATTTATCGCTAAAATTTTTTTTAATAATATTTGTGAAAAAAAATTATGTTTAACATATAAAATAAACCTATAAAAAATAGCATTTAGGGTAACTTACATAATATCCTAACATATCCTTTGCCGTAGGCCTCTCCTCCGCACCACATGTAAATAAGTTGTGAAATAGGGTTAAAACAGTAAGTTAAACATATGTAAATAAGTTTTGAGTAGGGTTAAAATGGTAAAGTTTGAGATACTATAAAAGGAGAAGTTTGAGCATCAGATTAGGGATTAGAAAATCAGCCGCAGCAGATGAGATTTGGAGTTCTCTCTCCCTCTCTGTGCATAAATTAGTTGTATCGCCCACTCTCTCTCTTTTTGTATGTACTATGTACATTTATACAGAGCGTGTATTTGTGTTTGTGGTGGTCGTGATGGTGGGATATGATGAAGTCAACCACCATCGTAACAAATTTGGTTTATTTTTTTGTGTTTTTTGTTTCATGACTGCCAGAGGTTTCTACTTCTTGTTACAGCCGAAGTAACTACTGTATTTTCCTTTCTGCAAGACGTTGTGATGGTACCGGCCGAGATCCGGTATACCGCCGGTATCGTCGGTACCAACCGGAATTATCCAAAATCGTCCGGAACAGCCGGTAAGTTCACCGGAACAGAACACCCTTTTACGTGCCCTGGTTTGCCGCCGGTACGGAACATACCGTCCGGTACCGTCCAATAAGGGACGGGATTAATAACATTGGTCGCTTTGGAAAGTTCAAGAATTATCTAAAGCACAAGAGTAAGAAAATGAATCTGAAAGATCTAATTGTGTGGCTGAGAATTGAAGAGGACAATATAAATGCCGAGAAAAAGGAGACACATATTTTCTAGCTCACAACCAAGGCTAACATGGTGGAACATGCTAAGAGGCACAACAACAAAACCAAGAAAAAGAAGCAACAAGAGAAATGCCATAATTTTGCTCCAAAAATGGGAGAAATAAGAAAGCTCGGTTTGAAAGGAATTGCTTTGTTTGTGACAAGTCTGGACATTGAGCTGCTGACTGTTACAGCAAGAAAGGAAATTTCAAGAAGCATCCAGACAAGCCAATGTGACTGAGATGCAAAATGTCACAAATAGAGTTTTAGAACTGAACCTTTCAGCAATGGTTTCAGGAGTCAACATGGGGGATTCAAATCCCAAAGAGTGGTGGATAGATATATAAGCCACTCACCATGTATGCTCAGACAGAAAAATGTTCACCAGCTACCAACCGGTGGATTCAGCCGAACAATTTTTTATGGGCAACTCTTCAAGCTCCTAGGTCAATGGGCAAAGAAAAGTGATTTTGAAGATGACTTCTGGGTGAGAGCTGACTTTGAATGATGTGCTGTATGTGCCTGAAATTCGTAAGTATTTAGAGCTGACTCGCCACTTAGCAAAAATGGCTTCTAACTGGTATTTGAGTCAGATAAGGTTGTCTTATCTAAGAATGGTGTGTATGTAGGAAGGAGATACATGTCTAACGGCATGTTTAAGATGAATGTAATGACTAAAGTTCCAGCCTCTCCGGGTTCTAATGAAATTACCACATCTTCTGCTTATATCATTGATTCTTCCAAGTTATGGCATACTAGATTAGGACATGTAAATTTTGGTTCTTTACATCATTTAATTAACTTGGATTGTTTGCCTAAATTTAACATAAATTCGGAACAAAATGTGAAGTCTACATTGAAGCAAAAATAACAAGAAACTCTTTCCACAAAGTAGAAAAAAGCACAAAATCTCTAACATTAATCCATAGGGATTTGTGTGATTTGAAGTTTGTGCAGACTCGAGGTGGTAAAAAATATTTTATCAACTTTATCGACGATTGCATATGATATTGCTATGTGTACTTACTCAGGAGTAAGGATGAAGTCTTAGAGAAATTTATTCACTATAATAATGAAGTTGAGAATTAACTTGGCAAAAAGAGTAAGGTAGTTCGTAGTGATAGAGGTGGCGAGTACGAAGCATATTTTGTCATGACCCGTCTCAAAAACATATGAGTCACGACCGGCTGATGGGGTTTAATACATCAAGGTCTCAATTTATAAAACTGGTTTAGGAATTTCCGTAATATCAGAATGCAATATTTAAAGAAAGTGCGGAAACATTTAAAAATACCCTGAAGTGTTAGTGATAAACTAATTATTACATCATACATGATAGAATCTTCGACTCGGCCAAGCGGCTTGGCTAGAAATCAAAAGCACAATAACTTAAGTATGAAACAGGAAGTACTACACAGGAAAAGTAAATAACAACAGTGAAACTAAATAATTTGACGAAGGTACTAAGTCAAGCAGCGTCCTTGTCTCCGAAAGCACCTGTAGTTGTAATCAACAACGACTCTTAAGCACTACGCCAGTGTGAATTTCGTTATACAGTGTTTATCGAGTTTCATGCATAATATGATTTTTTTCTTGTACGTAAACATTGTAAAATAATTTATAGTCTACAAATATGACAAGTGCTTAATGACATTTGCAAAAGATCATAATTCTTTTTCTGAAGCCTAACTTCTCAATTATAGGTTTCAAGTGAATATTCAAGCTCTAGGAACGATTCCCATTTCAGAATAATAGCCAATTTATTTGTTCAGTGGTCACCGAATATGGGGAGTTACCCCATCAGATATAAAATCGGCATGACGTCATTCGGTGGATCTATCGGTCGTCTATCCTTCAACCTTATTCCATTCACCTCGCCACATTTTTTATCCCCTGGCGGTCGAGGCATCGTATGATGGATTACTATTTTCATTTCAGGACAATAGTCAATTTATTCGTTCAATGGTCATCGAATTTAGGGAGCTACCCTATCAAATATAAAATTGACATGACGTCATCCGACGGATCCATCGATCATCGATCCTTCAAATGATCATGTTATGTGACATATGTATCCATCTTTTAGGTTTACGCTGTAACCATGTACACTTATCAAATGATCATGTTATGTGACGTATGAATCCAGCTTTTAGGCTTACGTTGTAACCATGTACACTTATCAAATGATCATGTTATGTGACGTATGAATCCAGCTTTTAGGCTTACGTTGTAATCATGTATGGTAACATTATATGATATACGGCCCACCAGTAAGTTAGGGAGCGACCCCAAATATATAGCTGGTGTGATATCACCCATTGGATTACTTGGCTAATAATCCCCACCTTTATTACTTCACCTCATCGCTAGAATTTTCATCTGCCCCCTAGCGGCCTGGGCGCCGTATTGATCTCATAATCATGTCATGATATTTTCATATTTTCGTGATGTCATAATTCTTTTTAGAGTCTTCATATGCCATGCTCAGTCTACTATCAACTCAATAGCATAGATATACATGTATCAAAGTAAGAAATTATTCATTTTTACTGCAGAATGCAAGTAAGCAAGTCGTATGCGAGACTCACCTGAAATTAGTCCGTAATTCCTTTATATTAACTTGGTCCAACGATCTTCAATTCACAAATCTATCATGATAAGTAAAAAGTTCTTATTGCCAACAACTCTTAAAAGAATATACTAACTTAGTGACTCGAATCGCATAATCTTTCGGACTCCTCAATACGTAAGGGTACAAAGTATAATTTGGGTTCTAGGGCGAAGTGGTCAATTTACCCAATTAACAAGTGGCCCCGGAGCTTCCTCGGAATTTGGGTCAATTTTATTACCTAGTCATTAGTCCCATTAGTATATACTAAGGCTCGAGTGACCCTATAAAAAAAAAAAGGCTCGAGTGACTCATGTTCGATCGGTTTGATTGCGGTTACTTAGACCGTAAAAGGGTATTTTCGTAATTTTGTTATTGGTCGTCCAAGAATATAATTGAGACCTGACCCACATTATTTTCAGTCCTTATTCATATCCAAAGCCTAATTCTATGGTCGGTCCGTTCGTGTTATGATTTTAGTGTAGGTAGGCCAAAAAGTAAGTAAGAGTGGCGTTTTGGTAATTATACTCCCCGGTCTCCGAAACCCGGGACCGAGACTTGTCTCGTACATTATTTAATCCCAATTTCATCATGGTGAGGTCAATTTCGTGATTCGACTAACGGATGTGGCGATTTAAGTGGGTACATGAGGTGGGTTTCTAGAGAGAGAAAAACTCCAAAAATGGACTATTTTTCAGAGTGATTTTGGGGTCGGTTTTTGTGAGCTACGTAGGTCTCGAGGACGATACAATCTATCTAGGTTCAAGATTTAATGTTTGTGTACAACTTTCATGTTTTAAGAAATGAATTTTGACCATCTAAACATCAAGATCCAAGGGCCCGAAGTTGATAAAAAAATCTGGAAAAATCTGAAAAAAGATAGTTTTCTCAAGTTCGCGAGTGACTTTCATAGTTCGATTTCTATGGGTTCTAATGGTCCGAGGGTTGATCCAATCCATCTATTTTGAAGACCAAGTGTCCTACTAAAACTCCAAACAATAAAATCTAGATTAAACCATATAAAACATCAAGATCTAACAATCCAAACTTGCACAAAAATATGCGTTTATACCTCTTTTCTTGCTGGAAAACTTGGTGGACAAAAATGGTGGCTCGGGCTGTGAATATGGTGATCTAGACGGAACTCCAGCGTGTCCTAGTGCACATGGTGATGTAGAAGTGATGGTGGAGGAAATAAGGAAGATATAGGAGTAGAATGAGAGGTGGAAGTAGAAGTAGAGGACTTAGTATTAGAAGGGGGAGAGAGATTCAAGTTAGAGTGAGAGAGAGAGGCTACGGGAGAGCATGGGCAAGAAGAGAAAATGGGAGCAAAAATGTTAGAATGTGCACACATATAAGGAATTAAAATAGAATGTAAATTAAATAGAAAACAAAATGAAGTATTAATGAAAAGGAGGAATTCACTCCCCATGTTTTATGAAAAAGAAGATTTGATTTGAACCATGATGGATTTCTATCGGTCAAGGGCTTGGTCGCGTCCGCAAGCGCAAAATGCTATGCAATCCCGAGAAACTGTTCCAGTACCGATTTTTTGAAAAATATGAAAATGGACCGGGGAACTCAAAATACGAGGATTATCACGGCGTGCTCGGATTTCTCATATGAGTATTCGTTATTAAGCCGACATCTCAATATGCCTAACATTAACGTTTCAATGAATGTAGGTCCTGAAATAGAATAAAATCAATAACATAAAATAAAATCAATTAAATTATGCGATAATCGTAATTATTCGCGCTATTTTTAAATTTAAAATAATTAAATCGGGTCGGGGTATTACACTTTCAACGTATTGAAAAGAAGTTTTTGTCACTTTAACTTCCACGTCGACAATAAATTGCCAACTCTGCTCATTCTCATCAAATAGAAGAGCATGATTCTACTAGATCACTATTGACGCACCAACAGTTGTGGTCGCACTACCTGGAGAATGCCACAATTAATAATTCCATTCAATGGAATAAATCTCAAATATGTTTATGCATGTAATTAACATTTTTTTCGCACAAAAAATGATACTACCTCAATGCATATTTATTCAAAAATGATAGTAAAATATCATTTTAATTTCAATTGTCCGTTACAAAAACTTTATTTGCATTAAGAGCATTCAAGGCAAATTTTCTCCTAAAAAAAGTTTTTAGCTCTAATAAATCTGCAAAGTAACATGGTTCAACAAAAGAGTTTTATTTTTCCAAAATAATCCTTGATACCACATCACAACAAAAATAGCATTATATATATATATATATATATATATATATTTCAAAAAATATAACTTAAAACTCAACATAGAATTATATGCCCTTTCATATAGATGTTCACAACTGTAATTGCCCAATTGAATTTCTGTTTTCTCCGTAAAAGTTCAATTATCTAGGAACAATTACAAATTAAAAGGGCAGTTAAGAATTCCCAACTTGAGCAAACATATATCCGTGGATATACATATACACAAACATATATCCGTGGATATACATATATATACACATAGGTATATACAGCCCAATATCATCCCCTGGATTTGAAGAACACCTACCAACCACTAGGTATCAAGGAACCCAAAGAAATAAGGCACCATAGAATATGGTAATGCGTTGGTAATCACCTCTGTTAAAAAAAAAAAGCCGAGTAATTCTTCAAATATGTAACTCGTGGATAAGTAGTTAAGCCATTAAAAGGACTTGAATCATTTCTGAAATAACTTTTTGAATCCTTTTGACTTTACAATCCAAAAACTATTTTTTCTTACCACATAGCAAAGCAGGATTTGCACCCAGATATACAAACACACATCCGTACTAAAAAATTATTGCTTTTGTAGATGTAACTGATATCATAGGTTTTGATGATCTGATTGTGGATCAAGATCATATTCCTCCTCAAGTTTTCAATTTCTGTCGGGCCCCATTTTCTGCTACAAAATATTTTCCCATTATGTTTTGAAAGTGCCCATAAAATATTGATAAGCGACCAATGGAAATTTGGTGTCTGGCTCATAGAACCAAGAACAATGGGGTCCACACGAGTTTCACAAAATATTTGATGCCACCATTGTTTTTCATATATCCCATCACCGATGGGTGGTATGGGGCTTATGTAGATATGTATTCATTATAAAATACACCAGGACAAATAACAGTCTACGGACAATAGTTTTTGTACACATTTAAAATAGAAACATTGTAAAATGATCCTTTTCGAAAAGCAAATTTTAAGAAATTTTCTATATAACTGTTTTAGAAGACAAAAAGAAATCTAATTTCCATTTGAAATCTGCTAACTCAATTAGGTAACCAAATCATTTAGATGCTACAGTTTCCAAAACCGATCAAAAAGTGCATTTGCACAAAACCTGGCAACAAAAAATCCTAATACGTACCAAATCATAGAGATTATGATAGTAAACAATTTACCTCCCATTAGTAATAGTGTCCCATGCACCTAGGTAATGTCATCACAACATCCACATACCTAGTGGTGCGCTCAAGAGATCACTTAACAAGCTGGGTAAGGAATCATATTCATGGATGTTGAGCCAAGTCCTGAGATATGGCAGTTGGAACTCCTTCGCTCATGCTAAATGGGAGTCCATCAACCAAATCAGCACCTTCCCTATAGGGATTGTAGAGAATGTTGAAGAAGAATAGAGATGGTTTCAACAGGTTCTGATTGTGTTGCCCCAGTGTATTTATCTCTTTTCCACTTGGATCTGCACTGTATTTTCCTTTCTCAAAACCAAAATCTTACTGGACTATTCAATTCTACATCAATTGTCAAGAACCACATGTTTGACAGAACGGTTAGGTCCAAACAATTTTTTTTTTTTAATTATTTGGAAATCTGAATACCAATCAACCAAAAAAATCTATTTTAAGATTGTAGGAAAAAATTGCGAACAAGTTAATCGGATTCAATTCCATAAAATAATTTAAGTAATTGACAACTCAAAAATTATGGAAAGAAATTACAATACAGATTCAAAAAATAGAATATAATACCGAACCGAGTCCTGTGAAATCACAGTCCCCTTAAAACAGATTCACCACCTCCCGTGGGTGTTGGAGGATCACTCCGGCGCCTGTCTCCAAGGGTAAAATGGGTAACTCAGCTGATGGAACACCACCCAATCGACTGCATGTCGAACTAACTGTGTCTGCCTCTCTCTCTGTAAAATCATACATAAATCATTCGGTGTCTAGTGTTCAAAACAAATAAAAGAATCCACTACTTATAGAAATCCTAAAACTTTAAAACCACCAAAATCATAAACGAAGGGATTAATATGATTATTGATGAACATCAATGACGCAATTGATGGACATAAATACAGGTATGAATGAGCTGTAACGGTTGAGACCTTTCGGTTGCTCCGTCAGACATCCCAATTTCATTCACAACCCTTTCGAATTTCCAACATCACCGATCTTGGGATCTAGCATAAGGATAATAGGAGTAAGCACAGTCATAATTTAAGTTACATAAAAATTATTTAACATTCTGACAGTTTGTTTAACTCGTGTCAAAACGGTATTCAATGTGTCCAAGGGTCACGTGATCTAATTTTCTCTAAGTGTTTAGGTAAGGTAATATTTTTTTTAAGGGTCAAGTGACGAGTCTTGGTCAACCACTAAGTCTCAAGTTGGGCCTAAAAATGATTTGGTTCAAATGAACGTTTCCAGTAAAAATAATTTTTTTGTATTGAAACTCAAATAATGCTAGTACAAGATTAAACTCGGAATGAGTCTATAAGTTGTCGCGACTGATCCGAATCCATCCCGGGTCAGGTCTGCCTGAACTGCCCAAACAGGGGTTGCCCAAAACTGTCCAAAACTAGGCAGTGTAAATTGCCCAGAAACTGCACCCAAGTAGTTGCTGCGTTTGACAGTTCGTTTCTCCCATTTCCGAGCCCTCTGAGCCTCGGGTCCAATATGCATGCATGCTAAAAGGTGTCATCTACAACCCCTAATAAGTATTTTTCATAGAAAAATTGTAGAATAAAAACTCCAAGTGATTAAGCAAAGTATGTTACCGGTAGAACCTGATAGTGTACATTTTATCGTTCGGACGGCCAAAACTTCATATTTTTCAACATAACAACCTTAGATTTGAACATGTATGAGTAGTATGTTGTCTTAGCTATAACTCTTATCAAAAATCTTCACTCAAAATGAAACGAGATAAAAACGAAATATATTCGAAAACAAGGTGTATAAAAAGAACGAATATAAGTTGATACCTTCGATCACGTTTTGCTTCAAATTTGAGTATCCTGAGCACGCCCTGAGCTCGACAATGGACTAACTCGAGCCCTCTCTCTTCCTCCCTTCTTAGTTCAGCCCTCTCACTCACTCTTTCTCTCTCTCTCTAAAAATGCTAGAGGCTCTAAGTGTGAATATGTAAGTGTGCAAGTATGGTATGTATATTTGTAAGCAAATTTAGTGTGAATGTGTAACGACCCGCTCCCGCCCTGTACAATACTGTCTGCTTTTGTCGCCCAAACCACATGGATTTCCCAATAGGTCACCCATCCCAGGATTGCTCCAGGGCGAGCACGCTTAACTGTGAAGTTCCATTTGGTGTTGGCGCCATCACGACTTTAAAAGATCTTGTACAAGGAAGGTTCATAATCTTATAAATACTACCGAACTTACATCCACCAAGCGATGTGGGACCCTTGACCACCCATCCGGACGTCCCACCGAGACTCCATCTCATGGACGCCGGCTTCACAGCTAGCACCATGGCCTGGCTGGGGTGTCACAATCTTCCCCACTTAGGAACACACGTCCTCGTGTGGGGCCGAGATTTTCCATATTTCCGGTTGGTGCAGGCTCTGATACCATTTGTAACGACCCGCTCCCGCCCTGTACAATACTGTCCGCTTTTGTCGCCCAAACCACATGGATTTCCCAATAGGTCACCCATCCCAGGATTGCTCCAGGGCGAGCACGCTTAACTGTGAAGTTCCATTTGGTGTTGGCGCCATCACGGCTTTAAAAGGCCTTGTACAAGGAAGGTTCATAATCTTATAAATACTACCGAACTTACATCCACCAAGCGATGTGGGACCCTTGACCACCCATCCGGACGTCCCACCGAGACTCCATCTCATGGACGCCGGCTTCACAGCTAGCACCATGGCCTGGCTGGGGTGTCACAATGAATGTGTGAGCTGTGGGTGTGTTTGTTCCGTGTATGAGAAATGGGGGAGTGGGGGTTGCTTTTATAGCTTTCCCATTGTATGCCTTTACATTGGTTAAATCCATATGCATGCATAATCATTGGTTTGACCTACAAACATGCATATACATAAGTGTCATGCAAGTAAACTTTGGACCAAAACAATAAATACTCATCATGGTCTACCATCCCCTAGCCGTGCAAGGCCTAGGTGGGACTTACGCAGTCCCATCTCAATTACTCGGCACAAAATCTAATCAATTTCGATCGCGAACAAACCTTGTAACATCAACGCGCGCGCACGTGTGTGTATATATATCAACACAATCAAAAAAAATATTGCGAATTCAATAATTTCGAGGATTGGACATAATTTTCGCGTCCCTTGTTAGTTAAATTAACAATATTATCATATTACCGATATCTTTGTTAAAAATTCAAATTTAGACAAAAGAATCATTTTTCTAAGCTCCATAAAATTAATAACTATAAACTTGAAATTTAAAATTTTAAAAATAATTTAATTGATTAAAAGGATTGGGGTTTCGCACATTTTGGTGAATTTTGTGCTTAACATAGAATAATTTACCAGACTATAGCTCCTTACTTACCTCAACAAAATGGAGTTGCTAAACGGAAGATCAGAACTCTAAAGAACATGATGAATGCCATGTTGATCAGTTCAGGTTTGTCTCAAAATTTATGGGGGGAAGCAATTCTCTCTGCAAACTACATCCTGAACAAGATACCACACAAGAAAACAAATGTAATACCTTATGAATGTGGAAATGTTGTAAGCCTTCCTACAGATACTTGAAAGTGTGGGGGTGTTTGGCTAAGGTGACGGTCCCTCTATCTAAAAAGGTTAAGATAGGACAAAAAACTGTTAATAGTATATTCATCAGTTATGCGAATAATAGCATTGCATATCGATTTCTTCTAATTAAACCAGAAATTTTAGAGATTCACGTTAATACGATTATGGAATCAAGGAATGCTACTTTCTTTGAACATATATTTCCATACAATAGTACACATGTAATTAGTTCCGCCAAGGAAACTACTGATATAAAAATTGATATTGTACCTACCCAATACGTTGTGGACAAGGACGAGGATGAGCCTAGATGGAGTAAACGGGAAAGAGCAGTAAAATCTTTTGGTTCAGATTTCCTAACTTATATGTTGAAAAACAAAACCGTAAAATTTTAAAAAAACTATGTCCTCTCCCGAGGTTCCTTTATGGAAAAAAGCCATCAATAGTGAAATTGAGTCCATTCTGTATAATCATACCTGGGAACTTGTAGATCTCCCACCAGTTGCAAACCTTTGGGGTATAAGTGGATATTCAAAAGGAAGATGTGAACGGATGGGTCAATAGATAAATATAAGGCGAGATTAGTAGTTAAAGGATGCAGACAGAAGGAAGGTCTGGATTACTATGATACTTACTCACTGTTACTAAGATAACATACATTCAGATGTTGATCGCATTTGGAGCGTTGAACAATCTTGAGATACATCAAATGGACATTAAACTGCTTTCCTGAATGGTAACCTTAAAGAGGAGATCTACATGGAACAACCAGAAAATTTTAAAGTTATTGGGAAAGACAAAAAAGTTTGTAAGCTTGTTAAATCATTGCATGGTTTAAAGCAAGCACCTAAACAATGGCATGAAAAGTTTGATAATGTCATGATCTTGAATGGTTTCGCATTAATGAATGTGACAAATGTGTGTATGTCAAGAATACTGACAAAAGTTATGTCATTGTATGTTTATATGTGGATGATATGTTGATCTTTGGTAGCAATGATCAGGTAATTAAGGCCACGAAGAAACTGTTGAACTCAAATTTTGATATGAAAGACCTAGGTCTAGCAAACGTCATTCTAAGAATTAAAATTATAGAACGTCTGATGGTATCATCTTGTCTCAAAAATATTATATTGAGAAGATATTTGAAAGGTTCAACAAAAATGATAAGTGCATAGCAAAAATAGCGGTGGACGTAACTTGCATTTGTACAAGTATATTGGTACAAACATCTCTCAATCGGAATATGCTCATGTTATAGGCAGTCTAATGTACTTGATGAATTCTACAATGCCAGATATAGCGTACTCAGTTAGTAATCTAAGTCGCTATACTAGTAATCCCAGAAAGGATCACCTGGACGACAATAATTTGGGTACTTAGGTATTTAAGATACACCACTGATTATGGCTTGCACTATACACGATATCCAGCGGTATTAGAAGGATATAGTGATGCAAACTGGATATCTGATACCAATGATTCAAAATCCACAAGTGGGTTTGTATTTACTCTAAATGGAGCTGCTGTATCTTGGAAATCTACCAAACAAACTCGTATTGTAAGATCCACCATGGAGTCAGAGTTTATTGCTTTGGATAAGGCTAGTGAAGAAGCCAAATGATTATGTCACTTCTTAGAAGATATTCCAAACTGGCCAAAATCTCTATCTGCAATTTGCATACATTGCAATAGTCAATTAGCAATAGGCCGAGCACAAAGTGATTTGTATAACAGAAAGTCTCGACATATATGTCGACGACATAATACCGTTAGACAACTAATTTCTAATGGAGTTATTACTATTGATTATGTAAGATCAAAGAATAACATCGTGGATTCGCTAACTAAAGGGTTAACTACAGAATTAGTTGTTAATACATCAAGAGGAATGGGGCTAAAACCCATATCATAAAAGTTACTACAATGGCAATCCTACCTAGCTGACTGGAGATCCCAATATTTAGGTTCACAGGAACAACCGAGTTTGTAGGTAACTTAAGAATATCACGGTAGAGACTGTGTCTCCTACCCCTATGATAAAACAGTGATGCCTACAGCGTTTTAGGTTAAGCAATGCTTTTAATAATTTTTATACTTTGGTCAACCAAATGGAGTATATTAGGATATTTCTAATGAGAATCATCTATATGAATGTGAAGGGGGCGCTTCTATGAAATTGTCAAGAACTGAAATCTCTATAAACATTCATGAACATCAGGAGTATCCTAGAGCCATAATGGGTACAACCGTAAGAACCAAACTGCGTCAGAAAATATTTCGTGCAACAACTATTGTCTTGGTTTACACAAACGGCTGAACAACTCAAGACATCGCATTTACTAGTTAACTAGTAAATCTAATAGTTATTCACAGGAGAAGGTTCAAAACCACAAGTTACCTTACTCTGTATGGAATATATCCTATTGTTTTCTCAGAACATTTGCATCTGCATTCCCATAGCATGGTTTCCCTGCCAATTTCATTCATATAAGGGATTGTTGGAAAAATATTCAAAAACATTTAAAGGTGAATAAAATTGTTACCAAAGAATTACACAAATCCTTTAAAGATTTGGAGTAAAATTAATTTATTTTAATTTTGGGCTAGGTCCAAATGAATTTTCCTTGTGGGTTTGTTTAATCCATATTGGACTTGAGCCCAAAGAAGGAAAGGAAGAGATTTTACCTAAAGGTTGTGTCGGTTCGGATTGAGTCCCTCTAATGAGACATGTCTCTCCAAAGAGACACCATGTTCACCCAAAGAGACATCAAGACATCTATATAAAGGGGAGTCCTCCTCTCATTTAGGATCATTAAAAAATACTCCACGCGCAACACATTGCATACATAGCATTCCCTTCTTAGTTCACCTGTCAAGAGGATTGAATTGCTGTCTCCTTCTGTCGATAGTTGTTGTATCTTGGGAAGCAAACGTCCGATAGTCCCATTAGCACTAGTGTGGGGGACGTAATTTGCTTTACGGACAGAGTATAGTACTCGCCTCGATTTGCTAATTTTTGAAATCATGAGATCGGCCATTGTAAGTATTTAATCTTTTTGTACTTTTGTATTCGTTTTTTGTGTTATTTGTTTACTAAAAAAATTTGATTTTGGTACACCAGAAACAACAGATGCGGCCACCAACCCAAACTCCTCACATTATGCAGACATAATCCAGATTTGAGGACCTTCACCACACAGTTCATCCCCAATAGCTCAGACTGTTCGAGAAAAGCGTGAGTCGAGTTTGGGTTTTGATGGCGTCAGTTTGCAAGAGAGAGAGGTATTTTGCGCTTTGGAGGCAGATTGAGAGAGGGAGGCATATAACCCACGAGAGAAGGAGAAACATGTGTTTTATGAGGAGATAAGGGTTTCAGCCGAAGTGTTATTTTTTCTTCAGTAAACCCCCAAAACGATGTGGTTTTGGGACTTACTAAGTTTTGAATTTTGAGCACAAAAACGACGCCGTTTTGGTGATCTATAGGGGTGTAGTGCAGGGGCGCTCTATAGCTCCCTCGAATCCAACAAAACAGGCACAATATTCAAACGCTCCATGAACAGACACAACATATAGGCGTGGATTGATTATGGCTAGAACCAAGAGTTCTTTTTCCATTATAACTGACACCAACAATCCTTTATGATCTCCTCTCTCTTCCCAAAGCCCCTTCAAAATTCAAAACCCTATCTCTCCTCTCTGTTCTCTCAACACGTTAAACCTCCCTCCCTCATTCGCTTTACTGAGTTCGAGCTCTTGGTGCATATGCACATCCCAAACGCTCCCGTTTACCCTCCTCTTCATCATATCAAATACTCCAATTCTTAGATTCATATATTATTTCGATATCATCTCTTTCTATGAATTTTCTCCCAATCAAAATCCTGTAACTAGAGGTGAAAGAAAAATCGAAAAAACCGAACCGACCGAAAAAACTGTCCGTTCGATTCAATCTTCGGTCGGTCTTGGTCCACGAAATTTTTTTCGAAATATATTCGGTTCGGTCTTGGTTTTTTGTAATTTAGACCGGACCGAACTGAACCAAACCTTACCGAACCGAAAAGTGCCAGACCGAACCGATGTGGACCGAACCGAAATGTACCGGACCGAACTGACGGGGACCGAAACGAACGGTGTTGTGCCGAACTGAATTGTGTTGGGCTGAACCAAACCGAAATGTGTTGGGCTGAACCAAAATTTAAAACAAATCTAATAACCCTAATAAGTAATAACCCTAGTGCTGTGCTGACCCATTTTATTTCTCCCTGCGCCGACCCCCCACCCCCTCCCTCTCTCTCTCTTTCACACAGTGTGAGACCCCTTCTTCCACTGACCCATCTCTTTCACTGCCCATCAGGTATCAAGGTGTTTTGTTTAATCATTTTATATACAAATGTCAAAGATTTAATTTTATATGTGTGTGTGTATATATATATATATATATATATATAACAAAGAAGATTCAATTTCTTGGGGTTTGCAAGTGAAAATCTTTGTTTATTAAGTGAGGGAGATGGTGGGATCCAATAGGACATAAACATTAAAGAATGGACAGTGTCAAGCACATGTACCAAAAATACTTTAGGCCACATGTATCAACTATTAAGCACTGTATATTCTTTGTTTGTTTGTAATTTAAGGCTTTGTTTGCGTTCCAAAAAAAAATAGGGATGTACATATATTAATATATTGAAACATGTGAATCGTACCTTGATTTTATTTGCTTTGATTCACTGTATATTCTTTGTTTTTTTATGTGTTCATACTTCTTGTCAAAGTGTTCAATTTTATCTGGGTTGTGATTGAATAGCACGTGGGATATAGATTTAGGTGACTTTCCATTCCCCAGCAAACACACCAAAAAATAGAAAATTTTAGGGAATCATAAAAACCAAACTACACACAATATGAGAACAAATTGATAGGGAGAGAATAGAAAGAGTTTTAGTACAACTCATCCCCCCAAAAAGTTGTAGCATCAGTAAATATTTTAGAAACTTTGCTGCTATGTTTTTGTCTCTCTTATGATTATTTCTTTAACAACAAGGTTTGACTCTCTCTCTCTCTCTCTCTCTCTCTCTCTCTCTCTCTCTCTCTCTCACAGTGCGATCTTCGTCTATTTTGCACGTGTCATCAGGTATATCACTCATTTTGGTTTTAGATGGATGATGAAATTGATATTGATATGGATGATAATATGGATAATATTGCGGTTGAGTTGTTTCCTAAATATACTGAATTTAGTGGTGATGATGTGCCTGAAAAACATAGAACTACTCCTGGTGTAGTCGCTAATAAAAGGTCTTTTTGTTGGAAGCATTTTACTGTTATTAGGTCAGATAATGATCCAAAACCTAGGGCTAGATGCAATTGGTGTAAGGTGGCAGAGTATGCATGTCATTCAAAGAACAATGGTACAAAGTCCATGATTCATCATTAAAACATCAATGTACCAAATATCCCGAAAGCAAGAAATATACAGGTTCTAGACAAAAGATGCTTGGTTTTCAAAAAGTAAAAGAAGAAAATGGTGGAACAAGAGAAAACCTTGTGAATGTGACCTTTAATGTCGAATCATGTAAGAAGGCCCTAGCGAAGATGGTGATAATTGATACATTGCCATTTTCATTTGTTGACGGGGAAGGATTCAAACAATTTATGCGTGTCGTTCAACCAAAGTGGATCAAGCTACCAAGTAGGATCACGGTTGCGAAGCAGTGTATGGCAATATATAAGGAGGAGAAAAAGGCTTTGAAGATAATACTTAAGAATCAAAGATTGTGTCTTACTACAGACACTTGGATTTCAGTCCAAAACTTGAATTACATGTGTCTTACCGGGCATTTCATTGATGAGAACTGGAAATATTACAAGAGAATTCTTAATTTTTGTGTTGTATCTAATCATAAGGGGGAGACTCTTGGAAAAATAATTGAACAATGCTTGTTGGATTGGGGGATTGACAAGTTTCTTTCTAACGGTAACAGTTGATAATGCGTCCTCCAATAATCTTTTGGTTGCTTATTTGAAGAGGAAGACCAAAGGTAAGAAGACAACTATTTTAAATCACGAGTTCATGCATGTGAGATGTTCTGCACATATCTTGAATCTAATTGTGCGTGATGGATTGCAGGAGATTGATGACTCAATTGTAAGGGTCCGAAATGTTGTGAGATATGTGAGATCTTCCCCGAATAGGATGGATGAGTTTTGGTCATGTGTTAAACAAGAGGACATTGAATGTAGACTTAAACCGTGTTTGGATGTGCCTACTCGTTGGAACTACACATATTTCATG
Organism: Arctostaphylos glauca; assembly: GCA_019985065.2. NCBI lineage: Eukaryota > Viridiplantae > Streptophyta > Magnoliopsida > Ericales > Ericaceae > Arctostaphylos > Arctostaphylos glauca. The sequence continues at coordinate 15,492,728 of JAHSPW020000015.1, read as the reverse complement.
TTGGATAGAGCTCTAATTTATCAAAAGGCTTTTGATCGATTATGTAATGACACAGCCTTTAGATTAAGTGTGAGGGAGGAGGAATTTGATGAGGAATTTGATGTTGAGATTTGTGACTTTGAGGTTGATGGTGGGATGATTGAAGAGAGAGAGAGAGAGAGAGACAGAGGGGAGATGAAAGAGAAAAGGAATTTTTGGGCCTCCAACTTCAACAGATTGGGAAAAGATAAAGTTGTACGTACACTTTCTTAAAATATTTTACATTGCAACTTTGAAATTCTCGGGTTCTTTGTATGTTACTTGCAATGCTTTTTTTTGATGAAATGGTGTTGATTCAACAAACTGTTGTCAAATTGTGTGCAACTGATGATAGTGTTTTGTATCATTTGGCCCATAGTATGAGTAGAAAGTTTGATAAGTATTGGGGAAATTTGGAAAAGATAAATCAAATGATGTTTTATGCGGTAGTTCTTGACCCTCGATGCAAACTTGAATTTTTTGAATATTGCTTTCAAAATACTTTGGGCTTTGATAAGAAGATAGTTGGTGAAATGACGGATAAAATAGCAATTGGAATTTCCGATTTATTTGAATGGTATGTCAAGAATAGTGCAAGTGTAAATGTGTGTAGTCAAGAGGTTGGGGAGTATCGAAGAAAGTGGTTTTAGATGGAGATGATGATTTGGTTAATCAACAATCTTTGAAATCTCTTTATAAGATGCACAAAGAAAAGGCAGCAAACATGACAAGCAAATCGGAGTTAGAAAAGTATCTTACAGAGGCTAGTGAAGATGATATTGATGGATTTGATGTATTGCGTTGGTGGAAAGGCACTTCCTATAAGTTTCCAATTCTCTCCCAAGTAGCACGAGATGTGCTAGCTATCCCCGTATCCACTGTTGCCTCCGAATCCGCTTTTAGCACGAGTAGACGCGTGATTGATCCATATCGAAGTTCTCTCGCTCCAAAGACCGTGGAGGCTCTTATTTGTACTCAACAATGGATAAAGGAAGGAGCCAACAAAAATCAATCTTAGAGAACAACTTGATGAGTTGGAGCATTTTGATTCAGGTACAACTCTTAGTATAATTTTTTATTTTACTTATTTTATGGTACATAATTACTTCTATGTTAATTAAGTTACTTGTATGTTTTTCTTTGTGGTTTTATTATTGTTAGTACTCATGGAATCAAGTGCCAAGGACTAAGGGATCACAATTGACTGCTTTTCAATATGGAGTTCTTGGAGTTTAGAGGTTAAATCGACTTTGTTCTTAATATTTGGATTCTTAACATTTGTGTTAGAATTTTTGTTGCTAACATTTTATTTTTTGTTGACACTTAGCAGGACCGGACTGGTTTTGCAACCCTTGAAGCCTTCACAATTTGTGCTTGTCTACTTGATGTCTTGCAATTAGTATCATTAGTCTTTTATTTGTGAACTTGTAGTTTTCTAATATTCTACTTTTATGTTTGATGAAATACATTGTGTAAACTTGATGCCTTTGGCTTATGGATTTGCGGCAACTTATTTTGGCTTATGGGTTTTGTGGCTAAGTTTGATGAAATACATTGTATTGTGTAAGCTTGTGATGCGTTCAACTTTTATGATTTGTTATTTGTGAACAAAGAGATTTGTAATTTGTGATAATATGATTTTTACTATTTGGGTGAAAAAATAGATGAAAAGGTTTCTTAAAGTGACTCATTTGATGTTTGATTGAAAAAAATTTAAATAGAGACCTATTTTGTAATGGATTCTCTATATTAGTAGTAGAATTTTTTCAATTAGTGACGGATTTGGGCCAAATAGGCCCAAAATTGAGTTTTTTATCTTGGCCCATTTGGGTTGGACCGAAATCGCCGAAATCCCCAATCAAATCTAAAGGCACCCCGAACCGAACCGAACCGAAAAAAAATCGGTCGGGGTCGGTCCTCCAAATGCATGGACCGAAACCGAATCAGTCTAGAGAAAAATCATCCCGAACCGACCGACCCCGAACTGATTTCACCCCTACCTGTAACGTTTCATTTTTAGTTTCTTAGTTTATTATTTTTTTCTGGGTTTACATTTTAGTTCTCCAGATATGAAAGAGCATTCTTGCTACTGGCGATATTATAGCTGTCCTTGATGAACTCGAGCATCTCACGTGGTATCACCATGGGAAGAGATGGAAAACGAAATTCCACTTGGTTGTAGGAGTTGTTCACACCAATTATCTGGAAGGTATATCACCTAGCGTACATATTATTTGAAAGCATAAGCAATTGTTTGTTGAAGTACATCAATAGTTGGATAGTTAATATATACTACTTACTTGTTGTCTTAAAGGATTCTTTGTGACTGGGAAAGTGGTTAGGGCCATTTGGTTTTTGTTATTAAGTTTCTATTAGCTCCTGGTAAAAGCTTAAGGTGATGCATTACCTTCTAAAATAAGAATACTTATGGTATTGGTTTTTATTTCTCTATCTTTTTTAATTGAGATGAAAACAGATAGAGAAAATTCATGCTCTTGTATTTAATGTGCAAGCCATAATTTAATAAGAAATTTTAGTATTCATGTGCCTAGTAGAGATCGCGCTTGTGTTATAGTAAAAGGATGTAGTTCACATATTGCCTTCTCAATTGATGACCCATGATCCCGAGGGTTAGATGTCTTTCAATCGAAAAGTTGTTCCTTACTAATTACACAAGCTTGCCAAACCATCCCTTCAAAACATATGTTGAACGATATGCAATTTGGTCTACCTTCCTTGTCTCTAGGGACCTTTCTTATGGTCTTAGTAGCAGTACAATAACAACAAGTGCGGGGTGACTACTCCAACAAGCTTTATTTTCTAGGCAATGTGATCTTAACCCAACCCATTGTTGCCCCTCCCTTCTAATTTCGTTAACTAGAACTTCATGAATAGGTTGTCTTGCCTGGTATACACCTTGATGTGTAAAACACCCCAATTTGGCTAATAAGTATGTATAGGCTTAAGTCGTGCTTTCGGCAATCCTGATGGTGAAGCTACCTACCAAATTTATGGTTCAAGGATTTGGAAGGACTAAGGATCTCAAGAAAAATCTTTGAAGTTAAAAAATGGATCTAAAAGTGAACTTTAAGACCCCAAGGAATAAAATTCTGCATGATTTTGATCAAACGGCCCCGACATATGACAGCACAGCTACGCAATCGATTAGGTGGCCGCGTGATTGAGAGGGGCTACCTGGAGAGGATTACACGAGTGAAAGGTCATTTTTACGACCACATGATTGATACAACAACTGCAATAACTAAGAATCACAAATTAAACAAATGGCCGTGGGAGTGTACAAGGATTAACGGTTGTGTGATCATCAAGCAACCACCTTGAAAAGCGGTATAACCTAACATGCAATAATCACAAGAATATAAAAGAAATAACATAAAAGCAGAACATGTAATATACATGAAAAATGCTAAACGGGTAAAAAACCACAAGAAAAGATCAAATCATTATAATTAGCTTGCGTGATTACAAAAAAAACCTACAATCACAACTAGACTCCTCACAGTTGATTAATCAAGATTGATTTGATGAATTCTCGTTCACCGCACCAAGTGATTGATTGCATGCGCCTTGAATCCACAAGTCTTCCGAAACTTAGAATAAATGATTGAATGGTGTTGAAGCCTTTAATGATGATGATGAAAGCATCACAAAAACCTTCTAAATCTAGAATAAACCATCACAGAACATAATGCCAGAACGTCTTACTGCAATATCGAACGCTGCCTTTGTATTCTCTTAAAGAAGTATCTCTCCTCCTAGAAATCCTAACTGATATTTATAATACCTCGAACTAGTCGCTGTTGGAGCAACTATAGGGTTGTTGGAGCGACTTTCCTAATTAAAAATGTGTACATATGAAACTTATTTTCTTCCACTTCCTAAGAGTTGCTCTATAATAGAAAACACGTACAACTCGATAAATGAACCAACAACTAAACTTATCACGTGTTTTGAGCCGAAATTGCCAACCAAGGCGGAGCAAAGCCTATAGAGCTTACAATCTTCCCCTTTGGCACTTTTGGGGCAAAACACATGCATACACAAGAGAAGGTTGATATTGCTGGCATAGCTCAAAATCCTGCACACATCAAAGACAAACAAAGACCAAACAAAACACATAGTAGACAAATGTGTGTGCATCATATTATACTCCCCCTTTTTGGCATGAAGACCAAAGGGAGAAGAGAGCATCTACAAGGATAAAGCGTGGAGGAACATAAGAATATAAACGGGGCCAAAACTTGCCCAAGCAAAAGCAGGGAATAAAAAACATGTAAATTCTGTGAAGAAGATATCAAAGTAATCAACGAATCAATCTAAAGACTAAATAGGAGCAGAAAATAACCAAGATATAAAAAATAGGTAAGTTTTAGCAACTAAAAAATCCATAATCAAGGCTGCAGAGGCGAGTGCTGGGTAGAGTGAGGTGAAGATGGCACCAGATAGACTGCAAAGGGAGGCACTTACGGATTTTAAGACAAAAATATTGTAACCTGATTCAATAGTGTGGCAATCTAACTTGTATGATGAAGGATGGAGTGCTTAGATCGAGAATAGTCCTGTTGAGTAGCAAGTTGGGTGGCCTGAATTTCATTCATTTAGTACTAAGATTGTTGTAACTCCCTGAACATGTGAAATAAATGAGTTTGATTGGTAGCAAGCGATTCCATGGTCACGGGGCTAAAGCAAAAAAGAAGGCAATAGTGGTAGACTGGAGAGTACGACAATGGAATGGAGGATGAGCGCCTACAACCTTCGCAAAGGCCTCTTCACCAACAGCAAGATGAGGATCCATGTCATCATCATCGGAATCATGAGCAAAAGTATTTGGGGCCGCATGGGCTGAGCTGAGAACTCGGGATTGGGCGTTGATTGGGCCCATGTGGTCATGGGAGAAAATCGTGGGTTCACCCTCAATAATTGGCACTTGAAGTATATTGAGAAGAAAGTGCGAGAGAAGCATGCCAAAGGGAAGGGAGGCTTTCTTTGGTGGCGTTTTAGGACCAAATTTGGTGATTTGACAAAAAGCAACCCTAGTTCAATCTACTGTGGACCTATTGCCAATAAGTTAGAGGGCTAAGCTCGAGGGGTAGACATGTCAGAATTATGGGAGGTAGGTTCAACCAAGTTGCAATAGAAGAGATTAAGGATGCGGTACTGAGCCAACATAACTCCCTGATTAATCTTATTTTTCACCCACCCATGAGGATACCCAGATATGGCTGTGGCAATGAGGTTACGGAGCTCAGCGGAGGGAACACGGTTTGTATGAGTAGGCAAGGGGTAGGAACGTTCGAGCAGTGGTTTAAGGCTGACAAGTTAACTGAGGACTTGAGGGGTAATCAGAATGTCCCTACCTCTAACCCACGAAGTAATTGTCTCAGAAACAAGGTTGACATTGGATATGTTGTAGAAAATCTCTCTAACCATGTTTAGGTTAACAATACCCTATATGGCAGCCGATTAGCCCCAACCCTGGTGTTCTATCCAACTAACTATATTAGCATGCGAGGTTGAGGGTTCATTCAAATGAGGATTGTCTAGTCTTCAAAGTGAGTATTTTTTCTTTAAATCATTGCAGGGAAACCATAAAATTTCAGGACCCTTGCCCTTGTAACCTTAACCTTTGGAGGAAGGAAAGAAAGATAAGGCGGAATGAGTCGATGAAGTACTCTCTTCTGGTTTGAAGAGTTTGTTGATCCAGTTCCTCAAGGACAACGCAAACTTGTTTGCATGGTCTCACAAAGACATGAAAGGGATTAACCCCCAGGTCACATCACATCATCTTAACATTGATCCAAGCGAGGCCTAATGCTACAAATTTAGCTATCGAGTAAATGGTTGCACATGATGACGGTTAGCACTAGGTTGTTCATGTGGATGGATCAACAACCGAGAAGGCCATCAATACAATATAGTACTTACCTCCCCATAGGGACACACGATTGAGTACGCCCTTTGGTTCCACTGAAGGCGGTTCTTGCAGGATTAAGATTGCGCCGGAGTTTGGGGGCAAGGCAAGTGGGGGATGTGTAGTGTCACGCCCTCGAATTTAGGCAAGATAAACATTCACATTTTAAATAAAAACTGCCAATTCTACAAAAAAATACTCTCAAATCATCATCTTTCAGAAATCCAATTAAGCCCATAAGTTTCGATTGTTACAACCCAAAAAGGGGCACCCCGGCCTGATAACCAAAATAACATGTTAAAGTGTTACAAATGATTTGAGTTTGAATACATAATTCCACAAAAGAGAAGTTATTGTACATCTTTCAAAAAGATAAGCCTAAAGATGATGTACAGCTCCATTCATGACATTCTTTCAAAACATGCATCGCCATGCATTCATGCAAGTCCAAATCATGTCTCTGAAGTAGTACCTGAAAGAATGAAAGGGTGAGCTACAAAGTCCAGTAGAGATGTCTACACCAATATTATATAAATATGCAATGATTTGGCATGGTTCATGAACAATCTACAATAACACGTGTGTGACAAATAATCCATAAGTCTTCGAAATATGATTGCAATATCTAGAATATAAAACTATAAGTTAACCTGACTAATCAACTCATGGTTCTCATATCGATTCAATTGTCATATTCCAACTAGCACATTACCCAATGGTGGCTAGACGATACCAAAATATACTAGCACATCTCCCGTCGGAGGCTAGGTGTCATATAACTAGCACATCTCCCGTTAAAGGCTAGAAATCATATAACTAGCACATCTCCCGTTGGAGGCTAGACAATAAATCGTGTCAATGCAAGGCAACTAATACAATACAATAATTCCCATGTCATATTCATTAAGCCAAGGCGGTAATGTACGTATGCATAACCGTCAAATGAAAACCCGAAACCACGTATTTATCATCTACGTATGACCGAAGATAAGTGCAGATATTACCTTTAGAATCCAACAACTCAATTATTTAATAAAAAAATTCAATAAAAAAATAAATACAGAATTACCGGTAATAGCACGTTATTACCGGTAATACAGACACTATTACCAGTAGTATAAGACACTGCCTAAAAATAAACACTATATTACCGGTAATATAGACACTATTGCCGATAGTAGAATGCACAGCCCAAACACACCCGAAAATAAAGAAACACTGTTGTTGATACCAGATTTTGCCCCCACCGCTCAATTTATTATGAAAAATGCCATCAAAATGGGTTCAAAAGGATTTGTGCACAAAAAGACTATTTTGCCCTTGCACAGTCCGGAATTCGGGAGTACTGTTCACAAGACCACTTCATCAAGTCATGAGAACCTCATACTATTGATCAGTACGACGACACGAGTCCAGTGACAGTGATTGGGGTGAAATCGGACAACGCCGACAATTTTTGATTGTTCAGAACGGGGTCTCAGAAGCACAATTTATGAGCTGATATGTTCAGACATCGAGAGGCACATGTTATTGATCAGCACAGAAATACGAGTCCATCGGCTGTATCCACGGTCAAATCCGAGTTCGGTAGCTCAAGAAATGGCATTTTAAAGAATGGTAGTGGTGTACCGGTGATTATTTGGGAGCTAGGTTCGCGAGCCGACAAGTCCATAAATCAAATATTAGGCTCAAAATGATCCTCCCGACGACACGAGTCCATTGGCTGTATCCGTGGTCAAATCCGAGTTCGTTTGGACATCCGAAGATAAAAAAATAGCGCGCAAATGCATTTTTAAACCAGGGGCATTTTTGTAAATACCAAAAGAAGGCTGACATCAGTCGTACGCCAGGCGCAGTCACGCGCGCGTGTAGGCCACGCGCCAGCCGTGCATGACACGTGGGCCGTGCCTGGCTTAAATGCCGTGCTTTGGGGATTATCCCCTGCGGGCGTGCGCTGACGGGGCCGGATTCCTATTGGTTGACGAATCTTCCGCTTTTCTCTCTCCTCCCGCGTGGTCCTCTCACCGGCTGCCACACGTCCGGCCTGTCCCCTCTCACCCGCATTGGATCTCTTCTCTCTCTCATGACTTTTTCTCTCCCTCTCACACGCTGACACGTGTCAGCGTGTCTCTCTCTCTCTATCTCTCCCCTCTCGCGGCATTTGGGCCGTGCCCGGCTTCCTGCCCCGGTTTTCCTCCGGTTCGTCAGGTTTTTGCCCGATTCATCCGTTTCTCTGCCCGATTTTTGGGCTGGTTTGTCCGGTTCATCCGGTTCGGGCTGGGCCGCTTCGTTATAATTGGTCGGGTTTGAGTGGCATTACGGCGGCCGAAATCAGCCGGACTGGGATTAGTCCAGTTAACGGTCGGTGACGCATTTGAGTATTATTGGTTCTTCAAACGGTTTTTCGCCTGAGGGTTTAACGTGATTGGTTCGTACAAACAACAGCCGTTATTCTTTTAAATCGTCGAAGGGGCAGCTGCTTTCGTATTACTCATCGAAGGGGCAAAGTGTTTGCCTATAAATACCCGGGTTCTGGAGGAGGAGAAAAATGAGAGAAAATCAGAGGAAGAGGAAAGGTTTTGAGAAAGAAAAATAGGAAGAATTTTAGAAAGAGAAAACAAACACTCGGAATAAAACCCGAGAGTTTAGAAACAAAATTTCCAGAGAGGTTGAGCGTTCTTCATCTCATAAGTTTTAAACTTTTTAGTTTCGAACTATCGATACAGAGAACGATATTCAAATTTAGGATTGCTAGGCTTAGTTTTAGCAAGAGGAGACTCTGCCCAGTTTTCTTTTCAAGCTTCGGTGAAACTTGAGCGGCCGTTTATATTAGCATAGCTCGGGATAACAAGGATTTCTTGTTATGCCAGGTTATGGTTTTATTTAGGCCCTCAGGTATTTTTCACCACTCCACTGTAATTCTCGGCTCAGTGAATATAAGGTAATCGTTTCAACATATTTTTGCCTCTGTTCTGTCTATTTAACTTCTGTAAATTCGTTTTTTTTTTTGTTATCAGTATTAAAGTTAGGCTTATAAGCCATGTTCGCATCTCTAGTCCGCGGTTCTAGAAATTTCTAGTCCTTTTCCTGAAATTTCTAGTCCGCATTTCTAGAATGTCAGAACATTTTTATTTATCCTTTCTGCTTTTTTTTTTTTGTAAATATCAATTGGGCATCCGCATCTCTAGTCCGCAGTTCTAGAAATTTCTAGTCTGTACTTCTAGAATGTCAGGATTTAGTCTGCTAAATCACGAAAGTCGGTGTTGGCCTATGCCAATGTACTTTTCGTGATTTAGCCTGTTTTAATCACGAAAAGTCAGTGTTGGCCTATCCAATGTACTTTTTGTGATTTAAACAAAAATCTCTTAAAATAAAAATCAACCCCCCGGCATATCGCTCGATTGCGTCGGCCCCTGTCGGGACTAACTTCTAACTTTTTCCCTTTCCCAGATCCCATAACTTTTTCTTTGTTTACCTCTTTCCCGTTTCCCCGTAACAGATACCGCTGTCTTCTTTTATTTTTATTTTACGTTAAAATGAATAAAAGGAAAAATTTGTTACTTGGCTAAGTTATATGAATAGTGCTGTTAGTTCACGCTGACACACTATCCATATCACTTGGTTAAAGATCCCGATAATCTCGGAATTCCATAAACACGCGGGTGACATAGGTAGCCCATGCTAGTGTTTTTGGGATGAAAATTTAACGGGCAATGCACGTTATCTTTTCACGATAGAATATTGTGATTGAAGTGACATTTATTAAATTCTACAATTTGGACCGCCAGTGATTGTGTAGCTGTCGGGATGAAGAATTGCAGATAAATAAAACCAAAAAAGGTTAACATGATAATCCATTGATAAAACGGAATCGGGTCAGTGTTAAACTTGAAAATTTCTGCCAGGGATTTTAGGTACCTGGCACTCCGGGAATAGAAAATTTCTGTCGGGTGACATAGGTAGCTCATGTTAGAAATAAAACGCAATCACGATAGAATATTGTGATTGAAGTGACATTTATTAAATTCTACAATTTGGACCGCCAGTGATTGTGTAGCTGTCGGGATGAAGAATTGCAGATAAATAAAACCAAAAAAGGTTAACATGATAATCCATTGATAAAACGGAATCGGGTCAGTGTTAAACTTGAAAATTTCTGCCAGGGATTTTAGGTACCTGGCACTCCGGGAATAGAAATATGACGTGCAGATACCAGTTTGCATGCCGTGTTTCGGTCAAAGTTTAACATATATTCGTTCCAACTTTTTACCACCAAAAGCTAAATTGCGTAAACTGGGGTCCTGTTCTCACACTCGTTTTTCTCATTTTTAATCTAATTGTATAGCAATCACTAGATATTATTTAAATTTGGCCAAGGATAATAAAATAAAATTAATTGGGAAAATAAAGTACCGAAAGGGCGATGTTGGGTACCTAACACCTTCCCAACTCGTAACAGTGAATCTCCGAACCCATCTCTGTTTTCAAGACCAGTTTTCTTTTAAAGGAGTCATTTTTATAAAACAGAATCGTATTTCTGAGTTAAAATTAAATTATTTTTCTAAGGACATCTTCTTTGAAAATGGCCTTAGAGGGTGACTTGGCACACCTAAATTTCATGTCAAGTGGCGACTCTGAGTTTTTAAATAAGTCTCAGCTGTTAAACAATTTTCATTAAACGTCGCATTACAAGTCAAGAGATTATTCAGCCCGGTTCAAACAATTCATATATTCGCGAAGGGGGCTGGGAAATTTCCGGGCGCGACAGCTGGCGACTCTGCTGGGGACTTAGGGATTAATAAAAGAATTTGCAAATCGTGACTCTTTTTAGCGGAAACCATTAACATACCCCATTGGGTAAACTTACGGAGTAACGCAAGCTAAAGAGGGGTACTATTTGCAAACCTTTTATTTTTCCTTATCAGTGGATTTCGGCTTTTCAAATTTTCCCAAAAATTTTTTTATCGAATTATCCTTGGCCTGTTACTAACATCATTCTTGTGGTTGTCTTTCAGGTGCGCTATTGCCACAAAAAAAAAAGGAAAACATGCATAATATGTTGTTACTAATATCTGTTTTGCAGGGCATTGCATTAGTCTGAAAGGATTCTCTCCAAATATTTACAAATAAAAAAAAATATTTTCAGCATATGCATACATTCAGCACAACATACCCAACTCTTTTCTCAATCTCCATTCTACCTTTTATTTTTACCCATAGGATTAGGAGGGGGTTCGAAGTACGTGACGATCGTCAATGGTGCTTTTTTGTAACCAAAGACGGTTTTCACTGAAAAGAACACTCCAACCAATCACTAACCAAAGATGGTACCCTTCACGGGGGCCGGAGGTTTGAAGATTTGGGAACCGTGAAACCATGCTAGAAATGCATTAGCAAAAACCAAGCCGTCATGCTGTATGTAGTATCCCTCAAAAAAGAGTCAAGCCAAAACCTGATAGGAACATTCATGAAAATTGGAGAGAGTCCTCGTTGATTATGTTAAAAGGCAAAATTTTTCGAAAACATCAATCAAACTTTGATTTCCAAATTATTTTAGACTAAGTGTCCAAAACGTACTGTCAGGGTACAGAAGCATCCTCATATGGGCTATATACTCTCACAATTTTAGATTATATACCGAAGTCATGCCGAAATGCCGGCTAAACTACGAAAAGTATATAAAGCCCATATGAGTGGTGGAATTGCTAACCGATAGTACATTTTGGACCTACACATGCTGAGAACACCAAACTAACTTGGAATTGTGGTTTTGTAAATATAAGGTGATATAAAGAAGCATGGCTTGCTCTCTCTCTCCCCCCAGGAGGATTATTATCACAAGGTCAAGGTCTAGGACCATGGCAGATGAGGCCAACCGATCGCAGTTACCCGCTCAGGAGACTGTTTCCCTTGAGGATTTCAATGCTCTGCAACGGGATATGGAGAACCTACAAATGATGTTCACAACACTGTACCACCAAAAGGCAGCCCCCTCTCTAACTCACCAAATCGGGGTCGGGACTCCAGTCATTCTGAACCATGCAGCATGATGAGCGCGTGTTATTGTATATTTTACGGCTTAACACGTCTATTTTAACTTGCGTGCACGTATTATTCCATGTTTACACTCGATAATTGCACGAAAAGGTATCTCATGTCCCGTGCAGGTCAAACAGAGAAAAGAGGACCCTGATGTGCCTAAATCAACTCTTCAAAAGTCAAACGAGGTCTGAATGATCGAAGCCGAACTTGGTTGGGAGAAGCAATGTCCAGAGACCAAATGACACCGGTGCTCCATTCCAGTGACACCGGTGTCTCCCCCTTATTCCAAGTGAAGGCCAAGATGCAGAGATCAAGAGACACCGGTGCCTCTGAGTTCTATGCACCAGTGTCTCATCTGAAAAGCAAGGAAAGAAGGAGAATACAGAGTGTCCAAGACACCAGTGCCTTCAAATCCTTACACCGGTGTCTCTGCCAATTGCACAGAAGATCGAGTTACAGAGCCATAGTGACACCGGTGCCTCAATTCCTTTACACCGGTGCCAAACCTTTCACCCAATGCCAAATACAGAGCACCAGAGGCACCGGTGCCTCATTACCTTGACACCGGTGTATCAAGTTCGACAAAAGCAAATTTTTACCTTGGGATGGCTGACTTTTGGGGGACCACCTTGCCTTGATCTGTGTGCCAAATCAGGGGACAAAAAGGATTTTTGCCAGGGGAAAGGAATAAGAAGCTTCCATTATGCCATTTTGAAGGGTGAAAATTGTAATAGCACCTAGGTTTTTGTAGGATATTTTTATTAGGTTGTTTTCTTTTGGCTAAGGGGTCTCATATACAAGAACACAATAGAATATATCAAGTTTGGAGAGCTCCTTGCCTCCTTTTTTATCCTTAGAGTTGTTGTTCTTCATTGTTTTCTCTTCAAGTTTTGAAGTAAGGTTATTAATCTTTAGTGTTTTATGCTTGAAGATCCTTGTGTTCTCTTGGAATCATTTAAGTTTTGGGTAAGTTCACTCATATAGTTCCATTTAGTATTGTATTACCTTAAAATCTAATTCTCTTAGAGTTTTCTAGTAGTTTTGATTTAATCCTTCTTATTGTTCTTAGATAAGTTTGTTTTATTATGTTTTCTCATACTTCTATCATTTTCATGTTGAATATGAGTAGCTAAATTAGTGTGGGTTAAGTCTAAATGTGAAGTTTATTTCAAAATCATGTTAGTCTAAATCTTCTCCATATGTATTAATGCCATTGATGGATCTTTCTAAGTTTTTCATATTGAAATAAAAATGAAGTGTTAAGTTCTTGCTTAGTTATAGCCATCCCTAGAGTTGGTATATCTAATACTTGAATCGATGTCCTTCATCTTTTAATCCTATTTTCTTGAACTCGAAAGAATCCATCAAACCATTTTGTGAATTAAAATTCTGATTTTCATCGAAGTATTTTCCGATCTAAAACCCGATACCGGGGGATAGATTGAGTTATAAGGAGAAGAGATAGACCGACGGAAGAATTGAATAGACCAAACTTTAGGACTTAACCCCACTCTTTAATCTAGTTTTTCCCCTCTTTTAGTAGTATAATTGTTAACCAAATCACCAAACAAATTTGAGGTTGACGTCCGAAACGTCGAAAACACCAATTTGCAAATTCTTTAAATCCAACGTTCTTTTCCCTGTGGATCGATACTCCGGACTATCCATTATACTCATTTTACATATTTTGAGGAAAAGTCCTGTTTTATGAAATTAAACCACTGACCCGAGGCCGGCACCTTAACGACACACACTTTGCCGGTTCGGTCATGTTTTTGGCGCCGTTGCCGGGGATTTAGTACAGTTGATTTAGAGAATCGCAGATTTTGCAAAGTGCAAGTTTCTTTGGCGGAAACCTTTAACCTACCCATATTGGTAAACCTAAGGTGTAATGCAAGCCAAAGGGACGTGTAATTTGCAGATTTTATTTTCTTTTCTTTTAAACTCATACTTGATTGATTAGGAGACTGTCTTTGGTGTATGAGTGTTTACACTCGTGACGCGACACATCGGCTAATTCGCCAAGACAATCTTCCTTTCAATCCAATGGCCGAACACCATGAGGGAAATGACGCACCCATGGGTCGCACCATGCGGGATTACTTGCACCCCACTCACACCACCACCACCTCATGCATTCACTTTCCTACCGATACTCCCGTAGGGCAACAATTCCATGTAAAGCCTAACATGCTTGGCATGTTGCCTACCTTCTATGGGATGGAATCGGAGAATTGTTATGTGCACATCAAAGAATTCGAGGAGGTGGTGAACACTTTCACCAACGTGTCCGCTCATCTTGAGATGGCGCGTTTGAAACTCTTTCCATTTTCCCTCAAGGAGAAGGCCAAGCGATGGTTTCTCTCCTTGAGAGCACATTCGGTGACAAGTTGGGTGGAGATGCAGGTTGAATTCCACAAAAAATGGTTCCCACTTCACCGCACCACCACTTTGAAAAAGAAAATTCAAAATTTTGAAGAAATACCCAACGAATCCTTCTGTTCATGTTGGGAAAGATATAAGGAGCGTCTCCTCGCTGTCCCTCATCACGGGTATGAGGATTGGCAGATTGTGGCATTTTTCTATGAAGCCATATCAGTCCGCAATCGCCAATTCATCAACCTCATGACTAGTGGGGAATTTCTAAACCAAGGGGCCTCCGCAGCTCTAGCTTACCTAGATGAGTTAGCGGAGAACAATCAATCATGAGATTATTCGGATCCCAATGACCGCTCATATAAGCCCCCCACTAGTCACAGAACCATGGGCAAATACGTGCCAAGGGAAGAGGATGACATTAGTAAACGCCTCGATCACCTTTCTAGGAAACTAGAGAAATTGAAAATCAATAGGGTGAATGAGGTCTCTTCTATTTCAAAGCCCGGGGAGGCTTGTGCCATTTGTGACACCATGGACCACACTACCAATATCTGTCCAACCATACCTGCTTTCAAAGAGGTACTTCATGGTCCGGACCATGCTGAGGTCCACGCCCTTCACCAAGGGCAAAAGCCTACCAACGTGCCCTTCAACAACAACTACCATCCGGGATTGAGAAATCATCTCAATTTTAGTTGAAGGAACAATGAGGCGGGTGCACAACCCCAAGGACCCCCGGAATTTCAAGGACAACACCCGGCCCATCAAAATGCACAAGGGCCGGCACCACCGCGGTATCCACCAAATGCCTACAAAATCCTCCGGGTCCCTCCACGGGTCCCAACTCTTACCAACCGCCTAACCGGCGAAGCTTGGAGGATACCTTGCAAATGTTCATGCAAGGGCAAGCAAATGTCAATGAACAGAACACTCAAGCCATTGGGGACATCCGTTCCCAACTCACCAAGTTGACCACCACATTGGGGACCATGCAACATGAGAAAGGGAAATTTCCAGCCCAACCACAAGAAAATCCCCAAGGTCAACATTTTGTACAAGGAAATTCTCCTTCTGGGTCAAATGTGGAACAAGCTAAGGCCATCACCACATTGAGGAGTGGGAAAGAGGTCGATAAGACCATTCTCCCAAAAATAATCCCCACTCCTCCTCCGGTGCCTACTCCACAACCCCAAGATGATGACCCGGTGAGTGTTTTGCCTCAATCTCCCCTCAATTCCACTTCCACATCTGTTCCTATGGGAGAACCCATGGTCTCAACTTGCCCAATGCCGGCCCCATTCCCACAAAGATTGAGGCCTCTACCCAAGTTGACGAACTCCAACGAGATATTTGAGCTTTTCAAGCAAGTTAAGATCAATATCCCGTTGCTTGATGCAATCAAGCAAATACCTTCGTATGCCAAATTTTTGAAAGACTTGTGCACAATCAAGCGCAAGTACAACGTGCAAAAGAAGGTGTTCTTGACTCAACAAGTGAGTTCGATCATTCAAACCCCCATTGCACCTAAGTACAAGGACCTCGGTTGTCCTACAATTTCTGTGAGGGTTGGGGGGAAGATAGTGGAGAAAGCCCTACTTGACTTGGGGGCTAGTGTAAATTTGTTGCCATACTCGGTGTATGAGCAACTTGGGTTGGGGGACATGAAACCAACCTCGGTGACCCTCCAATTAGCCGACCGTAGTGTCCGGGTACCGAGGGGATTGGTGGAAGATGTGCTTGTCCAAGTGGACAACTTTGTGTACCCGGTGGACTTCATAGTCCTTGATACTTGTCCCACGTCAAATCTTCAAGCCCAAACGCCCATCATACTTGGAAGGCCTTTCTTGGCCACATCCAACGTAGTGATCCATTGTCGAAATGGGCTACTTAAAATGACGTTTGGGAACATGACCCTTGAGCTCAATATTTTTAACATTGGGAGCCAAATGGGGGATGATGATGACATCCGTGATGTGAGCGTTATTGACACACTTGTTCAAGAGCACGTCGATTGTCATCTCTTTTCCGACCCCCTAGAGGCTATGCTTACTGTGGAAGAGACTGAGTTTTTAGATTCTCCCGAGGTTGAGTACATTTACTCCCTCCTAAATGAAGAAGAGGTGTTGGGTACTGAAAAGTGGGTGCCCACCTTTGAAAAACTACCACCACCGACAGCTCGGGCTCTACCATCTTCTGTTAAACCACCCAAGCCCGAGCTCAAAAGTTTACCATCTACCTTGAAGTATGCTTTCATGGGAAATTCTGAAACTTTCCCGGTTGTAATCTCATCCAGTCTAGACAATCCCCAAGAAGCTGCTTTACTGAAAATTTTGAGGGCCCATAAATCTGTTTTAGGGTGGACCATTGCTGATATTCACGGGATCAGCCCGCTATTGTGTACTCACCGCATCTATCTCGAGGATGATGTTAAGCCATCTCGCCAACCTCAACGGCGTTTGAACCCGATCATGCGAGATGTGGTGAGAGATGAAGTTCTTAAGTTACTAGATGTGGGTATTATATACCCGATTGCTGACAGTAAATGGGTCAGCCCCATCCAGGTTGTTCCAAAAAAGTCTGACGTCACTGTTGTGCCCAATGAGAGTGGGGAGTTGATTCCCACTCGAGTGGTCACTGGTTGGCGCGTCTGCATTGACTATAGAAAACTCAACGCCGGCACCCGGAAAGACCACTTCCCTCTTCCCTTCATTGATCAAATGTTAGAAAGGGTGGCTGGCCATGCTTTTTACTGTTTCCTAGACGGGTATTCAGGTTATAATCAGATAGAGGTCTCTCTGGAAGACCAAGAAAAGACAACTTTCACATGTCCATTCGGCACCTTTGCATATCGTCGCATGCCCTTCGGGCTTTGCAATGCCCCTGGCACCTTCTCTCGGTGTATGACGGACATCTTTAGTGACATGATTGAGAAAATTGTAGAGGTGTTCATGGATAATTTTTCTGTGTTCGGGGACTCCTTTGAGTCTTGCTCGGAGAATCTTGAGAGGGTTCTAGTACGATGTGAGGAGAAAAATCTGGTTCTAAATTGGGAGAAGTGCCATTTCATGGTCACTCACGGTATTGTCCTCGGTCACATCATTTCTTCGAGGGGGATTGAGGTGGATCAATCAAAAATAGAGCTCATCTCTAAGTTACCTACCCCTAAGTGTGTCAAGGATATCCGTTCTTTCCTTGGACACGCTGGATTCTATCGGCGCTTCATTCAGAATTTTAGCGCCATCTCTCGTCTGTTGTGTCATTTACTTACGAAGGACACACCTTTCGAGTGGACGCAAGATTGCGAGGAGGCTTTTTCACAACTAAAAATCAGTCTCACTACTCCTCCAATCGTGCGATCACCCGATTGGAACCTGCCCTTTGAGCTCATGTGCGATGCCAGTGACTATGCTATAGGCGCTGTGCTTGGCCAACGGAGAGACAAAGTTCCTTGTGTAATCTCTTATGCGAGCAAGACCTTGAACGATGCTCAAATGAATTACACGACCACCGAGAAAGAGTTATTGGCGGTGGTCTTTGCTTTAGACAAGTTTCGATCCTATCTCATCGGATCACCTATCATAGTCTACACCGACCATGCAGCTCTTAAATATCTGCTCACTAAGCCCGATGCCAAGGCTCGGCTCATTCGGTGGGTACTTCTTCTACAAGAGTTTGACTTGACCATCAAAGATAAAAAGGGGGTTGAGAATGTCGTGGCGGACCATTTGTCTCGCCTCGAGTTTGAGGATCATACCTCTAACATATCCATTCCCGACTCCTTTCCTGATGAGCAACTCTTGGCCATTTCAAGTTGCCCGTGGTATGCTGATATTGCCAATTACTTGGCCACGGGACAACTCCCATCACATTGGACTCCTCAAGATAGGAGAAAATTTCTAGCTGAGGTGAGGAGATTCGTCTTCGATGATCCATATCTCTTTAAATTTTGCCCGGACCAAATTGTCCGGCGGTGTATGCCCGATGATGAACAAAAGTCAATCTTGACCTTCTGCCACACCGAGGCATGTGGCGGGCATTTTTCCTCAAAGAAGACAGCTGCTAAAATTTTGCAGTGTGGCTTCTATTGGCCTCACATCTTCAAGGATGCCTTTGAATTCTGCAAGGCTTGCCCGCGCTGTCAAGAGTTGGGTGCCTTATCACGGCGTAACATGATGCCCCTCCAACCTATCTTAATCATTGAAGTTTTCAATTGTTGGGGCATCGATTTCATGGGTCCTTTTCCCAATTCTTTTGGGAATCTCTACATTCTGTTAGCCGTGGATTACATGTCCTGGGTGGAAGCCATTCCAACCCGAACCAATGACCACTCTGTTGTGGTCCGATTCCTTAAAGAGAATATCTTCTCCCGGTTTGGGATGCCTAAAGCCCTTATTAGTGATCAAGGCACACACTTTTACAATCGCCCTATGGAAGCCTTAGTCAAGAAATATGGGGTAAACCACAAAGTGTCCACTGCCTACCACCCACAGACCAATGGCCAAGCTGAATTGGCCAACCGTGAAATCAAGCACATCTTAGAAAAAACGGTGAACCCGAATCGCAAAGATTGGTCTCTACGACTCATCGATGCTTTGTGGGCTTACCGTACTGCCTACAAAACCGTGTTGGGCATGTCTCCCTACCGCTTGGTATATGGCAAGGCTTGCCACTTACCGGTGGAAATGGAGCACAAGGCTTTTTGGGCTATCAAACAATTGAATTATCGGATGCCCGAAGCCGGTGCCCACCGCAAGCTCCAATTGGATGAGCTTGAAGAAATCCGCCGGGATGCTTATGACAATGCCCACATTTACAAGTGTAAGGTTAAGGCCTTTCACGACAAGAACATTGTCCGGAAAACATTCACCCCGGGCCAAAAGGTCTTACTGTACAACTCGAGGTTGCATTTATTTCCGGGTAAATTGCGATCCCGGTGGGGAGGTCCCTACGTTGTGAAAACCATCTCCACTCATGGAGCGGTTGAACTTGAGAACCCCAAGAATGGAACAACTTTTAAGGTGAATGGTCACCGGTTAAAGCCTTACATTGAAAAATTTGATCCTGAGGAATCCGTTGAGGAATTGAGAGACCCGGTCTATGACGGGTCCGATGTCAACCATGTGGACCCCAATCCTTTGGGTCCGTGAGCTTTATTTGAAGTCTAGGAGACTATAAATCCGTGGAGTATGTGATACCTCCAGTGTTTGCCGTGCTCGAACGGCATCCGACGGTCTGGTATAGCCACCTTGTCAAGCTACGTATGTAGTACCTTGAGGTTGGGTCTGACGGCAGGCGCGTGGACAATGAGAAATCTGTCTGAACCCTTTCGGCTTTAGTGTCAAGTTCCGTGGAGATTGCTTCAAAGCGGAATGAAGGGGTAAGGAATTTGGGGGGACAAAAGGAGTGGTAGCCTATTAGATGATGGCGCTACTTCTCAAGATATTGTTGAACCCCACGCATACTGTCCTTCCAACAATAGGGAAACACAGCCTTCGACAAGGAAGAAAAGTAGTACTCGTGTCCTTCGCGTGAAGAAGTTGGTGGATTTATTGCTTACCGTCATTTATTGTCATTTTTGGACTAACCCGCTAATGAAATTTTGTGTTCCATGAAGTTATGTTTGCTCTTAGTAGGTAGTTGGTGGTTCAGTCTTCGCAAGGTGTACACGCTACTACATCAGCCTTGGTAGTTTGGGTCTAAGTACGGGGTGATTGCGGCATTCAAGAGCCCAAAGTCATGGGTGTAACTATGTGCTACGGTTGTTAGTCCAACAAAGCTCCGGCGATGATCCTATGTGACTAGCTATGGTCCACAAGTTGGAGCCGAAAGAGTACACCTTGGAAGCCCTCCCAATGACAAACAGTGCACGTGACGAGAAATCCTCAAACTTGGTCGAGGTATATGGTGGTTGACATTCCACCTCACGGGTATGATCGTCCCTCTCTTTATGCTTTAAGATGAGTTATCTCTTTGCGTTGAGGACAATGCAAATTTTAAGTTGGGGGGGGGGGGGGGGGAGAATGATTCATTAGTGTGTTAGCCCTTTGTTGTTTTAGTTGTTTTAGTCCCTTTTTAGCATGAAAAATTTCGAAAAATTTTGAAAAAAAAAAATGAATACAAATTGGCATATCTTTGTATTAGGCAATCCTCTCCTGAAATGCTTGCAAGTAACTTGACATATGTTCCCATAAGCATACCATTGAACAAGAATTGCTATTTCACTACACGTGCATTGACCATGAACTTTTTTGAACAATTTGGAATCATAAGTTGTGAGCGGAGATCCAATGTTAAACCATTCTATGCCACAGAGTTGAATTCATCTATCTCTTATTTCTACAACTGCGTGTTTACTCATGTTTTACACTTGTGTGCATCATTGTGGAATCCATGAAACATTTGAGAAATGATAAAAGGCCATCTTCCATGATCCGTACCACATATGAGTCTCATTGACCTTGATTTGATCCTTGTCCAATTTATATCCATTGAAACAAGCTTAGCAAACCGGATGAGATAAGGTCGGATGGGGTTTTGTTGTTGGTGTGTGTGTTGTATTGCAATCGGGAGGAAATATCTCAGAAAAAAAGAATTTTACAGAGTCCAAAGACACCGGTGCCTCATTTCCATGACACCGATGCTCTCCACTACAGATCAGAATTCAGGAGATACAGAATGGTCTTAACACCGGTGCCTCTGAAATGACTACACCGGTGCTTCACTCTACAGCACTATGGATGAGATACAGAATGGTAAAGACACCGGTGCCTCGCTTTGTTCCACAAGAGAAACTGAAATGCAGAGAGGTCTTGACACCGGTGCCCCTGAAATGGTTACACCGGTGCTTCTTCTTCAAAACAGAATAAAATTGAGATACAGAGGCTTCTTGACACCGGTGCCTCCAAACCTTTACACCGGTGCCTCATGAGGAAAGTTTAAAAAAAAATATGAGGGTTATAAAACCCCAAACGTTATAACTTCTGAAGGGTTACACCGGTCTCACTTCCGCGCCGTATCACCTCTCTCTCTCTCCTCACACCGGTTCATCCCTCTCCCTCTCCTATAACTACCGCACCAAAAGCCACCTCTCTGCCTCCCATCTCTCAGCCGACCATCTTCAACCACCGCACCACTCCATCACCAACCACCGCCTAGTTCTCACTCCCCCGCTGTTTCGCCCTCTCACACCGGTTCTCTCTCCCTCTCTCTCTCTCTCTATAAAGCCCCCTCTCTCAACCTCTGCCGTCCATCTCTCCTCCATCACCACCATCACCGCACCTCTCCACCTTCTCACCACCGCGCCGGTTCTCTCTCTCTCTCTCTCTTCCGGGTTCGGCTGTAACAGAAAGTTTGGGGGTTTGGGATTTGAGTTTCAACAGGGATCTGTTTCTCCATCTCTTGGTGTGAACCACTCAACGGGTAAAATTTTGACTCTTTCTCTCCGTATTTAGTAATAGTTAGACGTAAGAGCCAGGGCATCTCCATTAGAGAGCCCAATCCGAATGATACCCCGCCACAATCCGACTCGGATAATGACGATCCCATATG
This sequence comes from Arctostaphylos glauca, assembly GCA_019985065.2. Classification (NCBI taxonomy): domain Eukaryota; kingdom Viridiplantae; phylum Streptophyta; class Magnoliopsida; order Ericales; family Ericaceae; genus Arctostaphylos; species Arctostaphylos glauca. Next base: position 15,470,809 of record JAHSPW020000015.1, on the reverse strand, counting down.
GAGGGAACTTGAGAACGCGTCCATGGCCATACCAAAGGGTAAGGGGAAAGCCCCTATGTCCTCTACTTCCCGCTCTAAATCAAAAACCAAGCCAACTCCAAGGAAATCCCCTGCTTCTAAGACCCCGAGTGGTTCAAAACGAAAAAATCAAGGGGAAGAGAGTGGGTCTAGGAGCAAGAAACAGAAAACTACAGATGAGGGGGAAAAGGGACAAAAAGAGTGGGAAGAAAAGGTTGAAAGAAAGAATGTTACTTGCGAAAGGCAAGTCTTAAGGGAGAGTTTGGGTGACTCAAATGCGATTGTCCAAAGATTGGACCAAAGGGGTTTGACCCGGTTCTTTGAAGTTGTCCCGGGATATATTCGAGGAATGGTTGAAGGGTTCTATCGCTCAGTGAGATTACAAAATTCGAACACCCCCGAACCAAGAATGGTGGCGGAGGTGAGAGGAGTCAACGTATGGATCACAGCCGAGAGGATATCCGAATACTTGCAATGCCCCATACCCGATCCAGAGACCGTTATCATTCCCAAATATGCTTTTGATCCGGCATCCTTTGATGGGAAGATGTTTGCCAAGAGGGTAATGACAAATCCGAAGGGGTATAAGGGGAAATTCTTTCCCGGGGGATTAAAGGAGGATTACCGTCTCCTCAACAAAATCATGAAGCACAATGTGTACCCTTTGGCAAGTGACAAAAGGGTACCCCCTCGAACGATAGCCTTCATGCATGCTTTCATGTTGGGCAAAGTGATAGACTTTGGCCGAACCATCTTCCAAGAGATGGTGTACTTTAGAGAAAGGGCAAGTGTGACAGCAAACTTAATCTTCCCGGCCATGGTTACTCATTTCTGTTTGCAACATAAGGTGCCAAAAAGGGCGGGTGAAAAGATGACTGAGGGAGTGCCCGGGCCAATCACTGAAACCTCTAAAGCCAAAAGCCATGCATTATCCAACAAACACTCCAAGCCTGACTTCCACTCCGGTGTGAAAGCACCTAAATCCAAAAACCCTCGAGAAAGACAAGAACAGTGGAATGAGATCATTGTCCAACGCCAAGCCTTAATCTTGAACGAGCTTAAAAAGGTGCACAAAAGGCAGGACAAGGCGGATAGAAAGATCCGAAAGTGTTTGAGCATTGCCCGATTCACGGCAAAGTATATGGGAGAGTTGGCAGGCAAGAAATTTGTGGAAAGCTCTGATGAGGAGAGTGAAGAAAGCAAAGATGATGAGAATGAGGAGGAGGAACATGAATTGAATGAAAGTGAGACAGACAGTGCAAGGGATGACAGTAAAAGTAGAGATGAAAGTGAAAAGGGGGGAGAAAGGGAGAGTTTCGCTGGAAATCTCCCGGAGCGTCGAACCAAGGCTTCTCATGACGCTCTAGAGCTGAAAAACAGAGAAAGGGGAAAAGGGAAGAAGAAAGTGATGACACCGGTGCTATCCGAGACTGAAGAGGTTGGAGATGATACACCCACTGGGCCTTCTGTGAGACATGCCACTGATCCACCCTCCACCCATGCTTCTGAATCTCCTGCTGGTACTGATGTGATCTACTTGAGTGATTCAGCAGAGGGTGGGTCTATTGAAGCTGATGCAGGGTTAGAAAAGGCACTGGTTGTGTATGTGCCCCCACCACCGGAGCAGTGATTGCTTACTACACACACCCGACGTGGCTTTGGGAGAGATAGCTTAGGTTCATATGTCAGATGTGGAGTCGGTGGTTTTCTACTTGTCATTTTCCTGTTGTTTTTGCGTTATCACATATATAGCATTGAGTAGTGGGTAGTGCCGGCAAAAATTTGGGGTAGTTATGACCTGAGCCATTTATTGTATGCCGGCACTGTTTTGTACACATCTTTTTGAAAACCAAATCAATATAAGCTATAAAGTCCCTTTTTATCTTAAGCGTGTTTTGGATTCCCAATTATATGCATTGTAGTGTAGAATGTATGGTAACCGTTTCTTCTCTTATTCCTTGTGAATCGTGTGCGTACATACTTCTCGTGTTTGCCTATTGAATTCTGTGGAATGCTTAGCCTCTTGTTCGCTTTTGCATCATTGTGCGCACTAAGAGGAGGTAACTATTTCAATATTCTGGAGAGAATCCCTTTTCGAGAGTGAGAGAGATCGGAAACCATACGCTTTGCACACATCTAATGATCGGAATTGTTCAACTTGGGTTCATAACACTATGCACGAGTTGGATATGGTAGCCGTTGATCCTAATCGCTTGGAATACTACAAAAGCATATAATCGTTCACTTGCATCATTGGGGAGACATGATTGCCTGATTAGTTACTCGGGACTAGTAACCTTCAAGTTGGGGGGTGTGATGAGCGCGTGTTATTGTATATTTTACGGCTTAACACGTCTATTTTAACTTGCGTGCACGTATTATTCCATGTTTACACTCGATAATTGCACGAAAAGGTATCTCATGTCCCGTGCAGGTCAAACAGAGAAAAGAGGACCATGATGTGCCTAAATCAACTCTTCAAAAGTCAAACGAGGTCCGAATGATCGAAGCCGAACTTGGTTGGGAGAAGCAATGTTCAGAGACCAAATGACACCGGTGCTCCATTCCAGTGACACCGGTGTCTCCCCCTTATTCCAAGTGAAGGCCAAGATGCAGAGATCAAGAGACACCGGTGCCTCTGAGTTCTATGCACCAGTGTCTCTTCTGAAAAGCAAGGAAAGAAGGAGAATACAGAGTGTCCAAGACACCGGTGCCTTCAAATCCTTACACCGGTGTCTCTGCCAATTTCACAGAAGATCGAGTTACAGAGCCATAGTGACACCGGTGCCTCAATTCCTTTACACCGGTGCCACCCCTTTCACCCAATGCCAAATACAGAGCACCAGAGGCACCGGTGCCTCATTACCTTGACACCGGTGTATCAAGTTCGACAAAAGCAAATTTTTACCTTGGGATGGCTGACTTTTGGGGGACCACCTTGCCTTGATCTGTGTGCCAAATCAGGGGACAAAAAGGATTTTTGCCAGGGGAAAGGAATAAGAAGCTTCCATTATGCCATTTTGAAGGGTGAAAATTGTAATAGCACCTAGGTTTTTGTAGGATATTTTTATTAGGTTGTTTTCTTTTGGCTAAGGGGTCTCATATACAAGAACACAATAGAATATATCAAGTTTGGAGAGCTCCTTGCCTCCTTTTTTATCCTTAGAGTTGTTGTTCTTCATTGTTTTCTCTTCAAGTTTTGAAGTAAGGTTATTAATCTTTAGTGTTTTATGCTTGAAGATCCTTGTGTTCTCTTGGAATCATTTAAGTTTTGGGTAAGTTCACTCATATAGTTCCATTTAGTATTGTATTACCTTAAAATCTAATTCTCTTAGAGTTTTCTAGTAGTTTTGATTTAATCCTTCTTATTGTTCTTAGATAAGTTTGTTTTATTATGTTTTCTCATACTTCTATCATTTTCATGTTGAATATGAGTAGCTAAATTAGTGTGGGTTAAGTCTAAATGTGAAGTTTATTTCAAAACCATGTTAGTCTAAATCTTCTCCATATGTATTAATGCCATTGATGGATCTTTCTAAGTTTTTCATATTGAAATAAAAATGAAGTGTTAAGTTCTTGCTTAGTTATAGCCATCCCTAGAGTTAGTATATCTAATACTTGAATCGATGTCCTTCATCTTTTAATCCTATTTTCTTGAACTCGAAAGAATCCATCAAACCATTTTGTGAATTAAAATCCTGATTTTCATCGAAGTATTTTCCGATCTAAAACCCGATACCGGTGGATAGATTGAGTTATAAGGAGAAGAGATAGACCGACGGAAGAATTGAATAGACCAAACTTTAGGACTTAACCCCACTCTTTAATCTAGTTTTTCCCCTCTTTTAGTAGTATAATTGTTAACCAAATCACCAAACAAATTTGAGGTTGACGTCCGAAACGTCGAAAACACCAATTTGCAAATTCTTTAAATCCAACGTTCTTTTCCTTGTGGATCGATACTCCGGACTATCCATTATACTCATTTTACATATTTTGAGGAAAAGTCCTGTTTTATGAAATTAAACCACTGACCCGAGGCCGGCACCTTAACGACACAAACTTTGCCGGTTCGGTCACAGCACCTGGTGGGCCTAATCCTATTGCCGCAGCACTCCCGTCTGGGGCAGTGCCAGCAGGACCCTCGGTAGGACCACATCAGCAGCAAACGCCAATTATTCCAGTTATGCCATTCATACCAGTTCATGAAGATTGTGAAAGTCAACAGGGGGACCCTAATCCCCCTCGGGAACCGGACCCGGCCTGGAAGCAAAAAATGCAACAAATGGAGGAGACCCTGAGAGCAATTCAGGGTACAAATGCTTACAACTCTACCAGTTTCTCAGATTTATGCTTCTTTCAAGAGATGCAGCTCCCACCAAAGTTCAGGATACCCGACTTTCACAAGTTCAATGGAACAAGCGACCCAATGGCCCATCTGTGGCTCTATGCCGGGGCATTATGTGGATATCTCCACCCGGAAAAGCTAATGATGCAACTGTTCCAACACAGCCTAGTAGGGCCAGCAGCCCAGTGGTTCTCTAGGATGGATGTCCGTCGCTTCAGAACTTCGAATGAGTTATCCCAAGAGTTCGTAAAGCAATATCGCCACAACGCTGAGTTGGTTATTGACCGACTCTTTTTAATCAGAATGAAGCAAGAGCCCGAGGAGTCATTCCGGGCATATGCCTTGCGCTGGAAAAATCTGGCCACCCAAGTGGACCCCCCGCTAGTTGACACCGAATATGTTCATCTCTTTGTCCAAACTTGCAAAGGGATATATTATGAGAAGTTCTGTACTTCCATTGGCCGGTCTTTTATGGAGATAATCCAGCAGGGAGAAATGATTGAAGATGGCATAAGGACGGGAAAGATTCTCGATCCTTATGCAAAGCTGGCAGCCGACACAGTTAGTTTATCCACCCCCGCTATTAAGAAGTTCCCTCCGAAGAAGGGAAAGGAACCCGAAATTGCTGTTGTCATCCCATATGACAAAGGAGACAACCAACCGCCACCATATAATCCTCCCCCATATAACCAAAATCCTTTACCAAGATATCAGTTCCCATACCCACGAAACTTCCAAACACCTTTTCCATCACCTCCACCATACCAAAACGCCACACACCAGTCCTCCTAATATTTCCCTAATTCAGCGCAAAACCGCCCAAACCAACCCAATCTTTATCGGGCACCCGCACCTGAACAAAGGAGGGCTCCTCCTAGAAGAAGAATTATACGGCCATTGCCATACCTATGGCTGAGGTCCTAAACCGGCTTGTTGTCTTCGGTCACTTAAACCCAATCCCGGCAAGGCCACTGCCAAACCCATTACCGCCTACACACTGGCCAGATACCAAATGTGCCTATCACTCAGGGCAGATTGGGCATGATATTGAAAATTGCTGGACTCTCTGAAATAGAGTTCAGGACCTTATTGATTCCCAAACAATCAGTCTAGAAGAGGTGAGGCCAGCAACTCCAAACGTTACCACCAACCCACTCCCTAACCATCAGGGAGTGAATGTTATTTCAGAAGATGTCAGCGATAATCCAAGTCATCTCATAGGACCGCCGGGCACAATCATTGTACCAGTCCGGCTTCCTAATAACCCACTTATAGCCATGATAATTTTTGGTGGACAGGATCAGAGGACCTTCAAAAAAAGGAATATATCGAGAGAATCGCCCTCCAAGTAGCCTTAGCACTACTATTCCAACGGTACCTCGACAACCGGTTACTCTACCGGTCCGTCCCAAGGTCACTTTACCACGGAGGGCCCATCAAGGAGAATCCTAACTGTGTCTCTCCACAAGAGTCACTGCAACTGGGGCAGATCTTGCTAAATCAAGAAAAGACCAATTTATTTTCGCAGAAAGCGTCAAAGACTGGGAAGTCCATTTTGAAACGAAAGACAGTACAGAGACTCAATAATGCCAACTCAAATCATCCTGAAGGATCCATGAGATTGTTTAGAGTTCTCAAGTTTTGGTAGACTTGTCTGAGCAGAGTCTATATTCACACTTTCTATGTTGCTTTTGTGGTTTCAAACTTTCACATTGAAAATCTGTTTCTTTCAAATCCATTAAAAATCTTGCAATGGTTATCCAGCTTTTAGCAGATTGACAAAATTTGTGTTGTTGCTTTCAAATATACTTCTCTGTCAAATAAAAAAAATTAATTTCTTGCAAAACTTGCTATTTCAGGGATCTTAAAATTTGTCATTTCGATCCAAGTAGCGTAACAATCTTAAGCACAAGATGAGCATGACCTTGTCTTCAGACTACGTTTCAAACTCATGGGGATTGAGATTGGTCTGTACCAACAGTAGAATTTCCAAACAAGCAAGTGAACTAATAGAAAGAATCACATGATAACTGGCAAATCTCGAATGCCAAAGAAACAGAAGCCATTAAAGGAAGCAAGAATGACTGAACTTGGACAAATGGCAGAAGGACAAATTCACTTCATTATCAGAAGAACATAAGGATGTATTTCCTGGTCCTAAAACATGCAAGGATCAAAATTCAAAAACCAAAAACTCAGAAGCCTGAAGCAAAAAGCAATCTCTTATCCTGAGTAATCAACAAGCAATGGGAAGAATTGCCATCCGGGTCTAGGCAAAGAAAAAGCAGTCATTTACTTGGGATAATCAAAGAAGATCAGAACAATCCCAAAGAAATGACATTCAAGTTCACCGAAGAAGAATTCTAAAAGATCAAGTGCAGATGATGCCTATTCATGAGTCTACTTATCAGCTACTCCAAAGAGAGCACCGAAGGGCTGGAGTTTGACTGTTACATAGCAATCAAAGGAATTTCACAAAACCTGATGTGTCTACAAACTCATATTGGTCGTGGATGACGCCTCAACACTCGAAAATATTGTAGGCTACATACTGGGGCAACTAGAAGAAAGAGCAATTTGTGAGTAGAACACTTGTTTCGATCTAATTTTAATTGAAACACTTTTTTCCGAGTGGCTATTTTGATTATCGAGCATTGAAATCTCTTCTCTCTATTCTTTCATATGAATTTTCTGAAAAACAAGGGGCACAAAAAAATAACCCCACTGCCAAAAAAAGAAAAGAAAAAGAAAAAGAAAAGAAGCCAAAAGGCAAAAATAAAGGCAGAAAGGCAAAACATAAAGTGCCATTTGATATTCTCTTTCCCTCTTTCTCATGAAATTTCTGTCAATGCTCGATAGATCAAAATGTGCAAAGAACATTTTTTTTCAGTTGAAATTAGGTTGAATTCCTCAAAACAAAGAAAAGAAATACAAAAAGCCAGCATAGTTAAAACCTGAAAGGGGGCTATGGCAAAATCGGCTAAATCAGCATAGTCAAAACCTGAAAGGGGGCTATGGCAAAATCGACAAAGTCCAGCATAGTGAAAACCTGAAAAGGGGCTATGGCAAAAATGGGCAATCAAGGCACAGTCAAAACCCGAAGGGGGCTGGAGCGCAAAAAAAAAACCCGACAACAAGAAGCTGAAGCCATTTGTCCGCATAAGTCAGCAAGACTGAAGTCTGAAAGGCTGTCTGGAGCAGACTCAGTTTAAGTTCCAATGAGCTTAGAGATTGAAAATCACGAGTCAAGCTATGCGATGCACTTGTGCTAAGATTGTGAAGCTTCATGGATCGAAAGAGGCAAAGCCCAATAAACTGTTATTTGCTATCCAGTAAGTATTTCTGATAATCTACTGGCGAGTAAGTACAAATTTCAAATTAGATTTTTCAAAAATAGAGAAGCATACATTTTCATACAACACTTCTTTTACGTACATGCTAATCTCGAAAAGAGAACAAAGCTGCCTAACCATGTAGGATACATGTATTGAAAGATGCAGATATTCAAGAGAAAGAAAAGAAACAACAATCTGCAAACAGAAAGTCAGACTCGCTTAGCTGCAGTCGCTATTTTCTTGTGCTGCTACACAAAAGTGGATCAAAAGGGCTTGAAAGTCCTGACCCCATGATAAGGCATACACTTGAGTGCAGTGCTCAACAGCCTGATGTCAAACTCCCATTGGAACTCAAACTACAAAAGTATGACTTGCATGAAGGGAAGGCCAAAGGAGAAAATCCCACAGAGCTTACGAATCTCTCAAACACAAAGACCTAGAGGGTCCAATTGATAAAGCGTTTTTATTATCCAGCCAACAAGGCGACATCCCAGAAGTCAACCAAAAGATGATAGACAAGCAGAATTTATGCAGGAGCAAAATGGGCAAAGAGCCAAAGGAAATTTCCTATGTTAAAGGAGACAGACAGCATGAAAAGTCTTGGGATCAAATTTTCAAAGACTCTACTCAAGTTATAAAACAAAATCTTGGAATTGAATTGCCAAGAATTTTCAAATTTTCAACTTACAATCGAGTTTTTAAATCTCTCAAAACTTGAAATCAAATTCTCAAGGGTTTTCATCAGATGTCTTAGAGTCACAATCTCCATAGAATCTTTAAATTTTTAGCTTACAATCGAGTTTTTAAATCTCTCAAACTCCGAAATCAAATTCTCAAGGGTTTTCATCAGATGTCTTAGAGTCACAATCTCTATAGAATCTTCAAATTTTTAACTTAGAATCAAATTTCCAAGTCTCTCAAACCTTGAAATCAAATTCTCAAGGGTTTTCATCAGATGTCTTAGAGTCACAATCTCTATAGAATCTTCAAACTTTTAACTTAGAATCGAATTTCTAAGTCTCTCAAACCTTGAAATCAAATTCTCAAGGATTTTCATCAAAAGTCTTAGAGTCGTAATCTCTACAGGATTTTCAAATTTTCAGCTTAGAGTCGAATTTCTGAATATCTCAAACCTTGAAATCAAATTCTCAAGGATTTTCATCAAATGCCCTAGAGGCGTAATCTCTACAGGATTTTTAAATTTTAGCTTAGAATCGAATTTCTGAGTCTCTCAAATCCTGAAATCAAATTTTCAAGGATGTTCATCAAAAGTCTTGGAGTCGTAATCATAATTTTTAGAACATTTCTTAAAAACCTGGAGTCAGGCTTTTAACTTCCAACAAAACCATGAAATTGAATTTTCAAAACTTCTTTCTCATACAAACTTTGAAATCGAATTTTCAAAAGTTTTCATCATGCAAACCTTGAGATCGAATTTACAAGAATTTTAAATATTCCCCATGAACTCACATGTTCTAGGAGGTTGTCATATTCTCAACATCTCCTATGGGCTCGTTTGACCCATGGGACCTTTATCTTTTCAGCATTGTCTCCTGGACTCGGATGCTCCAGGAAAATTCTTACATTTACAGTATTTCTCATAAACTCGTATGTTTTGGGAACTCTTTATATTTTCAGTATTCTCCCATTGGACTAGGATGTCCCAAGGAAGCCATTACTTCTTTAGCATTTTCCTTCGGACTCGGATGCTCCAGGAAAATTCTTACATTTACAGTATTTCTCATAAACTCGTATGTTTTGGGAACTCTTTATATTTTCAGTATTCTCCCCTTGGACTCGGATGTCCCAAGAGAGCTATTACTTCTTTAGCATTTTCCTTCGGACTCGGATGCTCCAGGAAAATTCTTACATTTACAGTATTTCTCATAAACTCGTATGTTTTGGGAAGTCTTTATATTTTTAGTATTCCCCCATTGGACTCGGATGTCCCAAGGGAGCCTACTTCTTTAGCATTTTTCATCGGACTCGGATGTTCCAGGAAAATTCTTACATTTACAGCATTTCTCATAAACTCGTATGTTTTGGGAAGTTTTTATATTTTTAGTATTCCCCCATTGGACTCGGATGTCCCAAGGGAGCCATTACTTCTTTAGCATTTTTCATCGGACTCGGATGTTTCAGGAAAATTCTTACATTTACAGCATTTCTCATAAACTCGTATGTTTTGGGAAGTCTTTCTATTTTTAGTATATCCCATTGGACCCACATGTTCTAGTGAACCTTTACATTTTTAGTACTTTTCATGAACTCGCATGTTCCAAGGATTTTCTAGTCAAAAGTTCCTGATTTACAAGTAGTCTTATGAAATCGAATTTTTGAAAGTCGTTTTAGTAAATTTCAATATTTTCAAATAATAATCGAAGCTATTATTTTCAGGGCAGAATTCCCTCGAAGGATGCTACGGAAATGCCAATAGAATTCACCGCCTCCATGAACTCGGAACAAGGCATGAAAGAGAAAAGACAAGTACATCAGTTCTCGAGACAACACAGATGTTATCTTGGGTTATCTTGGATATTCAGAGCGGATCAGTCGTCAATGGCAGTTTCAAAATAGAGCATCATGACCTAATTTCAATCGCGGTGAGACAAAATCCCGCATCTCATATTCTTTGTCTACCCTCCACTTTGCCAAGTGCAGACAAAGAGGGGCAGTTGTTGATACCAGATTTTGCCCCCACCGCTCAATTTATTATGAAAAATGCCATCAAAATGGGTTCAAAAGGATTTGTGCATAAAAAGACTATTTTGCCCTTGCACAGTCCGGGGTTCGGGAGTACTGTTCACAAGACCACTTCATCAAGTCATGAGAACCTCATACTATTGATCAGTACGACGACACGAGTCCAGTGACAGTGATTGGGGTGAAATCGGACAACGCCGACAATTTTTGATTGTTCAGAACGGGGTCTCGGAAGCACAATTTATGAGCCGATATGTTCAGACATCGAGAGGCACATGTTATTGATCAGCACAGAAATACAAGTCCATCGGCTGTATCCACGGTCAAATTCGAGTTCGGTAGCTCAAGAAATGGCATTTTAAAGAATGGGAGTGGTGTACCAGTGATTATTTGGGAGCTAGGTTTGCGAGCCAACATGTCCATAAATCAAATATTAGGCTCAAAATGATCCTCTCGACAACACGAGTCCATTGGCTGTATCCGTGGTCAAATCTGAGTTCATTTGGATATCCGAAGATAAAAAAATAGCGCGCAAAGGCATTTTTAAACCAGGGGCATTTTTGTAAATACCAAAAGAAGGCTGACATCAGCCGTACGCCAGGCGCAGTCACGCGCGCATGTAGGCCACGCGCCGACCGTGCACGACACGTGGGCCGTGCCCGGCTTAAATGCCGTGCTTTGGGGATAATCCCCTACGGGCGTGCGCTGACGGGGCTGGATTCCTATTGGTTGACGAATCTTCCGCTTTTCTCTCTCCTCCTGCGTGGTCCTCTCACCGGCTGCCACGCGTCCGGCCTGTCCCCTCTCACCCGCACCGGATCTCTTCTCTCTTTCACGACTTTTTCTCTCCCTCTCACACGCTGACACGTGTCAGCGTGTCTCTCTCTCTCTTCTCTCACGCCCGTGTCTCTCTCTTCTCTCTCTCTCTCTCTCTCCTCTCTCACGGCATTTGGGCCGTGGACGGCATTTGGGCTGTGCCCGGCATTTGGGCCGTGCCCGGCTTGATTTGTGCGTGGTTTGGGCCGTGCCCGGCTTCCTGCCCCGGTTTTTACCCAGTTTTCCTCCGGTTCGTCTGGTTTTTGCCCGGTTCATCCGTTTCTCTGCCCGGTTTTTGGGCTGGTTTGTCCGGTTCATCCAGTTCGGGTTGGGCCGCTTCGTTATAATTGGTCGGGTTTGAGTGGCATTATGGCGGCCGGAATCAGTCGGACTGGGATTAGTCCATTTAACGGCCGGTGACGCATTTGAGTATTATTGGTTCTTCAAACGGTTTTTCGCCTGAGGGTTTAACGTGATTGGTTCGTACAAACAACAGCCGTTATTCTTTTAAATCGTCGAAGGGGCAGCTGCTTTCCTTTTACTCATCAAAGGGGCAAAGCGTTTGCCTATAAATACCCGGGTTCTAGAGGAGGAGAAAAATGAGAGAAAATCAGAGGAAGAGGAAAGGTTTTGAGAAAGAAAAATAGGAACAATTTTAGAAAGAGAAAACAAACACTCGGAATAAAACCTGAGAGTTTAGAAACAAAATTTCCAAAGAGGTTGAGCGTTCTTCATCTAATAAGTTTAAACTTTTTAGTTTCGAACTATCGATACAGAGAACGATATTCAAATTTAGGATTGCTCGGGTTAGTTTTAGCAAGAGGAGACTCTGCCCAGTTTTCTTTTCAAGCTTCGGTGAAACTTGAGCGGCCGTTTATATTAGCATAGCTCGGGATAACAAGGATTTCTTGTTATGCTAGGTTATGGTTTTATTTAGGCCCTTAGGTATTTTTCACCACTCCACTGTAATTCTCGGCTCAGTGAATATAAGGTAATCGTTTCAACATATTTTTGCCTCTGTTCTGTCTATTTAACTTCTGTAAATTCATTTTTTTTTTTGTTATCAGTATTAAAGTTAGGCTTATAAGCCATGTTCGCATCTCTAGTCCGCGGTTATAGAAATTTCTAGTCCGCATTTCTAGAATGTCAGAACATTTTTATTTATCCTTTCTGCTTTTTTTTTTTGTAAATATCAATTGGGCATCTGCATCTCTAGTCCGCAGTTCTAGAAATTTCTAGTCCGCACTTCTAGAATGTCAGGATTTAGCCTGCTAAATCACGAAAGTCGGTGTTGGCCTATGGCAATGTACTTTTCGTGATTTAAACAAAAATCTCTTAAAATAAAAATCAACCCCCCGGCATATCGCTCGATTGCGTCGGCCCCTGTCGGGACTAACTTCTAACTTTTTCCCTTTCCCAGATCCCATAACTTTTTCTTTTTTTACCCCTTTCCCGTTTCCCCGTAACAGATACCGCTATCTTCTTTTATTTTTATTTTACGTTAAAATGAATAAAAGAAAAAATTTGTTACTTGGCTAAGTTATATCAATAGTGCTGTTAGTTCACGCTGACACACTATCCATATCACTTGGTTAAAGATCCCGATAATCTCGAAATTCCATAAACACGCGGGTGACATAGGTAGCCCATGTTAGTGTTTTTGGGATGAAAATTTAACGGGCAATGCACGTTATCTTTTCACGACAGAATATCGTGATTGAAGTGACATTTATTAAATTCTACAATTTGGACCGCCAGTGATTGTGTAGCTGTCGAGATGAAGAATTGCAGATAAACAAACCAGTTAAAACAAGTATATATCACTATAATTTTCTTTTTATTTTTATTTCACGTAAAATTAATAAAAGGAAAAAAATTCGTTACTTCATAGCTAAGTTATATGAATAGTGCTGTTAGTTCACGCTGACACACTATCCATATCATTTGGTTAAAGATCCCGATAATCTCGGAATTCCATAAACACGCGGGTGACATAGGTAGCCCATGTTAGTATTTTTGGAATGAAAATTTAACAGGCAATGCACGTTATCTTTTCACGACAGAATATCGTGATTGAAGTGACATTTATTAAATTATACAATTTGGACCGCCAGTGATTGTGTAGCTGTCGGGATGAAGAATTGCAGATAAATAAAACCAAAAAAGGTTAACATGATAATCCATTGATAAAACGGAATCGGGTCAGTGTTAAACTTGAAAATTCCTGCCAGGGATTTAAGGTACCTGGCACTCCGGGAATAGAAACATGACGTGCAGATACCAGTTTGCATGCCGTGTTTCAGTCAAAGTTTAACATATATTCGTTCCAACTTTTTGCCACCGAAAGCTAAATTGCGTAAACTGGGGTCCTGTTCTCACACCCGTTTTTCTCATTTTTAATCTAATTGTATAACAATCACTAGATATTATTTAAATTTGGCAAAGGATAATAAAATAAAATTAATTGGAAAAATAAAGTACCGAAAGGGCGATGTTGGGTGCCTAACACCTTCCCAACTCGTAACAGTGAATCCCCGAACCCATCTCTGTTTTCAAGACCAGTTTTCTTTTAAAGGAGTCATTTTTATAAAACAGAATCGTATTTCTGAGTTAAAATTAAATTATTTTTCTAAGGACATCTTCTTTGAAAATGGTCTTAGAGGGTGACTTGACACACTTAAATTTCATGTCAAGTGGCGACTCTGGGTTTTTAAATAAGTCCCAGCTGTTAAACAATTTTCATTAAACGTCGCATTACAAGTCAAGAGATTATTCAGCCCCGTTCAAACAATTCATATATTCGCGAGGGGGGCCGGGAAATTTCCGGGCGCGACAACTGTGTTACCGGTAATAGCACGCACTGTTAAAAAAATGCGATTTCTACAGATTTTTCTAAACTTCAAAAAATCAAGCTCTAAACCAACACCCAACCTCATAGACCACCAAAAACAAGTCATACACACATAAGAGAGGTAAGATATCCCTACCTTGAGTGTCGGATCGAAAGATTTGCACTTCTAAAATAAGCTCTAACCTCCAATGGTGGATGAACTTGAAATAAACTCTCTTCAAGAGAAATGTGCACGATACTCACCAAAAGCAAGGGAAATATGAAGGATTTTAAGGGATTCTTGAAGTTTTAGCAAGATTTGAGAGATGGATTTGGAAGAACTAACAAACCCACACCTCCATGGAAGTACAATGGGAAAGAGAGAGAGAGAGTGAGGGAAAAAGGGTTTGTTGACTTTAAAAATCTGATGTGGGCTTTATAAAGGCTCAAATACACTTTCATCCTCCAACAATATTACATGCTACCCACCAAACCCTTATTCAACATACACCACACATAAACTGCAAATTATTATATATGCATAAAATGTAATAAATCACTTGTTAAATCTAATTCCGGGTAATTTATAAATAAAAAATTTTCTGATTCTGACTTGTAGTGACTCTCAATTGGTAGTCTCTTAGATCACTGGGGAAGCTGAGTATGTAGAAATATAACAAAACTCTAGATCGAGCAAGAAAAACATTTGAGCTAGTGCAATCATACGGATACCCACAGAGGAGAACAATCGTGTAGACGCATTGGCTTGTCTGAGCAATGCCCCTGTAGGGACACTTAGCCCGAAAGCCCCTGTTGTGTACTTGCTCGAGTTAAGCATCAATCACATCCAGTGTGAGGTGACCGCAATCAAGGTGTGCATGGTATGGGTTGAGCCCATACTTCGGTATTTGAAGGAGGGGGAGTTGTTGACTGACTGGACAAAATCAAGAAGGGTGAAGCATATGGTGAGTATGTATACATTACAGAACGGCATCCTATAAAAGAAGGCCTATTACATATCGCACCTCTAGTGCCTCTCAGAACATGAAGTGCAACATGTCATGTGAGAAATCCGCGAAAGAATTTGGAAACCATTCTGGTGCTCGGGCACTCAACCACAAGGCCACTTTGGTGGGCTACTTCTGGCTAACAATGAGAAAGGATGTCGCGGACTGCGTTCAAAAATGCGAGATCCCCTATTTTAATTGTGCTTCTTAGCCACCTCAGGGCCCATGTGCAGCCTTTTGAGGGGCTTTCTTTTTCTTAGAAGAACCCCCTAGAAACCACAGGGATGCAAAGTAAACTCAAAAGAGTTTAAAAAAACTTAATTCGAGAACCGTGCTATACACAAACAACCCAATTAGATACCTTGTGGGTCACGACCAAGAGAGCCGAGGTGAAGGAGTGATGGGCTCATCAGAGCAGAACACGAATAGAGCCATTGTATTTCAATTTCTCGATAAAAGCCGCCTTAGCTTGAGAAATGGAGGGTGTAGCAGTGAGGGTAGATTGAGTTGGATCGCCCTACAAAGGGGCTACCCTAGTGGGGCACTCAAGCATAGCTTTCTCCAGGCCAAATTCTTAGCCTTCATGCCCCACAAAGAAAAATCGATCCTTCCAACTTTTGTTGGAAGATGGGAATTCAGAGATCAGGCTTCAATCCCCTTATCTTGGAATTACCACCAGCCATGCTCGACTTTAGCCTCCTTCGGAAGGTGGCAGTAAAAGAACTCAGTGATAGTGACGGCCCTTTGTCCTTCGCTCCTGTGATACTAGAGTAAGATCATAGAGAACAACAACCACCAAGCATTTAACTGACTGGGTGCCAAATTGAAGAAATGAAGAATCTCTCAAATTAAAGGATGGAAGGCGAAGCGCAATTCGAATTGAAAGTTCCTCTCGAACAAGTAGAGCTTGTTGCGAGCATAGGTGCAAGCTCTCATTTGTTGAGCAACCCCAAATGAAAATAGTCGGGGATCGAATGCGTGAGTTTGATCCTATCCAAGTTTTGAACTGAGAGTACAGCAGTGATGCCCTCGGAAGTAAAAATCTGGTCTCCCGGGTTGTCGATAGGATCCACCATGACAATAGGGCTTATATTGAGGACTCCTTTCTTTTAAAGCCTTGAAGAGGTAGAAGAGGAGCTAGAATCGGTGTCCAATTTGACGGGATGCTGAGGGGTTCTGTCGGTGTCCCTAAATTGCATGGACAAAGCAAAGGCGAAGAGGGCGCGAGTGGCATTAATAAACTAATGGTTACTAGTCCAACGATCAATGTGAGGCAAGTCGCAAGAAAATCTCTAGGGATCATTGGAAGAAGGCTTATAGTCCCAAGGTTGAATAGGTCTGAGAGAAAACCCAATCGAAGATTGGCTGTATGTAGGGATTCAGTGTGTAACGAACGGATGGCAATGGAAGTAAGAGACGAGGAGACATAGAACTCTAAAAATGCAAAGGCAAAAGAAGCATTCGATAGTCTCTTTTAAGGGGAAGAATTCACGCGAACCAAGAGAACAGTTTAGTGATCCTGGCCATTGGGTGTGAAAATGATGAATAATGGAGATTTCGCCATGTTGTGGCAACGATAGCGTGTGCATAATGTGTGAACGCGATTCTCGGTGGAACGCATAAATTAGGACACGTGGACGGTTTGATGGTCACCCCAGGGAAGTTAAAGAATGCGTATTAATGCCTAAAATAATAGCCGCTTTGTCACGTCCTTGATTTTAATCAAGATAAATATTCACATTTTAAATAAAATCTCACAATTTACACAAAGTATTCCCAAATCATCATTTCCATAATCCAATTAAGTTCACATGTTCCAAGTATGACAATAAAAAAGGGGCACCCCCGGCTTGATAACCAAGATAACATGTTCAAATATTACAAACAATTTGGGTTCGAGTACATAGTTCTAAAAAAGAGAAGTTACTTTATATCTTTTAAAAATAGGTCTAAAGATGATATATAACTCCTATCATGACATTCTTTCAAAATATGTATTGCTATGCATCCATGTAAGTCCAAATTGTGTCTCCAAAGTAGTACCTGAAAGAATGAAAGGGTGAGCCACAAAGCCCAGTAGAGATATCTATACCAATGTTCTATGAATATGAGGTGATATGGCATGCTATATGATTAACTCCTAATAACACACATAAGTCGATAACACCAATCCGTAAAGATGCGATCACAATATTTAGAATAGCATGCTACATTAATTCCACCAACAATACCCATGTCAATCCAAACGTTGGTATCTCAACTAGCATATCACCCGTCAGTGATTAGACAATACTCAAGTATACTACCACATTTTCGAATAGAAGCTAGACATCCCTCAACTAGCACGTTTAGACATCGCATCAAGTCAATGCAATATAACAATTCACAATTTAGCATTTACCGACCAATCCCATATCACGCAAAAGAGCAACAATGTCACATATCCAATTCTATAGGCAAGATCTCAATCTTATACTAAAAGAAAAATGAATGTTTAAATAAAGGCGTAAGGATATAATTTCAACATCATGGAGCCCTACGAGATTCATAGACACTCGGCCACTAGTTCTAAGCCCGTTCAAGTTAAACATCCCACAATAACATAGATGAGTGAAAATGGTACAAAACGTTCATAGTATGAAGAAAATAGGATAAAAAGGTGAACCACGGAGCAAATAGAACAAAAACAAAAAATCAAACCAAATCTGTCAATCCGAATCCGTCTGGACGCCCATCTAGACGCCCCACTTTTTCGTCCCGAAGCACTTCTTCCAAAAATCCTAGATTTGCTACTGATTTTTTCGTCCAGATGACCCATACCTCCATCTGGACGCTCGGCGATTTTTGCTATGCGATTTATGATAGTTTTCTCCAAATTCTACCACACAACAATGTCTACTTCTAAATACGAATTAAACATGAAACATAGGTCCAAATATATCATAAACACATACCAAAGGTTAGAAATTCCTACCTCAACTTTGAAGTCATAGGTTCCAAGCTTCAAATCTTTTCTTCCTGAGCTCCAAATCACGATCTGTCTTCGATTCAGCGTTAAGTACGTTCCAAGTTTCCTATATCTCAAAGGAATTTGAAAATGGTGGTATGGATTGGTAGTGAGGTTAGAGAGAAGATGGAGCTAAATTTAAATATATATATATATATATATATATATATATATATATATTCAAGCTAAACCCCCTCCTCCAAATCAAATTTCTATGGCCCCCAAGGGCACTCACATACAAACACTATGTATGTGATGCGCATGAAATAAAACAAAGGCCCCGAGCTCGAGTCTCATAACTGAAATTCGAAACTTAAAATAATAAACCACATGATTATTTCGCAATAAAATTAACTAAAAACTTAAATTTTTTTTTGGACCATTACATGCTTTTCAGTTTTTAAAAAATGTTCCCTACATCTCAGCTCATGCTTTGGCTAGGGAATGAAAGACAGTTGAGCCCGACTTGGACTCTAGTACGTTTTCCAGAATCGGAGCCTCTCGATGCAGGGAAAAATTCCACAACCTATCTCCAGAGGATTCATTTTATATTTTCTCTCTAACCTTCTTTTGTTATTTTTAGAATTTTTTGTTGTTTTTCCCTTATATTTGTTTTTTCTCTTTTATTTTTTCATTCCTTTTTATACTGAAAGCCAAACAAGCTGTTAGAAATTTTTTTCCTTTTCCTTTCTCTACCCTTTTTTAACTTCCAAATAGAGTGTTACTCTTTTTGTAATTTTCCCATCAAAGTAAGAGCAATGTTATTAACACATTATATCATACCTCAAGTTATATATCATGCCTCAAGTGATATTCACTAATTTGAATACATATTAAAATATATCGAACTCTTGTTTATATTTTATACTTAAAGTAACATTACATGTAAACATAATGTAGTATAACTTAACATGTTATTAGACTTAGGCTCTCTTTGGCCTATGATATTTTTTAAAATTTATTTTTTGTCTCTATTCATGTTTTTTGTATTTATTATTTTAATCTCAATATTTTATAGTTTATTGGTTCGTCTTGATGAAAGAAATCTAAAAAGTATAAAATTATATACAAAAGTTAAAAAAATATCATTAAAGAAGACGAATAAGCTAAAAAACTTTGTTTTTGATTTATTTTTGTCTTTTCTGAATTTTTTTCAAATTTGGTCAATTATTTATAACTTTTCTTAAAAGCTCTCGTCGAGATGAATCAACAAACTAGAAAAAATTGATGAAAAATGAAAAATTAAAAAAATTTCACATAAAGACGAATTTTTTTTTTAATAAATACCACAACCAAATGGATGCTTATTTATCTAAGAAAACTGGCCACTTTTAACAAGAATATTAAATCTACACACATATTCTTTTTGCTTAAACCCTCTTACACTCTACTAATATATATGAGATTTTGATTTTTGAATTTTGAATTTCTTTTAAGGGTTAAGTGGGTGGAGCCTATATAAAATATATGTAAGGTGTGAAAGGATATAAGTAAGGGTGTGTACGTAGACTCACTTTAAGAGCATCAGCACCAGTCTCTCTATTTTTTTCTCCAAATTAGAGAGAAAATCTCACCTTTCTATTTTAGGGAGTCATATTTTGTAATGTCTACTGCACCAGACTCTCTATTTTATCCCTATTTTATTAAAATATTCTTTTTTTCCATTTTATATTTATTTTAAATGTTATAAGGAAGGAGAAAAAAATTAAAAAAAATGTTAGGAGTGAATAGTGACACCCTAAAATAAGGGAGTCACTATTCATTTTGGAGAATAGAGAGAAAGAATAGAGAGGCTGGTGTGGGAATTATTTAAAAATTTACTCTTCAAATTAGAAAAGGAGGAAGTTTGGGAGGTTGACGAGGATGGTCTAACAACAAATAATTTTGCCTGTATCAGCGGACCGAAACCTCTTCGCCCCTGCTGCGAACCCCCTCTGGCGATCTTATAAGCTCTCAAATTGTCGTTTGAATTACTCAGCTCCAAACAACAGCCTTCTTGCTCTCTCGCTACAATGAATCTCTCTCGTGTCTTCCGTACATCCAAAGGTACTCTCTCTCCCCCTCTGTCTCCGTTTTGGTTTCTCTAACTAACTACTGACCTTGTCTGCAGTGAGTTGTTGTAAATCGTTCTCTCACCAACGCCCTGCCTGCTTTTCCACGCACATTGTTGGCGATACGCCGATTCTAGTAAGTCCCCCCTTCTGTCTCTGCGCGCGCTCGTTCGCGCCTCTGTTTTGAAAATGTGTATTTTCAGCTTCTGCAATTGAAATGATTGTATTTTTATGATTTTTTTTTTTTTCATTTTCAACGCGCAGGTTAGAGATTATGTACGTTCTGCATTGTATGACCCAATCCATGGTTACTTTTCCCAAAGATCGGGCTCAGTTGGAGTGCTTGAGAGAAGCATTAAGTTCAATCAGCTCGAAGGTGTTGATGTCTCTCTCACTCTTTCTGCAGTTCTTCATTTGTGGGCTGGGGTCATGAAGTTAATCTGTAGTTCCATTTATTGGACCAAATAAAGATGTTTCTCAGACTTATTGTGATTTTTCTTGAATTTAGTGTAATCTCAGAGTTACTACAGAGGGCCTCTTAGGGAGACGGAGGCTGTGTGGGAGTTGAGCGCTGCAAATATTGCATATAGTGGATACTCTTTTTTGGGCAAGTTAACTCATTTAAGAAAGGAACTGCAAAACACAAGGACAAGGGTAGAGAGCCTTGAGAATCCACCACGACAAACAGCTTGAGCAAATAGGCCTAGCCAAATAAAGAACCAAAAACAGTTCTCTCACTCCAAAACAACTCCACTGAAGGGCCATCTTTGTCGAAGAGGAGAAAACAGGCTCTCTCACATTCCTGTCTACCTAGCCCACAACTCCAACAACATCCAAACTTTTCGTCCCCTCCCCCCCCCCCCCAAAAAAAAAAACACGAGCACGGTATGCAGGACACCATATTATTAAATATCGCTGGGGTGTTAAAATCCCTTCATTTAGCCATGATATGTTGCCACACATGGAGGGAGAATGGAACTCAAAAAATTGATGACTATGTCTTCAGTTGCATTGAAGCGCAGGATACACCTGCTGTCAATAGGCATTCCCCAAGAGCATAACTATTGCTTTTTAGATAACCTACTTTGAAATGCCATCCACTAAATGGTAGACCGCCTATGAACATGATGAGGGAATATGATTTTAGACCATAAGAAAAAGAGCCTGTTCAACTCTTATAGCCTGCTGCCGTCGCGCCCGCCCCCCCCCCCCCCCCCCCCCCCCCCCCCCCCCAAAAAAAAAAAAAAAAAAAAAAAGAAAAAGAAAAAGAAAAGAAAAGAGATTTTGCACTGATTCACCATTTGCATTCCTGATCAAATTGTTCTGCAAGAACCTTTTGAGTTACAGAGTTCTTGGATCTAGGCCACTTCCAAGCATCATTTCATTAACTCATGCACCGATGCACCGAACCTTTTAATAGTTGCCCAAGAGTATGCCAATTGTCCAACCGTTAGAAAGTGGAATGACCATTGCTAATTACTTTTTTAATGAAAGGTTGGCCAATGCTTCTCAATTTGAAAAACCCTCTTCATAGTCCAAGAAGCATCACAAGGAAGAGACATAAGCCATAATTATTGAGATTTAATTACAAAGATAGGTACTCAATTTAACCTAAAGAGAGTCGGCCTTCTTACTTATTGCCCATAGGTGCCTTAGAATAGAGGTGTTGTTCCCCCTCCTTTTATGCAAGCCCACAGAGGACCAACTTACCTTAGCACTAGCAGTCTCCTGGTCCGGACCATGCCAGAGGAAACCGCTTAAGATACCTTCCATCGGCTTCAAAACTTTTTGAGTTAGAATGACTATAAAGCTCCATTGGATTGGGATACCAAATAAAATTGATCTTATCAATCTCTCCCACTATAAGAGAGCAGCTTTGTCCATGATTAAAATCTAGCAAGAAACTTGCCCTTTAGTAAAGTGCAATCACCGTGTTGGAGTATGGTAGCCCAGTTTCAGGAATGTCCAAGATACGTTTCATGATCACCTTATTTCTTGTACTTACCTTAAACAAATATGGTTGTCAATGTAACTCTTTCAAAGCAAAATCAGTCAGTGCAAAAAATGGACATTAAGATTAGTGCTAATATAAAAAGGTCCTCACCGAATACTAAATGTGAGTTTAAGGTCTTGAGACTCTTGACACTATGGATAATATGTGAAACTTCTATTACCAGTCATATTGCAGAAGAGAGGAAAAGACCTCCATCACTGTGAACTATAGTAGGGTGATATAGGATCCCCTAGCCTCAAGTTCCTTTCACCTAAAAATAACCATGTAGCTCCTTGTTAATGAAAGAAAAACTAGGGAGTGGTTACAAGTTGGAACTTAGTGAAATCCATCCTTTGAATGTAATCCAACAAAACATTCCAGTACATTGAGTCATATGCTTTGATCAAGTGCACTTTCGAAGCACGTTTGGGCCTGCCATTGTCCCTATGATAGCCTCTCAACTGTTCTTTGCATCAGGATAGTATCCATGATGGTTCAAATCTTGATAAAACTGATGAATTGATCGTGCCCTTACTGTTTAAGTATACTTAATACTTGTAGTTAACTAATAATCCGTAGAACAGTGCTAAGATTGTTTTGTGGAGGCTAAATGGCTAAGTTATGATAAGTTGACTTAATTCCTAAATTAATTTGGGGGAAAAGATTTGAGATTGATTTTTGGAAAGCTATGATCATTTAAGTTAGAAAATTAAATTGGTAAAGATTTAAGGGAGGGAGCTGTGAAAATACTGAGTGCTGTGCAGCTTGGCCTAATTTGGGATGGAATCAAACTCTTAATTTTTCCTTCCAATCGATTTGATGCAGATTTCCTTGAAGAGTTCCAAGTATCCAAGCCTTCTATGTCTTCTAGGAGTGTGTTTCTTCCTTTGTGATCACTTGAGCTTTTCTAAATTGCAACCTGGTCCGTCTTTACGCCTTTAAACCTCCAAATTAAAGCCTAATTCATGCAATCGGCTCCAGCGACTTGTTGTTATACATTAGCTCAAAGAAAGTCAAAGTAACAGGGATTAAGGGTGTAACAAGTATAGATTAAGGGGCCTTCAGGTATGCATTTCAGAAATCATTACCAATGATGTGGCTTATCATGATAGGAAGATATATCGTACTGTGTTAGCTAGGACTTTTGTGGCGCATTTGTGGTGCAAATTGGAGTGTGCAATAGGCCTGTTGTCTTTGACAAAAATAGGAGCATTAGTTTTAGAGGATACAACCCACTGGGAGATCCCACTTTGAACCAAATACTCACAGCTAGCACAGAGTTAAACCCTATGACGTCCTAATTTATCTAATAAAAGGAAGAATTAAAGCCATCTAGCCGTGGGTCCTTGTCTTTGTTAATAGATTTAGTGCATCTTCAATTTCTTGCTCAGCCCAGGACCAACATGAGTGTCCCTGAGGTTCTAAGGTAATCTGTGTACCCATACAATGGGCTGTTCTTCCTCTTTTTGTGGATGTAGTAGGGACACTGCCGAGCCACACTTGAGTTCTCTTGAGTTATGCAATTGTTTCGTCTTTCTCTACTGTTTGTTTGGAATCTTGGATCGAACCAAATTTTACTTATGTGAATTATGTGTGGTTATTGAGTGAGATGAATTATTGCTGAATTGTCTGAATTATAGGGTTATCAGTATTGCAAATTTAAATACTTTGCTCAGGAATTTGGATGCGTCTTTACTTTGTAAAGGTTTGCATTTTTTTTTTTTTTTTGAAGGTTAAATGGAATCCGTTGAATTGTTAACTCATTTCTTATACATCTCGTGCCTAATGCTCCCATTCTTTTTCTGAAGATGTTAGTGTTAGGAAAGGTGAAGAAACTGCAATTCCCTTATTTATTTTGGGATGTCCAGTTTCCCTGAATTTAGCTTGAAAAGACTTGACCCTACCATTTTAGCCCTATAACTTATAGCACTTGAAGGTAAAAGCTACCATTGCACTAATACTCTCTCTTGTTTATCCTCTGTGACCTGACTAAACACGGAATTTAATCTCCTTTCCATGTAGTCGCTTTCTCTTTGGTTCGATTGTCACATGAAGAGATGAAGCATTGTTATGAAAATGAGAGTTTTAGTATGACCTACTATTGAACCCGAACCTAAATGTCGAACTAGGGAGTGTATGGACAAAATCTCTTATGGTGGTGCTCTGCATCCTTTATTGATATGCTCCTGTAACCACCATTTTTATTTTTTAAAATTCTTTGAAACTGACAGGTTTGGACATGTCGTGGGCTCGTGCTTTAGGGTGGATATGTATGAGGCATGTATGGGTCTAAATATCTCAGCATTGATCAACAACATTTTTTGTGTCTTGATGTAGTAAGGGGGTGTACAATCTCACAAGTGCAATAACTGATGTGACGATTACAAAGTTCAAATTCCCATGATCCTTAGATCAAGCAATATCAATAATCTTAAAAGCCCATATAATAGAAGCTTTCACACTCTACAGTTCCCATTCACTGTATTAAAAAATGACTGTACAACTCTTCCCAAAGTCGTCAAATAAAGAAGAGAAATGGAAAACTTCTCTAGCCAAAAGTTATTGGAAAGAAGCAAAATTCCCATTAAACAGTGATCAGGAAGCTCTAAACTCTCAGAGGTATTTTGTTCTCCAAATTTAAAATGTAAGACATCACACACATAATGGTCGCCTTCCAAGCTCTTCTCTCTTTCATCCTTGGATAGCCTTGACTCGACAATAAAAGATGGCCAACAGATCATGGCATCATGCTCGAACTACAATTACAAAGAGCCATATGCAGAGAAATTTATTCAAACCCACCCTCTTCTCTTACAAATGCATCACATCTGCAAGATAACTTTTCCCCGCTTCCTCGTATTACCCATGGACAACAAATCTCTCCATCGAAAGAAGTTTCTCCTTGTTTTCAATTATCAAACAAATGAACAGGCTGAAGGTAACCCATCCTGATGCCCAAGCGATTGCGTTAATGCTCCATAAGACATGCCTAAACTCCATACAATGTTGGAATATTGGTTTAAGTGTTAAAAAGTTTGTATGGAGGTTTGAGAGTGCATTGAGCACAATACGACACTTGAACCTCGATTCCTTCTCTCCACAAAGGATATGGCATTCTCGCGTAAAATAGGTTGGACCTAGATTTTAGCTCATCTATATTTGAAAGTGAAGCCATGCAACCACCGCACCACACCATTTCTAGCATAGAGCTAAGTCCCTCACTAACAATAAAAAGAGCAAGTGAGAAAGGGGGTGTTAAATGGGGTTTTAATAATTAACATGTTCAAAAGATAAGGAACAACAATATTTGTGGCCTCTTTTTGCAAATTGTGTTTGAAATTGATAGAACAAGACATACGAAGATCAATGAGATGAAAACAAGGCAATGCGGACTACTCGAGCCTCAGAATGAGATCATCCAAGACAGCTAAGTTGAGATGGAGTGCAAACAAACTAGTTCTTGACCTTCCTTGCTCTTTCTTTGTGGTTGAAGATTCTATTTATTTTCTTCCCTACTCGTAATGTTGAGCCATACTTCTTGGGCTCTTTTTTTGGCTTTTTAAAGTATGGATCTATATCTTTTGATATAATCGGGGCTATCTCTTCTTCTTTTCTCAACTTGCGGAAATAGAAAGCTTAAGTGTGACGCCACACTTCATAGTCAATCTTTTTAGTTTTGTGATGTTTGGAGCTGTAGATTATAAGAACTGCCAATTTGGGCCTTTTTAACATGTATGGTAGGTTTTTTCTGCCTACTTCTTTCCCCAGCTTTTAAATCTTGAAAATCAGTACTTATTGGGGGCGTCCAAGAGACCACAAAAAACTTTCAAACTACGCAACCCGACCTCCATGCAGGGTGCTTGTTTGCTTTGTTTTGTTACTGCTACTATGTTCTTTGCTTTATTTTGTTTTGTTAATGTTTTTTTATTAAATTTGAAATTGGCCTTGTAACCCGACCTCCATGGTTTGAAAACATAGGCATCTCTATGCTACTTGGTACTTGCCTTGTGGCAATGAGAATATGAAATCTTCTAAATGAATAACTTAGATATCAATATAAATTTGATGGCATGGCAGTTCCAATCTGAAGCAACTCAAGTTTCTATGGTTGTGATTGTTCTAGTGGATAGTTGTTGAGTCATAACCAACAAAGGTCGCTCGGTTCTGGGTTGAGGTTCACCCATGCCAAACATCCCTATAACCATCATCTTGTTCTTTAAGACTCCCTCTGCCCCTTAAATTTTGTCCATTATTCCTTTTTGTGGCGCCCATGATATTTGTCTATTTTTGAACAGTTAATTGACAAATTTTGACATTATTCTCGCGACCCTTCTCTTTTCAAATAGTATTCAAATCTCAAACTCAAAGTCTGACTAAAGGTTAATTTTTGAAACTTGCAATGTTTAAAATGAAATCATTTGTCTCCTTAAATAGTTGGATTCCCCAACATGGGCAAATATCAACGAACGTATCGAATAGTTTTTATGCTTATATATATGGATGCAACTTCATTTACCTCCATCTTGGGGTGGGGGGTGCTTTGACATTTATTAGAAACTGAATATTCCAATGTTCTAAACATTTCTAGGCGCTAGTTGGGCGGAAGAGGGGTGGCCGACATTAGTTGGTCTTTCTTATTATGTTAAAAATAATTTTTCCCTCCCCAAAGTTTGAGTAAGACACAACACAACACTAGAAAGTAATGAATTAAGCCTAAAGTAACAATTAAAAACCAAAATGTAAGTAGTACTGTAGTAGCAAATAACAAGTCAAAAACAAAATTCAAAGTTCAAAGCCAAATAACTAAGAAATTAACATATAAGCAATACCAATTTAAGCCCGACTATCTTATAGAAACTTACTAAGTCGACCCCTTGATTAATCGGGATAGCCGATTAGTTGCCGCCTAATTGCCGATTAGTCTCCTTGTCTCATTTCTTACTTCACCTTTTTTACTTGTATTATTGGACACCTTCGCTTTGCTCTAAGAGAAAAGAAATTGGGAGTATTAACTCCTGTTATGGATTTATTACTCTATTTAAACTTGTCAGTATATATGTTAATACCTAACTTGTTCAGTACAGGGAGGAGGGCTTATATGCAGTATTTGGATAATGTATACAAGAGTAATGACATATCATGGTTTACTCCAGTGGAACTTTTCAAGGTAATTTCTACACTGTTACATTCAGGTTGCTCGGTTCTTTTTCCTCAGAAGTTTTTGATTTCTTTGTAAACTTAGCTTGCTCTCTATATGATGAATTTAGGTTGCATATAGGCAGGAGTCCTTGCAATTAATGTAGCTACTTGTAGTTCTTTAGTAGGCCAGCTTGCTTTCCGGAGCTCTCTTGCTAGATGATGTAAAAGGATTCCTGCTTAAGTTATGCTAGTTGAAAATCTTTTTATTGTGATCCTTCCATCAACAAGGTGGCTCAGCTGGCTTCAAGTTTATTAAATGTTCCTTCATTTTTCCTTTCCCTTTGTTGTGTATTTTCTTTTTGTAGTAAGAAATTTTTCTTCCTTGCAGCCGTGGTATGCCCACGGGATTGCTGAATCCATAATGCGAACCGCTAATCTTTCCATTCCATTAAAGGTAAGTTCCTCGTTTCTCCATCTACCACGCAATTTGTGGTTCAAAGGCAGGGAGATGTTTTTTCCTAAGACCTTTCATGCTTTTAATTTCTTGTAACTCTATTGGAGAGTCCTGGTTGTATGTTTCATTGCAAAACTGTTGTACATTCCGATGCAGTGCCTTCTGGCATTGTTCTGTTCTGGACAATTTACAATCTCTAGAAAATAATGTAAGGCTAAATTTTGATGTATGACCAAACCTGGCTGTATTGTTTAGATGCAAACATCTTGCCAAAATGGTTAACATGTAACGAATACACATCTACTACGGCTTAAATGGTGGACTGCTTCAGAAGTAGACATTGTATGCTTGAAGTATCTGTCGCATCAGACAATTGCAAGACTATAACATGGCAATTCTCAATTCATGAATAGTTAAACTTGTTGATCTTGTTCATTGTTGAACCAATTCATGTGTTTATCTGGTTGCTGGAGTGTCTAATGCTGTAGAAATTTCCCTGAAGGATTTGATCATAGGTAACTATCCCCTGTCATTGCTTGAGTGGATTGTTTTATTCGGAACAAGGTTTGGTCGCAAACGGGATAAAATTGCGTACTTAAGGAATGTGTGAATTCCCTTAAAATAAGGTTGAAAACGTGTCAATTAGTTTTTCTAAAAATTGATACCGAGCAGAAGAAGCAAAAATTAAGCATATATACAATTACAATTTTAAATAAATCTCATACAAAGATTAAATATTTTCTATAAAAAAAAGTTTTTTAAAAAATAGACGGGTCCCTTTTCCAAAATATTTTTCAACTACAATTTTAAATTTTGACCAAGGGTAAATTGGTAAAAAATAATCCATAACTCATTTTTATCATTTTTCTCCCAAACACTACTACCTCTGCAAAATGTATTCTGCACATTTCTCCCAAACACTCTTCTAAAATTCAAAACTCATTCTGACCATAATCTAAAAAACTAAAAAGTCAAAAAATCAAAAATGAAAAGCTAAAAAGTAGGCTCCCAAACACCCCCTTAGTTCCTCCCCAAGACACTATTGTAAGGCCTTGTGCAGTGGATACAACTTTTTTAAAAACTCAATTCTTATATTCTCTATAGATTCTAACGGCAATAATCTGTGTTTTTTTTTTGTTTGTAAACACTGTTCTTCTTTGTTGATCTTTTAGTCTTCCCTGTTTCAGTTTTCAGCCAATTGAGTCTATTTAATATTCTGACCCTTAGTTTACCTGGTTCGTTTAAGCATTCTATGTTTGTTTGAAATTTGGATCCCACTGTTCTATTTTTCCATTCCTCTACTTTTTTATTTCATTGTTTATGGTACTGGTGCTGCAATTAATTCTTTTTCAGCTTCCCTATCTTAAACTTTTTCCCAAAATGTGAGAGGGACGGGGGATTTTCTGGTTTTGTGTATACTTTATGGGGGATTTTCTTGTTTTGTGTATACTTTTTGGCATGGTAAGACTAAAAGTTGATGCTGTTCTTGTATTATCTGCATTCAGATATATGAAATTGGTGGTGGATCAGGAACTTGTGCGAAGGGCATAATGGATTACATAATGTTGAATGCCCCTACGAGAGTTTACAATAACATGACCTACATGTATGTGTACCAAATTTACCTTAGTTACTGTGTAACTGTTCACCACTTCTACAGACATAATCTTATGTACAGATTGTTGCAATATGTATATGATTCACATGTGCTCTTTGTAGGATGTGTAATAGTTTTGCAGCACATATCTAGACCCTAAAGAACACAAAATCGAGTTAAAGATGATTGTTCCATTTTGCTAGTTATAACGTTGTTGGATGTACATTTATTTTTGGTTTGTATGTTGCAGTATGGTTGTTCTCCATATATCTTCTTTCCCATGCACCATTTTGATGCTTCTTACCTCTTCTTTATCAATTTCTGTAAAAAATGGTAAGAGGATATTATGCAAAACAGTAAAAGAAAAATCTCAGATTTGCAGAAGGCATCGTCCTACAGTCAAATTGATGCTAAACGTTGTCTTAGATGAGTTTACCAGTTAATGTGTAAAGTTAGTGTTTATAAATAGTGGAACCATCTCTCATCTTTTGAGCTTCAAATACTTCTGCACAATGTTGTTATGTGCTATCCTTGACCCCTTGTGGTTTTGAAACAATGTCTCAATCTGTTAACCTGTTCTGAAAGAAGAAAATATTGTTGCTATGGATTTTGGAGCACAAGGTAGACTTTGCCTAGTTTGTGGCAGATACGTGCCAATACATCCAATCTTGAGGTTAAATTGATTCGGATTGGTGTGAGAACCCATTTGACCTAGATTCACTTAAATAGAAGCTGAACTCGTATTTAAGCACCCTTTTAAGTTATGAGTGAAGGTTCAACTTATTTCAATTTAGTTTTGTAGTATCTTAATTTTGTTTCTTCTAGTTTTCTTCAAATCAGGGGTGGCTAGGTTTTGTGGTTTCGGACCTGTTTCGATTTCATCTAAATGGAAGCTGCATGAACACGATGAAGTTATTGTTAATTATTGTATTGCATTTTATAAGCGTGAAGGATTTTTCTGCTCACTGCAGTTCGGTGGAAATCAGTTCTTCTCTGGCCAAGAAACAATTAGAAACTGTTGGAGAAATTCGCAGTCATTTATCAAAGTTTAGAGTAGAGTGTCGTGATGCTGCTGATGAGAGTGGATGGGGTATCATTCTTAATCTTCCGCACTTTTCTCTTTTCTATCTCTATTCAAGATATGTTTGCATTTATTCCAGAAAATATGCTGTTTTGTTTTGTTTTTCCCAGGGGCTCAACTAATTAGTCCCTCCATCCTCTATGCGAGGCCCATATGGGGAACTCAACTTTTCAAGGGGACATGCAATTAATGCATGTCTCCTTTGAAAGTTTGATTAAATTTCCAAAATTACTGTTTCTTTTGTACTTTTCAAATTACTTTTAGTCATTTGTTAGGGTTAGTATATGTAAACCAATAAACTTTTTTCTTTGACTTTCCAAAGAGGACATTCATTTTGGTACATCACAAAATAGAATATGGACCCAACAATGTGGGATAGGGGGATTAGTAATTACCTTGGTTGAACTACTTGAATACAAATAGTCTTTAACAAGCTATTATAGCTTCATGCACTATTGTTGTAGTTGTGCTATCAATGCTTCAACTCTGTTTTTGTTGTTATCCTTACTTCCTTCCAATGCTACTACAGTGTTACTTCTGTTATGAGGAATGTATGTGGTAAGGTTACTTATGAGATGGCTCCGTCTTTGAGTTAGAAACTAGGTTTGAATACTAAGAAGAAGAAAAGAAATGTGCTTCTTTTGCATACATTCTGAACACAAACTAACGGCCTTTTCTATGTCACTATTTTCTCGGGCTTGAGTCTGAGCCCCGAGTAGACCAATTATCTGTTACTCATTTAAGAATAGGAACTCCTATTTTTGAATGAGCGAGCTCACTTCTGTGGGGCCAATAAATGCTAGTTAAGATTGTTGTGTAACTATTTTTTGTAGGGAACCTCAAACCGTTAGATGAAAATGATCTCAATCGTTGTCATAATATCTTTTGAGGGTCCCACACCGTTCTCCTTTGTAGTATAGATTGTCGCTTGGTTGGAAAGTTGAATTACCACACTATTACTTGTCCTGATATCTCCTTTTTGTTATTATGATGAGTTAGTTTATGTCAGTTCATCGCCTTTCACATTGGGATGCTGTTCTTCGCATTGTGAAATACCTTAAGGCCCATCCTAGACAATTGTTTTACCAATTAAATGGTTTTTTGCATGTTGAGACCTGCACTGATGATGACTAGATTGGATCGCCATCTGGTAGACAACCAACGATTGGCTACTGTGCTTCTATCGATGGCAATGTTGTTACCTGGAAGGGCAAGAAATGAACGGTTGTTGCAAGGTTTAGCGTAGAAGCTGAGTATAGAACCATGGCTCACGCTACATGTCAAGTTGTATGGTGCGGTCTTTACTCGAGAAATTAGGGTTTGATGTGGTGTTGCCTATAATTATGTACTGCCATAATAATGTAGCAATTCATATTGCTTCGAATCCCATTTTTCATTAGAGAACCAAACATATTGAGTTGGATTGTTGTATTGTTCAAGAAAAGGTGAAAAAGAGTGTGTTAACTACCCCTTTGTGTCTACAGGAGCTCAACTAGGTCATATTTTCACCAAACAATTGTTGTAACCACGATTAGAGTTATTGTGTAATAAGGTGGTACTTCATGATATTGATTCTTTAACTTGAGTGTTAGACAAAAATGTGTTTAGTATTAAAGTGTGAGGGTATCTTGGTAATCTTATTCATTGTACTCATTCTCTCTATATTAATTGTATGTGTATTAGGGTTAATTAACAGAACCCTAAACACTTTCTTTCCCTAATTTCTTTGATAACAAGTATGATATACGAAGCTGAAAAATAATAATTGCAGCCAATCATGTTTAAATTCACTTAGATTTTGTATTGAGGTATTTGAAAAAGATTTCTTGAGGAATCACAGCCATTCCATTGCACTATTTAAAAGAATTTTCTGAGTCCCATGTGTTCTAGATTTTTCATAACTTATTGTCTCCTATCTATTACTTAATTTTGGGACGTAAAAAATGGTCATATATGTGTACATAGTAATATGTTTTGATATGTATAATTGAATGCATCCTCAACATGTCCTTGCACTAAATTTTAGTAAAATAAAGTATCCGTGTGTCCGTTTCTTGTCGTATCTTTGTCCCGTGTACATTCCGTGCTTCTTAACTTGGAATATAGTGGCTTTGTTGTTTTGATCTCTTCGTAATGTTGTTGTTCCTGTCATTTGATTAATTTTCTGATTATATCTACTGTACAGATTTGTGATATGTACAGACAAATATTCCATAATTCACTCAACATGTCCCTGACATGTTAGTGTTCTAAATCTAAAGGAATGACATGTTCTTGTGCCCGTGTATGTTGTGCCCATCTACCATCCGTGCCTCCTAGTCCCTTATAGATTGTAAATTGTATTCATCCATTCGGAAAACCATTGTCATGTTGTGCAACATTTTAATTCTTTTCGTTTTGCCTTGGTGGATTTGTTGTTGCAACAGGAGATGCGGATCAACAACCTTGCTGGGTAATAATGCTGGAGGTATCTTATGTCCTAACCCTTGTACTTTATCTTGTTTGCAAATCTGTATTTGGTATGATTGTCCTCCAATTTTTGATGAAACGACAGGTCCATTGATTAAGGACAACACTAGGAACATGGATTAGTCTGATTCATGGTGGTTAGGTTTGAGGAAACTTGTAGTCTCTACTAAGTAGATGTAGCGTAGGATGATGGAAAAGATGCAGGGGTTTTTATAAGAAAAGGCTGAAATTTGGCTTTTTTTTTTTTTTTTTTTGTGTGTTGGGATCTGGATTTGTAGATTAGTAATGGCTGGAAAGTGTGATCTGAAACTGTTACGGTGTTTTATGTTTCACTTGAGTCAAATCCAAAGGTGAGATATGGTTATGGGGGTGTTGGCTTTGTTTGTGTAGATTTACGTTACTGAAATGGACCTGTCAACTTATGTGCTTTTTTGTGGTGATTTTGCGTGTTAGGGATAGAGTAAAATGAGAGCTATTAATACAATACATATTTCTACGGAAATATTAAAATATGGGGAGAAGGATAGCTAGGACATGTACCTCGACTATTTAGCTTTCACCTTCACAACGATGGTGCTTCACGCCTTAGCTGCAAAAACAAACACTAAATCTTCTAGAAGTCAAAGTCATTAAATGTGAAGATTGCATGTGTATGTCATTAAATGTGAAGATTGCATGTGTATGATACTTGATCATATGCGAGACTGTATCTGTTGACCTAGTAAGGTAATTGGAAGGATATGATCCAAGGATGCATGCTGTCTCTAAATTTAGTCAGCTTCTAAACTTATAAAGGTGTGTGTGCATGTGTGGTGAGGGAGGGAGGGAGGGAGAGAGAGGGAGAGGGAGGGAGGGGGAGGGGGAGGGCTGAGAGAGGGAGGTATCTAAATGTGATTGGAAATGTTATTTTATCTCTTGGGACTGGAAGATTAGGATAAGCTTAAGAGGTATCTAAATAAGTTATCTCCATCCAAATAATCTCTAAATATCCATTTGTCATGTATCCATATGGGTTGAGTGAAATTAGTGCTATTGATCATCTCTATGTTGGCCACAATGACAAATCACGTAAACACATGCTCCTCCCTCTCTCTTCCATTCCATATTTTGTATTTAGTTTTATATCTTGGCATGGCAACAATATCTTTCTGCGGGGTTATAAAAGGTTGGTTTGGATAGTGGCCTTCACCTTATTGCCAACTATTATTACTTGGGGAAGAGGGGGTAAAAGTTTCTTGATTGCGTTGTATGTGTTTGACGCAGAAGAGTCTTTAGTAATTTTTTTAGTTTTTTTTAATTTATTTACAGAAATCGGTATTTATTTTTTCTATTTTGGATTATGTTGGGTGATGCAAAGTTCATTTCTTCAATTATATAAGAGTTTGGCTATCGGCCACAAATTGAAGAGGGTGAAGAGTGAGATTGCTTGGTGTGAACTGGGTGATGCTTGAATCGGAATTAGGGGAGGGGTGAAAATCCAAGAGCATGAGGAAGGCTTTGATGAGCTAGTGTTCGTGTGTTTTCTGAGGTGCATTTAAGTGATAAAAAATCTGTGGACATTTGAGGAGGATGAGACAGCTGTTCATATGATAAATTATCTTTGTGTTGCATTAAAGTTGTGGATTAACGGAAAGTTTAATGGGTCTACTTTTTCTCGTTGATACGAGAAAGCTAACTTTTGTTGGAGGTATACCTGTTGTGTACAGAATTGTGCGCTTTGAGATTTTGTTGAATCAAGATATTTTTTGGGGAAAGTTTCACTCTGGCTTCCTATGGTTTAAGGCTTTGTGCAGATTGGCACCTAACATTTCAAAACTAGCATGTTGCATCATATGGTTAGTGGGCTAAAGTGCAACGTAAACGAATTTATAACTCGCTCGTATTTGATAGATGGATAAAGCGAAGAGTTATTCTATTCCATTCAATTGAACCAAAAATAATATAAGGGTAAGATGGATTATGCAGGCTATTTGTAATAACCCTAATGAGACAAAAAGACTGCTACTCTCACAATAAAGATACAAAAACGAGGGTACCATTATAATAAAAGATAGATCAACAATAAATAGGTAATGCTACTTTCATATAGGTAATGTTGCTTTTACACCCCTCCTTAAACTGAGATTGCGAGGGCAGTGCGTATAGTAAGTTTGTTAAGTAAAAAATAAAACTAAGTAGCCGTGTGAGTTTTCATAAAGAAATCAGTCAACTGAAGTGAGAACAGAATAAAAGGTAGATAAATGGCGCCGAACAGGAGATATTGACGAATGAAATGACAACAATCTCGATATGCTTCGTACGCTCGTGAAAAATTGAATTATGGGCATAATCCAAATGACACTTTTGTTATCACAATAAAGGGGTGTGAGAGAGTCAAGAGAAACGCCTATATTAGACAAAAGCCAACGGAGCCAAACAATTTCAATAGTTGCCTGAGACAATGTAATATTCACCTTCAGCAGTGGAGCGAGTAATAACAGATTGTTTCTTTTTTTTTTCCCCAAAAGATGAGAGAATCACCCAGAAAATGCAAAATCCAGAGGTGGATTTCCTATCGGTAATGTCATCAGCACAATCAGTGTGAGCGTATGTGTGAAGAGTCAAACTCGAAGTAGAAGAGAGCAATAAATGCTAACAGATAGTACAAGGAATATACCATAAGATATGTGGCATTGCAGCCCACTGGGTAGAACCAGAAGCAAACACAAAATATGGACGACATAAGCAATATCAGGGCGAGTCAAAATAAGATATACCAAACAGCCAACCAATTCTCGATACTAAATAGGATCATCAAGAATAACACCTTCGGAAGTAGAAAACCTACCATTGTCATCAATGAGATTTTTTTTTTGAAAGGTATTGTCATCAATGAGATTGGCGATGGGAACATCAGTTGCATATTTGGTTTGGGATAAGAGAGAACCGTTTTGAGATGAAGATACCTAGATACCTAGAAAATAACGTAGGGAACCTAAAGCTTTCATCTCAAACTCTCAAAATAGATGCGACTTCATCTAACTAATGGTAGTAGATTCAGAACTCGTGATAATCATGTCATTTATATATAAGAGGAGTACTAACCCAGTCGAAGATCGACAAATAAAAAGAGCAGAATTGTACATACTAGGTTGGAAACCAATATGTAGAGTAAAGAATTGAAACCGTTCATAGTAAGCACGAAGAGACTGTTTGAGACTATAGAGAGTACGATGAAGGCAGTATACAAGCCCAAAAGTATGAGAAAACCTCGGAGGGGGGTGCATATAGACTTTTGCATAAGTACCCATAAGAAATGCATTATTAACATTCAACTGAAAGAAAGGCCAGTGGTGCACGACAGCTACAGAGATCAAAGTGCAAACTTTGGTTATCTTAGCAATAGGATCGAAAGTTTTCTCGTAATCAATTGCATATTCTTGAGCAAACCCTTAGCAACTAAGCGAGCAGTAGTAAAAGTTTCCTCGTAATCAATTTCATATTCTTGAGCAAATGCCTTAGCAACTAAGCGAGCTTTTTACCGCTCCAAAGAACCATTAGAATGAGTTTCGACTTTGTAAACCTATTGCAACCAGTGAGATTTTTCCCGAGTGACAGAGGTACTAAATCCCAAATTTGAGTTTTAACAAGGACAGTAGGCTCATCATTCATGACATGCACCCAATTAGGATCATTACAAGCTTCTTTATATGACCTAAGTTCAAAATAAGTATGGATATGAGAGAGAAAAAAACAGTAGGAAGAAGAGAAACAAATATTAGTAAAGTCAACTCTTACTGGGGGCAGCAATCACGAGTGGGATAACAGTGGTTAGACTGATCAGGGTCTAAAGAGGTAGGTCGTTGGGCCGTAGAGCCGGGAGAAAGAGATAGAGCAGGAGTTGCACGACAATGAGAGTAAATTAAAGGAAAGGAAAGACGAAACTAAGGTATAAGTAGAGGGAGCATAAGAGGTAGTACGAAGATCAAATACTTCGAGAGTAGAGATGTATTGCTCAGAAGGTACACCATCAGGGAATGGATCAATAAGAACTAAGTTTTTCTTAGCAGCACGTGCTAGTTTGGGTGAAAGGGAGAGATATGGCAAACACTTGAGAAAAAACATGCCTAGAGAAATACAACTTCTAGGTCACAAGCTCATAGCAACAGTAACCTTTCTTATTGATACCATACCCTAAAAAACACAGAGAACACAACGAGCACTAAGCTTATTATGTCCCTCTAGGGAAGGATGGAGTAAGCAAAACCAAACACAGAGAGAAGGGAGTAAGTGGGAATCTGACCATGGAGACACTCGTACAGACAAGTACCAGAGAGAAGAGAAACAGGTGTTCGATTTAAAAGACAGGTTGCAGTGAGCACAACTTCTTCCCAAAACACAAAGGAACAAAAGATGAGAGAAGATAAGAGATCTAGCAGTGTCCAAGAGATGTCAACTGCACTCAGAAATGTCACTAATATAGATTGTACCCAAAAGATCAGAGTTAACTAATAGTTCCCAATGCTCACTAGACAAGTGTCCTAATCTAGAATGTCAGAGATAAA
Source organism: Arctostaphylos glauca (assembly GCA_019985065.2). NCBI lineage: Eukaryota > Viridiplantae > Streptophyta > Magnoliopsida > Ericales > Ericaceae > Arctostaphylos > Arctostaphylos glauca. Next base: position 15,433,417 of record JAHSPW020000015.1, on the reverse strand, counting down.
AATGAGAGGATTTCTCATCTAGAAAAAAAGATGATAAGGTAGTGAAAGTAGATTCCATAGGAATATGCAAGCTTTCTAGAGTATAGTAGTCACCGACTTTATAGACCGTCCCAATTTGCGTAACACAACCAGAAGAAGAGAACAGAACGTCGAAATCCAAATCAGACAATTGACTTATCGAATTGAGGCGTATAGAAGACATTGTGGATGAACAAAAAAAAAAAGATGAGATAGAACCAACAAAGAGAACATGCATAGGGGATTCATTTGCTGTGGCAATACTAATGGGGAAAGTAGGAGAAATGCAGTTACTAAAAAGAGACAAATTAAGGGTCGTGCGATGGGAAGAACCATAGTAAAAGATTCGTGTTTTGGGTAAAATTCATGTAGTGTTAGGACCATGCAAGCCTAGGTGAGTGGTAGTCATAGTAGAAACTTGTTAAGGACGAGTGGTAGTTATAGTAGAAGCTTGTTAAGGACCTCTTTCGGTGGTAGCCATGAAAGCCTGAAACTGCCGATACTGCACAAATGAGCAGGAGGATGGAACACTGCCATAAATCAATACTGCAAGATCTGTTGAAAGACTGAAGCTGCTTAGGTCTTGTATATCGGACAAATCAACATTTTTGGAGGCTGATAGAGGTCGACGAGGGTTGCCGGAGTACGGAAGAAGTCCATCGAGGGTTGCTGGCGACAGACGAGGTTGGGAGAGTGACGAACTAAAGGAAAACCACGGGAAAGAGAGTCGAACAATGTAGGTCTGGTAGAAACTGCAGGTGTGAAGACTAACGGAGTTACAACAAGGGTGAAGTTTGCTGGTGTTCAGCGAGGGTTTCGGCTGGTGCACATAGAGAGAACGACACAGAAAAAACAATGCAGGTCTAGAGAGAATGATGCAGATCTAGCAAAAGAAGAGTCGACTGGTGTAAAATAGATTGTAGATGTTGATCTTGAAAATCCAGTAGATCGATAGAGAATAATGCAGATCCAGTGAAAGAAGAGGAGTCGACTGGTGCGAAATAGATTACAGATGCAAATCTTAAAAATCGTAAACCTTATGTAGAGGAGAAGTCGGCCGGTGGAAACAAAGAAGAGAAGTTGCGGCTGGTGCAAATAAGAAAACCCTAAATCTAATGCTTTGATACTATACTAGATGGAAAAAGAGGAGTTATTCTATTTCATTCGAGTGAACCAAAATCAATACGAGGCTGAGATGGATTATATAGACTAACCCCAATAACCCTAATGAGATGAAAAGATTACGTGACCCTTATAATAAAGACAAAGAAGACTATGCTACCTTTATAATAACAGGTTGATAAACAATAAATAGGTAATGCTACTTTCACAGTATCTTCAGACTAAAAAGGAAAAAAGGGATTAGGAAAACACAATTTTACGTTTGTCTTCTTTTTCTTCTTCCTCTATCCCTCATGAAAACCGTAGCTCACCATCAACCACCACTCCTGCAAATTCATAACGCCCAAAAATATGAGGGGCTATGCTTTGTTGCTAGAGATGATCAATTCTCTCTTCCAATCCTCCACTCGATCTTTTCTGCAAACCACAATACCCCCCTCCAAACACACACACACATCTGTTGTATGCAATCCATACCAAGCCTTCCATGGAAGTTTCAGCTGTTGCAACTCACAGATTAATGCTCATGTAACCCGTACTCCTTAGTTTCTATCACTGGCAATAGCAATTCGATCACAAGTCTACTCCCTGTACAAATGCACTTCCTCTTCTATTTTTATCCCTTCTAGTATATTTTTAGACTGCAGCTCATCATTAGGTCCACATTGATTGCCCCAGCCATGCCAAATACATCAAGAAAATGATTATCGGTGACTCAATTGAAGGAATTTTGATTAGTCTGATTAATAGGCCCTAGAGAAAGGAAGAGGAGATAACAATATGTATCTATGTGCAAATGTGTCAGATGAAAGAGCAAGTCTATACAAACCTCAGTTGATGTCACATATTCTTACGGAAATTAATGGGTGAGGTTACCCATTGGGAAAAAAAGTTTTACCAGCAAATGATAGTACAAAAGAGAAAGGGGGATTGATCTATTGGAGGTTTAGTAATTATATTGCATGGAATCTTCTTATGGAAGGTCAATATTATAATGCAAATACTATGTTCTTAACCAAAGCAGAAACTTATATTATTGACAAAACTTTAATTTGAAAATGGGATAAAGTCCACTTTACATCCATGTGAGTTTAGCCCTCGTGCGTATTGCCTCCTTGACTTTTATACTTGACTACAAACCCTTTTATAGTTCCTGAAAGTGAAAAGCACCGTCAGAAATTCCATCCTTGAAAATATCTTTTTTAAACATATTTTTCTTGAAAGACAATGGGGAAAATGCTCTAAAATTCCCCTAAACTAATAAATGAATATTCTCTGTCTCCCCCATCCTCCAATTAAACAGCCTAAACACAACCATGGCCGCAGCACCACAATGCAACACCTCCACTCCCCATCCAATATAGCCGTCATCGACTCTCATCTCTTGTATAATTGGCTGGCCAATTTAATTGGGTATTTTGCCGCCGTACTTGTGGGATAAGGAAATGAGCAAACTTATATTTATATCTTGCCAGGGAATTCCTGTGGGTGTGCTTCTTGTTACCACTACGATTTGGTTACTTTCTGAATTGCTTTATTCTTCTTTTCCATTCCCAAACATCTAAAAGGTGGTTTAATTTTAGAGGATGTGAATTCAGTTTCGATAGGTTAAAACCTTCAGGACTAATAACCATTCAAATCCCAGAACAACAATATAACTGTCTTTGTGAGTAAGTTATTGTTTCCTATAGAAACATCCAGTTTAAGTGGAAGTTTACTTTTCAATATAGGATGAAAGTGGGATTTTCTCTATGTTAATACTTGGTGAACTCTCTGTAACCCACTGATGGAGAGGGCATCTTCGGTGAGATGTTATTGAGTTAACCGAGTCACAAACAATATTGGAGGCCCCTTGACAACTTTTGGTGGCAACGGCAGCTGCGATCGTGAAGAACTTGTCTTGGTTGAGAAAAGAGGAAGAGAGTGAAGTGCGAGGAAGAGGGTTGATTCCGCAGTTGACAAGTTGCATCCTTGGCAGAATCAACGTGCATGTGTATGTAGATAGAGGGCCGATGAGCTATTATGCAATATTATGTATACTGTGTGTGTGAGCGAAGCAATTTGCATGAGGTCTAAACCACTGGGAGTTAAAGTAGACTTTAACCTAAAAATTGTAAGAAATTGAGTTCTGTTGGGTGTTGATGTATATGATGGCGGTTTATTATTTTTTGTGAGGAAATAAGGAGTTGGAAAGTGGTGAAGAAAGTGGCGGGTGGTGGTGAGTGCATGACATGGAGTATCTTACATGTGTGTGTGTACACACACATATATGTTCCAGTTCATAAGAAATGAAGAAGAAGAGGACACTTATGTCATTTTACAACTGCCGTTAGCGGAATCAATGGTGCTCTTTAGTCTACAAACCATTTGGTGGTTATGTGCTAGTTCAGAAATGACAAGGGGGCAATCTGCATGAAGCCCAAACCGCAGGGGGTGAAAGTAAGGTTTGCCCAATTTTTTTTGGTCTTGCTCTTATGTATGAGCTCATCCCAAATAAGTTGGGACAGATAGCTTAGTTTGGTATGGTTTACTTTACGAGAGGTCACATTATGTATTTTGACTATGTTGTTACTTGTTAGTCACTTACACAAAGTAGCTGTTCAAGGTGTTTTGGTGTGCTCTTGTCGATATGAATATTGATTAATTTGGTCAACTTTTTTTAGGTGCTTGATAATCTTCCGCATGATCTTATCTATTCAGAGAATCAAGTTTCACCGTGGATGGAAGTGTGGGTTGAAAAGCAACATGAAAGGTGAGCAACCACATTCAGCTATTGTTGTTGTAGTAGTTTACTGCAATTCCACTAGAATTACCCGATATATTATTTATGACTATCAAATACTCTTTTCAAGATTTCATATTGTAATTTGCAAATACTGCTACAAAGTCTCTTAAATACATGTAGTTTGAAATATGGTTACCTGGGTAGAAACCAATGTCTTCACTGATCTGTTGCTTGTTATTGAGGTTGTTAGTATGTGACTTCGTTAACAAATCAATATTATTAGGGAAACCACTTGCCATTTTGAGGTTTTTCTTTATAGTCAAATAAACGATTCAATTTCCTGTGTACGACTAGGAGGGTGAGTGACATATGAAGCTTATTGGGCAGCAAAAGGAATATTCCCAGTGTTTGATTATATCAGACTGTGATATGAAACTTCTAGAGTGACAATGATATTCCCATGATGTTTGACTAATTGGCACATAATCATGGTACCAATAACAGAAAATCATGATCTGTTACCTACTCACCTTGACGAGCTACTAGCTACATGGCAACGGATAGGATTTGGATTGGGGTCCATACCCCTACCCAATTGGGGGGCATTTAAAAGTCACCAAATCCATACCAAATTGGATAGCGGATAATAGCACACTAAAGAATTGATGAGAACTTACGAGAAAAATTAAGTAAACTTATTTCAAGAGAAAATTACCTGTATATCCTTTTGACTTTAGGTCAAATTCTGCTCCAGTCCTTGTTTTGACATTGGTTTTAATGTCATTCATCCGTTTGGGTCCCTCAATTTTTCTAACGGAAAATTCCCATATGCGTTGCACATGACCTCATGAGAGGGGTATTTGTTGTATTTTACTCCCTCCTCTTTCTTCAACTTCCTCAAACCCAATTCTTCTCTCTCTCTCTCTCTCTCTCACACACACACACACACACACACACACACAGAGAGCTAACTAAAAAGCTACTACAGACCTTTGTAGCTTGAAAGCCGCTTATTTGGAAGAGACCCATTAAACATATTATTGTGAGCAACAATTTATATGAGCTATTACCACCATTAGTCTCACCACCATTAGTGAGGAAGAACTTATTCCCAAGTGAGAAAAAAGGCACAGAACCAGAGAAGCTGTTACAGCTGAAATCATGAGCAACTAATGAACGATTAGCCATGCTTAATCCAAGGAAGGTGTTGAACTCAAATAGGAAACCTAGCACCAAGATTTGCTCTTGGTGCCCAAAGTATTTGAAGATTTGGAACCATTAATACCTCATAAGGTATGTCGTTGTAAAAGGCATTGAATTCTCCTCCAGAAATATTTACGACAAAATAGTTAGTTGAGAGTCTAAGACCTTCAAATGATTGAGAAACTCACATTTACCTAATTTACGGGCGTCAATTACATTTGAAAGTTGGTTATTCGACAAATCAACTGCACTTTCTCTGCCAAAACCAATCAAAGTATTCGGAATTTTACCTAAAAGCGAATTAAACAATAGAAATGTGACCACAGAAATGTTCTCCTTGAAGCTCTAGGGTTTTCTGGTCCCGTTTTTCTCCAATTTCAGTCAGAATTTGGCTGGACAAAAATAGAGAGTTTGAAGTTTGGTTTGGTTTCCCATGGAAGGGGAAAGGACTCTACAGACACTGCCTTTTTCGGTTTTAGTTCCGGTGATGTGAAGAGCCACAACTCGGCCACAGATAGGGTTGCATTGAACGTTGTATCAGTTGAAACTTTGAAATCTCCATTGTTGCTGGAAGAAGAAGCTGAGGAAATGGCTTTGTCAAACTTCCAGTTTTAGCTTCGAGATTTCAATTTGAGAGACGCGGTGTGATAGATTGGGGTCTTTGCCTCTTTCCGTGTGAGAGAGAGAGAGAGAGAGAGAGAGAGAGAGAGAGAGAGAGAGAGAGTTGGGAATTGGGTTTCAAGAAGTTGAAGGAGGGAGTAAAATACCACAAATACCCCTATCATGAGGTCATGTGCAATGCATATGTGAATTTTCCATTAGAAGAATTGACAGACCCAAACGGATGGATGACATTGAAACCAATGTCAAAATTTGAGGGGCTTAATGTCAAACTTGAAACAAGAAAGACTGAAGTGAAATTTGACCTAAAGTCGAAAGGATATGTAGGTAGTTTTCTCTTATTTCAATATATGACAAAATTAAACATTCAAGTATTAGCACAACCAAAAAAGAAAAATACACTAAAACAAACATGATAAAGCAATCCACATAACAAAATTACAAAACTGACAAAGATGCAAGTTGTTGCAACAAGCGTATAACAAGTTAAAAACATAACCCAATGGGTAATACAAAACAAATAAAGAATTGGAAGCCAGTTACTTGGTTGAGAAAAAAATGATTGTGCAAGGGATATGTATATACGAAGAAATATAATGAGGAACGCATATGACGAGGCTGGTACGGTGTATTTGGGTATGGTGCTAGCAAAACCAAACCCTCCTACTCCACTAGATATTCTATTGTTACCCCTAAACCCACTTGTGTTGAGTAAAAAATTGTGCAATAGCTGCCTTCTATGATCCGATCGGGTCGGTTATTCATGGTTATGAGTATAATTGCCATCCCTGGAGAAGGTCTAGGGTTATGTCATACTACCACCGCGTGACAGAGCTATTTATAGACATGGTCATTATTCTGATCAATTCAAATCATTGCTAGGGCTTGTAATCCCTAGAGAAGGTCATAGGGTTATGAATATATCACCACCGTGTGACAAATCTATGTATGGACATTGTTCATTATTCCAACAAATCAATCATAGATTATCTTACTAATTTGCGAGTTGTCTTGCTAATTCGATCCGTGTTGATGTACCAAGCATCTAACAACACGACTGATCTTAATACCATAAACTATCTCAATCACCCAAATTGCAAACCAATAACAACATTTGCATGACAATAATGTGTTTTAAAAGGTGTGCCCAACGCACCACGTGGCGAGACACACGAGGCTTACACGTCATGGTTTCCCTTAGATCTGCACTCAAACTTTGTCCCAACCACTTATCTCTGAGGATTAAAACGTGGGGCAATGCACTGAATAAAATCCATCAAAGTAAAAGGCTCTAATCATATGTCTTGAATAGAACCAGTCGAACTCTTCCATTCCATGTAACTTCTCCATTCTTCACTTCCTCTTCGTATGTTCTGCTTTCTTCTTCTTCTACTGATGCTTATCCTTTGTCTTCGGCTTCCTCTTCTCCTGATGCTTGTCCTTTGTCTTTGTCTTATTCTTCCGTTGCTCTATTTTCTTCTTCTTCTTATTCTTATTCTTCTGTTGCTACTGCTGCTTCTTCTCGGTTCCGCTCACTGATGAGAGATGAATGGAAAGATGGGATTTAGATGAGGGAGGAGAGGATGTGGAGGGATATAATTCAAATGAAGAAGAAGATGACGTAATTGGTGTTGAGGATTAGGCGTGCTTGATTAGGTATTTAATTGCTATTGTCCACTATCCATTCTACTAGTATTATGCTTTCAAAACTAGATAGTAATACTCTAGTTTTTTCAACGGTTGTTATGCTTTTGTTCATATTTGGTGATTTGAACGTTTAGAATGTTATATTTTATGTGGTTTGAAATTTTAAAACTATTTGATTATGCTGAAAATTTTTCCTATATCAAAATTCTAATTAAGTTCCTACAACTTGTGTGTTGCTTTGATGAGGCACGCACCTCGCCTCGCGCCTATGCTCTAAGAGATAATGGTGCCCCCGTGTGCCAAGCCTTTTAAAACACTGGGACTGTATTTCAAATAGTGAATATGAATAATATAGACAAAACATCCAAAGCAATTTCATGTAATGAAAATAAATCTTTGTCGTACAATTATGATTTGAATGAAAACCTTTTAGTCTATACAAAAATGTTAAAAACATTCAACTCAAAACCAATTGGCAACGAGTGGAGGGGGTGCCCCAACTCCTCTACTAGTTTTGGATGTAATAATTAATTAATGTGGGACAAACTCATGCGATCCCTGTTCCACATGTGGAGAGGTAAATAACAGATCCATATGACACGGATCATAACGAAACAAGGTTCATCTAAGGCACAAACAACGGGGCAATCAACCACGAGTCTTGTCCAAGAGTTTCTGAAATCCTAGCTCTGATACTACTTTAAAGCATTCAATTTAAAACTAATTGGCAATTAGTGGAGAGGTCGCCTAGGTCCATACTAGTCTTGGACGTAATAATTAATCAATGTGGACAAACTTTAACAGTTAGCTTCAAGCATTCATGGTGGATTGAATCTTCAAGCATTCAATTGTAGGAAGTCATGGAAGCCTTTGAATCCTTCTCTTCTTTCACTCCTTGTGCCTCATTGGAAATTTAACAACCTAATTTTGATGTGCTAACTCTGTTTTATACTTTAACAAATCCCAAGCAAACTAGGAAACAGCAAAGCAAAATGGGAATTCCGATGAAACCATATTCAGCATATGTGGTTGTGCTTGTGGGATCGTTTGACCCAGTGAACGTCCGAATTAGAGAATTCCTATTTCAAGCAAAATTCTACCCTTTGGAATTAGCTTCCCAACCCAACTTGAACCACCTCAATCGGATAAGCGAGCAGAATATGGTCAAAATACCGAAAGCTATGCAACTTGAGTCCTAATTCGGGATGTAATCAAACTCTTGATCTTTCCATGTAAATTGAATTGCTTTTTAGGGTTCCTAGTATTCAAGCCTTCTAGGGTTGTGTTTCTCACTATTACTCAAGCTTCTTCAAGTTGCAAGTCGATATGTCTTTGAGTCCTTAAATCTCCAGATTAAGCCTGATGTTTTAAAACGGCTCTGGTGACCTATAATTATAAAGTAGCCTCTTGCTTTTCAGAGATGATAGGCCGGCAAGCCGGGGCATTCCTTGTTCAATCAGTTTGTAGAAATGCATTTGCTACAGGGGAAAGGATTGGATGTGACGACAAGGAATAATCAAGGGTATTAGATCTCAATCTAGCGACGGCACCTAGAACCACACTGCTACTAGGCTCATTAATAGGGCATAATTTTGCTTTGAAACCAGGATTTGGACTTAGCCAGTGGCCCAGTTGGCATGTGAATTTCCGACTTTCTTGCTGTTTATTTTCTAATGATAGTTTCAAGCTCGTACTTTTAATCCGTAGATGAGGACATCTTGTTTTCTAGAACCTATTCCATCCCAAAGAGTCTTGGAAAGTATGGATATGGGGGCCTCGCAATAGAAGTTCAAAAGATAATTTAATTTCTTTAGCTGCATTTATGTATCCAACAACAGAAATAATTCAAGTTCTTTAGCTGCATTTATGTATCCTACAACAGAAATGAGTCTTTATGCCTTCAAGCATTGTAGTGTTAGGCTGTTAGCTATGTAACCGCTAATTTTGCATGATATACTCACTTGCCCAGGATTCTGTTGATTTCTAGGTCAGAACTCTCTGAGTTGTATAAGTCATTACAAGATCCACTCATCAGAAGATGTATTGAGATCATTGATTTGGATAAAGATCATACAACTCGAGGAGCCTGGGCAACTTCCACAGCACAGAATATTTTGGCTAAAGTTTTCCCAAAGCCTCGAAGATGCTGGCTTCCTACTGGTTGCTTGGTAAAACATCAAAACACAATGATGAAATAATTTTGTTTTTCTGTTGTCCAACTTTACTTACAATGAAAACCACTTAATTCAGAAACTTCTAGAAGTTCTACATGGAGCGCTACCGAAGATGTCCTTGATTGCTTCAGATTTCAGTTACCTTCCGGATGTGAAAGTACCTGGTGAAAGAGCTCCTTTGGTTTCAACGAAGGTTTATTCTTCTTATGGCTTGTGCTTTTTATGGTTACTTTCTCTTTCATGTTTTTCTAAAGTTTCTGAATGATTGGCACAAATCATCTATTGTAATTGAGGAGCATGGGAATACGGCAACATAGTTCACCAGCCTTGATGTTGTCGCATCCATGTGAAAACATGTAAGGTTAGATGCTCCCCCATAACGAATGGAAAAAAGATTAGAGAAATTAAGGCAGCTTAGCTAAGCGGGCGGCTGATACTCCGGAGGAGTTCCAAATTTTAATTTTTCTTCCCTACGGACAGCATCTATTTTTACTAAACTGTATACCTTTGATTTGACTTTGCTGTGTTTTCTCAAGGTCCTGTTATTTGCAACCGTACTTTCTAAAAAAATGGTGTTTCTTTTCCAGTAAAAAGGAAAGTAGAGGATTCTATTTTACTTGATTTTCATTGCATCTGCAATTTTCGTTTAGTTTATTGGATTGTAGACAAACTGTAAAATATGATTTAACAGTCTGACAAGTTTGTGTACCTCTCACCTGTTCTCTATGCAGAAAGATGGCAGCAGCTCAGATTACGACAGTTATCTAAATGCAAAGGTGCAACTCCATTCCTTGAGTGAGAGAGAGAGAGAGAGAGGGGGTTATGGGGTGTCTTAATACCATAATATTTTCTCTTGCAAATTCAACTTATTTTCAATAAGGGAACAGTGACCAAAGCATGTAAAATGTTGGATAAGTGAAACACTGGGGCTTGGACATATCAAGAGGTGCAAACTGTGCGTCTTTAGTGCTTTAGATCTAAGGTCCAATTGAAATACATATTCCATTTATGAAGATTGACTTACATAGGTATTTGGTTCATATGTAAGTTTCTCCGTTAGTTGAAAATATTTGTGAGCCAAGGGCTGATTTGTTTAATGGTTTCCCATCAATGGTGTGTGGGTACTATTCATTCTGTCTGTAGAAATCTTACTGCTCTATATGTAGACCATCCTTCCTGTCTTTTAAACGGCCGACTCTGAAAGGTAGGATCGGATTCCTAGACTGTACTTTCTGTGTTATTTCTATCTCCAAGTGCTTCGATTGATCTAGAGGTCGGCACTGGTGGCAGAAATTTTTTGTATTCCTCAGCATTTTAAGTTCTAAATTTTGGATATTAACTTGTGACAAGGAAGTTTCTTGTAACCACACGTTCCATCATCAAGAATTTCGGCATTATTTTTGTGCTAGCATGCTACGAATGAGAAAGGCCCCTTCTGAAGATGAAGACATTTTCACTGGCTAGGGAATAAAAGATTCACATAAAATCTCTGTTAGAGTAGTAGTTTAGTATTATCCCACATTGGATAATCATGTATTGTGTTTTGTCCTCACATCGCATAAATAAGACTAATGAGTATTAACCCAGTTAATTAACAAAACCCTGTACACTTTTCCCTAAATCAAGTTTCATGGTATCAAAGCCACACAACCCTAAACCCTAAAATCTGTTGCCCTACCATCACTACTGCCGCCAACACCCGTTGTCGCTGGCGCTGTCGCCGCGCGTCGCTCGCCGGCCGCCGCTGTCGTGCTTCGTTCGCCGGCTGCCGCCGCGCTTCGTTCGCCGACCGCTGACGTGCGTTGCTCGCCTGTTGCCGGCGCCGCTCGCGCACTGCTCACCGACTGCCACCGCCGCCACTCGCCGGCCGTCGCCATACCCAGATGTTCTGGATTTTGTAGATCAGTGGAGTCCATCGATCAGTAATCTCTCTCTCTAGATCTGTGGTTTGTTTCTCTCTCTTAGTGGATCTGTAGTTTTGCGTCTCTCTCTAGGTTTGTGGGTCTGTGGTTATTGGGTTTGTGGATCTGTGATGTTAGTTTAACAGTGAGGTGTTATTTGTGATGCCTACACTTAGAACAATAGATCTACAGTGCGTACCTACATTACTTTGTTATGTGCACAATGGTATTGTGTGCCATAAATCTCATTGTTCTTTGATATTTTGTTACGAACATAGTGGTATCTGCTTCCGCTAAGGGTAGATGATTCAAGTCGCATATGTCATTGTTATGCGTGGTATTTACTGCTTGTGAAACAGCTTTGGTTTTTTGACTACGTGGAACTGATAGTGGTGATTTTCCTCCAAGTAACCATTATATATTTGTTTTGTTGGTTGGGAGTTATTCTCTATGTTGTCTGTGCCAGCCTCAGATACTGACTCTAGTCCCACTATTACCCCTTCTCCTATTATTACACACCCGACTCATTCTTCTCGGTATCAGGACTGGCTGTCTATCACCTCCAAACCATTATCTGGGAGGAATTATGCTGTGTGGGCTAAAGAAGTTGAGGTTTATTATTTGGGAGAGTCCCAATATAACTATTTGACTAATGATCCTCCTGATTCCAAAGCTCCTGGTTATTCTGTATGGTTAGCTGAAGATGCCCGTATTCGTTCTGAGTTGTGGAATAGTATGGAGGACCATATTGCTAGCTCCCTGATTTTCTTTCCCACGGCCAAACAAGTGTGGACCTAGGCTCAAGAGATGTATTCTGGTGTTAATAACCTTCGTCGCACGTATGATCTTCATCAGTCCTTCTCTCTCTCTCAGGGGGATTCATCTTTGGAGGCATATTATGCCAAGTTTCGCAGCATTTGTGACGAGCTCAATATTTGCAAGCCACTGTCTGCTGATCTTCAGGTTATGCGTCAGCAGCGTGGGCGATGTAGGTTGCTTGGTTTCTATCAGGTGTCTCGTCTACTTATGACCCGGTTAGTAACGAGCTCTTGGGTTCGCGTGATCTCCTCTCCCTTGGTGAAGTTTTTAGTCGCCTCTGTCAGTCTACTATATTTGGCCCTGCTTCCTCTGCGGCTCCTTCTGATTGTTCCGCCTTAGCTTCCAGTATATTTGGTGGTCCCCCTTTCATTTGTGGCCGTGGTTGTGGCCGCAATTTTGGCTCTCGCGGACGTGGTCGCATTCCTAATTTTGGTAGTCATGGTGGTCGTCCGCCTGTGGGCAGCGGTTCTAGCTGCAGACGTGGTCCTCGCTTATACACTTATTGTGGGGGCTAATCACACCGTGGAGCACTGTTATGATCTTCATGAGTTTCCTCAAGCTCATCAGGTTGTTACTTTTCAGGATCCTGGGCAGCTTACTCCCATCGCCACTGACAGTTTGGTGACTATCTCTGCGGAAGAATACCAGCGCCTTGTGTCCATTCAGTCTCAATCGGCTAGTTCTGCTTCGTCTTCCACTGCTATGCTTGCTCAGACAGGGCCCCCTGTTGCGTGTGTTGCCTCCTCTCTTTCTTCTACTCCATAGGTTATTGATTCAGGTGCCTCTGACCACATGAATGGTACATCTATTCTCCTTTTTGGACGCCAATCTATTGTTACACCGTCACATGTTACATTAGCCGACGGTTCAACCACTGCCATTATCGGTTTTGGTTCTATTCCTATCACCTCTACTATTACTTTGGATTCCGTCTTACATGTTTCTCGTTTTCCCTTTAATCTTACGTTTGTTAGTAAACGTACCAAGTCTTTGAATTGTTCAGTAACCTTCTTGCCTCATGGTTGTGTGTTTCAGGATCTCACGACCATCCGAGTCACCCCATTAACACCATTGTCGCCTTGGTCACCCATCGCTTCAGAGCTTGAAAACGCTGGTGCCCTGTTGTCGTTAGGTTCAGGTCTTACCATGTGAGGCCTGCGAGTTTACTAAACATCGTCGGGTGTCCTTTTATCCTCGCATTAAGAGTCGTGTGTCCCAACCTTTTCAATTGGTACATTCTGACATTTGGGGTCCTATGCGGGTTCCTAGCTTTTTTGGCTTTCAGTATTATGTTATTTTTGTTGATAATTTTTCTCGTGTTACTTATCTCTACCTTATGAAGGAATGATCCAAGTTGAAATATGTTTTTAAATCATTTTATATGGAAATAAAGACTCAATTTAATACCTGCATTCGTATTTTCCGGTCTGATAATACACATGAATACTTTCATACTAAGCTCTTGTTTTCGTCTCTTCCTGCTTTTACTTCTTCTATTTCCTCCATTCTCGTTCCTAACTCTGTTTAGGAAGCCTTATCTGTGTTTGAGTGGCGGCAAGCTATGGAGGATGAAATGTCTCCCTTTCATCATAATGGCACATGGGAGTTGGTTCCTCTTCCTGCTGGTAAAGCCCCTGTTGGTTGTCGCTGAGTCTTTACTGTCAAGTATCTTCTTGACGGTACCGTTGAGCGTTATAAAGCACGTCTTGTTGCCAAAGGGTACACCCAGACTTATGACGTTGACTATTCTGAGACATTTTCATCGGTTGCCAAACTCGGTTCTGTTCGGGTTATGATTTCTCTTGCTGCGATCCTTGGTTGGCCGTTGTTTTAATTGGGTGTCAAAAATGCCTTCCTCCACGGGGATCTCCAGGAGGAAGTTTACATGGAGCAACCACCTGAGTTTGTTGCTCAGGGGGCGCCTCACCAAGTTTGTTGTCTTCGCAAAGCACTATACGGACCAAAACAATCTCCTCGAGCCTAGTTTGGGAAGTTTAGTGATGCGGTATTACGCTTTGACATGCATCGCAGTCAGTGTAATCATTCTGTATTCTCTCTTAATACTGATCGAGGGAAGGTATTATTAGTTGTCTATGTGGATGACATTATTATTACCGGTAATGACCAGCAAGGTATTGATGGACTCAAATCATTCTTACACCAACAATTCCACACAAAGGATTTGGGAAAACTCCATATTTCTTAGGGATCGAGGTGGCACGATCCAAGGATGGTATTAGCTTATCTCAACGGAAGTATGTGCTAGACATCCTTGCAGGTACTGGTTTGTTGGGAACTAAACCTGTTGCAACTCCTATGGATCCCAACGTCAAATTATGTGTTGACCAGGGGAAGTTATTCCCCAATCCTGGTCAGTATTGTCGGTTGGTTGGTAAGTTGAATTATCTTACTATTACTCGTCAAGATATCTCGTTCGCAGTTAGTGTGGTAAGCCAGTTCATGTCTGCTCTCCGTCATCCACATTGGGAGGCGGCTCTCCAGATCATGAAATACCTTAAGGCACATCCAGGTCGTGGTCTGTTTTATCAAGCTAGTGGAGACTTGCGGGTTGAGGCGTTTACTGATTCTGACTGAGCTGGAGGACCATCTGATAGAAGGTCTACTATTGGATACTGTGTATTTTTTGGTGGAAATCTTGTCAATTGGAAGAGCAAGAAACAAACAATGGTTGCCCGGTCTAGTGCAGAAGTAGAGTATAGAGCAATGGCACATACCACGTATGAGATTGTATGGTTGCGATCATTTCTTGAGGAGATCGGAGTTTGTGTGCAGTTGCCTATGCCTCTATATTGTGATAACCAAGCTGCAATTCACATTGCATCAAACCTAGTATTTCATGAGAGGATCAAGCATATTGAAGTTGATTGTCATCTAGTTCGTGAGAAATTAACAGATGGTGTAATAGCTACTCCATTTGTATCTACCGATGCTCAATTAGCTGATATGTTTACTAAGTTTTTGTTCAATCCATGGTTAGAGTTTCTATGTAACAAGCTGGGTCTTTGTGACATTTATTCTCCAACTTGATGGGGAGTGTTAGAATAGTAGTTTAGTATTATCCCACATTGGATAATCATGTATTGTGTTTTATCCTCACATCGTATAAATAAGACTAATGAGTGTTAGAGTTAATTAACAAAACCCTATACACTTTTCCCTAAATCAAGTTTCAATCTCAACTCAGCAAACAGCAAACAAATTATTTCCATTTATTCAAATGAAATAATTATTTGTATTCCGTGGTCTCCTTGAACAACATAGTCTAATCTTCCTTGCTAAGTGATGCATCTTGCTGCTATCATCTGCAGCTAATAATCCTTCGAACTGTTATAATGAATGAGACTGATAGATAATGTTCCCCTTTTCAACTGCAGGGTGATGCTGACATCTTTTTCCCAACAGACTTTTGGCTTCTGGAACGCATTGATCATTATTCCTCTGGGTGGCTGAAGCTGCAGAAGGATAAATCATCCAAGCAAGGGAGAAAGAGGCGGACAATTACGGTAATTTTTTATTTGTTCACATTCTGACAAGTAAAAGTTCGTTTTCCAAAAGAATCCCTCTAATGGCTGAGCTCTTTGGTTATCTGGTTTGAGTATAAATTTTTCTTTAAATTTGTAGTGTTCTCATCTAATTTTTAAAGAATTAATTGCTAATTGTTTAGGAAAGAGAAAGTTAAGTTTGGATTTTGATATGGTATTTGCTTTCAATCTCAAGGATATGATCTGCTCCTCCTTTTTCTTTTCCTTTCTTTTAGCTAATTCCATATCTAGTACTCAAGACTTTTATACATATGTTTCATATTGGTGCAGCTTGATACATCATCATTCATGCAAGAGTTTGGTCAGCCCTCGAGAACAAGAACCAAAGATGGATATAACCCTCTTCTCGATGACTTCAAGAATACTAAAATTTATCTTAGTGTTCCAACACACAATACCAAGTAGACATCTGGCATGATAGATTCTCACTCTCCATGTAACCATTCTGGTGGAAACACAGAGCTTGGAATATTATGAGAAATGAAATAATATCAGTATATTAGATCACCGGCACAGGAACAGTTTGCGAAGCATGAATTGGGGTGCAGATGATGCAGGAGCAGTTTTGGGAAGCATGAGTAGGTATCTTACCCTCTACCTTAGGACGATACAGGAGCAGTTTTGGGAAGCATGAATTGGGGTGAAGATGATGCACTGAAAAGTCATCTAGGTTTTGCTTAAATTTTTATGTACAATAATCAGTGGCTTTCTGGGTCGGTCAGATTTTTCCTTTCTGCGTATTTGAAATTGTAATGTGTAATGTGAGATGCAAGCATTGGGATCTAACTCAACAGATGGTGCTCAAAAACAACTTCTAAATGCTGATCATTGTTGGTTTTACCCCTCCAAGAAATGCTTTGCGATTTTGCACTTGGGAAGTACCCGCATGGTGAGGAGTTCAAAACTTTGTCGAGCTCGCCCTCATCCTTGCTTGCACAATTAACTGTCTCTTCATGTTACATTGTCTTGATTATTTTGAATTTGTGGTAGCGAAAAGATAAGGTAATGAAACAGTTACGTATGTGGAGGAAAATTAAGACACTTCTGTTTCCCATCATAAGTTCCGGTACAATTGCTAGATACAAACACAGCCTTAAAAAGAAGCTTGGCATCTTGGATGATGCTTATCGTGGTGAAAAAAGCACAGCCTGAGTGGTAAAAAGTAAAAATGTGAAGAAAGGCTTTAGGAACAGCTTGGTGTACGACACAAGTTCTGCTTTTTGTTTCATGTTGGTATAGCTTGAGACCGCATATCCACTCTTTGCTTTGCTTTTCATATCTGCATGCATTTTAAGGTCATTGAGAGCGTACAATCGCAACTCGTTACTGCACGAGTTACACTCTAAAGAATATATCTCAATTTTTTAGCATGGGTAGACTCACCTCGGGATTTTCCTGTGTATAACCTTTCATTAAGGAATTCCTTAGTTGTTTTTTTCGTTTGGACTTCCTTTTTCCCTTTACTTCGTACTCAGTAGCAATCGTTGCAATTATATAAATTTCACTAAATGTCACTTATTTCGGACCTATCTTGATAGATGGGCCCTACTGTGGTATGCGATGATGGGTTTCACCATTCTATATTGTTTATCTTACAAAGTGATACTGATTGTTAGGTTTTTTGTACGGTTGTAACATTGGATTCTTTCCAATAGCAATAGCGATGGCAATGTCAGATATACTTGATAATTTCAGAAATGTAATAAAAGTAAGAAAATAATATGTGAAACACGAGAAATGATAGTACTGAAATATTTCTTACCATTTCTTTCGTTGCTCTTTACACTGATATTTTTCCCTTTACTTCGCTATTTCCCCTTGTAATATAGATAAATGAAATTTCGAACTAAAGTCCCTATCTATAAATAATGTTCTAGGGACGGAACTTTACAAATTAATAAGTACGAAGGACTAAAATGTAAGTGTATATTTATTCCATCTCCTGATGTATTATTTACTAGCGTATTATGGGCCTACAACACTAGGAATGAAATTAAATTCATGTTACGATTCAAATTCAACTATTATTCAAACTAGTTTCAACTATTATTCAAACTAGTAGCTTGTTACAGTGATAGGATCAAAATTTAACTATTATCCAAACAAATATCATATTGCTTTGAGAATGGTAGGATCCATGTTAAACTATAACATAAAAATAACTTATTAATAGAGTTAAACTCATACACAAATGTAACAAAATAAAGGGTTCTCCACGTAAGTCATGTTTCACAAAAGAATCGAAGAACATATGACTCTATCTTCAAAAGTAAAGAGTTCATAATTCTTTGTCTATTTTGAAATTTTTTCATCGCATTCTGAGTAGTGTTTGTGTCAACACATGTATTTTATCCAAAGAGTAGAATTACGAAGATGAAAAACAATCTAAAAATATTTGCAAAAATAATTAGATGAGTAAAAGTCCACCATTTTTTTGAAAAAGTAAAATGATTAAAGTTATCTTGTTAAGATATTCTTATCGAAGTAGTCTAGTCATATTTATCATATTTCACTCAATAACATTTTCATTTGAGTCCTACAAAATTTCAGATACACCATATACCCATTAGGATATCGGGTTGTGATAGTACGATCAAGTTCGTCATCATCAAACATTTTGTCGGCTGTAAAATAAGTGGTTATATATCTTGAAAAAGCATTAAAATGCTATAAGATTGATGGCACTGATATCATCAATTCCCGCAGAAAGTGTATTTAGTTAGAAAGGTCTGTGTCATTGTACCTACCACATTTAGTTATGGATAGACCGTAAATAATTCAGTTAGAGTTATGTACTTGTGGATTGTTGATGGAAGTTTTATGATTTCTTGTAGATTGGTTTCAACCAAATAAGTATATAAGATAGTCAAGTCTATGAAGTACTAATCAAATGAAACATAATTATATTTAAAAAATAAAAAATACTACTTTCTAGATGCAATGCCCTGGATTTTTAAGGACATTAATTTAAAAGAAATTAACCAAACCAAAGGATTTTCATTTTGTGGACATAACAAAATAGAGTTTGATTATAATTATCAAAATTAAAAGAAATTATATTTAAATTTAGAATGTACAGAGCCAAGTAATATAGGTAAACCATAGTGCAATCTTCATCCACTTGGTCTTTGCTACATGGTGTGAAAAGTCAGTGACAAGAAAAAGCACCATAAGCGATAAGACTCGGTAAATAAATCATACATGTACTTCCTAATTTATGCAGCATATCAGAGTATACATGATCACAATGTGAGCATGTAATAATTAGTGGAAGCAATAATCAGATAAGCGGAAATTTAAATCAAGGTACAATGCAAGTAATAATTCAATGTTTATGACAAACTTTTAAATTTCTAACACAAGTGTTTGATAGTCTCGTACGTGTCAAATCCATTTCAGATCACCAAATTCCGAATAGACACAAGCGTTGTCCATAAGTCAATTTTTTTTTCAGTGTTATGATGCTCCCGTCTGATATGGTCCTACCCCCTATGATGAATTGTGTTCCTGACAACCAACATTCCCAATATTAGCTCATATACAATATGTTCCCAATTATTATACTCCCAGTCGTTATGCTTCCTGTATGTTGTGTCTGACATAAAAAACTTTACTTTCTTGTACAACACGAAGCTTTTTTTTAAAGGACATGACATGACTTATGAGCATAACCTAGTTTATGACATAACCTGACTCAATACAGAACACAGCTCAAGAGACAACTTGGCTCAAGACGTAATTTGGCTAAAGACATCTCATGGTACCAATCATTGTTCGACTCAAGTCATATCACAACTAAAGACATTCTAAACACAACTTGCAGGAGTAAAGACATTTCTTGATCTATGTGCTCGGTGATTTTTTCAAAATCTAGTTTTTTCCAAAATTTCGTGAGTTACCGTAACCAATGTCAACCTATCATTTTCTAGACTCAAGGATTTCAACAACTAATCAATTGAATGGAATAACATCATCAATCATTATTAAATAAAATGAAATGCCAAAGAGATATTAAGCATGCAGGTAATTAACTGTATCTTGTGAATGTGCATGCAATCATTAAGACATGCATGTGGTTTAGGTTTTGTATACGTCACATCCTAATTAAAGGTCCTTGAAGGACGTGTACTAAGAAGTCAATTCATGGTTGAAGTCTGTCATATATGGTTTGGTCAATAAGTTTAAAGTTTGTATTTTTGGGTCAAATGAGAATTTTAATAGTTTTTACTGGTGACCAATTGGGGTAGAGGTTGTGACTGGTCAGGAAAGTCAATGGCTTGACTGATGACTGGTCAGGGTCGAGAAGCACTGACTGGTTAGAATGGGAAAGTCTCATCTCAAAAAAAGTGAGTTTAATCGGTAGGAAAATATAGTTGACCGGTAAGAATGGATGTTTAGGTTTTAGACAGTAGCCTAGAGGGACTGGTTAGAGGTCAAAGAGGGGACCGGCCATGGTAGTTAAAAATTTAAACACAGTGGAAAAAGATGACCGATCAGAAGTCTAGAGTGTCCAGTTAGAATACGACATTTCAAAATAAAATTTAAGCAACAAAATGCAAAATTGACCAGTTAGGATGTCAGTCGGTCGTCTTCTCCAAAATTTTACACTTGGGTTTTCATCCATGGAGCTTCGTGAAGCTCAATTCATGGATCCAAAATATAAATTAAGGAATGTGAGGGAGATATTTACCTTGTAATGACTGATTTAAGCTCGAATTAGATAGATTTGAATGGATTGAAGGTTGAACTCTAAAAGGATCTCTCCCTCTCTCTCTCTCTCTCTCAACTGAAATTCAATTTCTTTCCAAATTCTATCTCACTAAGTAGTCACTGTAGGATGACTTTGACTTTTTCTATCGTCTCTTGCATAATCTTGGGTCCCAATAGGCTCGTCTCTCCTACTTCTATCCAACATACTGGTGTTCGACATGGACGTCCATAGAGCGCCTCGTATGGTTTCATCTCAATGGTGACTCCATAGATTTTGTTGTTGGCGAACTCGACAAGTGGAAGGTGCCTCTCCCATAATCCTTCAAAGTCTAGCACACATGCTCGGAGCACATCCTTTAGCGTCTGAATCATTCTCTCGGACTGTTCGTCGGTGAAAGATTGTACTGAGACAAAGTTCTGTTCCCAATGGTTTTTGTAAGCTTTTCAAAAGATTGACGTGAATCATGGATCTTGATCAGAGATGATGGTTATTGGTACGCCGTGCATTCTGACAATGTCCCTGATGTAAAGTCGGCTATATGAATCCATCGTACATGATACTCTAATAGGTAGGAAGTATGATGGATTGGTCAAACGATCCACTATGACCCAGATGGCATCGTGTCCTTGATGCGATCTCGATAATTCAGTCACGAAGTCCATTGTAATGTGTTCCTATTTCCATTCTGGTACTGGTAGGGGCTGAAGGATTCCTCTCGATTTTTGGTGCTCGACCTTCACTTTCTGACAGGTGACAAGTAGCTACATACTTGGCCACGTCCTTCCTTATTCTGCTCCACTAATAACATCGTCTCATGTCCTAGTACATCCTGTTTCCTCTAACGTGGACAATAAAATTAGACTGATGAAATTTTCTTAAGACTGATTCTCTCAGCATCCCAAAGTCCAATACGAATAACCGTCCAAGTATCTCAGACCCTTATCAATACCGACAGTCCATCTTGCTGATGCTTCTCCCAAAAGTAGCTGGCGTTTGATTAGGTTTGAGTCCTAGTCGAGTGTCTGAACCTTTAGAATCTCAGCATGAAGTTCTGATGTAGCAATCAATGCGTACAAGCACGCTTCTCCATTGATCTCGTTGTGTTGGATACCAAACTCTTAAATTTGTACGAGCATCTTCCATTATCGAATTGCTAAGCTGGTGACATGTCCTCGAGACTTGTGGCTAAGGGTGTCAGCCACAATGTTAGTTCTTCTCGAATGGTAGGAAAGCATAAAGTTATTGTCCTCGAGATATTCTATCCAACGTCTCTGCCTTATATTCACGTCCTTCTGTGTTAATATGTACTTAAGGCTATTATGGTCTATAAATACGTCAAACTTCCCCCCTGCAAGTATTGACGCCATGACTTCAGTGCGTGAACCACATTGGCAAGTTCTAAATCGTGTGTCAGATAATTCTTTGCATGTGGCTTCAATTGTCATGAACCATAAGCTATGATTTTATCGTTTTGCATCAACAAACATTCTAGTCAATCCTTAAACACATCACAATAAACGACATACCCCATATCATGTTCCGGAATGATGAGTATCACTGCATTGGTTAGTTTGTCCTTCAACTCTTGAAAAGACTTCTCATAGGCATCGTCTCATTCGAATTTGATTCCTTTATGAGTCAGTTGTGCCATTGGTCTAACCGATGTTGAGAAGTTCAGAATAAATCATCTATAATATCCTGTGAATTCCAAGAAACTTCAAATTTCAAACACTGTTGTAGACACCCCAATTTGGATCCCGATGAATCTCTGAAAGACAATGATCTGACATTTTTTATGATGAAAAAGGACGCTCTTATCCTTGAACAAAGTCTTGAGTCGCGTCAAGTGGTAGACTTGACCACGGATGCTCTAACTTCATCTTTTACCGCAAAACATTTTTAGACCAGCACGCATTTGCTTGGCGTGCACCAATTTGTACTCTTTGGTTCACACCTCTACAAGTTTAACGTATGCCAGTCTGATGACTTGTTAAATCACTCTGATTTTAGTATAACTCACCATACCACGCGACGTGTGATTGCGTGTTGTAGAAAACCATCGCGCATCAGTCCATGCAGTTGTGCACCACACTATGGAAAGGCGTGTGCTGGTCCAAATGCTGTAAAGTCAAAAATACCCTTGCATGATTTTGGAAACTTTGGGGCTATAAATAGGACCGCAAGATTTGGAAGGAGGATCCCAACTTGCCTTTGGGGTGGAAGGAAAGGAGAAGGATAAACTTTTAAGGTAGAAGAAGTACAAAAAGTAAGGGTTTTGTGAATAAAACCTCTCCCCAATAGACTATTATTAGAGAAAACAAGGGTTTTTTAGAAGTATTTCAAAGTTGAGCCAAACCATCCAAGACTCAAAAGTAAGAAATAATGAGGTTTGCATTGAATAAGTGAATGACATCTAATTGTTCATTCCTAATGTTGTTCTTGAATACTCGCGCAAAAGTCAAACATAGTCAAAATTTTGACCAAGGTATACAATCTCATACTAGATTGCACTCGTTCTTGACAGAACACTAGGAAACTCATATAGTAATCCACTACTCATAGGTTTCCTTCCACCTATTTCTTGAATCCTGATAGGAGTTAACACTCTGGTCTAAGCTGAAGTGGTATGTGTGCTCTATTGTAGTCATATACCACTCCCAGGGTCTAGGCATACATCTTATTAGGATGCACAAATTCCGTTAGGTTTTATCACTTTATCATGTGCGCTTTCAATAACTAGAAGTCGTAACAAGGACGTTACTCTAATCCTGGGCTGGTATGCACCATTAGGCTCAATAGTTCATACCGCCTAAAGGGAAAGGCAACATCAATTCAATAGCATCTACCATTCCATTCAATCAACAGTAATCTTCGTATTAGTAAATTTTCAAAATGTTTATCCATGCCTACTTTTGCATAAAGGAAAATAATTCATCATTTGCATATTATCAAACTTATTCCCTTTAAATGCTCCCCGCCCGATGCGAGCTATTTAACATAGAATGCAATAAAAAATCCTATAAATATTTAAGTAGAGATCAATCTAAGGATTGGGTGAGGTAGGTGTCTAACACCATCCCACTTCATAACTTACTCCCAGATCATGTGATCTCTGGTAAACGAATAATGGGTAGCCTCGATATGTACGTGTTTAATTGGTTCATTGAGGAAAGCCTCAAACTTGGGTGGTGAATCCATGAAATGAATCACTGGCCAAAAAGGCCCAGCCAAAATAACGTGGCCACATGCGCGCAATTGAAAAAAATTGAACGCATCTGTCCCGCAGGGCGACTCAGTGGATTTTTTTGGTCGGAGAGCCCAAAATGGCGACTCTGTTAGGGACCACTAGGATTTAATTTTTTTTTTTTTTTATAATATTAATAGGCTAAACATGGCATGAGCATCGCGGTATGGATGAACCTATAAGCGATACTTGAGGATTCAGGCTAACTCTTTAGCTTTTCATTGGTTAATCATACGAAGCTCGCACCCCTTTCGGCCGTGATGAGTCACAATAACGCTTGATCATTTGTCGCACATCTACATGACATCAAGAGATATATCTTGGCTCTATCCCAAAGGAACCCTAATGACATCCATAAACTTTGTGCACAACAAAAAACTCTAGCATCTTCCAAACTAGGTCAGGAACCCTACAAGAATATGTGAGGACCATATACCCTGTCAAAGCGTGATTACGTGTTAGCGCTTTCAGTATCTCATTATGATTATCCCGTTACGCTCCCCACATACCTCGTTATGCTGTCCGTGTATCGTGTTATGCTATTCGCATATCCATGTTTTCATATCTGAATATGCTACCCACTAGCCCGTTATGATGCTCGCGTATCACCGATACTCCAATCGTATGTCTTGTTACGATGCCTCCATGTCCTGTTATGCTGCCTGTGTGACTCGTTATGCTGCCCACATTCGCTGTTATGCTGCCTGATCGACGCGTTACAATAGTTTCATACCCCATTACGCTTCCAGCATAGTCTATTATGTTGTTCACATGCATTGTTGTTCATGTGAGGACTGTAGATAGGGTTAGAGTAGTGTTCTGTAGAGGTCATCATTCCTCGGAGGGTTGGGGCAACCCCAGTGGCAAACCAACTCGATCCTCTGAAGGAATTTTATGGAGGACTTCCCCTAAAATCTTAAGGATGTCTACCCGAATAAGGGGAATTGCTCTGTTCCAAAGATCATGTTCAACCAAGGTCCGGGAAACCCAAGTAATTCAAATCTTTGATTGACCTAGTCTCCCAAATGATTTTTAGCCAAGTACCTATTTTTCATAGATTTGAAAAGAAAATCATGTTTTCAAAATTCACATGGTTAGGTAACTTCACTGAATTTTTAAAACCTAGAGGATTTGCAACGAGTAGTTTAGGCGCCTTCTGTTATGGGCTTACCTAAAGTATCTTAGTCATCTCGGCTAATTTTTAGCAAAACAACCAACAGAATAGATTGGGACTGTAATGCTCCAATTTTTGGAAACATTAATAAAATGATAAAGTAAATAAAATTTTAAATCTTTCATTTTAAAAATATAGTGTTTAATACAGATGATCGTTTTTTAAAAAATATGAGTTTGGAAATAAAATTGTTTTCAAAGAGTACATTAAAAGGACTTTTCAAAGAAAGTTAGAGCAACTCTAAGGTTAACTAGGTGAATCAAGGCTCGACAACGTCGTCTTCTAGAAAGGTATTCTCCTGGATCAGGTACTCGCGTTCTGCTCTGTCTTCATCCATACCTAACACGAAACACCAGGGCCAAAAAGGAAGATGCACCATAAGTTTTGACACTCTATAAGAAAATCTTACCCTTTAGATTTTCTTTTTAATGTTTGGAGCATCATGATGTATAATTATGAATCAACATTATATCTAAAAATAGTAACATATAAGTACTGAATTAAAGTATCAAAAGATCAAGTCTCGTTTGATTAGTGATATTACAATATTCTAGATACTATCAAAGTTCTCAATTTAATCCATTTAAGTTTGACCACATCATATCTCATTCCATCATTTACTTCCAATTATGACCACGTCATATAATTCTATTTTGAAATCCCAATATGGTACTCCCATCAGATAACGATCCCAACCGACATGCTAATCGTGCCTCCCAACCACGATGCTCCCAACCGCCATGTTCCCATTCATCACGTTCCCAATCACTATTTCTCCCAAGATGTTATGTATTCCTTACCATGCCAAAATCAAAATACTCTTAATATATTTGATGATTGCTAAATTGAATAAAAGGTATGCTAAGTTCAGATATAACATGATGTGAACATAGTTTGACTAAATTCATAATATGGCTAAAATGCATAGCTTGGATAATTACATCGTTTGGATCCATCACACCTCTGGTTCAAACAAGGCTCAGCTAGAGTTACATCACTGCTCAAGACAACCAGAGAAAATGTCATGGAGAATATATTCATAATGATATACAATACTCATGGTGTCCACAATTTTCAAAGCTGGGCATCCAAGGAACGCCCACATATTGGTTATGATTTTCACTTTCTATATTCACAAGTCGTATACAAAGATTAAGTTAAATATGCTTTCACGGTGATCATGCCATTGGTTGTCACAACATAGACGTATATCATCATAGCAAAATAAGATAGCAGGATATATTCATGGATAACATTCTAACATGGTAAGATGGCGTCATACAATGTAATGTAACTAGTTTGAAGCATAAATACATAGAACACATTGTGTACTCGGTCAATCTGAGGTAGAAGTGCTAAATGATAGGCAACTTCTCTGACGCGTTGTAAGATCTCGAACGGTCA
Organism: Arctostaphylos glauca; assembly: GCA_019985065.2. Lineage (NCBI taxonomy): Eukaryota > Viridiplantae > Streptophyta > Magnoliopsida > Ericales > Ericaceae > Arctostaphylos > Arctostaphylos glauca. The sequence continues at coordinate 15,407,091 of JAHSPW020000015.1, read as the reverse complement.
GATGTAGCGTGGTGATAACTTTCGTCTATTCTTTTTGTTTGCATAGCTCTTCTATCTACTCTGTGCTGTTAGTAGTTGTAGTTGGATGACTCTGACTTTTTTAGTGGTCTCCTACATAATGTCTGGTACCAAAAGGTTGGTTTCTTCTACTTCGGTCCAACATATAGGTGATCGACATAGGCATCCATAAAATGCTTCGTATGGGGCCATTTCGATATTCGCCTGGTAGCTGTTGTTATACGCAAATTCCAACTTCGTCGAAAATCTAGAACACCGATTCTGAGCATATTCTCCAACATCTGTATAGTCCTCTCTGATTATCTATTAGTCTGCGAGTGAAAGGCGATGCTCCTAGAAACTTTGAATCTCGAGCACACTCCTGGGTCAATCCCAAGTCAACACGGCTTCAATCTTTGATGGGTCGACAGTAACTGCAACTCCGGATACAACATGCCTAAGAAACTTCACCTCTGAAAGCCAAAACTTTCATCGAAAAAATTTAGCATATAGATTGTTATCCTGAAGGATCTGTACGGTTAGCGTAAGATGTTTCTCGGGCTCTTCGTCAGACTATGAATAGATCATAATGTCATCCAAAACACTATTATAAACTGGTCTAGATGAGCATCTAACTCGGTTATCGCGTACATGAATGTTGTAGGTGCATTACTCAAGCCAAATGGCATTACCATGAATTGATACTAACTATATTGAATTCTGAATGCAATCTTTGGAATATCCTCCACCCTGACCCTCAATTGGTGATACCCCGATCTCGAATCTATCTTTGAAAACACCTGTGAACCCTTGAGTTGGTCAAAGAACTCATCGATCCTCAGGAGAGTATACTTGTTTTTAACTGTCACTCTACTCTGTTGTTTGTAATCGACACACGGACATAAGGACCCATATTTATTCTTGGCAAACAAGTCTGTAGCATGCCAAGGCGAAGTGTTAGGTCGGATAAAGCCCTTACTAACAATTAATATAATTGAACTCTTAGTTCCTTCAACATAGCAGGAGCAAACCAACAAGGTGCCATGGGGAGAGCTGAAACACCAGGCGCAAGATCCATAGAAAACTCTACTTCTCGCTAAGGAGGTAAGCCTGTGATATCTTTAGAAATGACATCCGGAAAATCACATACCATTGCTAGTAAGTCATCCTAACACTGACTACCTTCATCATTCCAAGTGACGGCAAAAAGTTGGCCAAAGTCCTCGTTGTTCCACAACCTGTGAATAATATAGCAAACTGTTGAGCGCACTATATTGCGTATTAATGTGGCTCAATTTACTCATTTTAGCAATTATGCGTAGGCAAGTATATTTATCTAGTTGATATTGCACGCGTAGTTGTTTTTGTACTCTTTGCAGGTTTCCAGGCATTAAAAGAATGTTATAAAGCTCAAGCACGAACCAAAGGCTCGGACCAATTACGACTTTGTTTGAGAGCCAAGAAAGGCCTGGGAATGACGGAAGTGAAGTTGGGATGAAAAATGAAGAAGCCCAGAAAATTTACTCAGAAGGTTTCTCTACCGATAGAGAAACAAGTTCTATCGGTAGAGAAGAAGAAATCAAGGCCATTCAAAGAGATTCTCTACCGGTAGAGGTTCAGTCCTATCGGTAGAGAAAAGGAACCAGAAAAAGTCAGAAGACTTCTCTACCGGTAGAGGTTCAGTCCTATCGGTAGAGAGAAGGAACCAGAAAAAGTCAGAAGACTTCTCTACCGGTAGAGGTTCAGTCCTATCGGTAGAGAGAAGGAACCAGAAAGAGGCAGTAGGGTTCTCTACCGGTAGAATCTAACTCCTATCGGTAGAGACCCAAAATCGCCAGATTTTGTGGGGCCGACTCTACCTCGAATTCTGGCCAAATCAGGGAATAAGAAGCTTCTTTTAATACCATTGTAAAGGGTAGATTGGTACTTTCACTAAGGATTGGTAGGATATTCTAATTAGGTTGTTTCCTTACTTAAAGAAGGGGGCAGCCTCTCTCTCTGTTATCAGACATCATACCTTATAACGTAGTTCAAAAAAAAAGTTTTTACCGATAGAGAGTACTGTAGAGAGCTGTTCTTCATACCTTTATTGCTTTAATATACTATTCTTCATTTGTTCTTCAATTTTTCTTCAAGTTTTGATAAGTTCTTAATCCCTTAAGTGTTCTTCCCCTTTGAATCTTTGAATTCTCTTGGAAGCACTTAAGTTTAGCAAGTTCTCTTTACTTTTCTTCCTTTAGTATTGTTCTTCTTACTTTAAAATCTGATTCCATTCTAGTTTTGTTTAGTTCTTTCTTATTGTCTTTAGATAATCTTGTTCCATTATGTTTTCTTTCATTTCTATATTGTTCATGTCAAAGTATGAGTAGTTAATTTAGTGTGGGTTAAGTCTAAATGTGAAGTTCAATTCAAAACCATGTTGGTCTCTATCTTCTCCAAATTTGTTAATGCCATTGATGGATCCTTCTAAGCTTTTTCTTATGAAATAAAAATGAAGAGTTAAGTTCTTGCTTAGATATAGCCATCCTTAGAGTTGGTATATCTAATACTTGGATCGATGTCCTTCATCTTTTAATCCTATTTCCTTAAAACTTGAAAGATCTGTCAAAACCATTTTAAGAATTTAAATCCTGATTTTCATCGAAGAATTTTCCGATCTAAAACCCGGGACCGGGGGTTAGATTGAGTTATAAGGAGAAGAGATAGACCAACGAAAGATTTGAATGAACCAAACTTTAGGACTTAACCCCACTCCTTAATCTAGTTTTAATCCTCCTTTTAGTTGATATAATTGCTTAACCGCACCAAACAAAACTTTGAGGTTGACGTCCGAAACGTCGAAAGCATCAATTTGCGTATTCTCTGATTACAACGTTCTTTTCCCTGTGGATCGATACTCCGGACTATCCATATACTCATTTTTATATATTTTGAGGAAAGTCCAGTTTTATGAAATTAAACCACTGATCTCGAGGCCGGCACCCTAACGACACACACTTTGCCGGTCCGGTCACAAACTCCTCCTCAGTCTCCCCAAAAATAATAACTATGTTCGTCAGGAATACAAACAGTCACTCTATCTCGTTGAAAATCGACAGTGGCTCGATAAAACGCCAATCAATATATGCACAAGATGACATCAAAAACTGACATGCCTAACAAAATCAAATCAAAGAGCAAACCATAATCAGCGATGACAATTTTGCAGTACTGACAAACTCAATCTAGGGTGACCTCGCCACCAACTAGTGTCTCCGCATGCAAAAACAGACTCCAGGGGCTTGATTTCTAGACCCAAAATGAATGCAATACTCAATGCTATAAATGATTGCGGTATACCCGTGTTGAACAAGACACTATCCTAGGTGCTAAATAGTAAAATTGTACCTCGAAGTATATAAGTCCCAACGGTTGCCTTTGGTTTTGCCACTGCAAAGGCTGACCCTTGATTCTTTGAATCTGCTGAACTGACTGAGCGGAAAGAGCTAGCCGAGCTGTCCTTGCCTGCTGTATAGAAGTTGAACTCTATTGAACGGAGGCCAAGTAAATGGATCATGTATACACCGAACCCTTTACTCCAACACTCCTCTACCCCTAAAGGCAATGTTGTTTTATATGCCACATCTGGTTACACTTGTAACAATCAACAGGCTGCATTGATGATGTCTCAGTTTGTGGACAATCAACTTTCCTGTGACCAAGCTTCCCAAACTTGTAACATATAATCTCTCCATGTTTCGGTCTACCAATTGGAAGTTGAGGGTGCTAAAATAGCCTTCCTGTTGTATGTCCTAAATTACAAATTACCGTCTCTCGACCTCTTCTTTCATTGATGACCTATTCCCATTGACAACAGTTTAGTCGTAACTTTTTTTTTCTTTTTTCATCCTCTTCCACGATCATGGCATGCTCCGCCAGATCTCTTTATTCCCATTTCTTCAATTGTATCACCTTCTCCCTAATCGTAGGTTTGAGTCCCTTCTCGAATTGTTTACATTTTAGATCCTCATCACTTGATGTTTCAATTGCAACACGGGATAGCAAAGTGAACTTATTCTGGTATTCCACCACTGTTATATTTTCCTGCTTCAGATCGTAGAACTCCTGGCGAAGCAAGTCCTTCATCATCTTAGAAAAATAGCGGTCAAGGAAAATCTCCTTGAATGCATCCCAACTCTACTCCGCTACTTCATACGCGGCCTTAATGGTTTTTCACAATTGGGCTGCCTCACCTGTAAATTGGTACACCGTCAAAGAAACTCTCATATCATCTTTCGTGACCTAAAGGGTGTCCAATGTCTTCTCTACTTGCTCGACCCAGTCATCTACCATAAACAGGTTTGTGCCACTAATAAACACTTGAGGATTCATCTGAAAAAACTCCCGCATAGGAATCATTGCCCTATTTTCGTTGGCTGACGAATGTGTTGCAACATTCTTGTTATTCTGAACTAGTTGTTGCAGCGCCTCGGCCATGACTCTAGCCAGATCTTCACCATTGACTGTGCCTGGTGCCTTAGTTACTACACCGACTCTATCCCTATCATTTGCTCTACATGGCGGCATAACTCTATAGTACAAAGATAACAACTACCAATATCCAATAGACATGTAAACAAAAAAAAAAAAGCACGTGGACATGCAATGTACGTACAAGATGTACCCTTGAGGATATCAGCAAGATTTCCAATTAACTTTCTAGGACCTCCAAATAGAAGACACAGTTATCAGTCATTTCTTGTAATCGGATTTCATGAGAAGTCGCATGGATGCATGAAGATGAAGCACGATATTCTTGGGGTATCCAAATAAGCACATAACCTCCCTAGGACCCTATCCCACGGACTCTAGGCATAAGAACCATACTCTGATACCAAGTTACCACACTCTAACTCCGAGGTATGAAATGAGCAATATAAAGTCAAACACAATCCCACAAAATAATTTAAAATCTCATAGAATAGACCTCAAATTACATCCAGTGTCAAAAAAAATAACAGAACTAACCATAAAAAAAGCCCCACAAATATCCAACAAAATAAGTTTGACATAAAGGAAACATAAGTCCTATACTACATAGTTTGGCTCACAACTTTATCCTGTGGGCTCAATATATGTTCCTGTAAAAAGATTGTACAACACAACATAAACCAAAACTCATATAGGATGCTAGACTGAACATGGCTTAAAGATGTTCAATATATATATATATATATATATATATATATATACATACCATGCCAATATTTCATAGACTATCTAATCCTAACGTTATGGGACAATAATAAGAGCATGAGACTGTACAACTTGTCAACTCATTCACATTACTACAATCATGTTTTTACTGCCTTTCACCAACAACAACCCATGACAGTCATGAGAACCTGTATATTCTTACAGCCTTTCATTGACAACTATCCAAGTCTACCATGGGGATTAGTAGATCCTACGACCTTTCACCGATGCCAGTCCATGAAGTCCATAGAAAGAAGTAATTATCACAATGATACAATCATGCGCATGAACCATACTCTCTCAATTGTACAATGCAAATAAAATTACATCAAAACATAATCAACATCCATCCTATACTCAAGACATTCACTCAGAAGCCAAAAATCATATTAAGGTGATTCCATGAAGTTTTCATCACATTAAAGAGTTTTTAGAAAATAAATTTCTATGCAAGGCTAATCGGTCACAATTACCCCCTGACCAATCAGGTTTGACCCTGACTGGTCACGAGATAATCCTGATTGGTCAGGATTGCCCAATGTGGTTTTGAGGAAAAATATCCTGACTAGTTGACTCACAATCCTGACCGGTCAAGTTTGGCCCCTATCTCAAAATTGAAAGTTCATCTTCATCGGTTACCTTAGAACCTTGACCGATCAGGTTTGTCTACTGGAATGTTTTGGTTCACACACTAACTGGTCATCGTCTCACCCCTACCAATCAGACTAAGCTATTGGAATGTTTTGATTTTGTACAGTCAGACCACTACACTGATCAGTCACCCACTATTACGTGAGAGCAGTAAATTCTAAGAGATACATCAGATTTTTTGCAAGAAAGCCCTAAAACTCTACCTTTTGATCCATGAACAACATTGCATAATTTGTCTTGAACACCAAGACAAAACATGGAACACATCAAATGACATTAAATCGAGTTTTAACTAGAATCCTACCTCAAAAGCAATCCTCAATCCAAGAACGCAACGATTCTTTTGTTTCTTAACGCGAAGATGCCAATGCTTGGTTCGATCTATGCTTCGACACCTAGTATGATGCTTCTTGTTGTGTCCTTTATGATCTCGGATGACCATGCATGTCTTTTCAAATCGATCTCTCTCTCGATTAAGGTAGGGAGGCTCCCTAGGATTTTTCCTCTCAAAATAATGTTGGGCAACCTAATAAGTCTAAGATGCTGATATTTATACTAATTAAAGACTAAAACACACCATGACCCCCCTATAGTCTCATACATATTTTAGTTAAATTCCCAACTTCCAAAAATTATTGTTTACTCCATGATTAAATAAAAAACTCAACAAATCATTAATTCAATACCAAATTTTGGCACAATCCTTACAAAACAGCAAAAAGAAATGAAGGCGGGGATAAGTCAAAATCTCCACCTCCAATTTTGCCCAAATTGAAGGATACAAGGAATGACCCACCACCAAGACTACTGCTTCTAAACCTCATAGGGATCTTGCCTGGAAAAGAGCACCAAGATCCACCACGTGAGGACTCGCATCTACCGCAACTAGCACCTATAGTGATGCCAACAGAGGAACCGCATGAACCACCTACGGACGGGAGATAATCCTAAACACAGCTGTGGGGGATGCTTGTTCCAAAACTTGAGATTAAGAGGATAGTGACTGAGAAAGGGTACAAAGGTAGGATCGAGAGATTGATAACCGTATGCATAATTCTAGGACTGCTAGAAGCTGTCACGACATCAAAGGCACTCAGAAGCCCGAACGAGAAGAACGACCACCAGTGGGAGTAGCCTGTCATGGTGCCCAAGAAGGGCAAGCTTCAATCGGTGCGCTCAGAGCTTAGCCTAACCTCCAAAATATGTGAAAATGTCTCAATGAGCACCTCGTAGTGCGCCAACCAGACCAATAAGCTACCAACAAGGTATTACAATAGTTGGGAACTTCTCCATTATTGAAGGAGATTGAGGCTGAGGCGTTACCCATAAAGTTCACCCCACCAAAATTCCACCTCTACAATGGAAAGACTAATCCCATGAGCAATATCAAGGGACTTGTCCAGGCAATGTTTGTTTAATTTGACATAGAGAACCTTTATTGTTAAGTATTCCCCATGAGCATGGGCAAAAACTGCACTAAATTGGTTCCATAAACACGCCCCCCTCCCGAGCGCACTCCATCAATAGCTGGGGATAGTTTGCCGAGCAGTTTATTGCTCGGTTCATAACAACCTGAGCCCAGACAAAGGAGTTAGATGCTTTGTGATGGCTATGAAAAAGAAATTTGGCAAAAGCTTGAGGCAGTTTGCAAGTAGATACTGGGACACGTACAACAAAATAAAAGATTCCAGCGAGAAGTATGCAATCGTGAACTTTTGACTCGACTTGCCTACCTGCGAGAAACTACGCGAATCCCTCACAATTAACTCTGTGGAGATAATTTCTAAATTTATGGCCAAAGTGGAACAATATGCCAAACTGGAAGATGAGGTACGGAGAGAATCTGACAAAATGGCTCCCTGAAACCATAAGAGTAACATGGTAAAAGAGGCCGGACGTGAGAGCAAAAATCCAAGGAAACAGACAGCCAATGTCGTTTTTGCTCAGAGAGAGTACAAACCAACTGATCTAGAAGCTTACATGGCCATAAAGACAGTTCTCAATACTCCTATTTATAAGATAATTTGGATGATCAAAGATGAGTCGTACTGGAAGTTGCCATAAAAGTCGGGGATAAAGCCAATGAAAAGGGACTAAACAAGGATTGGTGCAGTTACCACAGGAACCATGGCCACATTATGAAAAATTGCAGGGTCTTTAAAAGGTTCCTAGAGGGATTTGTTGAGGTTGGCCACCTCAAAAAGTAGCTTATTGAGGAGGGAATGGCTAACGGGATGCAGGGACAAGCCAACGGGAATGATTCTTCGGATGAAGATATAATGGCAATGGGGATAATTCATGTAATAAATGTTGTGGCCCAGCTGGCTAGGCATAGAGGCGCAAGGCTGGACACCAACATAAAATTTAGAAGCTCGGACAAAAGAGGAAGGAGCTAGAGATTCATGAAAACATGGACATAACATTCACAAAGAAGGATCTAGAGGGGGTATAGTTTCCCCACAATGATGCGTTGGTAGTGATTTTGATGCTAGGGATATTTTACACGGAGAGAATCCTTGTTGACCAAGGAAGCTCAACATAAATCCTTTATTTTAGAGTATTCAAGAAATTGGGACTCGCTCGAGCAGATCTTAAGAGAGTGGAGATTCTTCTTATTTGCTTCAACACAGAATCAGTCTAGCCTTTGGGAAAAGTTACCATCCCAGTTCAGGCAGGAAAGGTAAAACTAGAAACTAACTTTTTAGTGGTAGATGTACCCTCAGCATGTAATGTCATTCTGGGCCGAACATGACTGCATAGGATGGGGGCCATACCATCCACTTACCATGAAGTCATCAAGCTTCAAGGAAATAAAAGAATTGAATGTGTTTAGGGAAATCAAAATATGGCGAGAAGCTATTCGTGACCTCTATCGAGAAGAAGCCAAAAGCCAAATATGTGAAGTCAATTGAGGTTCTAAATCAACCAGTCTTGGAGGACGTTGGAGGGAACCTAGCCGCAAGGTGGTAGAAAAGTTTTAAAAGGTACCAGCACACAAAATGGACTCTGAGAGGTTCTTCTTCATTGGAGAAGAACTACCCAAGTTTGACGAGAAGATTCTAGTTCAGGTCCTCATGGACCACATAGACATGTTTTCCTAAACACCACATGAGATGCTAGGGTTAGACCCCGATATCATCTGTCACAATCTGAACGTAGACCCAATCCACAAACCTGTTATGCAAAAGAGAAGAAGGTCAATGGTTTAGCACACAGATGTGGTAATTGAAGAGGTTGATCAACTACTAGAAGTTGGCGCAATACGAGAAGTATATACTACCAAGAGTGGCTATCTAACACAGTCGTTGTGAAGAGAAATAATGGGAAGTGGAGAGTTTGTGTGGACTTCACTAATTTGAATAAAACATATTCCAAAGACAACTTTTTAACTTCCAAAAGTTGACCAGTTAGTGGATGCCACAAAGGGTATAAGTGCATGAGCTTCCTCAATGCATATTCAGAATACCATTAGATAACCATGTATGAGCTCGATCAAGAAAAGACTTCCTTTATTACACCGAGGGGGTTGCCACCCTAATGTTTAAAGATCTGCTCGGGAAGAGCATGAAAGTTTATATAGATGATATGGTGGTCAAGAATGAGAAAGCCGAGACCCATATCATAGATATGTGTCAAACTTTCCAAGTATTGAGAGAATTCAAGCTTAAACTCAATGCTTCAAAGTATACCTTTAGAGTTAGTTCAGGAATGTTTCTCGGACACTTGGTCATCCGTAGGGGTATAAAGGCCAATCCCAATCAGATTTTGGCACTACAGAATCTCCAAAGCGCACAAATGACTAAAGGGGGTGTAAAGGTTGATTGGGATGATAGCGACATTTAACAGGTTTATCAACCAATCGTCGAACCGTTGCAGACCATTCTTCCAGTTGATCAGAAAGCAGTCCAAGTATGTTTGGGAAGAATGTGAGAAGACTTTTCAGGAGATAAAGGCATACTTGCTTCATTGCCTCTCAACACAACTCCCGAGCTGAGGGACGTCCTAAAACTTTACTTGGCCGCCTCCGAGGTTGCAATCAATGCAGTACGCCTTAAGATGAGTGATATCGAGTAGAAGCTGATCCATTATGTGAGTAAGACAATTTTAGACTCTGAAACGAAATATCTACCTTTGGAGAAGGTAATCTTGGCATTAGTTGTGACTTTCAGAAAGCTGCAACATTATTTTTTTGATCACACAATAAAAGTACCAACCAAACACCCGATTAGTTCCATTATGAGAAAAATAAATCTTTTGAGTAGAGTTGTAGCATGGTCAGTGGAGCTTGGCGGTACGATAACTGATATCTAGCTCGAGAACGGCAGTAAAAGGATAGATGCTTATAGTCAGGGTTCGGTCAGTCAATTCTATGGCTCGGCAACATAATGTTGCAGAACAGGGCAAAGGTTACCAAAAAAGTTAATGATTTGACAAGCTCTCCATTGTGGAACCTACTGAAAAAAATATTCGAAAACTAAACAAAGTCTCAAAATGTAATGAATTTGAGTGCAAATAATGAATTAGAAGCAAGACATACCATGATTCAGAGGATCACGAGGTTCTGGAACGATGTGGTGCTTCAAGATTGGGGCTAAGTTTTCTCACGTAGTGAGGATGCAACAGGTTTACAAACTCCAAAGCTTGGTGATGGTTTAACCTTTGTGGCTTCCTCTTATTTATAGGCATTTAGAGGGAACGTAAAACATTTTGAATTCGAAATGAAAGGCACGAGAACGACACGACACTTGACGAACCAGCATATGTGGCATCCCATTGGGGACCACATTTCTGAACCGATGGGTGCAAATCATCCTTTTAGCTAACAACGAGCCAATTGGAGATCAACAAGTGGCATCGTACCACAAAGACGTAGCCAAAACATCTGTACAAAGAGAATCTTCTCGACAACTCCGGCTTTCTAACTGACCTTTAGCACCAAAAAAAACAATTCAATTCACACCGCATTAGTCTAACCGACGAGGAGTTGATGGGCTATTATAGTGGGCTAGGTCGACATCAGGATTTGGGCTATACCATGGGTCAAGACCAATAGTTGAGTAGTCGTATGGGCTAGATCGAAGCCCAACATAGTACACAAGACCTCGTGCGACTAGTCCAATCTTATGGGCGCACGTTGTGTGGGCCGAGTCGAGTTAGGACTAGATAGGTTGACCTAGACCACATGGTCTTGATTTCTATCAATGATTCAGGTGGTTAGGCCATGGCACGTGACATCTGAGTTGGAGTTCGGTACATCACGTATGACGTCAAGACAGAAATGATTATTTCAAATAGCATCAGCGAACATGCTCTATATATGCTAGCTTTGAGCCCAAGCTTTATCCTTTATAAAATTCTTTCTTTTGGCTTTCTGGTTTACCTATTGATTTAATAAGCATTGGAGTGCTTCTCGGCTGACATCGGCAATTCTTGCTTTTCCAGTACCTGGGAGACTAGAGACACTTAGAATGAAGCCTAACCAAGACGATATCCGGTTAAAAGGACTCCAAGACGAGTAAAGACATATTTTTCACATAATATAGGTACTTCATTCACAAAATAAAAAATGGTCACGATATAAAATTGGTAATTCGTAACATATAAAATATCGTACACTTTTGCCAATCACAATCTTGTTAGATATATGTATGTCTTTTCTTGTATGATGGTACACAAATAATGTCTTCTTTCTATGCAACCACTTTTTACCATGACGTGAAAAAGTTGGTGTAAGTAGATGAATAAAAAGACAACGTGGTCACTGGTCAGGTCAATAGAAAAGTCATATTTTGTTTGGATTCCCTCTCCTACTCATGTTTATCTATCTACTACTAGTACGTAATTTTCTCAAGATGATAAATAGGTTCCCATGGTTTCTCAGTTTTTCAAATCATGAAGTTTTACGACAAATTTATAATATTTATAATATTTCCAAAGCTCAGTATATGATTTACGTAATAGACAAATTTATAATATATATGTCGGATTCATAAAATTAGGCAAAAAAATTATAATATTACCGAAAAATCTCATAAAAGACTGGAGCTGATATGGGCCAAATATTTTTGCTATGAGATTTCTTAGTGATATTATAAATTAAAGTACTTAATTCTATAAATAATATAAGAAAGTTACTAATTCTTTACCAGGATCGCATAACGTAACACAAACAAAAGATCGTGTGTTTTATAGCATTTCTTTTATTTTTGACAATTTAAAACTTATTATAAAAACGTGGGCCAATAAAATTTATACCCTGCCATCTTATATAGAATGACGTGGCATACTCAATTCATTGGTACAAAGTTGGAAAAAAAAATATTAATGCATTATAGTACGTATTAATTACGAGAAGTCATTTTCAATCTAATTACAAGTATAACATCCTAAAGTGCCTTCAACTAGGTGTTGTTGAATTTTGATTACGATGATAAGAATAGAGGACTAATTTGCATCACTATTAATTCTAACGGGTTGACCTGGTGGTCAAGACTTAGAGATATGCTCCCTCCTAGGTCTCAGGTTCGAAACTTCTTAGGTTATCAATTCTTATATATGGAGTTAGTCCATATATGACAAAAGTCCTGACTTTAAAATAGGACTTCCGCAAGTAGACAGTGTGATTGATCCCCTGAAGACTAGTCGGCATTAGAATATTGAGAGTAATCTCAAAGTCAACTAAATACCTCGGCTATCATAAATAAATAAACAACATGCATCACTATTATTTTATAAATGTTGTTTATGTCTATATGTCTATATATCGTGATACTCGTGATTAGTTCTTCATTTAAAAATAAATAGTAGAACAATTTTGGGAATGCTCTAGAGTGTAGTGCAACAAATGATTTAGTTTTGATTGTTTAAAATTTAATTAGGTTTACATTAAATTAAAAAGTCTATAAACAGTTTTAAATTAAGAACAAAATTATATTATTTTGCCGCACAAAGCGGCTCCAAATGTTAAACAATATGATATAATGGGGATAGTAGGAAACCCGTGTTTTTTAAAATTACACAGAATTCTATTTTATTAGCTTTTAGGACTGTGATATGAGTGAGGACTTTCCGTAGTTATGGAACGTGAAGTTGTCTTTCTTCAGTAGTGCCCTAATTGAACTTCCTTACGTGGATAAGATAGGTACGAGGGCCCTTTCTCTTCGACCACAAATTTTAGTAAAAGCTAACAAAATAGACCGTATTTTGAGGTTATTTTTTATCTTTTTTAATTTTTTTTTTAGTTTTTTAGATATAATTTTGTACTTTTTAGATTTTTTGTCGAGACGAACCAATAAACAACCAAGAGTTGATACAAAACAAAAAACTATAAAAAAATATTCAAATCAGTAAAAAGAAATAGTAAGATAATAATCCAATAAACACTACAATCCAAATAAACCCAAATCACTAGTCCAAATTATTCGTAATTACTCTTGTTGTGCATAATTGTTACACGTTTCCTACGTCACAAAACCTAGCTTGTCTTGATCAAGTGGAGATCCTTTCAGGTGTTGATATCAAATGTAGTTCTTAATGAGATGCATATTGAAACCCATCAAAATGTCATATCATGATTCGAGTCGTTTGTTTTGTAGGTCTCGATGTATTTAACGTCAATAAGAAAAGCATTCGACCGGATATTGAGAAAGCCATGGTTGGATCCTATTTGTCTAAAGAGAAATAAATAGTTAGAGCTTGATCGTTCATTTCTCTTATGACAAATATGTCCCATTCAAATGATTTTTGATGGCTAATCAATTTAATTTTTTGCATAGATAATAAATACATCAATAGCTATAAAATGTGCGACTTGGATCATGGAAGGAGATCCTGATTAGGAATGGCAATTTTGTTCGATCCAACCCGTTTCCCGCCCCGAATGGATAGTTATGGAACGATGTTATGATTATTTTAATTAGTTATTGTTGTTATTTTTGAAATATTTTAGATTGTAAAAAATGAATGATTTTTGCTTAAGAGTATGCATGTTTTCATTTATTCTCTTTTGTTATTTTTTTGGATAAAAATGAGAATTCTTTGAAATTTTAAGTAATTACTAAGTAATTTTTTTAGTTTTGGATCTCCAATATCCATTTGGAGATCCCCGTTCCCCATTTGGAATGGGGTAGAGGGCAAAAATAATCTCCGTTTGGGGATCGGGCGGGGATGGAGATTAAATATATTTTATGGGATCGAGGATCGAGTATAGAGAAAGTAATATTCACCCTTGATCTAACCCGTTGCCATCCCTAATCCTGGTGGGACGAACTATAAGTTACATGAGAGAAGGTATGAGAGATTTCGACGCATTAAGAATCTTGATTCATCTTGACTTAGTGGAATCAAATTGGTGATCTGTAATGTCTCGCTTCTTGGCAACATTAAAAAAATTAGATCTGTAATTATACACAAATGAGTCTCAAAAATACACAAACGGTAGCCTTAAAATCAAGAAAAATTATAATTATACAATGATGATCTCTTTCTAAATACAACAATATCTTCAAATACTCCAATCCGATTCTCACTAAATATTAAATTACGGAAAGCATACTATACAACTGGAAGAGTCAAAGTTTTAAATAAAATAGGATCAATAAGTGAAAATTACAAGACAAACAAAATAATTTCCCAACAATGTTCATAATAAGTCAAAAATAGATATCGTTTCCGGCCCATCTCAATAACATGTTAAGCACCACCTAGATCAAAAACAATTCAATACGTATGCACCACTCGGGCCCACATAATAATACACTTAATTCCACAACGGATAATTAATCATAACAACTAATTTACAGTAACCCGGTAGGTTTGCACATGTACCAATTAGATCCATGATAATCAATTACGCAATATATTGTACCACTATTTGATAAACAGAATTCAACAATAATTTTCAAGATGATCAATAAAGTTTAAATATTTGATATAAATAAAATTCTCTAGAGATTAAAAGCGTATAGTATACTTTTGATTTACCTCAAACAAAGATTGTGACTTTTGAATATTTGCATATTGGTGCTAAAAATGACATCCTAGACTTACACCTCGATCGAACACCGTTATATACACCATCAAAAAATCAGATAGTTGGAAGTTTGTGATACAAATAACCTGAAAAACTCTATGGTTTGACATAGTGGCTAGGATCAATATTATGAAAGTGGAAGAATCAAGAAAACACATTAGTTGGGTGTGAAAAATGAGAAGGATGATGCTATATTTATAGGGTTGGGAGGACCAAGGGTTAGGGTATGAAAGCCAAAAGGCTCGGACGAATTTGGTTTAGAAAATAGGCTGGAAAAAAAGAGTTATGTCTGAGTATAAAGGGAGAATGCTTAGGGTTAAGTTTCTCAAGTGAGATAAATGACGGACTTCAAAGGTCCCAAAAGATAGAATTGTAACTAATAAGGTTATGAAATCAAGAGGTTGGAAAGAAAAATAAGGGATTGAATGCCAAGAGCTAGAGGAAAAAATTCAAAGGTCTGAGCGAAACTTGTTATGGCTAGGGCTAGAAAATAATGAACTTGACTTTTGGATTTTCAATGTTTATGGATAAAAATAAGAATTGAAGAGTTAATTGGGTAAAGAAAAAGAACAAGAAAATGATCCGATATTACTCGCCACACCATCATACTTGTGCCCTAGAAATTTGTGATGTTTAATCGAATAACTAAACTAATTATTATCAAATTAATCATGAAATGCAAAAAATATTTCAGTAAATGGTTCAAAAATATTTACTTAATATTTAAAAAGTCGGGTCATTACAGATCTCACTTATACATGTGGTCTCATAAATTCAAGTGAATCATTAAAAAAAGCTAAACGAATATACAAGTTCACAAGGGGCATAATCCAGGAAACAACAATAAAAAGAAAGCAATAAAAGTAAACTATGATATAGATTCTTCCACTTTCTATGACATTTCATTTTGTATTTGAAAAGAGTTTCTTAATTTCAATTATGTAACTGTAACACTCCTCGATATAAAATGGTGGGAAAAATGAATTTTGGCAGTATGTAGCATTGCGAACACGCATTGCCTCAGTTGCTGACATCAGCCCTAGCCACTTGCACAACTCAGTCATGAGTCCTGACTCAACTGATCGAGCCACTCAAGCCGTCGACGTCAGCCCTAGCATCACCCGGGTCCAGACCAGTTCGCTCTTGTTCTAGACCAGTACACCCCGGCTCACTCCGATTTCAGTCAGTTTACTCGGGTTCTTGATGACCGATTCAGGCTTGTTCTGGTCTCCTCCATTTGGTTCAATCTGGTTTGCCCCTGTTCAGCCCAATTTTTCACCTTTTTGGGCTACTTCAGCCTGGTTCCCCGTTGTTCTCACCCTTCTGAATCCACTAGTACACTTGATTTTTCTTGTTTCTGCCTCTATAATATTGATATTGCTTCGTAGTTTGATTCGAGTTCACCTTCATGGATCGCTCGGACTCTCCTATTTCTGTTATTCTTGACGGCTCAAACTATGTCTTATGGGCACAAGCCATGCTTGGTTTCCTCAAAGGCAAGAAACTTTGGCGCCTCATCACTAGGGATGTGCACAAGCACATTAGAGCTACCACTGACACCGATGACAAAATTGCTGATTGCTTGGAGGATTGGGAGAGTAAGAATGATCATATTATTAATTGGTTTCACAATAAATTTGTTACCACTATTACCTAGCCTACAGTTTGGTCGATTTCAGCTTGACTCTGTGTCTACCCCTGCCAAAGACATTTGGAATTTTTTGAAAGACCGTTATCAATTTCAACTTCAGAGTCACTTTTACCCTATGCGCCAAGACCTGAGTCAATCTATTAATAACTTTTTCTCTCAAATATATTCTGTTTGGGATCAGCTCACTCTCTCAGAACCTACATGGCCTCATACTAAGGATGCCGCCTTGTTTACTACTTATCACAAAAAAGTAGCGCTTAGTTTAGTTTCTCATGACTTTCACTTCTCATTTTTGGCTGAACTAGTTTTGCCCAGAAGTCCCAAATGGGGAGATTGTAAGCTCCATTGTCTTTGCTCAGTCACTATTTGTTGGAACTTCCGGGCTATCTTCAAACAACCTTTTCTATTCGTTTGTCAACTAGTTACATAAGTTGTTTTTCTTTCTAGAGCGTCTGTCTTAAGTAGTGGAAGAAATCAATCTGTACTTGTTTTGTTTGGTTTCAAATTGTAAACTGTCGCTCCAGCAACCTAATCGCTACAGCGACTATGTTGTCGCTCCAGCGACTGTCCCGGATCGCCTATAAAATCTAAATTAGGGTTCAGGAAATATAATGAATCTAAAAGAGGCAAATCTAGGTTTTTGAAGAGGACGACGACTACAAAGCTGAACGGTGTTTCTTGTTAATCAAGGAGTGATTTCGATCTAAGGAAGACTTGAGGATTCAAGGCGCAAGCAAATCAATCATGGTGCGGTGAACGTGGATTCGGCAAACCAACCTTGGAACAACTGTGAGGAGTCGTAGCTGTAAGTATAGGTTTCTTTGTAATCGCACAATGATAATTCTAGTGATTGATTTCTTCCTGTGGTTTTTACCCTTTTAGGGGTTTTCCATGTATATGCGGTGTTATGCTTTTTAAACTCTCATTGTAAATCAACATATGATATATCTATGTTAGGTTAGTACATTATTTCAGTTTCCACTATCAATTGTGTCCCTACTCCTGTCATACATAATTCTACTCCTCATGAGCATTTATATGGCACCCATCCTCAGTACACCATTCTTTGGGCTTTTAGTTTTGCATGTTTTGTGCTTCTCTAATCTCATGAACACATTAAACTTGAATCTTGTTCACGTATTTGTTGTTTTTAGGGTTTGGTATTGAACATAAAGGGAATCGTTGTTGGGATCCTATCTCTCGACGTCTTCATATATCTCACCATGTGATTTTCTAGTAGTACAAAATGTTTTCCTCCCTATCTCAGTTTTATTTCCATTTCCATGACTCATACTTTCCCATTGGTGTATCACTAATCTACTTTCACTTCAATACTTCTATTCGCACGTTCACTCACCGAGTTATCTCCCACGTCTCATGTCTCACCAATATCATCAACGTGTTCCATTTCACATCAAATCATCATATCTCAATGAGACAAAATTATCCAGACAAACTTGGAGTCTATACTAACCATTTCATAACAACGATCTACTATCCAACGAAATGTTTAATCAAAATACCATTCACATCATTAAAGTCGCTTTATCATGGTTTGCTTGTCATCCTTAGTACAACACCCTGTGACGGCTAGCCAAAGCATTTTATCATATTCCTAGCACTCTCGCGAAGGAGGCTAGTACATCATATCATACCACCCCTAGCACTTCTCCGAATGGAGGTTAGTACAACATTTATATAACCCCTAGCACTTCACTGAGTGAAGACTAGTACATATCTTGTCATCCCCTAGCACGCTCCCGTAAAAGGCTAGCACTATCATTCATCTCCTAGCATGCTCTCCAAAAGAGGCTAGTCATATCATTTTTATGTTCTATCAATTCATTAACGTATGTCCACGTGTCAGATTTCAAGTATCTTACATTATTCAAAGTAAGCCTTAAAGCCCCATACAGGTTTAGGAATCAACGGAGATGATAATATTAGACGACATTTTGTTTAGATAATATTAGAAACAAGCCATGAAAGCTTGAATAGTATCCATTCACCAATGTCTCACCTACCAATCGATTCTCATCATTCAAAGCCAACGCATCTTAACACGTCTCATAATCATATTCGTTCTATCGTGACGCACCCCATGGCTAAATTTAGTCTAAATATCCAGGACGGAGTAGGCTCCACCAACATAAGGGTTATCAACCCACACTTCTACCTCAAATTACACATGATGCCATGCCTCATGGAAATACGCTATCGGTCACCCTCCAAAGGGATAAGGGAAACTCCTCACGACACTGGGGTAGGGTAAACCATTTTTGGAATATATTTCACGTAGAGCTGGCCTATGGGATAAATGATCTCACACAATCGTCTCACCACGTAGTTCAAAACCATAGTCAAATCCAAGATACCTTTTTGCTAAGTCTCGACATGAAACAGTACACTACACAAGTCACAACGCTATCTTCTTAATTTAACCGTCCATTCAATAATTTCTCAATTTAGTAACCCGTCTGATGCTAACCATCTCTACCTTCACCTCACCCATAGGTGACTAGACTAGCTATGTCGGCTACTAACATCCTCTACCAAGAAAGTTACAACAAATTGTCACGCCTGAACCCACTCCCACGGAGGCTAATACTAGTATCACGCGTAGCACATTTCCTGACAGGGTTAGCTCTTAAAGTCACATCGTCCCACTACAAGTGCACGACTCACATCTTGTACGATCCTCATTCTTATTGTGTGAAGTACATATAAGTTTCTCAAACTCCTAACGTATATCACAAAGTCTTAACCTTCTGTGAATATCATAGCGAATCCATACTATGCGAAACAAGTGTTAAACCCCATAAACATAATCTAAGACCTCAAACCATGGCCTAAAACCATAAACAATCCATCCCAAGGTCAATATAAAAATATCCGAAAATAGGGTATGGCGCTCAAGCAAAGTGATGGTTGCTCGAGCGACCTCAAGACAGTGTATGTTGTTGGACAAGTCGCTGGAGCGACTACCTAGTTACACATATCGCTCGAGCGAAGTGATGGTCTACTCGAACCGAAAATCTTAAAACTTAACATAAACGACTAAATCAAACAAGAACTCACCCAATATCACTCATAAACACATAAAGAAGGTTAAACACCTCTACCTCAAGTGTCGGTTCGAAAGATTTGGTAAAAAATGAGAAACCCTAGCTTTCAATCTCTACCGAACCTCAAATCTTCTCCTCTGAGCTTCGGAATCACGATCAAGCTCCGGATGTTGATCAAGCATGACAAGAACAAACACTATTTTGAAGGAATCTAGAAATGGTTGGGCAAATCGACAGGATTTCTGGAGAGAATGGCAAGCTCCAAGTAAGAGAGAGGAGGGAAAGTGCTCAAATGGGAGTTTTCTATCTCTCTTTTCCCCCACAAAATCAAATTTTTATCAAAATAAAGGGTCCCCAAATGTCTAAACATCCCATATAACGTGTACATGTCTAACTTAAGCTTTCGGGCTCGGGCCTCACAACTAATACACATCCCGCGATATATTTTGAATTATTATTTTGAAAGCGCAAAAAAAAAAAAAATTTCGGGCCCTTACATGTTGCCAGTTGGTCGGCAATCTTGTCTATCTCGTTGTTACAGGTCCTGACCTTGCCTATGTTGTCCATATTGTCAGTTAGTATATGTTGGACCCTCACACACCTCGTTATGATGCTTTGGTTCAGATTCTTAGGTATCTCAAAGGCACCTTCTTTCATGGTCTTCACTATTTTGCTCACTTCTCTCTCCTGCTCCGTGCCTTTTTTAATATTGATTGGGCTGGCGATTCTACTAATCGGCACTCTACTATGAGATTCTGCTTGTTTTTAGGCAATTCTTTTATTTCTTGGCACAACAAGAAATAGACTCTTACTGTTCGCTCTAGTATTGAAGCTGAATATTGTGCTCTTCCCAACACTATTCAGGAGCTTATCTTACTTTGCTAGCTTTTGCAGATATGGGTGTTTCCCTCTCTAGTGCTACTGCCCTATTCTACGACAATCAAAGTGCTATTCAAATTGCTCACAATTGTGATATTTTCCATGATCGTACCAAACATATTAAAATTGACTGCCATTTTGTTCGCCAACATGTCACTTGTGCAATTGTTCATCTCCATCTGATTTTCTTTGCTAATCAACCTGTTGATATGTTCAGTCAGGCTCGTCCTCCTGGTCGCTTCCTTAACCTCATTTCCAACCTCAAACTGATTGTTGTTTCCCCTTCTGGAGTTTGACGGGGTTGCTAAAGTATATATGTATGCTAGTTTCTGAATATAATTTAGGTTCATTTTTATCCTTATTTATTTATGTTGTTATCATCTGCCTCCTATATAAAGGAGCTTGTATATTGATTTATATACACAATAAAATACAGAGATATTTATTTATCTCTTTTTCATTTACTCCAATAATTTCCATGCATGTAACGCAATATGAAACGTGGAAAAGACTGGTGATCCTTGGGATTTGTCTAGTTTAGAGTGAGAAGTACTCACACAGGCGCCACATATGAACAAAAAGGGTGATTGAACAAAAGAAGCCAAAGAACAAGAAAGGGGTAGTGAAAAATATTGAACAATCTCAAAATCAAGAGAGTAAGGGACACGCGCCTAATGTGAGTTAGGGGCTACTGGGTACCTCCAAATTATTATTTGGAATCTATTATTGAAATCATAGTTATGAAATTTATTTAAAAAAATTTTGTTGTTTTTATATTGATCCTGATATTTGATCGATTTTATTTTTAATATTATCAAGAAACTAGACAAACCGATCAATTAAAATATACGAAGGAGCCAATGCAAAAACCACAATACCCAATGAGGCCGCAGGGGCCGAAATTTAAGATTTGAAGGGTTGAGATTTTTCTTTTAGAAAGAGAGGAGGCAGAATATAATTTGGGAGTTGAAATATAATTTTTTTAATAGTTTTCAAAATTTATAACTAAGTCTAAGTTTTATTTTGAATTACTAGGGGCCTGAACCCCGCTGTGTCCATGTAATTCCTCTGTTGAGTAAGGGTGTCCTCTAGTCCCCAATTAAGCATGTATGGGAGCATACAGCCTGACAGGTCAACCCATGGCCAACAACGAGGTACCATGCTCGTTGACCTCTCAACTCATAGTATTGCCAAGTTTCTTTTAATTTCATCAAACCCCACTGCAGATCCTGTACCCAACAACCTTCCATGTACCCCACACAGAGAGAGAGAGAGAGAGAGAGAGAGAGAGAGTACAAAATAGTAAGTATTTGGAGAGAGAGAGAGAGTACAAAATAGTAAGTATTTGGTTTTCCAAGCGAACTGAAGAATTCTGAGTCACAAATGAGATTAATTAACCTTACGTGCTAACAAAAAGTGACCCACAAATTAAAGTGAATTATGATATTTAATTTTGAATTCATGGGACTTTCGAAGACTTTTTTCTGAGAGCCTAGCACTCCTCTACGTGTTAGTGCCGTTGCGCACTACCACAAAATACAAAACAAAATGCAAGTTAAGGAATCTAAATTAATTTTCAGCGGTTTAGATTTTGGATGACACCGATAATAATAATATGCGTCATTCGTTATTATGATTCTTCATATTGATCATCGATACAACAAATCACATGATGAGATGATCATCTGGCATCAATAGTGATTACTTGACAAAATTACGTTAATTTGTTTAAAAAATGTCGATTTATTTATGATTATCTAATTTGTAGGAGATACATATGTGTGTGTATATGTATATATTGATTGTGCGACTATCAATGTCCTATTAATTGGTTTTGTTTACCTAAGGATATGTAATTACCTTGTCATAAATTGTTCAAATTTGAACGGCAGTAAATCCAAATACATACGCTTAGATATGGAGATATATATAATGATATTATTATCGTATAATGGAACATAAAAATAGGGACTGAAAATTACAGGGAGAGAAGATCCCAAGCATTTACAGATCAAGGAACTAATAGAACATACATAGAAGTATTAATGTAGAAATTCAAATTAAAAAACTGCAGAAGAAAGACAATTATATATAAAGTAGCTGTGTCTCCAAGTTGAGTACGTACGTACGTGATTGGATCATATGGTGGTGTTTGCATGGATAAAACTAAATATCTGTTGAACTGAGCTCGCTATATCCTCCGCCGAGAACCTTGCTTCACTACTTACCTACCACCACAACATCATAAGCTATTCAGCATGTACAACAACACAAATAACTTTATACACATACACACACACACACAAATATATATACACACACACACACATACACGTGCGCGCGCACATAGGGGGCTGAGTCACGATTATTCTTTGTTAGTGGGATTAAAATTTTTACTAGATTAAAGGGATAACCAGCACAACGCCATCACTAAGGCCTAACATAAACTAAGATAGCAGGATACATTGTGATGGATCACATTAAATGTATTCAGGGGGGTTTCTTGAACAAGTTCATGACTTTGGTGAAAAATTTAGGGGTTACATAATTTGATATTTTCTTGGGGAAAGATCATAATTCTAGTGAGGTTAAATTTCATATAAATTTGGCAATTAAAAACCAAAATTAAGATTTCAAAACAAATGAGTGGGGTGAATTAGCTCCATTGTCCTCATCTACACATGCATGTACATATATAATATTATTTTGAAGCTCCGATGTGAGACATGATTAATTAGTGTCATGGTGCCAAAAGAGATGATTCGTAGATTTTGTGTTGGATGTGTTTAGTTGGACAATAACTTATCAAACATATTTTATAAGTCAAATTTCTTACGTATTGTGCATACACTTACAATGGTCTAAGACAATTATAAAAACCCAGTTAAATTAATATGTCAAAAATATATATATCGAGAATTTTAAATACTACTCCGGCCTGTCCAAGTATATATCTGTAATATTTAGACATGTATTCTGTAATCAATATTAGTACCCGAGTCATTTGAGAGAGATTGGTATACCTTGACATTGAAAGAATAGAGCACAGTTTGTTCAATAGTGGTTATATTGGTGTGGAGGATATTCAGCTGCAAATCCTCCAATGCAGCAATCGTCTTAATAAGCTGCCCTGGCCTTCTTCTAGACAAGATCTTGATCATGGCATCAAACCCTAACATCTTCACTTCAACGTCGGCCAAAACCGACTTGCTCTCGGACGTCTCCTCCTGGACTCCGGTGGGGTCAAACTCAACAAGCTTAAGCTGATTATGATCATTTGGGAGCATTAATGGCACCACCGGAGGAGGAAAATATGGCGGTGGTGGTTGAGGTGGTTGTGGGATTGCAAGAGAGGAGGTGGAGGAGTCTCCGATTGACCGAGGTGGCGGTGGATCTCCGTAGAGTCTCCGCCGCTTCTGGGATTCAAGGCATTGGAGGAGTTGCTCTAGCTCTCTTACAAACTCAATGGCTCCTCCAATGATGGATGCTTGATCTCCCTGTGAAATTCACAGAAACCCATTTAAATTTTTTTAATAATCTTTCACATGAAAGTGTTCTTGCATTATACCGATGAATGAAGTATGAGCTCCGTTCAAACAGGCGTATAAGTAGATGTAGGATCATGAAAATATTAATTGCTACGTACACACAAAATATATACATATATGTATACTTATAGACATGCATGTGTGTATGTATAAGATTTGCATACCCTATGGACGTAGGAGCCAGGCATGAGAGACCTCAGAACCCTGAGATGCTCATTCATTTGCTTCCTCCTATTTCTCTCCACAGCAATATGAGTCATTCTTTGGCTCTCAACTTCCTCACTAGTCTTCACACTTCTTGCTCTCTTCCTCTTGTTCTTATTACTCACTTCTGTACCCAAATTCTTCTCAAAATTTCCCCCAACCCCCACCGACATATTATTCTTCTCTGAATTATTACCCCTACCCTCTTCATCTCCTCTCCCCTCGCAGCCGCCTCCTTCTTCACCCAACCCTTTATATCGATCTTCATTCAAAACCGGAAACCTCAAGAAATAAACCGGGTCGATCCCAGTTTCTTCTTCTCCTTCCTCTTCATCCTCAGGTATCTTGGTTTGATTTAAGCCCAACTTGGGCCCAAAATCCGCAAACTGCATCACATCCGCAAAGCTCAACTTATCAGGAGAAGTTGAGTTTCGCGGATGATTTGTTAGGGTGTAATCTACTATTTGATTGCTAGTATCACCGTAGGTTTCACCAATCCTCGGCTTCATGAGCTGGTGATGATCGATAGAGTAGTCTAGTACAGGAAAATTTCCCTGCAGTAGGAATTTAGGGTTTCAGAGTGAAAAAAATCATGTATATATGGGGGGATGAAAAGATTTATCAAGCCAAAATGTTAGACAAGGGAAATTATGGGATTTGGATTATATACCGAGTAGTTCCCTTCTTTGTCCATTACTGTGAATAGAAGTATAGCTTTTATCAGAAACCCTCAAAGAGAGCTTACTTCAAGTAAAATAGTGCCCTAGTGAAATTTTTCACTGCTTGGCTCCACCTCCTGAAAAAACTGTCAGAAATTAATTTCAGAATTTACTACTTGTAAATTAGAAAAGGTTTCCACCCCTTTTTGTACTAGAATAAAGAAATTATAAAATTTTCAACTTAGTTAAAATATTTATTCTTGACACACTTTAACACAAATGAAACGGCCATTTTGTAAGATTGCGAAAAATAAAGACAAAAATTTAGTGTGGTTCTACAAAATATCAATTCTCCATAAGATAATGTTAAAGATGAGACCCAAACAAATATAGTAGAGGTTAAAATTCAAATTAAATGAACATTAGCACACCCCTAAAGGCGCGCGCACAAACACAGAGACGGTACATATACATACATACATGTATATTAATATATGTAAACATATATGCATATCAATGATATAGTTGTGGACAAACAAGTTTAGATGGAAAGGGCAAACCTTATTGGAGAGAGAAGGAGAAAAAAACAAAGAGTCAAAGAAAGTGGGGTTTTGATGCTTGAAGAGCATATGTATAGGGTGATGTACAACCCAAGAAGTTGATGAAATAGGATCTGAAAACACAAGATGGGGGTGGTGAGCACATGTGTATATAAATATGGGCAATGGTTGTCCTGTTAGAGTTGGCTTTGACTTAGAGAGAGAGAGAGAGAGAGATAGAGAGAGAGGAGCCTGGTGGATTAATTTCCACCTCACAAAATAACTCCCACCCTCACTTTCACCTCTCCTTTTTATTAATGTAAATCACAGGCCGCCAACGCTCTTCCCCTTTGCTTGCTTTACCACCTTCACTTTTCATGACCCCCATAAATTAAACGCTCAACACTTGGAGGCTTTGAACTTTCAAAACGAGATAATACATTTTGATCTTCATCCAATTAACACAGCTACTTCTCTTAGATTTTCGTTTTTAATCTATTTTTGTTTCATCTGGGGAGAAAGTATTTCATAAAACTTCTATATCATTATCAACAGTGGCAGAGCCACGTTGGGATCAAGGTAGTCGCGTGCTATGCTTCTCTAGGATTTTTGAGCATTACTTTTGTGGATCAATTTATCCTTGATAATTTTCATTTATTTTTATAGGAAATTACACTAGCACCTCTTAGTGGTAAAAATATCGAAAAATTGGTCAAAAGGACAATTTTGAATTGATTTGTCCATTAAGAACATGTTAATTTAATTTATGATTCAGGGTCCATTATCTAAGAAGTTTTAATGCGTGAGGTCCTTTTATAGATGGATTTGCCCCTCAACGCAAAGAGATAATTTTATCTGATAACACTATTACTTCAAAAATTGACAAATAACATTATTTGTTAGAGTATCTGGTAAAAGCAATAGATGATTTTAACTGATAAATACTAATAGATAACTTTATCTAATAAAATTATTGTTTTCAAATTAAAAATTAAATTATTTTCTTAATAGGCGAGTCAAATAATATTATATATTGGTTTGATATATCTATTAGTCAAATTAGAAAACATAAAAGATAATATTATTACTTCAAAAACTAATAAATAATGTTATTTGTTAGGGTATGCATTTAAATCAACAGAAATATTAACTGATAAACACTAACAGATATAGTGATCTAACAAAATAGATAAATTTATTTGTTAAGACATCTATTAAAAGTGACAGATAATGTTAACTGGTAAATACTAACAGATAACCTTATCTAATAAAATCATTGCTTTTATATCTAACGAACAGCTAACGTTATCGTGTGTTTACTAGAAAGGTATTTTCGGAACTTATGTGCCAAAAAGACTTTGGCCTGTAATTTAGTTTGAGATGGACTTATTGCGATAAAAAAACCATTCTATTTTCCTTTAAAGTAATGAAAAAACTCCTTCAGCCGATGTTCTTTACTATTTATTTTTGGTCTGCAAAAATTAATGGGATGATCTATATTATAACGCCTTTTTAGTTAAAAAACCAACCAATTGCACAACTCTATTAATTTACATAATTAAACATAATATTATACATGATTGTAAAAAAAAAAAATCATGGTCATAACTGAAATATGTCCACCCTAAATCGATTTTTTGAATCTGTCACGGTATATCAACCTATTCCTACCAAATGGGTTAGATGGATGGAGGAATGCCTATCCTCATCTTCTCCATCTGTACTGGTCAATGGATCCCCCACACCGCATTTCACTATGGAGAAAGGGCTCAGGCAAAGCCTATCTCCGTTTCTGCTATAATATGGAGAAAGGGCTCAGGCAAAGGCTATCTCCGTTTCTGTATATTATAGCAGTTGAAGGCCTTAGTGATGTGCTTGTCAAAGCTAGCCACTGGTAGCTTATTAAGGGCTACTTTGGGATCTTTATCTGGAAGCCCAACCCACCTCCAATTTACAGACGACACTATCCTATTATGTGAAGGGGATGTTGAGGAGGTGTATACTATCAAGAGGATTTGAAGTCATATTGGCCTTAAAATACCAAAAATCTACCATTTGTGGAATAGGCAGGGATGAGGCATTTGTGGTAGAGTACTCCTATATTCTTGGATACAAGTAGGCCTCTCTTCCATTCAACTATTTGGGATTACCCCTAGGGGCCAACCCTTGTAGATGCAACACATGGAGGCCTATGCTAGACAAGGTGAAATGGAAATTGACTAGTTGGAAGAGGAAGTTCCTATCTTTTGGAGGTAGGCTTGTGCTAATGAAGTCGGTATTAAGTAGCCTCCCTATATATTATCTTTTTCTATGGTGCGGCAGTGATGTTGTTGATTGATAAACATTTGCTATATGCCTTTAATGACTCTTATGCGGTAGAATTCAAATTCCTGGTGGCGTATTTTGCGATACTCATGATAAGAGGTCACCTATGTGATCAGTGTGAAGTGGGGTCACTTCAATAAGAATTTGAGAAGGTAAAATTCTTAACGCACTTGCAGAATCAAGATGCATGTTCATGACCAAAACGAACACGCCATTAAGAACTGAATTATGTCAGGAGAAATTCCTATGTAGAGTCTATTGTCTCAGTTTACACAAACGGTAAAATATTTCAAGACATCACATTCACTAGTCAGGCATTAAATCCGATAGGTTTTCACAATGAAACGTTCAAGGCTAAAAGCTACTTATCCTATGCAAGAATTATCTGTTGTGCTCTTTCTTCGGTTTGCTTTGTGCTTTGCATCAGACTGTGTACCAATTTCATTCATATGGGGGATTGTTGGAAATTTAGAAGGTCACAAAGGGTGTGAATGAAATGGACACCGGAGGGTCTCTTGGCAATCGAAAGGTCTCTTCCGTTACGCCCCCAAGAGTCGCCGTTTAATGCTCCATTATCCTCCTTCATGGCTGGCAACCCAAAGGCCACTTGGTTTCAACACTTCGAAGGTATTTCTTTGGTCTTTATATACCAATCACATTTTGGTATTGTGCTACTACTAGAACACACGAAATTCAGCCCATCTCGAGTTTATTCTTCTAGTGAGAGAGAGACAAACACAAGGAAGCTTGACAGGCGAATGAAGAAAGGTGTTTTCTTGTTCATGGATTCATTTTAGCCTGGGAGACGACACTGAATCAATCCTCAAACACCCACAGTGAGACAGCGATTTAGTCGGGAACTATGTTAAACACAGAATTCGATTTGGTAAACTTGTCGCATTTTTTTGGTTTTTTCAATTCATGTTCGTATCGTTGTATCAATTATGTATATTTGTTGATTCAATCATAATGAAAATGGATGTATGTTTTCTGATTTTTTCCATTTGTTTACAAATCTGCCGCACTACTTTTTCCTACAAGATATAATTTCATTAATCGATTTGTTCACATATTTTTTCAAACACTCCCTAGCGTCTTCTTCAATAAAGCTGATGGGTTGCTCCTCTATCTTCCTTTCTTTTTGAGATCTACCCACCATCAACACCTCCATCTCCCCTTCTAACTGGTCCCAACTTAGTACATTGTTACAGTGCTAGGCACGGTCAGAGTTCAAAATCTGAATTCTTCTCTTCCTTGGTGGACTTGTATAGTGGAGGCGTTGCAGGTATCGATCATCAGAAAACAGGTTACAGCTTGAATCTTGACAAAGTATTTTGTTCGATTGCGTTGTTTAGGACGACAAACCTTGATCGTTCGGATTCGTGGATTGTTATCTAAGAAATGAAATGCTAAAACAAGAACTAATTAAATAAAGAGAATACATGATCTTGTAACTTCTTCATCCATAACTTAGACATCAGATATCTTCTTTCTATCACTCAACCAAGAACAAGGTCAACTGTTCTTAGCCGAAAAATATAGCTATGAAAATCAGTTTTGAATCAACAAACGTGTTTTTGGATCAGCTTGAGTTTAATAACAAGAGATCCATAATACGGAGGACATTGACTCAAGTATTAGATATACCAAATCTCAGTGGCGACACCTAATCAAAATAATAACACTCTCTTTTTGTTTTGAAAAATAAAAACTCGAATTGACCCCTTAACAAGCTTGAAATTCATTTGAAACCAAGAATGTGTTGTAGAATGAGTTTGTTTCGAGACAAGTAGTCTAAATATGAAAGACATTGACCCAAATATTGGATGTACCAAAAGTACTTTGTACACACTTAATCAAGTACTTAACACTTCATTTTAGTTTTAAAAGAAGAAACAATGATTATTCTTCAACAAGCTTTGAAAATCATCCCAACCAAGTGTAAAAACTTAGCCTACCATGAAAATGAAGATAAGAAGCATGGAAGACATTGACATAACTTGGAACGAAAATACAAATAGACTTACACTACTTCAATCCTCAAAACCTTGAAAGAAAACTACAACAAGAAATAAAGCAAAATTAGAAAGAATTATCTCTACTTCTACCTATACTTCTTAACTCCCCTATCTATATCTTATCTCTCTCTATTAGATATATTCCTCAATTCTTCTATGGAACTCTCTTATATAGGCAAAGAAATTACAAGTTGCTAGAAAAGATGCTAACTTTTTCCTAAGCAAAACACAAAAACAGAAAAGATGTGTTTGGCCTCCAAGTTTTGCTAAAAAGGCAACTTCATGACATCATTAAGCCTCCAAAATTTAGAAGCAACCTTCTTTGAATGGCCCTCACATTGGTCTAGATATTCTCCTTGGAAATGGGTCAAAAAATTATTAAAAAATATCCAAAAAAGTGGCTCGAAAAGTCAACAAAAGTTACTGTTTTACGTACAGAACATCCAGATGTTATTGAAAAACATCCAGATGTTTTCCTCTTCTACTTCAGAATTTTTTAATTTGTCTTTCAAACATCTGGATGTAAGTAGAAAATATCTAGATATTTCTCTTTTGACCAGAACATCCAGAATTATTGAAAAACATCTGGATGATACTCTTTTCTGAATTTTTGACTTGGCTTTTTTCGACATATAACATCCGGATATTTTGATAAACATCTGGATGATACTTGTCTCTGGATTTTTGATTTGGCTTTTCAACATATAACATTCGGATGTCTTTATAAACATCAGAATGTTTCTCCCTTCTATATTTCTGGCTTTGGCTTAGTGTTTTTGGTTCTTCTTCCTCTAAACAAAACATTCGGATGTTGCTGATAAACATCTCGATGATTCACATCATTAGGTAGCATTGCTAAGGCTTTAATCTCTAGGCTTTTGTTGGACTTTCTTGCTTCTCTTCGCTTCCTCCCGAGCCTCAAACATTTCAACACTTGGTTCCGATCTCAAAATAACTTCATAGATCCTCCAGGAGTTTCAAAGACTTCTCGGAATATCATTTTAACCTATTTTTCTGCAATGTGGAGAAATATACCTTCCGTGCAATATCAACCAAAAACTCATAATTAACCATGTATGCAAGTCTAAAACTAATCCGCTAAACTATAAAATATGCAAATATGTATGCTAATCACCTTCTGTCCTCACTCTTCTTGAGTGGGCCTTCCTGGAAGAGCTGGTTTTTGTCTCCTTCAGAAAACCCTCCCGAGATCATTCTTACTCGCCTATTGTTGGACGGGTCCAACTCTTGATTTTGTCCTCTCGCCACAAACTTGTTCATTTTCCCTCTCTGAACCAATTCTTCAATCTGCCTTTTCATATCGAAACACTCGATTGTGTCATTGTCGTGATCATGGTGGAACCGGCAATACTTCATTTCATCTCGCCTTCTTTCGGGTCAAACTTGAGTTTCTTTCACCTATGCACCTCTGGGTCATTGGCTACTTACATTAAGACCTGCTCCACTAAGGTTGTTAATGGGGTGAACCGCTCAAATCCCTCCTAGATCCTCTTCTTTTCAACTTGCCCCCTTGTTGGAGGCTCCCGCTTGTCATATGGCCTAGGGTCTCTGGCATAGGCCTTCTCCGACTGTCCTTTGTTTTACCATGGCATGTAGCCATGTTGTCTTTCCTGTTCTTTTTTGTTGAGCTCTTGTCATTAGCTCGGCCATGGTCATTGGTGGCCTTTCTGTCAGGTGGTAGAAAAATTGTGTTCACTGGAGGCCTCCCATTAATGCGTGAGCATTATCTTGTTGTCCACCCACGTGGAGCGCCTTGTCGTTGAACCATTTGAGATAGTCTTTCGAGGACTCGTCCCTACGTTACTTGATGTTCAATAGTAGGTGGTTGAGCAGCGAGAATGTAGGCCACTATAAAAGTGGTTGATGAGAATGAACAGGACATGCAGAAGATAGTCGCTGCGCTAGCCTGGGGTGATTCCGACTTCTTGTGTCGAAACTATGTTCTAAATTGCTTGCACGATACACTTTACAACGTGTATAGTGTCAAGAAAACAGCCAAGGAACTGTGAGAGTTCTTGGATAAAAAGTACAAAACCGAGGATGCCGGATCAAAGAAATTTGTTGTCGTCCGATTTTTGGACTTTATGATGGTGGACTCAAGGACTGTGATCAGTCAAGTCCAGGAACTCCAGGTAATCTTGCATGAGATCTTTGCTGAGGGAATGGTACTGAGTGAGACCTTTCAGGTGGCTTGCATGATAGAAAAATTGCCCCCTGCTTGGAGTAACTTCAAGAATTACTTGAAGCACAAGCGAAAGGAGATGAAGATCAAGGATCTCATCATCAGGCTCCGAATCGAGGAAGATAACAGGAGTGCTGATAAAAAAGCTGAGGAGCTCCTTTGCCTCGAAGGCTAATGTGGTGGAGCATGGCCAGAATTATGGCTATAAGAAGAAGCAGAAAGGCAAGCTAGCTGCTAAAGGGTCCAATCTGGGACCTAAGGGAGGAATTGCCAAGAAACCAAAGTTTCAGTTTCAAGGCAAATGCTTCAACTGTGACAAGACGAGTCACAAGTCATCGGAATGCCGCCAGCCACAACGGAATAGGCGCCCTCAGGCACATGTGACCGAGGTGGAGACTCTAGAGAGAGATGTGTCACACATCAATCTCTCAGCGGTGGTCTCGGAGGTGAATTTGGTAGGGTCTAACCCTAAGGAATGGTGGTTGGATACTGGAGCTACAAATGGCGAGAAACTGTTTATGGGAAACTCTGCGACGTCAGAGGTGAAGAGAGAAGGCAAGGTCATCCTAAAGATGACATCTGGACAAGAGCTGACTCTGAACCATGTCCTCTATGTGCCGGACATTTGAAAGAACCTGGTGTTAGGGTCACTCCTTAGCAAGCACGGATTTTGTATGGGGTTTGAAGCAGATAAGGTCATGTTGACCAAAGCTGGGATGTATGTAGGGAAAGGTTATCTATGTAATGGGTTGTTTAAGCTTAATGTTGTAACTGTTGTCCCTATTATTAATAAAGTGAAAATCCCTTCTGCTTACTTGCTTGAGTCTTCCTTATTGTGATATGGTAGGTTAGGTCATGTTAATTACGATGCATTGCGTAGATTAATTAACCTAGACTACATTCCAGCATTTCATGTTAATTTGAATCACAAGTGCGAGACTTGTGTTGAAGCAAAATTAACGAGAACTTCGTTTCAATCGATTGAAAGAAGTACAGAACCCCTCGAATTAATCCACAGCGATGTGTGTGATTTAAAATTCGTACAAACACGGGGTGGTAATAAGTATTTTATTACTTTTGTTGATTATAGCACAAGGTTTTGCTATGTGTATTTGCTAAAGAGTAAAGATGAAGCTATTGATAAATTCATTCTTTATAAGAATGAAGTTGAAAATCAACTTGGTAGAAAAATTAAGGTGTTAAGAAGTGACCGAGGTGGTGAGTATGAATCACCATTTGGTGAATTCTGTGCCCAACATGGAATTATTCACCAAACCACTGCACCTTATTCGCCATAGCAAAACGAAGTTGCTGAGCGAAAAAATCGGACCTTGAAAGAAATGATGAACGCGATGTTAGTAAGTTCTGGGTTGTCACAGAACATGTGGGGGGAAGCAATTCTCTTTGCCAATTACATCTTGAATAAGGTACCGACAAAAAAATTTGATAAAACCCCATACGAACTTTGGAAATGTCGAAAACCTTCTTATAAATTTTTACGAATGTGGGGGTGTTCGGCAAAAGCTGCAATACCAACGCCAAAAAAGGTCAGGATAGGACCTAAAACAGTTGATTGTGTATTTATCGGTTATGCACATAATAGTAATGCATATCGATTTCTTGTGCATGAATATGAGATTCCAGATATTCACAAGAATACAATACTTGAATCATGAAATGCTTCATTCTTTAAACACATATTTCCGTGTAAAACTAGAAATTGAGAGTCAAGTTCTGTGAAGAGAACTTATGAGGATGTCAATGAAGACAACCTAGATCGACAAGATGAAGTTGACGACGAGCCTAGAAGAAGTAAGAGGGCTAGAACGTCAACATCTTTTGGTCCAGATTTTCTAACATTTTTGTTAGAGAATGAGCCTTAAAGTTTCAAGCAAGCTGTGAACTCTCCTGATGGTACTCTTTGGAAAGAGGCGATCAAAAGTGAGATTGATTCCATTGTGCAAAATCGTACTTGGGAGCTGGTAGATCTCCCTCCAGGTTGTAAGCCTTTGGGCTACAAATGGATCTTTAAGAGAAAGATGAAAGCAGATGGTTCAATAGACAAATACAAGGCTAGACTTGTAATCAAAGGGTACAAGCAGAAGGAAGGCCTGGACTACTTTGACACATATTCTCCTGTCATGAGAATAACATCCATTCGGATGGTCATTGCTATCGCAGCTTTGCGAAATCTTAAGATACATCAGATGGATGTCAAGACAGCTTTCCTAAATGGAGATTTAGATGAAGAAATCTATATGGAACAACCCGAGGGGTTCTCCGCTCTAGGACAAGAAAAGAAAGTTTGTAAGCTAGTCAGATCATTGTATGGTCTGAAGCAAGCGCCTAAACAATGGCATGAAAAGTTTGACAATGCGATGATGTCAAGTGGTTTTAGAATCAACGAATGTGACAAATGCGTATATGTCAAAGACACTGAAGATGGCTATGTCATCTTGTGTCTTTACGTTGATGACATGCTCATTGTTGGTAGTAATGAAAGGATGATTCAAACTACTAAGAAAATGTTAAATTCAAAATTTGACATGAAGGACATGGGCCTTGCAGATGTTATTCTGGGAGTGAAAATCTCTAGAATATCAGACGAACTTGTATTATCTCAGTCTCATTATGTTGATAAGATACTTGAGAAATTTAACAAGTCTGATACAAATGTGGCCAGGACTCCTGTAGATCCGAATCTTCACTTAGCGAGGAATACTGGTGAGAGTGTGTCTCAATTAGAGTATTCACGGATCATAGGTAGTCTAATGTACTTAATGAGTTGTAAAAGGCCAGACATAGTGACCGGACCGGCAAAGTGCGTGTCGTTAGGGTGCCGGCCTCGTGGTCAGTGGTTTAATTTCATAAAACTGGACTTTCCTCAAAATATTTAAAATGAGTATAGGGATAGTCCGGAGTATCGATCCACAGGGAAAAGAACGTTGTAATCAGAGAATACGCAAATTGGTGTTTTCGACGTTTCGGACGTCAACCTCAAGGTTTTGTTTGGTGCGGTTAAACAATTATATCAACTAAAAGGAGGATTAAAACTAGATTAAGGAGTGGGGTTAAGTCTTAAAGTTTGGTTCATTCAAATCTTTCGTTGGTCTATCCCTTCTCCTTATAACTCAATCTAACCCCCGGTCCCGGGTTTTAGATCGGAAAATTCTTCGATGAAAATCAGGATTTAAATTCTTAAAATGGTTTTGACGGATCTTTCAAGTTTTAAGGAAACAAGATTAAAAGATGAAGGACATCGATCCAAGTATTAGATATACCAACTCTAAGTATGGCTATATCTAAGCAAGGACTTAACTCTTCATTTTTTATTTCAAAAGAAAAAGCTTAGAAAGATCCATCAATGGCATTAAAGTTTGGAGAAGATAGAGACCAACATGATTTTTTATTGAACTTCACATTTCAACTTAACCCACACTAAATTAACTACTCATATTTCGACATGAACATTATGGAAATGAAAGAAAACATAATGAAACAAGATTATCTAAAGACAATAAGAAAGAACTAAGCAACAATAAAATGGAATCAGATTCTAAAGTAAGAAGAACAATACTTAAGGAAGAAAAATAAAGAAAACAAGCTAACACTTAAGTGCTTCCAAGAGAATTCAAAGATTCAAAGGGGAAGAACACTTAAGAGATGAAGAACTTACCAAAACTTGAAGAAATATTAAAGAACAAGTGAAGAACAGTAGATTAAAGCAATGAAAATATGAAGAACAGCTCTCAACTTTTTAAAATTTGATATATGTTGTATTCTATCTGATGTATGTTATGAAAGAGAGGCTACCTTTAGCCAACAATACAACCTAAAATAAAATATCCTAACAAACCTAGGTGAAAGTACCATTCTACCCTTCACAATGGCAGTTGAAGAAGCTTCTAATTCCCTGATTTGGCCAGAAATCGAGATAAAGTCGGCCCTACAAAATCTGGCGATTTTTGGGTCTCTACCGATAGAAGTTGTTTCTCTACCGGTAGAGAACCCTACTGTCTATTTCTAGATTCTTCTCTCTACCGATAGGCATACTTCCTCTACCGGTAGAGAAGTCTTCTGACTTCTTCTGGATTCTTCTCTCTACCGATAGGCATACTTCCTCTACCGGTAGAGAAGTCTTCTGACTTTTTCTGGTTTTTCTTTCTACCGATAGGACTGAACCATCTACCGGTAGAACATCTTTGAATGGCCTTAATTTCTTCTTCTCTACCGATAGGACTTGTTTCTCTATCGGTAGAGCAACCTTCTGAGTGAATTTTCTGGGCTTCTTTATTTTTTTATCCCGACTTCACTTCCGTCATTCCCAGGCCTTTCTTGGCTCTCAAACAAAGTCGTAATTGGTCCGAGCCTTTGGTTCGTGCTTGAGCTTTACAACATTCTTTTAATGCCTGGAAATCTGCAAAGAGTACAAAAACAACTACGCGTGCAATATCAACTAGATAAATATACTTGCCTACGCATAATTGCTAAAACGAGTAAATTGAGCCACATTAATACGCAATGTAGTGCGCTCATCACATAGCTTATGCTGTTAGCAGGTTAAGCAGATACACGAGTAATCCTGATGCTAACCATTGGAAAGCTATAGTCCGAGTTCTGAGGTACTTACGATATACCCGTAATCATGGTCTGCACTACACTAGATATCCAGCAGTACTGAAAGGGTACAGTGATGCCAACTGGATATCGGATATCAAGGACTCGAAATCTACTAGTGGATATGTATTCACTCTTGGTGGTGCAGCAGTGTCTTGTAAATCTTCCAAACAGACTTGCATAGCAAGATCTACGATGGAATCTGAATTCATTGCTTTAGAGAAAGCAACTGAAGAAGCTGAATGTCTCCGTCATTTTGTGGAGGATATTCCTAGATGGTCAAAACCTATGCTTGCAATATGCATACATTGTGATAGTCAATCAACGATTTGCAGAGCACAGAGTACATGTATAATGGTAAGTCAAAACATATTCGTCGATGACATAATACTATTAGGCAACTACTCTCAAATGGGGTTGTTAGTATAGACTATGTTAAGTCTAAGGATAACATTGCGAATCCACTAACCAAAGGGTTAAATCGAGAGTTAGTTGACAAATCAACGAGAGGAATGGGGCTAAAGCCTTTAGATGTATGAATTACCGTAATGGACACCCAACCTAGTTGACTGGAGATCCCAAGATCTAGATTCAATGGGACAACCTAATTGCGTGTAATTAGTTGAAACACTGAGGAGATAAGTTCTCTTACCCATTCCTATGCTAAAACATTGTTGCCTATATGGGTTAAGGTTAAGCTATGCTTTTAATGACTCTTATGTCTTGGTATATCCAAGCAAGGTATGACAGGATACCTTTAGATAAGAGGTCACCTATGTAAGTGTGAAGTGATGCCGCTTCTATAAGAATTGAGAAGGCAAAATTCTTTAGAACACTTACTGAACCAGGCGAGAGTTCAGGGCCAAAATGAACTCAATAGTGAGAACTGATTTGTGTTAGGAGAAATTCCTATGTGAAGTCTGTTGTCTCGGTTTACATGAGAGGTAGAACAGTTCAAGACATCATGTTCACTGTTCAGCCTGTAAATCCGATAGATTTTCACGAAGGAAGATTCAAGGCCAAAAGCTACCTATCCTATGTAGGAATTATCCGATGTACTCTCTCTCTTCAAGTCTTTGTTGTCTTCCATTTTGTGATACTGTCAATTTTCATTCATGTGGGGGATTGTTGGAAAAAAATAGATTTTAATCTATAATTTTGGTGACTTTGTCCCAAAGATTAAGGGGTCCCTTAAGACTACTTGAGGTGAGTCTTAGTGGGTTTGTGTACTCCCATATGAGGAGTTTAAACCTTGAAAAGAATGGTTAAAATCCATTAAGTTTGAATGAGGAATTGATTCTCTAAATATGCACCATGCGGGAGGGTGATAGGTCGCGCACGCCGCCGCCGCCTGCCTTGGTCCATGGGTCATGGATCTAGGTTTGGGCTTGGCTTGGCTTGGCTTGGTGTGTGTGGTCCTTTGGCCCTTAAGCCCAAGAGGTTGGGTTTGCTTGCTTGGGCCACGTAATGGGTTTGAGCCCATATAGGTGTGTATTTAAGGTGGGAGATCAATTTTGAAAGCAAAAATTAATTTCTAATTTAAAACCAAATTCAATTTTTGATTTATTGTATAAAATTTATTCTGATTTTAAATCTAGAATTTATTTCTAAATTTGTAACCACAGAATTTATTTTGAAAATAAATCTTAGAATTTAATTTTGGTTTATTATGAAATTAATGTTTTGACTCCCCCTTAGTCCTATAAATTGAACACCCCTTCTTTGGTTTTGATACACCAAAAATTTGAGATCCTCCTATAATTCTAGTGTGTTCTTCGGTCTAGAGAGAATTCAAAACAAATTAGCTCGACAGCCGGTGTTCGGAAGGTGCAACCGAAACCGAATACAACCGTTGTATCCTGGGAGACGAATACCGACAAATCCTCAAGCACTTTGGTGAGGCGGCGCTATTTGTCTTAAGGACACCGTGAGATTCACGGGTCTCGGTTTGCGATTTCAATCTTATTATTGTTCAATTTTATGTACTGTTATATTTTTCAGAAATTAAATAAATTTTAGAATTTGTTTATTCCTACAATGTTGTGAGCGAGAACTCTTTATGTTGCCTGTATATGAAAAGTACAATTCATTTGTCGATTAGATATTGCCCAAACAATGATCATCTAAAAATAGTAAAATCTAAAAAAACGAACCATGCTACTTGAAATACTCCTCCATCATTAGAAGGACCTATTCTATCAGCTTGAATTAAGCTCATTTGAGATTGATGTAAAATGTAAACAAGTCAACTTTTGAATGCATTGTATAGCATATCTATAAGTAAATCAGTTATCAACAACCTAGTACTCGATATGATTTCGTCCTAGAATCATTTCCTATTGATGAATTACCCAATTTTATTCTTACACTGAATAATGTTTTGCTTCTAATAGGATTTTGGTTCTCTCAGACTTGAGGGAACTAAAACAAACTTGTAGAGTCCAATATGAGTTCTAACTCGATGTTTTGGGACTGTTTATTTTATTAATCTCAAAATATAATTTATTCATATAATAAATTAACTTAATCAAACATCAACATCTATCTTATTGGACACATCTCTTAAAAAGTTAGATATGCAAAATTTACAATCCATTTTGTATGAGATTAATGTAATGTAATGAAACTTTTACTGTTATCCAATCAAAATAATTTTTATTCAGTTCATTTGTTTGTAAGACTGAAAAATAAATAATATGAACTAATAAAAATATTGGCAGACTTCATCATATGTGGGCTTATGCTAGAGAATTGGTCATATGGGTTAGGCTAGGCCCGGTCACTAGGTCTAGTCCAACGGAACAGGTACAACAAATAAGCTAACCGACTCAACATGACAGCAAAACATGCCTCTTAACTCTCCTCACCACTAAAAAGATGTTTGCAAGTGAATTACTTTTTAGATTTTTAAATTTTA
Source organism: Arctostaphylos glauca (assembly GCA_019985065.2). Classification (NCBI taxonomy): domain Eukaryota; kingdom Viridiplantae; phylum Streptophyta; class Magnoliopsida; order Ericales; family Ericaceae; genus Arctostaphylos; species Arctostaphylos glauca. Next base: position 15,367,552 of record JAHSPW020000015.1, on the reverse strand, counting down.
AATTATAATGTCAGTGAAAGTATTTTAATGTACAAAATAGATTTTATAGAAGAGTAACGTGTGAATTGTATACAGAATTCACAAAATTCTTCCATATGTGATTTTTAGATTATGCATTCGTCCGTTTATTTCTTAGTATGCATTATGGACCAATTTGACATATGGTGTTTGTTTGGTTTTTTTTTCCCAAAAGTACTTTCATTTGGGCTAATTTATTTATTGAATAAGACTTATTTGTGTGATTTTCTTTGCTAATTTGTCATATACCGAAAGGCAAAAATATCCTTATATCCCCAAATGGGCCACACACCTAGAGCAACTCGGTCATTACTCTTTCGAATCTTCTACATGATTGCATACAACACTCCCGCACACTTGATATGTAACTTGATCGTTGAAAGGTTATTGGTCAGAAAATACCTCAAGCCTTTGGACTTGTGTGTAGGAAACCTAACAGAACTTTAGAGGTCATCATCTAGTTTTTGACATCATCAACAAATAATACTCTAAATATTTTTTTATAAAATACTAGGTATTTTATAATTACTTTTACATTGGGCACTTTTTTTTGGTCCTATCTGTAAGTGTCTATTAGTTTTTCATCTAATCCATTTTTAGAGGTTATGTTTTGGTCCTTTCTTTTAAAAAAAATCCAAATTACTTTTAATTTTTTAAAATTACACAATTCAAGCACTCAACTCCTAGAAAAGGGGACACTTAAATTCTATTACCATATCAGTTCTAAACCACCAAAACATGCGGATAAATATACAATGTCTTAAATAATGCCAAAATATTATCATTCTAAATTGGATCATGGTACATTTATTGATGACAAATTATGATGGTAAATTTGCTACACTTTGCTACAGTTGATGATAAATTTGTAGGTCTAATGGTTAATTTGGTAAGGTCGATAGTAAATTTGCAGCTCCTTCCTACCGCTGATGATAAATTTGCAGGCTTGATGGTTAATTTGATATGGTCGATGATATATTCACAGCTCTTTTCTACATGCGAGGATAAATTTACTACCCTCTATAATTGTGATGGTAGATTTGCTAATCTAATAGATTGAATCGCTGTAATTTTTTTTTGTTCTTTTGCGATGGTAAATTTGCAAATCATGGTAAATTTTTATAACTCCAAAATATGTTGTTCCTTTTATCCGGTGATATTCTCAAGATTCCAGTGAATCACTAAAAAAAATCCGGTGATAACCTCAAGATTCCAGTAAATCACTAAAACAGATTTCGTGTAAGTGATTTCACTAAAACAATCACTAAAATAGATTTCAAGCATATTAACAGATTATAGTGAATGTGATTAAGATTCCGGTGAGTATCTTTTGAATTCCGGTGATATTCTCTCAAGATTCACTGATCAAGATTTATCATATTTGATTTCTTATTTCAATCCTAATTTACTGTTATGATTTTAAACCTATCAAATCAGAAATTATATGTTTTCACTTAAAAGAGGATAAAGGGTAAACTAACACTAAAAAATAATGGTGAAAATGTCAAATCATGTAAAAATGAGATGAAAACATAACTTCAAAAGTGAATGAGATGAAAACCTATAATGTCTGAGCTAATAGGACCCTGATTTAAATTATTATTTTTACATTCTCCAATAATGATATTTTTGGGGGGAATAAAGCGGCCCCCTTTTGCGGTAGAGTGGGTAGCATCGCTTTCCATTCTAGACTGGCTACAAATGCTACTATTAAGAGGACATTTTCTTTTACTAATTGTGTAAAGAATACATGGAGAAATCAGACAGGTGCTCAAAACATTAAAACTAATTGTTATCTATTGAAAAATTTGCACAAACCAAGATTCATGGTAATAATAATAAAGAGATGAGAATGAAGATGGGTGATGTACAGAGGCGGAATTGTATGGAGATCGGAGGAGCCGTGCCCCTCAAAAATTTCAAAAAAATCAAGACCTAGGTTCCCAAAACATGCAAAATGCAAGACCGCACAATGCAAAATACGAATACAAAATTGCAACTTACAAACACCCCTTAAGCAAGCCGAAACTGGGTTGATGCCCTTAGAACTTTAATTATGAAGTTAATAAGGGCCTAATCTTTTCAAAATGCAGGGTCTAATCATGATGTGCAGTGTAAGAATATGAAATAATTCAGGGTATAATAATACGATAAGATAAGTATAGAAACAGTAAGTACATGCTTTGAATCGAAATAGCATAATTGAAATCAGCAGAGTAATTATCACAGAAAATATCAATACCAAACGTTACATGAGTCCTCGATTTGAATAAAATATTCTAAAGTATGACAACGTCATATAATTCCATCAATTGTTCCAAGAATGATCTCGTCATTTATTTTAAATAGGCTTTTCTAATATCAATGACCTCATCATATATTTCAAATCAACATTTTTAAATTAATAAGGTCCAGTATGGTGCTCCCGAACGATATGATCCCGACCACCCGACTAACCGATGCTTCCCAACCACCCTGCTCTCAACCACACTATTTTTCGACCGTCATGTTCCCAATCAATGCACTATCCCTAGTATTATATCCTATTGTTACTGCGCCGAAACAATATAAGTTTAAAATTTACGCTAAAAGGTCATTAGGCGTTAAAAGGGCATGATAAGACTAGATATAAATTTGGCTGAAGCGTAACTTAGCTAAAAGCATGACACGGCTAAATTACAGCGTTTGAGTAATACAGAACATGGGTCTATCACACCATTTGGTTAAAGTCGAAACTCGGCTTATGTCGCATCACGGCTATAAGACACGTATAATTAATATTCCCACAGAGAATACATCCACAACCACTAATAGTATAACATTATCAGTGTGTTTACGTTTCCGTATCCACAAGACACCCTGAGTACCAATATTTAAACAATCGTATAAAATAATCAAAGTAATAATCATGGTAATTCAAGCTTAACTAACATTTGAATTATTAAACAGAAATCACATAATAATAAGATGGGTGTGTAAATAAATAAAAATTTAATAGTCAGTCATAAAAATTTATTTAATGATACATGTCATAAGATAAACATATTTATAAAAATGAGTTTATAATAATTTTTATGATTTTTCAAAGAGAGTAAAAAGATAGGAACCTGAGAAGGCGTAAAATAAATCTATGATAAACTAATTAATAATTAAATGATAATTGATAAAATAATAAATCTATGATAAACTAATTGATAAATCTGTGATATTTTGTAAAATTTATTTAAAAGATAATTGATAAAATAATTAAATCAATGGTAAACTATAACAAGTTTAATTATAATAATCATAAAATAAATCTAAAATTTATATAAAATGGGTACAATCTGTAGTTTATAAAAATATAAGGTCAAAATTATATTTTGAGAAAATAATTTATACCAATCAAAATTCCATCCGGAAGTCCGTCTGGTAGCCAATCCGATCGTGGATGCGGTTAGCTGAAGTTGCAGCATGATTGAAATCCGGACCTGAAAAAAATTCTGGTAGCTTGCAAATCGCAATTTCTCCTCTGGTGACACTCCATTGGACCTTATCTTTTACCAAAATATTCAAAATGGATCAAGGATAAGGAGCTTACAATTGGTTTCGAGTATGGTGAAGGTTTGGTCGGGTTTCGAACATTGGCTCGATTCGATAGAATTTGGCAGGAACTTCTTCTCATTCTTTCTCCTTACTTCTTGATAGGTGCGTAATATTCATATTAGCACCTCTTAATTTATCTTTGTTAAGTCCTTTTTAATATTTTTCTTGGAGTGTAATGCTTTATTTTTAGGTTGTAGGTATTTCGGATAAGTAGGAGTAAAACTGAGTATATGGTTTGCAAGTTTAGTGATACCAGAAGTGCGTACGAAGAAAAAGTGATGATTCAAGACCAGGAGATACCAAAGAGTGACCGTTGTAAGTATTTAGGCTCTATTATTAGTCAAGATTGAGAGATTACGGATGATGTGACCCATAGGATCCAAGTGGGGTGGCTCAAGTGGAGAAGTGCTACTAGCGTATTGTGCGGCAAGAGGGTACCCACAAAGTTGAAGGGAAAATTCTATAGAACTGCTATAAGACCAACGATGCTTTACGGAACAGAATGCTGGCCTATGAAGAAATAACAGGTGACCAAGATGAGTGTAGCGGAAATGAGAATGTTGAGCTGGATGTGGGGTAAGACTAGACGAGATAGGATTAGAAATGAAACAGTTCGCGAGATGGTAGGCGTAGCACCTATAGACGAGAAGTTGAGGGAAAATAGGCTTAGGTGGTTTGGGCATGTCTATCGTAGACCTACGGATGCAATAGTTAAGAGAGTGGATAGGATAGCTTTGCATAGCAATGCTCCGGGGTGGGGAAGACCCAAATTGACATTAGATGCGGTAGTGCGCAAGGATTTAAGTCTACTAGGGCTAAGTGAGCAAGCAGCACTTGACAGAACTCTTTGGAGGAAAAGGATTCATGTAGCCGACCCCAATCATGATTTGGGATATAAGGCTCAGTTTGGTTTGGTTTGGTTAGGTATTTAGAGGCTTCGTTATAAAATACGCTTTGCAAAATTGAATTATGCAGTGACGGGGTAAATTCTATTACCAAACAATAAATTATGGGCCAAATAGTAATTTAATGGTATTTTGATGGTATGTCACGTGGCTTTATAAAAAAAAAAAGAAGAGAATTGGCTTTATATGTATTTGGACTTGTATTGGTGCTGGGCCCACAAACGAAAGGGCGGCCGAAACGAGAGGATTAGGTTATTGGAGAAAACAAGACTGCTGGAAGTTATAAAAAGAATAATGCTACGGACATAGACATTAAACACACAGATCCGGACATAGATGTGTCCGGACCGTCGGATGCACGTGGGACCCTTAAATTATCAAGGGCTCTATATGCATCTGACGGATCCGGACACATCTGTGTACACAGACTCTCCCTTATAAAAAGAAAAGACAAGGGAGGCCACACAAAAGATATACAGAGGTCACACGGCAACAGAAAAAGGAGACGAAAAAAGGCAGATGGAGGGCAAGAACCAAAAATAGTGCAGAAGAGAGGCGCATAATAGCAGAAGGGGAAAGAACAACAAACTTCCAACAACTGCGACAAAAAGAGAGAACTTTATGAACAACAATCACAGAGCATGGAACATATTAGTGCGATGACTTCTTTTTCAATGGCCGGCTAAATCTTATTCTAAGGTATAGGTGAAGCTTTACTTCGAGTAATTCAATTTTTATTACTTTTGTTGGATTTATTATTCGGATCGGATTCTATGAACTATATAATTTTTATTCATGAAATTTGTATTATTTTTTGCATATAACTGTGTATTTGATATCCATGATTTCAGATACGTTTCATACAACGGCTTTAATTGATTTGTAATAATTGACTATGATAGATTACACTACTGTAAGACGGATCGTACCGGTAAAGCTGTTCATACTAGGCAGAGATAATCTATGCCACTTGATGATACACATTGCAAGGGCCCGCGAATCCTAACGGTATCTAGTGAATCCGAATTAAAAATTCTTCAATTGAGATAAATCTAGGTTATAGAGGGTTAAGTGGAACCAAAACCCTAGACTTTCTTCTCATAAATTTTATTTACTTTTCAATTGTCTTTAATTTTACTTTAGTTATTATAATTTTACAAAACAAAACCAAAATCTCCTTTTCTCGAATTAATTTAGAAATTGACTAAAATAGTTGCAACTTAGCCTTTTAATCCCTGAGGATGATACTCGTAGTACTTGCCACTATTCGAAATAGTAGTAGTAATTATTATATTTTATTAATTATTTTTATACGAAAATGACCCGATCAAATTTTGGCGCCACTACTGGGGATTACAGCACGGTGCATTGTTTTAGTTGATTTTTATTTTTTATTTTAAGTTTTTTTAGTTATTTTTTATTTTATTTATTTATGTTTAGTTTTATTTTTAATTACTCTATCTCTGTTAACATTATTTTGTTTAGAAATAGGAAGTGAGAGATGCAGTGCACGAAAGCAAAAAATAAGTAGTACAATTGCAGCTTGCAAGCATTATCAATTTGACCTTTACTTTTTTTTAGCATTGTGAGTTTTCTTATTTTTCTGTGTTTTATCTTTTATATTTGAGTTAGGGTGGTTTTACATTGTATGTTTGGTCTTCGATTGTTGAAACCTGCACATGTTAATTTTGACCCAAAAATCGAACAAACCTTTAGAGCTAGTCGAGCAGCCTTTCATAACCCTTTGCCCACAACATTTGTTCCAATGGTTGACGAACAAAGAGAGCTTTGTTGCATACCAATTGGCAATTAGGGACCATTTTCTCCCATTTGCCTACACCTCACCCTCGTGTATAAGGTTGTCCATCACCGAGGCAACCCATTTTGAAATCAAGACCATTTTAGTTGGCCATGAGGACCCTTACAAGCATTTAGATGACTTCTTGGAGATTTGCTCCAATGTCCAAATTTTGCACTTCACTGATGATGCCCTAAGGTTGAAGTTATTTCCTTTCTCACTTAAAAATAAAGCCAAATATTGGTTTAACACTTTACCAGCAGGTAGCATCACCGCTTAGGCTCAATTGCATCAAGAATTTAAAAAAAAAAATACTTTACCCTAGGCAAAACGAATCAAATTCGTCAAAGCCTCACTACTTTTCGTCAAAATGAGGGTGACACAATTTCACGAGGCATGGAAGAGACTTAATAACATAATTGGGAGTTGTCCACACCATAAGGTCCCTAAATGACAATTAGTCCCATGCTTTTATGATGGATTACATGAGAGTCATAGGTAGATGGTGGATGCCTCATGTGGAGGTACCTTTATGCTGAAAATTACTAAGGATGTTGGGTGGGATTTGTTTAAACAGCTAACTGAGAATCACAACAAATCAGGGTTTTTTCAACGTTTTTAAAATGCTGGCAAAAGTCATATAAAAGCTGGCAAAAGTATTTCCAAGTTTGCCAAAATGCCGGCGATACCGCTTTTAGAAATACTAAATGGCGTTTACAGAGCGCCGAGAATTTTTACCGGCGTTTTTATTAAACACCGTAAAATATTTTCCACGTCCAAACATCGGCAAGCCTTTCCCAGAGTTTTTCAAAACGCCAAGAATAGTCCCGATATTTTTAAATTCATTCACCACAATTTAGCTAGTGTTTTTTTTTTTTTTTCAATTTCTCCACTGTTAACCAACAATTTATATTCAAATACGAGATCTATGACATAAAAACATCTCAAATTTATTCACCACAATTTCTCAATTTGCGAAATACGTTCGGAGATATATCTAATATCATGAGACAATCAAACATGAACCATATAATATAACTCCAAATCTCTGCAATACATCCACTCAAAAGTTTCTCAGAATTTAGAACACATATATCAAGCCAAAAGAACATAATCGATAAACATAGAACACTAAGTGAGCTACCAGTTGATACCGCAATCTTCAACGTGGATGAACCTGAAATCAAACAACACAACCAAATTTAGAGTACGCCACATATACTAAGAAGTTCAAAAGGTCTAAAATTTTATATGCATATATATACTAGTCAAAAATTACCTTGCGTTATCAAGCTCAATTTGAATCTTTTTGCAATCTTTTTTTCTTCTTTTGAATTTGATTGAATTGAAAAGAAAACATGAAAAAGATACATCACGTATAAGGTTTACATATGCTAACCTCGATCAAAACACTAAACTAACCTAAAACTAGTGCCAAGTCACCTGTGTACGAATAAGTGTGCAACTTATTCATCCACAACTCTCCAAATAAAAAGATTTTGCAATTTTTGCCAAGTCACCTGTGTAGTTTGGGAAACGATTTGAAGCATGATGCCAATTGGCCTTAGTTGCAGCTACATATCACTTTTGGGGAGAAATAAATAATAGTCAATGAATTTAAGTTACTAAAAAATTAAATGAATGTAGGGGAAAATAATTCCGTTTATACTTAAAAAAATAAAAATGTAGCTTTTGTATTAACAAGCAATGTCATGGAGTTACTTATCTACAAGTCTACTAAAAAGTTCATCTTGTTAAACGCTATGTTGACAAACTCCCCCAGTATACGTTAACAAAAACCTAATTCCAAATAAATAAACTAATCTAAGTACTTTGTCCCTTATGAGGTACTGGCCTGTTTTTAACTTTCTAAATATCCTTTGAAGATAAACCCCTTCAAACAAACAACAAACATACTTTCTTATGGGTTTCAAAAAGGTGAGCAATTCTCTTGAACCCCAAACTAGGAAATTTCAAAATCTTTTCACATGTTTTTGTCCTATGTGTTGGAGTGAGGCATGGGTTTCAAAAAGCTCCTTCATTCTGCATATGCCATTGTTTTTGGGCACCCAAATCATGAAGAAATTGCCCAAGAAGGAGCTAAGAGCTTGAAACTTCCAATGAAGAGCAGGTCGATAATGAGATGGAGACTAGTATGGAGATGTGTCCTTCAGGGTTCCAAATGCCTCTCCATTACCGTCGCTACAAGAAGGGGGATTATGAGAAGATCGAGGAGTGGAAGTGGACATGCTGCTTAAAGAGTATGGTTTAAGCTTTAAAGGGACCCTAGATGAGATGGAATTAGTAACAACGTTAGCCAATTCACCAGTGGATCCATCCCTGCAGTTGTCAGGCTGCTGCTGATGTAACAATGTTCAATTTATGTACCTGGCTCAGGCCACACTTAATCATAATAAGATAGGCCTTTGATACAAGAGCAAAATTGACATTAGAAGAACACTTAAAATTGACACCAAACAATGAAAAACAAGGACATCGTAACAGAACTCTGCCTATGTTATGTCTCCTTTCAACCTATTGAAAGCAGAAAGAGAAAATACGCAAATTCACACAAGAACAAATACTTCCTAACCAATTATTTCCTTCTATTTCATCAATCAGCTAAATATGGCCTTAGTATATCATTTGCTATCTATCGCAATGACGATGTAAGAAAGAAAATTAGTTCAAATCAAAATTTTGATTGCTGTTCCATATAAGCCCAACTAAACAAACTAATGATGCTTTTCTCAGATAAGAAAACCACATACTCAAACCTTGTGAAATTACTTTGGCAGAAGTGCCTATAACTGCAAGATGAAGATTTGTATTGCTTGTTGAAGTTCCCTCTATCTATGGAGGTCTCCACAATGATTCACCTCTATGAAGACTCTGTTTACAATAATGGAAATCGTTAGATTCCATATATCCAAGAATCAATCAACTGTTGTCCCAGTACCAATCATGCATGAATAAAAGAGGGTTGTTTCAAACATCAACTCGCCTTATGTACTTATACAGCAAATTATAAAGCATGAATCAAAACACTAAGTGTATGGATTCGCAAATTATAAAGCATGAATCAAAACACTAAGTGTATGGATTTGCAAATAATAGAGCATGAAGTTCACTCTTGCTAAGGAGGTCTCCAAAAAATGTCTCTATTCTACTTCCAATTTCAACATCATTATATGAAAAATCCCTTCTTCAAAGAGGGGGGCGGGAGAGAGAGAGAGAGAGAGAGAGAGAGAGAGAGAGAGAGAGAGAGAGAGAGAGAGAGAGAGAGAGAGAGAACAGAAGAGACAGAGATCAATTGAGAGAGAGAGAGAGAACGGGAGAGATAGAGTGAGACTGAGAGAGAGGTAACAGGAGAGAGGGACCGAAAGCGAGAGAGAGAACGAGAGAGAGAGACATACCTGATCGATGGAATGGTCAAGTAGAAGATCGAACACGGAGCAGCAGCAGAGAATGTGAATGGAGCTAGGGCTTGGAACATACGGGGAATAAGGGGGGAAATGGGAGGGAGTTGGGAAATAGGGAAAACTAAAGCTATTCCTGGAATTTCTTAAAAAACGCAATGAAGAAAGTGTAGGTAAAAGTCTGATCTGTTGTAGTGCTTCATCCTCTTGTATTGAGAGCACAAGTTCCACATCTGCGAGATAGAAAGGCCTTTATTAGGTGGGCCAATCTAAGGGCCTATCCTCGAAAGTAGATGCTTTGAGTCGTAAGTTTGATGTTTTCCTATCTTTAGGTCAAGGTCCATCATATTCTTCTACTCCACCTACTATGGTAGAGGTTTTTCAATTGTGCTCTAGTCCGGGCCATTATGTGAATGAGTGCCATTTGGCATCTCAATTTTCGGAGTTTGTTTAGGAGCAAGTGCACACAATGAAAGGATTTGGTAGGCCATTGAATGACCCCTTCTCAAGCACTTATAACCCTGGCTGGAAAAACCATCTTAACTTTGTATGGCAAAAACCAAGGCAAGGGCAACTTTTTGCCCTAGCATCAAGGCCTTCGTATTCTAATACTTTTAATCATCAGGCTTACCATGCTCCTCCTGCACCACAATAATACCAACAACCTCTTGCTCATCCGTCGTCCTTCCAGATTACACCATCATTTGGAGAGCATATAATGCAAGCCTTAGCTGAGCTAAAAGCCGATTCCCAACAGAGGAAAGTCGATTCACAACTACTTCACTCCCACTTTCAATCCATTTCCAAGATAGAGACCTAACTTGGTCAACTAGCTAATGCTCTCAACCATCGCGAGGAGGGGAGATTACCGAGTCAATCAGTAGTTAACTCATGAGGGATGCACCGACTTGACACTTCGCAAGTTCACAAACAAGTGAAGATAGTTGTGACCCTTAGAAATGGAAGGGAAGTAGAGACCCGACCTAAGGAGGTCAAAGCGAAAGAGAAAGGATCTCCATCTATCATTGAGGGGTCTAAAGTTGGTAACAAATCAAAAGAAAAGGAGCCAACTCTCAAGTCCACGTTTGATCAAGGGCCAACTGAGATCCCATCTTATATCCCAAAGGCACCTTTTTCGACTTGTCTTAATGCACCTTCGCGCTTTAAGGGAGTGTCCGTAGATAACATCATGGAGGTGTTTAAGCAAGTCAAGATCAACCCCCAGTTGCTCGATGCTATCCAGCAGATTTCTTCATATGCCAAGTTTCTCAAAGACTTGTGCACTCACAAGCGGAAAGCTCGAGCTAAATTTCTTGTACCAATTCCCCTTCCTCACCAAGTTAGCTCTGTTCTTCAATCAAACATTGCCCTGAAGCTTTCCGATCTGGGAGCACCCACAATATCTTATATCATTGGAAATTACTATATAAGTAAGGCACTCTTAGATTTAGGGGCGAATATCAATCTTTTACCGTACTCGGTGTATGAAGAGTTGGGGCTTGGTGAGCTAAAGCCCACATAAGTTACTCTGCTGTTGGTGGATCGTATTGTTAAAGCCCCACCTGGCATGTTAGAAGATGTTCTTGTCAAGGTGAATAATTTCTACTTCCTCGCTAATTTCATTGTCCTTGACACAAAACCGGTCCACCCCACAACCCTTAAATCTCAAATGCTCATCATCTTAGGGCGCCCATTTTTAGCCACGACCAATGCACATATTGTTGTGAGAAGTGGGAATGGAGGTATCCTTTGGCAATATGAAATTGAGTTTGAATAAGTACTCAGCTGGCCGATTGTTTCACAAGGAGGAAGATTGTTTATCAGTCGACGTCGTTCATGAGTTGGTGGAATAGGCATTGCCATACATTTTAGCCGAGGATCCTCTTAAGGCATGTATTGCCCATTTCAATTTTGAGGAGTTTGACATTGACCAATAAATTGCTACGGTCAATTCTTTGTTAGACATCGCACCTTTGATGGACCAATCCAAGTGGCAACCTCCTTTTGAGCCACTGCCTTCATTGTTGAGCACTCTGGCTCTTCCCTCTATAGAAGCTCCACCGAAACTTGAGTTGAAGCCTCTCCCAACTACACTCAAGTATGGTTTTCCCTCGCTGATACCCTACCCATGATTATTGCTTCTGAACTTTCTGTTGTGCATGAGGGTCAACTTTTTGATGTGCTTAAAGAGCACATGGGAGCAATAGGGTGGTCGGTGGCAAACTTTAAGGGTATTGATCCCTCCATTTGCATGCACCACATCAATTGCGAAGAGTATGTGAAACCTTCTAGAGAAATGCAAAGGAGGTTCAACCCTAATATGAAAGAGGTAGTTATGAATGAGGTGGTTAAATTGCTAGATGCGGGTATCATATACCCCATCTCTAATAGCAAGTGGGTGAGCCCCACACAAGTGGTGCCCAAGAAGTTAGGCATTACTGTGGTTGATAATGAGAAGAGTGAGCTTGTGCCCACATGCACGACGATTGATTGGCTTGTATATTGATTATAGAAAGCTCAATTCTATGACTAGGAAAGATCATTTTACACTCCCATTCATTGATCAAATCCTAGAGTTGGCAGACCAAAACTATTATTGTTTTCTGGATGGCTATTCCAGATACAACCAAGTGGCTGTCAACCCAGCTAATCAAGAAAAGATAACATTCACCTGTCCCTACGGTACTTATGCTTATCGGTGCATGCCTTTCGGCTTGTGCAATGCACCCGCAGCCTTTCAAAGGTGCATGATGGCTATCTTCTATGATATGGTGGAAACGTTTCTAGAAGTCTTCATGGATGACTTCTCAGCCTTTGGAAACTCCTTTGAGTCATGTCTTCAAAATCTTACAAAAGTGCTTCAACGTTGTAAGGAGACTAATTTGGTCCTCAGATGGGGAAAGAGCCACTTCATGGTTCAGGAGTGGATTGTTTTGGGACATGTCGTGTCCAAGAGGGAGATTGAAGTCGATAAGGCAAAAGTTGACTTAATTTCTAGACTTTCTCCACCCTCGGTATTCAAGCAAATTTGATCATTTGTTAGGACATGCAGGGTTTTATAGATGTTTCATCAAGGATTTCTCCAAAATCGCCAAACCCTTGTGTGATCTCTTGGCTAAGGACGCCTCTTTCGTTTTTAATGAGGCTTGTAAGGGAGCTTTTGAGAAGCTCCGTGAGGCATTATCCACTATACCTATAAAGCAGTCTCCTGACTGGTCATTGCCCTTTGAAATTATTTGTGATGCATCCGACTATGTAGTCAGTACTGTTTTGGGCCAGCGGGTTGACAAGGCTCCTCGCGCTATCTATTACGGTAGTAAGACCTTCTCTGGTGCACAACTAAATTATACCACTATAGAGAAGGAATTACTTGTTATGGTCTTGTAACTTGACAAGTTCCGGTCCTATCTCTTATGCCTTAAAAGAGTGGGAAGCAATAAATTGACGTTTGATTGCTGTTGTGCGTCTTCTGATATACCCAACGCTGAACATTTCCTTGACTGTTAATCTTCCCTTTCTTGGGGGTTAAAAGGTTTATGTCAAGCTACTAATGTTGTTTGCTTGTTTCTGTGGCCATGAGCCTTTTTTCTTGCTTGGATCTCCTGTTGCATGCATTTGCATGCGCACTTGCAGGTTTGTGCATCTGTGCTTTGATTGTTTGAGTTGGCTACATGGGTTTCATGTTTGCATAGGCATGTCACGCATGTTTTTGTGTACTCTGTTTAGTTTCTCTGAAAAAGCCATTTTTGGTGATCTTTCTTTTTTTTTCCCTCCGTACTTTTTAGATGCTCTAAGTCTAGATGCACTGAACTTGTAAATCTTGAAATCTTGATTTATCAGAAGTTCATCTAAAGACAAGAAAGTTACCTTTTGGTGAAAATGATTGTCTTCTGTCTTTAATGTTTTTTTTTTTCAGATTCAGTCCACTTTTTAGAATTCCAAATATCCTCTGGTTAAGAGGAAACACAAGTGCAGAATAGTTAATTTAAGTGTGGAAACAAAGTTAAAGATGATCTCAAAATGAGCTGGCTTTTTAACATATCCCAAACGATGGTTGCTTGTAAGCCGTGATGCATGTGTCTTGCATATGTGAAATTCATCACTTGTATGTATTCCCTTTGCCTCTGAGCATACTTATAAAGCTAATGCCACATGTATTTATCTTGGCACAAGGTTCATATTCATTGGGATGCTTAATTTATCTTCCCTAGCCCTTTAACACGTGTGTAGGGTGGGAGTAACAGTTTGCTAATTTTTGCTTTGTAGGTTACCAATTTGCTGGACCTGTTGCTTCCCACCAACTTTTTATCTTCCAAAATTGTGTTACTCCTTTTGGGGACATTTCTATTTTATCAGTTCAATTAATGACGAGACAGTTAATTTACTGCTCAACACTAACCTAAATTGTACCACTTGGATAGAATGGTTTAGGTGTTAATGTTGCTTCCTCGAACCGGGTCCAGATGTCTGTGTGTATATATGGACTGATGCTGTATTTGGTTAAATTGTGTGGTACAGATCTGAGGTTGATCGTTTGACAAAACTGCTGCGTTAAAAAACTATTGATTTACCTAATAATGGGAATGACCACAGATTGGGTGAAATAAATGTTCCACAGCCGGTGTCTGCATATGAAGTACGACAAAATATTTCTATTAGCCGAATGCAGGACAATATAATGGAGACCCACCGATTTGATAGGCACATTTCAACTCCCTTGATCAGTTCACAAGTATGTTAACATGCTTTTTCTATCTTTTTAACAGTTCCGTGAATGTTTGCTTTATTCCTGTGACAGCATTTGTTTCAGTTTCTAAAGTTATATGGCTGCAATATGGGACTCGACTTCACTTTTATAAGATCAAATTGTCTTCAGGTCAGTGAACAAGCTTTTGCATCACCTGCTGAGCTCACAAAAGCATACATGGGTAGTAAGACTTCGAAAGTGTCTTCATCTATGTTAGGCTTGCGCAGCCAAGCATCGAGGAAAAATGCAAATCTGCTGGATAACGTGTCCTATCCCCCAAAGATGCCTTTTCATGTTGGAATTCCTGAAAATGGTTCTACGAACCCAAGATACCGAGGCAAATCGGCTGTATATACCATGGCTCGTACGCCGAATTTGAAGTTTAATCCAACTGCTACCCAAAAGGTTTAGCTGCTGGCCAATATGTTTCTGCCATATTAATTTATTTTGTTTCCTAGGTTTAAAACTTGTCTGTCTTGCTCAATTTTCAGGGTTCCACTTCCGCGCATGATAGTTATGGCGGACCATCTGCATCACCATCTCTGTATGTGCGGGAGCATGATGCACAATTTGGGTCTAAGCAATTGGTAATTTTCGAGGAGATTATGAAACTGCCATGTCTTTGCTTGAAGTATGAGTGATATATTTCTCATTCAGATTCTTTTTTCTTTCAGGCTCTAAAACGTAGGAGTTCTGCATTAGAAGGTGATACTAGTTCTATTACTCCCATACACAGACTTCGGCAGAAAACTACTCTTTCAACTCCACAAAATTTGAGCTTGCCGGTAAATAGAATATGCAGACTTCGGCAGAAAACTACTCTTTCAACTCCACAAAATTTGAGCTTGCCGGTAAATAGAAGTCCCCGACCGCCTATATCTTCAACCCGAAAACCGTTTCCCGTAGAAGAACCTAATTATAGAACCTTGCATCCATTTGGAGAAAGTAGGTATAACATCCCTAGCACAAGTTATACTCCCCCTCCTTCTAAGTCCAGTGAGATGGCTACAAGAATATTACAGCAGCTTGAAAATTCGGTTCCAAAGGAGAAATCATCAAAAGGAAAGGTTGTTACTGGAATGTACAAATCACCCAGTCAATTGACGCCAAGTATGCTACGAGGACAGGCTCTTCGAAGCCTAGAGGATGTGGATTCATCAAAGATTTTGCAGAACGCCCTAGAGAGTCATAAGTTGGACGAATTGTGCAACATCTCTCTACTTTATGCTCGTCATACTACCTCTCAAAAGCAAGACAAACTCGAAGTAAATGGCCCAAAAGAGATTATTGTTTCTCGCGCGACAGTGGCTCCTGCCATAATCAGGGAAGCTGCGGTTTCAGATAAAGATGCCCGTGTTAACACTGAAGATTCAGTTTTCACACCGCCGCTCAGTCAACCTCCTCAAAAGAAACGGGCTTTTCAGATGAGTGTGCATGAGGTTGGTGGTGTCTCATTTTTTTGTCCATCTACTCTCAAAGATTTTTTTTAATTTTTTTTTTTAGACGAGGAAGGGAAGCAACTGCTAGCGGGAGTTCAATGAGAGGACCTCTGGGCTTACATTGATCATAGTGACAACATTAATCGGCTAGGCTAATCTTAAAGTCTTACTCAGTCAATCCACTGACTTCTCTCTTCTTCTTTTTCTGATGTTTCTTATGAACCACTCACGCCATTGATTATTGTTCTAATGTAAGTTGAAGCCATGCAATTAGAGCTTTAGCTTATGTTTCTACTAATTGTAGACCTTGACTTTAACTGGAGGGTAAATCTTCATAGTTTACTGGTGACCAAGAAGAGTTGCATTTCACGTAACAATGACTCCAAGTTATGATGGTGCTCATCAGAGCTACACTTCTATACTTAGCCTCCTTGTTCTTGTTGATGCGCTGTTATAGATAGCTTGCAAGCCTGTCATTCCTTCCAGATTTTTGGTCCTTTGCTTAGTCATCCCCTCTTCGAGCCTCTACTGAATTTGGCTGACTTCGCCCTGTAATCAAACTTTAGTTTCACCTCGATATTGTGTGCGCGAAATAAATTTGTATTTTTGGGATTTCTTTGCTTGTTTCATTTATATGGCTTTTATAGTATGCAACAAATTAATCCTTTTCGTTTTCTCATGAAGGATTTTCTGGACCTGGATGATGAGATTCAGTTGAGTGAAACTACATCTACGCCATTGTCTCAGGAGAAAGTAAGACAAGAGAACGTTGCGGTGGAGAGCAAAATTGCATGTAATGAAGCACTGATGGTGAACAAAACTTCAACATTGTCTGAAATCAAACCACCTGATGGTCCTCTAATAAAGAATTCAGCTGAGTTAGGAACTTCTGATGCGCCTGTGGCTGTTGAGAAAACCACCATATTTACTTTCAATACTGTGCCTGCTTCCAGCACAACTTTTCGGCCAGTTGTGGAAACTGTTCAATCAACCTCAGCATTTGATGCGACTGTTCCACTTAAAGAATCAAATTCAACTCCTGCTCTTTTTAGCGCTGGCTATGAAAGTGTCGATAATGTTCCCTTACTCCCGCTTTCTTCTTCATCGGCTGTCAGTGAATCTCTAGGCCTACATTCTAATGCTCCATTGGAATCAAAGCGTTCAAACAGGTTAGTATCTTGTTCATTGCTTGGCGGTGATGACTCGTATCTGTGTTTAACAAAAATTTCCCCCCCAATTTTAACACCCCTACGTGGCTCTCTTGTCAAACTTGTATGGCGTGAATGGTAAGGTTTACATGCAGTCTTAGAGGTCTGTCGATGTGGAATACTTAAAAATGGACTGTAATTTTACAAAACCTCTGACTTGTGGAGAAATGGAAATCTTAAAGTGTGCATTTATTTAGTCACTGTTGGGAGGTGGGGTTTGAGGTTGAAAGCAACAATGGTCCTGTATGAGCGTGGCAGAGTAGGATGCTGTCTCTGTGTTCGTATGTGTTTTTACTACGTCTCTTGTACATAGTATCGTATCTTCACCCTTGTTGCTGTTTGGTCAATTTTATAGTCTTCTAAATCTATAGCAAAGTACCACACGTGTGCAGAATATTATGTTGTACATATTGGACATAGCTTTTTGACGTGTTAGTGTGGTTTTGTAGGATTTGGTGCATGAGGGTGGACAATTGCCGAGAGAAGAAAATTGTTGTGTGGCTTCAAACCTTGAGGAACATTGTTGAGCAATATCCATGGGCTTAAATAACAAGAACTACAGTGAAATGATTTAACACCCTTGGGAATCTCCTTCAAATCTGTTGGTTTATCTGGTTATGTCTAAATCTGCTAATTTATATAGTTCTATTTACTCTAATTCGACTAGTGTATGTTATCCCAAGTTGAATTAATGAGAAATAGGTCCGTATCTCCAGTTTCTAGAATAAACAGAAGAGATCTTAAATTTCACTACTTGCATGTCAAGTTCGATAGGAAATGCATCCTACTTCGAACTTGATGGTCTCCATATGCAATTTCTGTTTGAATGAATCCATGATCCACAATTTGATATGGAGGGTAAAATGCCTTGTATTTTTAGATATGGTTATGCAAATACTTGGAGATTATCTGCTTTAAGGTGATACAGCACTACTGTTGCTTTGACCTACCTTCTGTAACATTGTTTATTGAACCCACTATTGATGGTTAAAATCTTAACTTGGAAGTTGCTCCTTTGAAATGAGAGAAAATTGCACACGTTTTTTTTGCCCAAACTTTTCGAGTAACTTCATGGCCAAAAAGACGGATTCTTTTGGACGTGAGAGCACTGAATGTGATGCAGATTATCTATATGATAGCTGCGGGGATATATGAAACACAGCATGGTTTGAGAATTGTTGAATTGGGTGTTAATGTGAGTTTTTTTTATAATAATAAAGCTTTTCCACAAACTAATTAGTAAAGTAGGGCACTATTCAAACAATTCATAAAAATAGGGCAAAACACAAATCCTATTTGCGTTTTATAATGACATGGCACCATCGTTCCAGCGTGGAAAGTTGTACGCAAATATAGATTGCGCATTACATGTACACACTTTTAATTTGTGTTTTGTTGGTGTAAGAGGGTTGATTTTCTCAATTAGGACGGAAAGTCAATAACTCACTATCCTGCTGAAACCAATCTCTCAATATGGGTGGACCTGTGATTTGCAAAACAAGAATCCGTCAAAGAGCCCTCTGCCGCTGTGGCAGGAAGACACTCCGATGATTAAGTCAGGAAAAAGCTCACAAGAATTATAACTCAAGCTAATATTCTCTATTAGCAAGCGAAACTATGCACTACTTAGAAGGTACCTCTTTTTGTTGATCTCGAGCTTTATTTATAGACTTTCTCTGTAGTCCTAATTCTCTTAGGACTCTAATTTGAGTGAAGTGCCTTCTGATTGGCCACTAATGAGATAACCCTCTGTCCAGTAGTTATCTTCTATCATTAGAGTTCTATTTAATTAATACTTCTCATATTAATTAAATTGGCTGTGGATTTCTCATCCATATCTGTTTGAACTGAATCCCGACTTATCCGGGATTCTGTCTTATCTTGGAAAAATGGTTGCTCATTGCCTTTCTCGGCTGCCCGTAGTTCGGTCCGACCTTATCTGTTCGGCAAGACATGGATCCGCCTTTCTAAGGTCGGCACCGCTCAATACTTGGTTCTGTTATCCTGATTTGCGTGTGGTCGGCGCTCCTCGTATCGGCCACTATCTCACGTGATCGGCACGTGCTTCTGGATATGTTATCCGGTCTCGGCCGAACTCCGACTTTATTCGGGGGGGTTAAATGTATTTTCTCAATTACATTTTACCCCTGTCAATTGCCCCCTAGCTTCGGCTGCTTCGAACCGACCTGGCGGAGTAGCCGAGGCTATAAAGCGTACTCATGATGGGTTCTGTATCGATCCCAAGGGACTTTCATCCGTATCTGGTCCGTCTGAAGCGTGCTCTGTCTTTCAATAAATGCGATGTGGTTGGTTTGCGCCTTTAAGGAAAAATGTGCTTTTCCGCGCGTGTCTGACGCATCGTTTCAATATCACTCCTGTGATTCATTGATTGGTCCAGGGGTAAAGGATCTGACGGTTGGGGTTTCATAACGTACGGCATAACAGATTCCTCCGCCCAAAATCCTATAAATTGACCCCTTCTTTTTTCATTTCTCTTTTCTTGGTTCCTTGCTATTGTTCTTTCCACCATCTTCTGTAAGTTGTCCCCTATAGAACTCGTCACTTTTTTTTCTTTCCTGTTCGTGCTTCTTCCCTATTTATCCTCTAAATATGGGAATTTTTCGTAAGCACTTCGCCTCTCCGGGGCGGATAGTAGAGTTTCGTAGGCATTGCAACATTCCCGATGATGTAGTAGTAGAAATCAACAAGCCTGACACTCATCCTGAAATTCGGGATGAGGACTCCATCCACATCCCCCTTATGGCTATCACCGAGGGTGGGGTTAGGTTCCCTCTCCACCCTTTACTCCGTAGGGTTCTGTCCTGGTATACGCTGAACCCTATGCAGATATCCATAAATACATACCGCATCATAATGGGCACAGTTCGTTTGAACGAACTGTGCAACAACAACTTAGGCCTTTGGGATATAAACTATAACTATGATATGGTTTATAATAAAGATGAGAAGTGGTATCTCAAATCACGTAGGGGCCGAGAAAAGATAGTGACGCATCTCGTCGATTCGAATAGGGGGAACGACGATGACTTCCTGATCGTCTCGGGAAATTGGGAGTTTTCTCCTGATGAACCCGAGCACACGAGGATCCCTGTCACCCCGCAGTTTCGGGCAACCCCGTTAGTCCCCTATTCTCTTTTGTTTCTGATTTCTGACTTTTGCCGATCTAAAGCATCTAACACTTTTTGTCTGTTTCTTACAGCTGCTAACGCAAACCGAGGTCGGCAACTGGTTGCTACCAATCCTGAGGATCTGAAGAAGGTGCTACGTTACAAGGGCGTCGAAGGGCAGGTAAAGCCGAGATCTGCCGAAGTGCTGCTGCGGTATAACCCGACCTACAAGGGTTATATCAAAGACAGAGCCTACGTCGCCGAGGTAGTTGCTGAGACTTCTTTGGTTGCTGTTCCCGAAGGCATACCCCTTCCATATCTCAGGGAGCCGGGTCGAGTGACTGTTGCTGCCGTAGCTGAGTCCTCGAGATCTTCCTTTTCATCATCCACCGACCGGACGCAGTCTCCAACTCGGATTGCCTAGAACACTGAGGACGAGGAGGAGATAGACGCCGAAATCATGTCGCGAAACCCCAACATGCCGAATCTGAAAGAGCTGATGAAGCAAAAAGCTAAGGTTTCTGCCAACGCGAAGAAAAAGCCGACTCCAATTGAGGCGAAGAAGCCTTCTGGGGTCGCTCTGGCTAAAAGGAAACCTGAAGAGGGTGAGAACCTGGCAAGTCTCAACCCTACTGATGCCGAAACTGCCCAAGTCGACTCCAAAAGAGGGAGGCTGGTGAAGGCACACGATGCTGGTCCTTCAAAGGCGAAGGGAAAATCTAAGGTCTCCAAGAAGGCCGAAACCTGGGCACCGTCGTTGCTGATAGACGGTGTCACCCCCATCACGGCTGCCGACACGGCTGGAGATCTGGGGACTGCCACGGCTCTTGCCGGGGCCCTGATGCTGCCAAGGGACATTGAGCCCTATTCTGGCTCTGAAGATCACGCCATGCTTCGGACAGTGATCGCACATAACATATTTGTAAGTCTTTCATTTCGGTAAGTGTCTTCTATGAATTATACTATTTTTGTTCTAACATTGCCTTTGATGATGCAGTCGATCCAGAAGACCATGCTCTATCTCGGGCAGAGCGAAGAGCGGGAGGCAAAGCTGAATGTTGCCGAATCCGAGGTGAGAGAATTCAAGCTTAAGTTCTCCACCGCTCAGGACGAGGCTGACGGCTACAAAAAGAAGGCTTATGAGATAGCCAAGAAGGCCGAGTCCCTCGATCATCTCCTGACCGAGGAGAAGAAGAAGACCGCCGAGCTGACTGCCGAGCTGACTGCTCTGAAGATCAAGCATGCTGAGGAAATGGATGAGGCAAAAAGCAAGGCTCAACAGCTCGGCATGGGTGAGGCAGCCGAGGACTTCCTCAACAACCAGATTCCCGACCTGCAGGAGGAGTTCCTGGCTACTGGATGGAAGGCTGCCTTGAAGGCTTGTAATGTTGCTGCAGACTCACCTCTGTTCAGGGAGATTCCTCACTCTTCTGAATTAGGTGATGAAGAGGGGCCACATGCCGAAGAGGCAGCACATGCCTGGGCCGAGCTTCCTGAAGGCGGCGTCACCGATCTGACGGCCAATGACCAGGAGGACACTGGCATCGGAGGATCTGTTGCTGAGGAGGGCCGAGTCGAGCAAGACCATGTTGACATCGTCTGAAGGACGTCTAATGTTTTGTCTGTTTTCTTGTCTTTTACACATGTAGTAGTAAGAAGTTTGTTCCTCAATTCTGCACTTTATCCTTTGTAATTCGCACGGAAATCAAATAGAAAACTTGGTCTTCTCATCGGCAACTCTTGTCTCCATGTTTGCTTTGCATTTTTGTCTTGAATGAAGTCGGGAATCATTGCTCTGAAACACTTCTTCATGCAAACTTTAAAAATTCTTTTAAAACATGAACTTTTCTCAAGTATGCTCGGGTGTTCACTCTTTTACTTAGAGTTGAATAATTTCAGACTTTTCTCAAATCTGCTCGGATGTTTAACCTGTAATGTAGGACTAAACACATACTTTTCTCAAGTATGTTCGGGTGTTCGAACTTTTCTCAAGTGTTGAACATTTCTAAGACTTTTCTCAAGTATGTTCGGCTGTTTAACCTGTAATTTAGGATTAAACACATAATTTTCTCAAGTATGTTCGGGAGTTCGAACTTTTCTCAAGTGTTGAACATTTCTACTGTTCGGCTGTTTAGCCGGATTAACCACATACTTTTCTCAAGTATGTTCGGGAATTCGAACTTTTCTCAAGTGTTGAACATTTCGAAGACTTTTCTCAAGTCTGTTCAGCTGTTTAGCCTATAATTTAGGATTAAACACATACTTTTTTCAAGTATGTTCCAGAGTTCGAACTTTTCTCAAGTGTTGAACATTTCTAAGACTTTTCTTAAGTCTGTTCGGCTGTTTAACCTGTAATTTAGGATTAAACACATATTTTTCTCAAGTATGTTCGAGTGTTCGAACTTTCTCAAGTGTCGAACATTTCTAAGACTTTTCTCAAGTCTGTTCGGCTGTTTAGCCGGATTAACCACATACTTTTCTCAAGTATGTTCGGGAGTTCAAACTTTTTTCAAGTGTTGAACATTCTCAGGCTTTTCTTAAGTCTGTTCGGCTGTTTAGCCGGATTAAACACATACTTTTCTCAAGTACGTTCGGGAGTTCAAACTTTTCTCAAGTGTTGAACATTTGCAGACTTTTCTCAAGTCTGTTCGGCTGTTTAGCCTGTAGTTGCATACTTTTCTCAAGTATGTTCTGAAGTTCACACTTTTCTCAAGTGTTGAACTTTTCACATGCATTCTGATCTTGTATGTACTGGATTTGTCTTTCCCCCCCAGGAAGGTAGTACATGTGGCGACAACAGTAATAGCCTTTCTGAACATCGATTCTAAAACTAAAACTGGTACTTGTATTCATTGAAACTGTAATAAACATAAGTACTAAAAAAGGGAAATTACTGGTAAGCCGATGTGATAAGCCGATGTACAAGCACAAATACCTCGACAAGGAAAAAACTCATTTTATTTGCATTGCATACTCCTAAATTAAAAATATCCAAAAATTGCACAAGTTTATAGCCCAATAGTGATAAGCCGATGTTTTATTGCAACGGTTATCAAACCAACAGCAAAATTTTAACACTGTTATAAAAATTACCAAAACATTTGTCTTTCGCACTTTAGTGTTAAGGTAGAATCAAGAATAAATAGTCCAAACCATCAAAATCCAGCTTGTGTCAACAATAACTGGGAATCATGATTCTTCAGTTCTCAAATAAACTCTTCACACCTTGCAATTCAAATGATGTTTCATCTACCAAAAAACAAAAACACAAACAAAAAAAAAAACACAATAAAATGGTCTTAATTCTTAAACTATTGATGAATTAGGAGGAGTTAAAGCAACTCCTTCAAAATAAATATTGAGAAAAAACGTAGACCTAAAATAAACAATAAATTTGAGCATAAAACTCAAATTCGTTATAAAGGCGCCATTTTATACTTTAGACATTAGATCCAATAAAGTGCCAAACTGCGATAAAATATGCAAAATGATAACATGTCTATAGTTGGGCATTTTTTATCTTTTGGTGGGCCCGACATAGTCGGTTTTTGGCGGGTCATTATGTGGCAGTTTGGTCTGTAATGGATGATTACACACACACACACACACATATATATAATGCATAAAAAAAAATGTATGCAATCAAAACCCAATTAAAATAGTACAATAAATCTAAATGTGTGGAAGTTTTGATTAGAATGGATAATTGTCTAAAATTTCTAATAGTTTCAAAAATCCAGGTTCTTACATAATTTTATTATAAATGACAGAGAAAAAATTTGGTCCTTCCAAGTAGTGTACATGTACCTCTCGTATATAAAATACATATAGATAATAAAAAAATAACCAAACATGTGAATCAATGAAAATTATTTTAAAATATAATATATAACAATAATTACACAAATGAACCAAAGTGATAAGTCGGTAAAGAGTTGGGCATGATTTAATTGATCATATCTTTTGATGAGCGGCAGACACACCATTTTGTCTTTTCTTAATGGTGAAGGAAGGATCCGAGATTCTAATAGATGAACATATAAGCATTTAAATTTTCTTGACTTTGGCCAATTTTCTGTTTTTTGTCTTCATTTAAACTTTCTGCGCTTATTACTTTTGCGTTAATTTTTGTATACTATCATTTCATTTTGATGAGAGAAATCTAAAAGAAAGTTAAAATTATGACTAAAAGTTTTAAAAAATTCACTAAAAAAAACTAATAATTTTTAAAATTTGAAGCAAAATTAATAAATACAAAAAATTAGAAGCAATAATTTAAAAAAAAGTTAGATTAAATTCAAACAAAATTTTTATACTCTGACACTCTGAGTTATAAAAAATATATATATAATCTTTTAAACCTAGTGTGGAGGATAGGAAATTGTGAAGTTAAGTTAAATTCAAAGATAGAAAATTGTGAAGTTAAAGGAAAATCTTATCTTGCCACTAAAAATCCAAACGACATTCCATGCAAACTAACAGGGGGAATAAACAGTCTATTATTTTAAGAGGTCACTGTATTTTTTAAAATAACAAAAGATGTTCCCATACTTGTCAGGAACATTAGGAGAAGTCATTGCATTTTAGCCCAAAATTTATACATCTATTAATCATACGATTCACACCAATAGTACCTCATGATGAACAATATTTTTCACTAGAATAGCATACCTTAATCATAGATCATCTATATGTTTTTTATAGGTATTAATCATACGATTCACACCGTTGCTTTTTAGGAGGAAAAATAGTTTAACAATGATTTCTTTCAATCCCTAGCTAAAATTCAGAAAATAAAAATAAAAATAAATCAATCACTAGTATCTTTGTATTCATTCCTTACTGGGGGTAAAAATATGCACACTCTCTTTCTCTCTCCCATTTTGAAGAGAAAGGTAGCTGGTGGTGTTCATCACCTCAGCAACTTTTTAAAGAAATTCTCGACACTTCCACACCCTTAAGACTGAGTTCCCATCAAACTTTCTCTAATTCTTGGCATCACTCACCACTGAAGCCAAAACCCAAATATCTCCAAGTATTTGATGGTGTCGTTGTTTTTCTTCATCTTGGGCTCTTTTTCTAACGTTTTCGAACCTAACAAAATATGCAGTCCTTTTTCTTCATCTGGTTTTGGTGGGGCGTTCACAGAGATCCACAGTGTTCTTGTCCTTAGAGAGCAACGAGAAAAACCAAAGCAGCGTAATGTCATGGTCTATCAATATCATACCGTACAAGTACAAAACAGGTATTGGGCACAAAGTTCAAACCTCTTGGGTTGGAACTGGCCCGTGACAGGTGGTATCATGACCAATTCGATCTGATCCTTTGACTGATGTCACGCCAATTCCCCAATATTATAACGGTGTTGTTTGAGTTCGTAGCGGCACCACCCTCGTGTGTCGGATGGATGGGAGGTGACAACGTAACTCCACATAGTAGGCTAGTTTTCGAATTAAGCCTGGCTCACGACACCAAGTTTAGCCCTTTTTCTGCAGCAGGCTTCAGCCCAAGCTTAGAGATTTCATTGACAAACCTTAACAACCCACTTCTAGCTTATTCATTATACCTGACCTAGTATTTTGCCATAGTCGAGCATATCCTATCAGCTAACAAGCCGATACATTTGGGCTGAGCCTAGCATCGATAATAACTTATAAGTTTGTGACACCAAAGCTCACATCAAGTTTGGCCCAAACAACCTCGGGCCGAATAGGCTAGCTTGGGGCTTGCCAACCATTACCAACTTACCAGTAACATCACCAACCATTCTCACAAGAGGCCACGACTTGTAGGACAATCAACAAGGAATCTATACAGATAAAAAGTCCATTTGTCTTCACATGAAGATAATCAAGCCAAAGTTACAGTGTGTCAGTACATGACATAAAGATGACAGAAGGCCCAGACCAAAAAAAAAACACCACCACATGAATATAGGGAAATGGTCATCTTTATTCAAGAGAGTTATTTCCATCAGTACATGTATAGACAACGAAGGGGGAGGGAAAATGCAGGAGAAGGCTAATAAGAACAAAATCTACGTAAATTTCTGTACCCACCAAAGACCAAACCTAATTCATTGAACCCTAACCCTAAATCCCACCACCCCTCAGATGATCTGTTAGACAAAGGACCTTGTTGTATTAGTAGTTTGTGTTACAAGCTTTGTTATGTTACAGATCACAAGTCTACACTCTAACCTTTGACAGACCTCCTACTTCTTTTCTTTACAAGTTAAGAAAGGAGATGGAAAATGGAAAACAGCACCATCACCAATAACATGTCAACTAATGCAATCCATGCAACTGTTTTCAACTAACCTAAGTTATTATGATCGACCAACAATTTGCAGGAAAACAAGTCTTGATCGAACACAAAGACAAACACTTATGAATTCAGCTTCGCCCATTCATACCGTCCAGAGAGGGGGGCGTCATTCACCGGATCAAAGTTATACCTGTAAAAGGATTCCATATAACCTCGTTCAGTTGTTAGGAAAAGAAAAGCTGTGCTATTTACTGTTAAAGTTAGAGGGACAGTTGTGGGACACAGGTTCTACTTTCCAATAAAATTAGTTTCCCACGAGTTTTAAAAAAAGAACCAATAATTTGCAAGAATCTCAATAATATGTTTCCTTAACTAGTTCCTCCACAATTGAATCGCCGTAATCTAATCCAAAGACTTCCATACGGCGATTTATTAACTACTGGGGTTGTATCACAATCAAGGAAAACAAAAAAACTGAGATGAGGAGAAAAATACTTCTCAATAAATTGCCTTTGTTGCTTTTGTTCTGCATCGACAAAGAACTCCTCCATTTCATTTGCAGTTGGTATGTGCCTTGGCATGGAATTCTGCAAGCTCCTGTTGGCTTCAGTAGAGGTGGTAGGCCTAGTACTAGAACCAGGGGTTCTGATGCTCTCTGGATCTCTTATCAAACTGCAAGGTGTGCTTTCCCTGGTGTTCCTGTCACATAGAAGATGTATTTGCCCCTACTGTCAACTAATGCAAGCAAGAGTACAGCATCCACACACACACACACACACACACACAGAACAATATACAATGCTACAATAAACAAACAGTCTCCCTTACCATGAAAACTGGCACTTAAAGTTTCTGCAATTGACATTGATATTCAAAGAAACTGATAGCAGCTTTCATGTGTTCCATCTCTGATCCCATTGCTCCAATTAATAATACAGGGCGGCCCACACAACTTAAAACAGGAAGAGTGCCCTAACAATAATCTATACTATTCAATTCAAAACACCATATTGACTTGATCCTTTCTCCTTATCTTTGTTTGCACTTTATACGTGCACATAATATTTCTGCATTACTAGGAAAAAAAACAATATTTTTATTACATAAGGTTAATAATGCAAGACCCGTAACTTTTTAGCAATTTTTTTCAATTAGCAATTTCAGCTGATCTGTATCTCAAGAACTAATCATAGAACTTACCCACAAAAGGAAAGCACTGATTGTAGAAACCTGACCCATAACTTTTTTGCAAATTTTCAATTAAGACTTTCATCTGAGCTCTATTTCAAGCACTAATCGTAGAACTCCCCCAAAAATGAAAGCACTAACTGTAGAAACCTTTCCCATGCATATGTAGCCTCAAATAAAGTAGAAGTTAACATAGTCACATGGTACCATAATGTTCCTCATACGAAAAATAAAAGTGACACCCTAAACTCGAAGAGTCAAAATATGTGTACATTGAAAGGCGTATAAGAAGCAAATACAATCACCGATGTTCTAGAAGGAAGAGCAAATAAAAAACTGACGATATACTCATTATGGTCACTATAAACAACAAAGAAGAGTAAACAGTACTTGAAATGGGGACCTGATATATTTGCAGAACTAACTCCATCTCAGGCTCAAAATAATTTTAAGAAACAACCAGAATTGAAAAAATTCATGCATAATGTCACAGAAAAACTAATATTTTTCAACTTATTTTCCGTCCACCGGATTGAGAAGTGATTGAGGGACAGAACTAAGAAATTTTAAGAAAACAAGCTGGTTTGAGTAAACAATGAATAGTCGCTAATAACTGAGAAAAGGAAATTAACCCGTTCATGGTATTCCAATAATTGAAATGTCACCTCAACCAAGTCAACCGTAGTTATGTAACATTGTGGACTGTTTCCTACCCGAAACTTTTCATCACCAGCCAAACAAGGCTGGGAAATGATAACTAGGTTGAGGAAAGTACTGTCACTTTATTCACATCGTCCCAATGAAGAAATGGGAAGGAAAAACAAAAAACCAGAAGATAATTGTTCACATCTCTAACCCACATGCAAATGACTAATCATTTCTTTCACCTTAAATTCTTGGACACAAAATATGTTTCACAATAGGGACTTAACTAACAGAAATGGAGCCTTTTAGCCAATAAACAACATGTTTTCAGAAACCAAACAGCCCATGAAGGCAGTCCCAAATAAAAGACCTAACCAACAAAACTAAGGGAATTTGAGAGCACAATGTCGAAAGCATACTAAATGAATTTTCCTTTCAGCCAACTGAATCCACCAATACATTTCCTGCCCTCAGAGATTCCAAAAGATAGTAAATTCAATAAATCTGTTTCTGTACTTTTCCCGGAATCAAACAGACCATGAACAGAACCATGGTTATCAACAACGAGCTGCAAAACCGTTTATCTAAAGAGTGGGGCAGGGATCCAGAATGAAGAAAACCCAATTTTCTACCCTCAAATTCTCCAAGCAATGGGCTTAAAATTCCATGTTTGTTCTTCCCCCTACTTTCTCAGCAACCAAATAGACCAAAGACAATCTTTTGAGGTAAAAAACAGGAAAAAGCACGGGGCATCAAATATCGAGACTTCCAACAACCAAAAAGACCAACTACATCGAAAACCCACCTCTCTGGGTTCAAATTCCAACAAATACTCCCCACAAATGTTTCAAATTTTGATTTTGTTTTCCCAAAAATTTCTCAGCAAACACGCAGGGCAGAAAATCCTTTTTGTGGAAAAAAAAAAAAAAAGGAATGATTAGCTAGGCATGAACTTCTAAGCACACAAACCACAACTAAATAGAAAACCCACCTCTCTCTACCTTCAAATTCCAACACATTTTCCCCAAAAGAAGCTTCAATTCCCTCATCAACACTGTTGCTGTTCTTTCCCATATTCTTCTCCTCTGTCTCCAAATGAATTTCCTCTTTGGTTATCGAATTAGGGTTAGGGTTGGGGTTGGAGTCGGGGTTAGGTAAACGAATTTCTCTGGGAATTTGCTTGTGTCTCTTTGAATCACTAAGTGGAGGTTTCTCGAGTCTCCGGCTCCGGAGCTGGAGATACGACCCCCCGCCGTTTGGATTTGTCGCCGATGATTTCTGGAGTCGCTGCAAAGCTAGGGTTTTTGCACGGGTACGGACCCCGAGAGAAGAGTCCATGAACGCCACCTCTCCTGCTGTCTTAGCCTTCTTCATGTATTTACCCATCTCTCTAATGTTTCATCAAGAGAGAGAGAGAAGAGGGGGTAGGTGTTGGAGGGAACAAACAGATGGCTAGACGAGGGAGAAAATCTAGAGAGGGGAGAACAGGTGGAAGAGAGATAGAGAGGGGGGAGAGAGAGAAGGGTTTCTGTTGTTGGTTATAGAGGGAGAGGGGAAAAGGGCGGTTTGCAGTTGTTGGTTAGAGAGAGAGAGAGATGGGACTGGGGAAAGGTGGGGTAGGCTGCAGTGTTGTACAACCTTTTGGAGAAGAAGAAGGGCAAGAGAGAGAGAGAGAGAGAGAGAGAGAGATGGGGTTGCCCGTTTCGGGCTTGTTAATTTTAATACAGTACTTTCTTAATTTTCTCACGGTATTTCCCGACCAAATTAAAGACAACTAGTCAGGTGTATTTTATTGTAATTTTGAGTCTTAACATTGATTTAACTCAAATATGGATATCCAAGCTTAAATGAATAGAATATGTTAAGTAAAAATATATTAACTCAATTTAATAGCGAAATTTAATTTAATGTTTTAAGTTTTCAATAAAAATAAAAATAAACTATTAGTAGTTATCTCTTATTTAATTAAAAATGTTGAACATGCTCATAAGAATTTTATGAAAAAATTATGTTTATTACATTACAGATCACCGCCACTAATCACCACACCTACCTGCCACTAATCACCACACTAACAAAATGTATGATATTGATTATTTAATTATCAAAATGGTCGTTGTCTTAGAACATAGCAGTATTCACTTTCACTAACCACCACAGTCACTAACTATCATCACCACCTCCCACTAACCACTATCGCCACCTACCACTGCACCAAATACCACCGCAACTAACTACCACTACCATATTGTCGACTATTGCTACTAACCACCACACTAACTATTACCGCCACTAGTCACCACACTAACCACTATCTTCACCCGCCAGTAACTACCATACTATGGAAATATATTGTAACGCTCCAAAAGTTGGCAATGTTAACTTAAATCCTTTTAATATTATTTTATTTTTTAAAACAATTATTAAAAGGAAAACTTCTTTATTGCAACTGAAACTTAAGTAAATACCAAGTCTGAAAGTAAAATGACTGAAATACCCTTCTGGTTTTACATCGTTTATTCCAAAATAAATTTAAAACAAGAGAGTAACTAGGGGTAAGGCAACCAGGTGAAGATTCTCCCGTCGGTGACCTTCGACTTCGTTTGCTCTATTGAATTCTTCACCTACATTTGGCATGTAATGCTAAGGACAGAGAAGTTGCATCAATGAATTTATAAAACTCAGTAGGAAGAACTATTCAAAATAAAACCCATAGGTAATTCACATACAACAAGAGGTATGACATAGTAACAGAATACATAAAATGAAGCATAATCAGGGTCTATTTGGCCAAAATTAACTTAATTACTTATTTTTTGTTTTTATTCAATTTTTTTCATTTGTTATTTTTACGTCATTTTTTGGTGATTATTGGTTCGTCTCAACGAAAAGAATCCAAAAAGTATAAAATTATGTCTAAATGTTAAAAAAAATTCACTAAGGACGCAAATAAGTCAACATAGACGCTGTTTTGGGTTTATTTTTTGTCTTTTCTAAATTTTTTTTAGTTTTTGGTCATAATTTTATACTTTTCTGAAATCTCTTGTTGAGACGAACCAACCGCCATAAAAAATTGATACAAAACAAAAAATTATAAAAAAAAATTTCACTAAATGACAAAAAAAAATAAGTCAATAAGTCAATAATTACCACAGTCTAAATGGACGCTCATGAGAATTTAATAACAGATGCTGATATGTCGAAAACTGTAAAACAACACTTACGAGTTTTATGTTCATTTTTTTTCATTTCTTTTAATTGGTACGAAGCCCCGGTGGGAATCAAACCCACATAAAACCCGACACGACAACCAGTGAAAATATAGCCCACATCAGGAATCGAGCCCGAAATAAAAGTGAAAAGAGAATCAAGCCACCAATCTACCTCGGGAATCTAACCTGGAACAAGAATAGATCCGGAGAATCTAACCCATGAAGACCATCTCAGGAATCTAACTCGGGAAAGGAACGAATACGAGAAACCTAACCCACGAAGACCGTCTCGGAAATCAAACTCGGAATAAAAGTGAAAGAAGAATTAAACCAACAATCCACCTCGGAATCTAACCCAGAACAGGAATGGATATAAAAAATCTAACCCATGGAAACCGTCTCGAAAATCTAACCCAAAAAATGAACGAATACGGAGAATCTAACCCGCGGAGTTCGTCTCAAGAATCTATCCTAGAACAACTCGAAAATCGAACCCGGAGAAACACAATGGCACGACGGCCTTCAACTCCGATTCTTTATCCTTCGTTAACATTATTACTTGTCTTTGGTATGCTTTCAAGCTTTTCTAAATAAATCGTAGTTGCAAAGCATGGACATGGCATCACTAAATTTTCCTAAAAAAAATAAATCATGTTTGCAAAATGCTTGAGAAGTGAACAACATGATTAATATGACATGGCATTTCCAATAATCTCAAAATGATTCACATTTGCAAACCAATATAATAATGGACTGTATGATATTTTTCTTCCACTTAACATCCTTAATAGTTCTAAAATAAATTAAATTTGCATGTCAAGGAATATATGGCCAGTATGATATTTTTTTACACATGTCATGCCCGATAGTTTTACTTTACAGATAGTACCATTGATTTTCTTATAATTTAAAGGAAAAATGATGATCACTCGTTCTTTAACCAACTCATTGGTGCTATAGTTTATGGATCATAGAAAATTAGATTTAAGGTATTTGTTCAACGTGAATTCCTTGATGTTTGTTTTTTTCCCTTCTCTGTGTCTGTCAAGCGCCGGATTTACTGGTTTCATAACTAACTTTTGGGCTTATAAGAATAGTCAGAGTATAGATCTAAAATCATACAAATTAATTCAACAAACACCAAATCTAAGGGTTGGAGATAAAATTCCCTACCTCGAATGTGTGGTTGGCAAAAAAAATTGAATTGGCAATAAATCCGATTATAATAGTGACCTCCTCCTTTCTGTAAGTTCTATCCCTCTGGTCTGCTGATTCCTACTGAACGTGAGGAAGAACGAGCAAACAGGAATGGATTTTTGAACACTGGAGCGAAATCGGCAAAATCTTCACCTCTCTCTCTCTCTCTCTCTCATTCTCACTGTACTCTTGCTTTCTTTCAAACTCACCCTATGAACTTTGAAATGCTGACAAAGAAAAAAAAAAAACCACTGACTCTCTTATAAAAGCCCTAGAGACATCAATCCCCATTAACCATTGTTAATTTTCCTAATTGCTGCCCAAAAGACAAAAAAAAGAAGAGATTTTCTTAACTCCAAGGATTTCCAACGTTTAAACAATTGAAAAGAGAAGATGGAAAGATAATCCTATGGTTCCCACCTCACAACATACTCAATTTCAGCCAACCATTATCAAAAGATCTTGAAATTTACATGATATGAACTAAGCAAAACGTTCGGAGTGATTGATTCTCATCATATCTTCCCTTTCCCATGTCGGCTCTACCAACTTTTGATGTCGCCAAAGAACTTTGACCAATTAATGGTCTTGCCCCTTAAGTTCCTTCCCCCATTCTCGAGAATCTGCACAGGCTTCTCGTCATAAGTTATGCCCTCATCCAGTTTGACATCCTCCCAATTCAAGATATGAATTGGTAGTGCCATGTACTTTTGCAGCATACACATATGAAAGACATTATGAACCTGATCAATCAGTGGTGGCAATGCTAGCCCATAAGCTACTTTGCCAATCCTCTCTGAAATTTTGAAAGGCCCAGTATACATTGGCATCAGTTTTCCTTTCTTACCAAATCGAGATATGCCCCTTCTCGGTTTGATCTTAAGGAACACATGATCTCTGACTTTGAAAGTCAATGGCCTTGTCCGTTTATCTGTATAGCGCTTATGTCGACTCTGCACTGTCAACAATCTCTGTTTCATAATTTTGACCTTTTCGGTAGTCTCTTGAACCAAATCGGTCCTAGAAGACTAGTCTTCCAACCTTGGTCCAACATATTGGAGATTGGCATGGTTGCCATATAGTGTCGCGTATGGCGCCATCTCAATGCTGACTTGGTAACTGTTATTGTAAGCGAACTCAACCAATGACAAGTGTCACTCCCAATAACCGTGGAAGTTCAGCATGCAAGCACTCAACATGTCCTTCAGCGTTTGAATAGTTTGTTTTGACTGACCATAAGTTTGAGGATGAAAATCGTGCTTAGATGAACATTGGTTCCCAAGGCCTTCTATAGACTTTGCCAAAACACTAACGTGAAACAGGAATCTCGATCTGATATTATCATGATTGGCACTTCATGCAACCGAACAATCTCCTTGATATAGAGTCGACTATAAGACTCCATTGTGTCTGACATTTTGACTAGCAAGAAATGTGCCGACTTGGTCAACTTGTTCACAATGACCCATATAGCATTATGATCCTATACTAATTTGGGTAACCCTATCATGAAATTCATTGTGATATGCTCCCATTTTCATCTTGGAATTGATAACGGTTAAAGTGTCCCTCCAGATTTCTAATGTTCTGCCTTCACTTGCTGACACGTCAAACATGTCGAGACAAATTTGGCAACATCCTTCTTCATCCCACTCCACCAGTACTATCTCTAGAGATCCTTGTATATCTTGTTGCCTCCCGGATGGACAGCAAAGATGGACTGGTGAAAAGCTTTCAGTACGGATTCTTTCAAAGTCTCAATGTCCGTCACAAATAACCTCGACCAGCACCTCAGACTTCCATCAATACCAATCTCCCAACTAGTTATAACCTTACCAGAAGTTATTCGATGCTTGATAAATGCTACCTCTTGATCAAATTCCTATACTAGAAGTATTTCTCAATGCAGCTCTGGCATAGCTATCAAAGCATTCAAGCTAGCACCTTCTGAACTCTCCATTAGTTGTAGGACGAACTCACTTACTGAGTCCATCATCTTCCACTCTCGTACAGCCGAACTTGTTACTATTGCTTCTGTCTTCCAGCTAAGTGCATCAGCTAACACATTGGTATTGCCCGGATGATAAGATAGAGTGAACTTGTAATCTTGTAGGTACTCTAACC
The DNA here is from genome assembly GCA_019985065.2 of Arctostaphylos glauca. Classification (NCBI taxonomy): domain Eukaryota; kingdom Viridiplantae; phylum Streptophyta; class Magnoliopsida; order Ericales; family Ericaceae; genus Arctostaphylos; species Arctostaphylos glauca. The sequence continues at coordinate 15,332,672 of JAHSPW020000015.1, read as the reverse complement.
ACATTCTTATCTCATGTTCAACTCTTTTCGAGTAAACAGATATTTCAAACTTTCGTGGTCAGTGAACACCTTAAATTCTTTTCCATATAGATAGTGGTGCCAAGACTTCAATGCAAAGACCACAGCTGCCAATTCCAAGTCATGGGTCGGGTAATTCTTCTCGTGAACTTTCAACTATCTTGAGCCGTAAGCTATGACCCTTCCCTTCTGCATTAGGACAGACCCCGGTCCTTTCTTCGAGGTGTCACGCTAAACCTTATAGCCTACACCCCTCTTAGGTATGACTAAAATTGGTGCACTGTTCAACCTTTTCTTAAGCTTCCAAAATGCTTCTTCACACGCCTCGCTCCATTCAAACTTCACTCCTCTCTGTGTAAGGCGAGTCATTGGCTTAGCAATTGCAGAGAAATCTTGAATGAATCTCTTGTAATATCTAGCCATTTTGAGAAAACTCCTAACTTCGAAGATAGATGTTGGCCGCTTCCAGTCCACGATTGCTGAAACCTTATTGTTGTTGATTGATATTCCCTTCAGTAACGACCCAAATTTTTTTCATTTTTATTTATATAATCAGAATTTCATTAATTACTTCGTATTGAAAAGTATTACGTGAATTGGGTGATTAAATATAAAGGAGGTGAATGAGAAGTGAAGGAGGGATGGGGGACCATTAGGTCAGACCTCAAAACCATTGGGTCAGGTTCGTAAAGCATTCAGTTAGATTTTGGAAATTTTGAGTTAGTGGCTAAACCTAATCGGTCAGGTTTTGGACCTTCCGGTCAGGTGTTCCAGTCAGACTTTTGATTTATACTTCGAAATTTTGAAATTTTGAGTCAAAGGCAAAACCTGACCGGACCTTCCGATCAAGTGCTCCGGTTAGGTTCTATTGTGCGCGTTTTCTTCTAAAAGGGGGCCAGATATGTTTTTTTTTTTTTTGACAAACTTATCTTTTTCCAAAAAAAGGCTCTTTTCTCTTTCTCTCTCTAAGGAGTATTCTTCCCCACAAAATTTTCACTTCAAACATTTGATCCAACATCAAATCTATCAAATTTCTTCAAGATCTATCATTAATATCTTAAGATTAGTAGATATTTCAAGCTTGGAGACAATTATTTCACTTGGAAGGGTTTCTTTGTATTTTCTCACAAGCATTACAGTTCAAGTTCTTGAAGCTCAAGTTTTGGAGTAAATCACTTGAGGTAGGGATGTTTTGTCCTCAATCTATGGGTATTCTACATGTTTTGACCCATATTTCTTGGTTTTGAATGTTGATGGAATTTTGCTCTATATTTCTTCATATTGGGATTTTCCTTTAATTGGTGGTTCAAATGTGGGTTTTGTATCTATTTATCATTTTCTTTGTCTTAAGTGGATGACCTCTTTTCTAAGATCAAGTCATTTATGAGTCTAGTTAAATTGTGTTCAGAGATGATGTAGATGAGTTTGACCATGACTTGTGATGTGATGTGCGAGGTTCCACCCTTTTATAGTTATAGTTGGAATTTGTGAATAATGAGTTTTAGTTGGATAACTTAACCGTATGAGTTGTGAAATACACGCATCATGAACTTGTAATCTCTCATGCATCGACACAATATATTTTGGTCTAGCCTCCATGTAGAGATGTGCTAGTGATTGATAAATTGTGCCCTAGCCTCTGCAAAGAGGTGTGCTAGTGATAAATGAAAATAGATTATACTACTCTCCTTTGGGAGTGGTGCTAGTCATGAAACTTGTCTAACTTTCCAAGGAAAACGTGCTAGTAAAATGACATATCTTGTTTGGGCACCTTCGGGTGAGGTGCCGTCATTGATAAATGAGTTTGAGTGGAACATACAAAATGATAAAATGGTTAATGAAAGTTGGTTACCTTCTCGAGAGAATCGTGCTAGTGAGATAATTATCTTGTTTGGCCACCTTTGGATGTAATGCCAGTGTAGATTATTGAAATTGAATGGAATGTATGAGAACTATTCTACCCCCTTGGGTAATTGTGCTAGAAAATGATATGGCTCGTCAGGGTCTAAGGTACCTAGATATGTTGTTAGTAAAGAACATGGCCTGGGAGTGCCAAACGGTATGACTTTCCTATTGGTATTAAAAAAGAGTGAATGGAATGAATGGAGAAACCACATTGTCCACTCAAATGGTCATTAACTGGCAGACAAACATGGGGCATGGAAATTGAGGAGTGTTTGTTAAACTACTATGTTTGATGACATTATCATTGTAACAACTTTGATAATTATAATTTTATTTATTTTCTCATGTTGGCGAATGAAACGTAAGGATGTTTGTTGTTTTCTTATTTCTTATTAGTATGAAGAAATGTAAAGTTCAAATCTTAAATACATAGGTATGTCTAAAAAAATGTGCAAGTGGCATTTACTCGAGAAACTTCTAGCATAAGCGTGATGAGTAATTCATGCTGAATACAATGAATGATTTGGTGAGTGATAACTTTTTTTGAAAGTTTGACTACAGACAGTTCAAGGCGGGATCTACAGAGAGAGTGAAAAGAAAATCATGCGCTATTTTCTTGGAACTAATTTAAGGGCAAACCCTCATATTGATTTAAAGATCAAGATGTAGAGAAAATAGTATAATCTCCTACCGGACATGATAAGTTCAATAGAAACTATGTTATAATCAAGTGCATAGGGTTTGAAATACAAAGGGTATAAGAAATATGCATTTCCATTACTATAATGGTTGGCTCAATCTTTTCAATAAAGAAGCACCAATAGAGTCCTTACTAAGGGACCGACTAAGAATGCGATGGCTATAGAGAGGGAGGAAACTGTTTCAGAAGGGGACTACTTTTCTATCTTTGAATTTGTTGTGGTTGATGATATGAGTGCTGAAATGGAATTCTCTATGTCTCACGGTACTCTCCAATTGAATGCACCTTCTTTCTCTAACACTGTGGAAAAAAAAAAGAGGATGAACCCATGAGGGAATATCAAAGGGGATGATTGATATGGCTAAAATTTTTGGGGCCTTCTTCATGAACACAAAGACGACAAGTGAGTGATGCCCTCAACCTATGCCCAAGACATGTCTAACACAAGGAAAAAAGTGAGTGATGGATTGAAGACTTTGCTACTTGAGCGCAATCATAGGTTTAGGATCGCATCTTTAATTGTGAACAATCCTAGGCATATTGACTTATTTTGCAACCTTTCTAAAGATGACAAGATAGAGTAGGTGTGCTTGCTCTTGGGCAAGTATATTTGAGAGGTAAGAAGTTGGGATTTTCAACAAAGTAAATACTACGGTTTGTAATATTATTAGTAATGTGGTTGAATGATGATTCAATATGGCAACACCTTCTTGGCACTCTAATGATGCCTAGTTTTGTTTAACATAACAGTGTAGTATGTAGGAATGTTGGTGGTTGTTTGTTCATGTTTAGAATTATGTGGATGCTACTCCAATTCTTGTTACATGTTAGAAAGGATGGTGCGTATTTATGTTAGCCTTTAACATTATAGAATGCATGATTGTATGATAAGAATGACTGGGAAGCACTGAAATTAAGGGTGTTTATTTGTTGTATCCCCGAGATTTATGACTCTTGGGCAGCTTGCAACCAAAAAGTATTTGGCTATCTTCATGCACTCTTTAAGGAATTCGGGACCTGTGATGAGGCTACAGTGCTTGGCTTCACAATTGATTTCTTCAAGGCTAATTGCGGTGAGTGGAAGTCATGTACCATTGTTACCATCTGTCAAAGGAAGTGTGAAGAACCCAACTCTTCTATGTGGCAAAGTACGATTATATGGTCATGATGTGGCCTTAATCTTTTCGTCCAAAATCTTGGTAGTTATCTTTTCCATTTAAGAGTGCTTGAAATATAGTTTTGAAACTATGTTTAAACAATCTTGTGCTAATTTTGGATATTGCCTTATGTTTTTGAAGGGCTGTTTCTGCATATGCTTGTCAATGGCTCGCTTGTCAAAATCAAGCAGTTTTTTTTTTTTTTTTCTGTACGCTTACATTAGTTTTTATTTGGATTCCTAATTCTGCATCTACTATTAAATAAAACCTGTTAAATTGTTGGCCAAGTGTTGGCAGCAGTTATTTACCATTTATAACGAATGCGTTGTATGAATTAACATTTTGTTTTGAGACTCGGATGCATTAAGTTAGGCTTCAGCGTCTACCTAGGCTTCTTTATGGTTTATACTTGCAAGCAATCTAGATTATGAAACCGATTCATGTTTCAGTTTATGCACCCTGTTTTGTCTTAGATACTTGATTACTACTTTTGCCAAGTTTTTGGCTATGCATTTTCCAAATATGCTCTACTATTTGTTCTTTATTTAACAGGCTACTAAAGTATTATGCCTTGAACCTGAATTATATTTTTTAAAAGGACAAAATTATGTTTTTTCTTAAATTTATTTGTGCAAACTGTTCTATATTTTAAAATCATTTGTTTGGCATTTAGTTTATGCAACCAATTATTTTGTTTTTAGCCCATCCAACTTTGGTTCTTGGTTTGCTATAGAAATAGCATTGTCCAGCTAAAAAATGTTATGCTTTATTGAGATGTTCATATGAATGTTCATATGAATAAAGAAACAAAGAAGGGGTGATTTTGGGCTAAATTATTTTTTTAAAGACAGTGAGCATTATTTGATTTGTAATTTTTGTATAAATTTTTATCAGTTTGTTTGTGTTTTTTCTTTCGTCTGGACAAAAAAAAATTCAAATTGGACAACTTTAAAAACACTACAGATATTAAAAAGTAATTTTTTAAAATAAAAATTTGATATTTTTTACTATAACTTTTACTTTCTAAATTTTTGCCATCAAAATAAATAAAAATAATTTTAAAAAATTGACACAAAATTAATAAAATTAAAAAAAACGGAAAAAACAGCAACATAACAACCAAAGTTTCTGTAGAAACGGGTCCTAATAATCATTCCTGATCCTAAGCAAATATGAGTTTGGAGTTAGAGGTGATTTTAGTAATCCTAAATTCCTAATCCCACTATTTTGTAGCGGGTTATCAAGGGGGGTCATAAATCAGAATTCTGCGTTTCCACGCACTAAACTTTACGGGCGAGCTCGGGTATTCGGGTTTATCTCGTGACCAAATTGCACCCCATTTACCCGTTGATGGACCACTTCCCCCAGTCGATCACCCGCCCATCCCTGACCCGTCCCCATTCGAGCTTTTTGGTTTTCTTCTACATCCATTTGCCCGTCCTCCCTTCCTAACTCACAGGTCACATAAATCTCTCTCTCTCTCTCTCTCTCTCGCCCCGATGGATCTTCGTTTCAGTTTCTTCCTGACGATCGCTGTATCGCTTCTTTGCCAACAATCTACGGTATGTCCTGCACATGTATAGCTGTATCTCTATAAATTCGTTTGTTTTGACGAAGATCTGACAATAGTGTTGTTGAATTGGTTGGTTACGACCCAGGCCGATGGTTCTGGCTCAGTGTTCTTCCTCGACAGCCCCATTCATCAATATCTTCGGCCTCGTTCATCGGATGCTACATCTGAAGTAACTTCAACACTCTCCTATCCAATTTCAATTTCGATCCCAGTTGTGTTGCTCGTCAATATTATCCCAAACCCTGAATAATTACAAAGGAAAAAGTATTGATGTAATCGGCAGCGTGAAATTTGATACTCTGGCTGCTGCAAGAGTAGTAAAGAGGAATTCAAACGAGCATGAGTGCTCATCCCCTACGTTCTCAATTTGTGTAGTTACTTGTTAAAGAGGAATTCAAACGAGCATGAGTGCTCATCCCCTACGTTCTCAATTTGTGTAGTTACTTGTTGTTAACTCAAGCAGTACAGTTTACATGAAAATACGTAGGAGTAATCTCACCACTCAGCAGACTAATATGGAGGCGTTTAAAATAACCTCATCGCATGTAATCTTGCATGTTTTGGTGGGATTTCATGGCGGATGGATATTTGATCATGACCACAAAAGTTCCGAACAAATGCTGGAAATTTGGTCCCGTTGGATTTACAATCCAATCAGATTCCCTAATCCGAGAAATTACCTAAACATATGTGAACATTTTTTGGTTATTCTGCTATAATGCAATTTAAGGGCGCCTCATTGGTTGATTTTTTTGATCAATATTGGTCACGTGCTCCACAATTCAAATGTTTTAGCAGAAAATTATCTTTTCTATTCCTTCCAAGCTAGTGAAGCCACTACAGCTTCGTTGTTCATGTATTAGGGTGAAGTAGTTTTCTTGCTCTTCCTTAGCTCTTTGCCCCCTTTTCTATATATTTTCAGCTTCCTTAAGTTGTTTTTCCTTCTAGATTTTATCATCCTCTTCTCTTTTTTTCTTGTGAAATATTTATGATCGACCGGCTATAAGTCAATGGCTTCTCAATGCCACGGTGTCCCATTACTGAAGTGGTTTATCTCCCAGGGAGAAGCATATCTGCTTACGTTAACATGGAAAGAATGATCCTGGTTTCAAATATTCTAGTCATTATTTTGTAGATAATGCTTCATTTTATATGTATTGCCTTCTTTGTTTTTGGCTTTTCCAATCCTAGACGACTAGAAACTCCTTTATTCAGCTATTCAATGACACGAGAAAACTACAAGATTTGCTTTGTACATAGTCCAAAGCATGTCCGTCACACTATTGGTTTAAGTAAAGTTAAATTGGATAATGAGATTTTTATTTATTAGTGTTGCAAAGGTATCTCCATTCTGCAGATTTATGCATTCAAATTTTATGGACAAACAGAATATTATATCCTTTCAACATACGGATTTCTACAACATGCTTATAGTGTTTATAAGTATGCTGTTATTGAAGTTATGCACCTTCTGTGTTTGTTGTTTTGCTTTAAGAAGTCATCCATAGCCATGCTTTTATAGTGAAACCAGGTCCCAATATTTACAGAAACCAAACATATCAGGAAGAGTCTATAATGTTGTATTTTTCTTTTCTTCTGTGCTCCTATCATGGTTGAACTGCTCTTTACATTTTGGTTTAAAGGCATGGTATGGTGGTTTGATCATTTGAGTGCTTAAGCTATCTTTGTATGCAGACTTCAATGTTACTTCCGGAAGTTGGTGCTGCTGTGTCAATCTTGCTTGGTTTTGCTCCACCTTCTACCCTTTCAGCTGCTAGTTCGTATAAGGTAGGCATGAATAGTGGTTAGTAGCATCAGATGAAATAACTTCTGTTATCCTCTCATCTTAACCATTGGAGCTGTTTTTATCTTGTCTAGTAAGTAATTTTATTTTTCCTTTTATCTCTTTGATTTTTCAGTTGAATGAGGTGCTCATGCCTCATCCATTTGATAGGCCTCGTGCTGTTTTCATGCTAGATGTCAAAGGAGCCGAAGGTGCCTGAACTTGAATCCGAAATGCATCATAAGTGATAACACGATTTCTAGTGTTTTCGAATGTTGATAATTTTTGTGGACATGTTACCACATGCAGGTTCTCAAGTCATGGTGCAGTCAGCTAATGCTGTCTTTGGTACTGCCCTTAGGAGCAGGGATCTTGTAGGATCAACAAAAGCTGATATTCAACTCCCAGGTTCTTGAATGTTCGTCTGATATACTAGTGACACTTGTTAAAGATTTTGTCCTTATTTGATGTAATTTTTCTAATTTCAATTACTTTGCTTTACTATTTCACAGGTGAAGATGAAGTCTTGGTGGTCTCCTTGAATGAACCGTTAAGCTCTGATGCTGACTTTGAATTGACTGAAAAGGAAATCAGTGATTTTGTTAGTAGCTACTCGTCCTACTCCCTCGTCCTCCATTCCTATGTTTTTTAATATGTTCTGTTCTTATGGCCGACTATTGTTTATCTATTAGGCATCCTGGTTGGGTGGAGCATATGTTGCTAATGACTTGGAGCCCAAGAATGGAGAGTTGACTATCCCCTTGGCAAGTGGTGCCCGTCTAAATCTTCGTATGTCAAAGGTCTTCTCTATTCTTGGTCTTGTGGTTTATTTTTCTCTTGAAGGTTTATTTGGTAGTAGAGAATCATATGCTAAGCATTTACTTAAATTTTACTGGAGAAACTTTGTTTGAACATGCAGAAAGCAGATAGAGAATTCATCGCAAGCCTTGTGTCTCTCATCCGTAATACTCGAATGGCAATGGATATGCATCAGGATTTGTATGGAAGTATGAGAAATCCAGCAGAGTTGATTAGAGGAAGCTTTGATGGCATTAAGGTGGTACATCTTTCCCTTGACTTCTTATTTGGGATTTGGAGTTGTAGTTGTGACACTTTTAGCTTCAAGAAAACGTTTACTTAAATGATTTCAAACCAGGATGAATCATAGGACGAGTTTGATTTTTATACTATGGACTAAGTATTGATTTTAGGTACGGTTAAAAAATGTTTATCGCTTTATGTTTGGGACAAGTTTGTACAACGGGAAAAATGCTGTCCTGAACATAGGGAATTTCCTTTAAATCACCACTGCCAGGAGCTGACCCATGATAATACAAGCCTTTCAATCATTGTGGATAGCAGTGTTTTAAAAGGCTCCAGGCACATCGGCTCTATTTTGCCGTGGAGTTTAGGCGCGAGGTGCGCGCCTCATCAGATTGAGGTGCAAGTTGTAGGAAACAATTAGAATTCTGATATAGGCAAACTTTTCAACATGAACAAATACTTTTCAAATTTTCAAATACCATAAAATTACAAGTTTCCAAATGCTTAAATCAAGAAATACGAACAAAAGCATAGCATTTATAAAAGACTAATGTATTAATGTTTAGTTTGAAAGCATAGTACTAGTAGGAATGTAGAATGGATAGCGGACAATGGCAATCAAATGCACGTCTAATCAGCACCAATTACTCCATCTTTTTCTTCTTCATTCAATTTATATCCCTCCACATCTTTTTCTCTCTCAATCTTCATCTCCGTCTTCCCATTTTTCCCATTCATCTTCCTCATCTATAAGTGGAAGATAAAGAAGAAGAAGAGTTCAACAACAATCAGTGGTTGTGATGAAATCTGAGTGCAGATTTAAGGAAAACCATGAGTGTGTGCTTCAAGGTCCTCAACTGCGCTTCATGCATCTGTGCCTCGCCTCCGGGTGTCAAAGCACTCCTGGTGCGCCTCACCTCAGTACCTAGGCGCGAGGCGGGCGCCTTTTAGAACACTGGTGGATACTAATTTACTTTTACAAATATCCTATTACACTGCTTGCGCATCCACCAATGGTAGGGTTGCGACCACCGGCAGCTCACAACCAGAACCAAAATGCCCTGTGCTATCACCCCCCATATTTTCCTACACCATGATCGCACCTTATTTCCTCAGTCCCCTATAATGCCATACTACTTTTGTAGTTTAGCATCTTGTCACAACTCACAAGTCAGCTATATCATGCCACGTGTCTTTTTGGATTCCAGATTATTTACATTTCCCTGCCTTAATGGATGCATGCCTTTATTTTAACCGTGCCTAAAAGTGTCATGAAATAAGTATTACTGACTGACTGATTGGACTGAGAACTGTCAATTTTAGTTGGCATATCTCCCGGACCTGGGGCTATGCTCCTCTTTGTTGAACTCAGGATAAATGCTATTTGGTCCTATTATTGAGTCAGTGTATGAAGGATCATTTGGTCTATTCAAACTTTCTTGGCGGGAATGGTTAATAACCATTCAATAGAGTTAGCTGTTGTGGGTACCTGTGAAAGAGGGTATTACCTTGGTAGTAGTGGTATAATTTGTGGATTTGAAGTAGTTCTCAAAGAGCTTGGAGCACAGTTGTTATTGGAAGTGTCCGAATTTTGACTCCCCTGGAAGGCATATTTGTGCTAAATCAGATTGTTAATAGGTTGGCAATCGTGTATTTGAGAATAGGTATATTTAAGTTTGATTAATTTCTGAACTTTGATCGTTGACCGGAAGTCTTCAATCAATGTTACTCTCACTATGCTTTTTTAAAGTAGTAGTTGTATAATTTGTGGATTTAAAGTGGTTCTCAAAGAGCTTGAAGCATGGTTGATATTGGAAGTGTCCGAATTTTGACTCCCCGCAGTCTTGTATTTGAGAATAGGCATATTTAAGTTTGATTAACTTCTGAACTTTGATCATTGACTGGAAGTCTTCAATCAGTGTTACTCTCACTACGCTTTTTTAGGTGGTGGATGGCGCTCCATGTGCATCCACAATTAATGGAAGCCAACTTGTATTTTTTCTTTGTGATATTCATTTTCGTATTCTTTAAATGATGAGATATGACATTAGAAGATATTAGTAATTGACCGCGATAGAAATGGATGGCTTGTACTCTATTGTGACTGTTAGGGAGAAATATTGAACTCGGTATTCTTTACAAATTTCTTGGTAAATGTGCATAAATGGAAATATTGTACTCACTTCCTTCCAATAAGAAAAAACTCAAGGTAGTTGATCAGTTACCATCTCAGTTATCGTTGAAAGTGGATTACTCGGCTTCCTTTATGTGCATTGTGATGAATTTTGCGGCCCCAAATGGTATCCCTTAAGAAGCACACTATGCTTGCAGGACATGGTATGACATAATGTGGACAAGCTGACATGAATTTTGAGAAAAAATAGGACATGAAACGGTAGAGGCACACAATAATGAGTAAATTTATGTTGTCTTCTAAAAGGATCCGAAGGAGTTTGACTGCCTTGGAAAGGAACATTTGCTCTAACCAATGATTGCCAGTTCCTAAGCTCCGGCCTAACGACAACTGCCTTCCCAACCCACTCGATTACAATTGTCACCCGATTACATATAGATAATTCTCCAGCTTGGGCATGGGATATATATGTAGCAAAGTGACAACTACCTATACTGGAGAATTATCTCCGACTTAGCAAATCTATAACATGGTTTATCAGGGTGTCCCTGTAGAGGATTAATCAGATGTCTATTTTTATTTCGTTGCATACTTGAATTTTCTAGAAACCTTCCACTCAGTACTCTTAAGGACTCAAAAGTTTACATGTATGTCTGTCTGTCTGTGACACCATAGTGGGAATATAGTGGTTACTATCTGTTCCCTTCCTTGCCATACATCAATGGGATTATGTCGTGTGCAATGGTGAAAACCTTTCATTCTGTCCGCTATACTCCAGTGCAGATGTAGTTTCTGAATGCTGGCAAGACAATCTGCACAACGAATATAAATATGTGTATGATTAGAATGAATGACCTACAGTGAAAGCAGGATTTACTGTCTGTTTAGCATTCAAAGCATAGCACTTGCTTTGAGAGTAACACTCGGACCCAGACAAGTACCCTGGGCTGATAAAGATATCACTCCTAGTATTCTCTGTCATAATGCTTCATTTATCAGTCTAATGATTACATTTGCAGGTTCTGCAAGAAGAGTATGGAACTGAAGGTGTTGCTCAGCAAGGAGTGGAATTATTCTTGACTTCAATTTCAAAGATATTTGACTCCCTGCAGTCCGTGTACAAAGGTCAATTTTCTTCTTGGTTCTGGAAACTTTGACTTGATCTTTAGCTGCTCAACTAGTACCTCTTCCCACAGCAAATATTCAGAAGCTTTTTATTGACAGATAAGGCTGTACTTGACTGTGTATTGCTTTTCTATACGTGCTTACAGCTTGCAATAATGTAAGGTGAGCTAGTTAAAGTTTTAACTGGCTTTAGACCTTACCATTGTTGTCAAACCACGAATCAAAATGGTCCTTTTTGGAATCGTGAATCGAATCGAATCAAATAGAATATTTTGAAATATAGATTTATGCCTTTGGGTTAGAATGATATATTGGAAAAAGTGATTATTTAGGCCTAAATCTATTAGAAGATTGTTTTAAATGATGAATTAAGGATCACGTGGTCTAATAGGGGAGAATTGGTTGTATTGCACGAGATGTATATTTGATTTTTGCACTTAGTGTAATCCTAATACTCACCTCAGAAGCTTTTCAGTATCGAAATCGCCACAGTTTTTCACACATCCCACTTGATGGCTTCAAATTAATCTTTTTGTAAGTGAAACATATTCACAGAGTGAATCAATTTTAGGGTTGTTGAAGTGAATCGTATGATTTCCGTGTTCCAGTGATTCACCCCATGATACGGATTGATAGCTTGTTGTACCGACTCAAATCGTATGATATATTGCAAATTGTATGGTTGATAACAGACTGCCTTACCTTCATAATTGTATCGGAAATTGTAGTAATGTGCTTGCATGGAAATACCCAACTACACATGCTGAACCCTCGTCCAAGTGTCAAGTGATGACACCTATATTAACATAAATTTTTAAGAGTCCTTTTAACATGGGCCCATACCACTTGAAAGTACATTTCATGCAGGTAATGCCCTTTTATTAATGACCAGTGTTCTTTGGGGTCTGTAGCCAATGGTCTTCTGCGGCCTTTTGCATTTTTTACGAGTTTCTTTACTGCATTGTTGGATGGTAATTCTATGCATCCTGTCTCAATTGTAAACCAACTGCATGTATTGGTTGTGCAGGAAAAATTGTGGGAGTCATCTTATCTAATGAAATGCCTTCTCAAGAATCTGAAACAGTTTTGAATGTGATGTTTGCTGCTCAGCCTTCTGCTCGTTGGCTGGAGGAAACAAGGGACTTTTCGAATTCGACCGATGCTGCCGAAGTACTGTTAGTTAGGCGGACCCTTGCTTGGATTACAGGAATCATTCTTCTAATTGCCACCATCATGGGGGTGAGTTGCTTATCAAAACCCATTAACTAAGTTTTTCCTTGCATCAGGCTGTCAAAAATAGTAAGACTTGGCAATAAATATCCGATTACGAGGAGTTTAATTAATATTGTCTATCTCAGGAGGTTGATTGATATACTTATCTCTTGAAAAGTACATTCTCAACATTGATTATGACCTTGGAGTATTTATAAGTCTTCAAACTTTTTAACGACATTCCAAATGTCATCATCTCACTTACTAAGCTTTAAGCAAAACATAGTTTCTTGACAACACAGTTTACTCTTATTTTCTTAGGTTGCTAATGATCTCTTTGTAATAGTAGGCTGCAGTGTCATTTATCATTCGTTGTGACAACCTTCTTTAATAACTTGACTCTTTTCATTGCGGTGCCTCCTGCATATATTGCTCGTAGACCATTTGGAAGATATAATGGAAAGACACTCCATTTCTAAATTCATAGCATTCGCGATTATAAAGTAATGGAAGGACATACCCAGGTGGCTGGTAGCATTAATCACATTGACAGTAAACTAGTGGCTACTGACATGTGGATTACTTGGAGTAGAATGCATTGCAGTAGCATCTGATCTGACCCTATTGTTATGGTCCCTTGAAATACTGGAATGGCCAATATGCCTGTCACAGCATGTGAATTAGTAGCTGTATGGAAACGACTGGACTTTGTTATTCGAGTTTGCTTATTTTCCCTCCCTCAAAAATCATTTCGGAACTAATACTGCCGGGAAAAACTCTAGACTTGAATATTCTTGTCCACTCTGCCTGTTACAGTGTGGGAATTAATAGCTACCTGAAAAGCAACTCCAGACTTCAATATTCTGAGTTCACTATTCTCTCTTTTGAGGGTGGAATTTGGTCTCATTGGAGGAGGAACTAACTCAGCCTTGGAAGTGGTAGAACGGGTATGTTTAGGTTGATGAGCTGCTAGACTTCGACTCAGGTATCCCTGCACACAGAACACATTGAGGGCCGATCGACCAAGGGTGACCAAGGGTGGCCAGAAGGTACTCTGACAATCAAAGTGACTGAGTGAAGGCAATGAAGGGAAGAGTACTAACACGAGTGTAGGCGTGATTGTACCTTTTCCCCTTGGAGCATTGTGCTATTTATAGAGTATGTGTACATGGCGAGCAAGTTAAGGTTAGGGTCCCTGGCCCCCACGTCCCCTTCTCTCCCTCCTGGAAAATACCCTCAGGTGGTGAGGGCGTGTTCTGTGATGATGAGAGTAACTTTTTCCAACACTAACGACATAGTTATTTATGGACTATGGAGCACCACCACGAACATACGACACAATACAGACATGACAATGACTTGCAAATCCGAAAAGTTGAAAACATTACATGTTCAAGCACGTTCGGAAAACACGTGTACTTTATTACAAACTGTTTTGGGAAAATAACACATGAACATGAAATTAAGGGACAAGAAAAATATAAAAAATGCGTTCATTTGCACAAGTCATTACACATTTAAATTTCTCATTACATTGTTCATAGAAGAGTTTCACTATTCACAGGTGTTACTATTATATGTCAATTATCATCTCTCACAAAAAAAGAACACTTCTTTGATCATTACCTAGAGCCTACTATGTTGTTTGACACTATAGACATGTCCCACGGCTGTGAGTGTTCATAGAGTTTCCCTAGAGTGTCCTAGGTGTCTTAAAAGTGTCGCTGGAGAGCCCAAAAAGGGACAAAAATATAACACTGCTGATTTGAGTGTCAGATAGGTGTCCGGAGAGTGTTAATGTCCAACACTAGCACTTGACCTCCAGTGAGGTGTCTGCTTCATTGGTTATGGAAGGGTCCCTTGTGGTTCTGCTGCTTGTTGTCGATCGTAATAGGTCACTGTAAATGAAGGCAACATGGTTCTGCTGTTTATTACCCTTTGTACTAGGTTGTCCTGCGTTCTGGCGAGCTTGCATGTACTCTTGACTTCCTGCCAACCTGTACTAGGTCTCACTGGGTTTCCTCCATGTCATACCGAGCTGGAGCCTGACATTCGTGGTCTCTCTCCGTGTAGAACTATATGGGAAACTTGATTCTTAATACGTATTCTGTCATTTTAAAGTATAGCAAAGGATTGAGTCTCGTGACTGAAGAAGTTCAATATTGGATTTCTTCTTTGGAGAGCCACACCGTCCCCTAACCCCTTCTAGCCAGCAACGAACAGTTGTTTACAGTCTTTGCTTCAAGCGATGCTCTTGATGCCTGTATGATTTTCCATATTTAACTTCAATCTTAGTCATGGAAAAGTAGGGAAGCAGAAAAATGTAATTTCCAAGACATTAGTTTGTAAACGAATAAATTTCAAATGCAGTGACATAACATGGCTTCAGGCTTTCTGTTCTAGAAGCCTTTCTAATTTGGAGCTCTTCAAGCTTAGTTAGTTGTAAAGTGTAAAAGGGCTATGGTATCTTTATCTTTCCCTGAATGCTTTTGTTGGTGGGAGGCATATTTGATGGGAGCATTGACTTAGAATTTGGATGTATAGAGGGCTTTTATATGTCTTCTTGCTCAAACTAAATAAAGCGCCCATCCATATTCTGTACCTGAAAAAGAGTTCTATTCATACAGAACAAAGAGTTCTATTCCCTTTTATTCCCCTAATGCCTTCTAGTCTAGGAATTTTTGGAGATTTGAATTCCCTTTCTCCATATGACCTCGTGGTGGAAGTTTCATTTGAAAGTTATGCTGGGTAATTAGGTAGCTAAAGTACCGTATCCTCTTTGTTGAGTCTGGACTGCAGACGTCATTCGTGATGCTTCTTTGATTGTAAAAAAATGTGGCGGGTAAGCAGGAGAATTGGCTTGAAGTTTGACTGCAGCTACTTTGGGGAAAAGCTGCGAAGGGTAGCTCTGTGCCTAGACTAGTCCTCCAAGAACCTCAGTTTAATGGTGACCAGCCCTAGGAAAGCCTTTTGGCTCTATATATTCTCATCTCATAGTCCATTAATGGTCGTGCTTTCCATTAGGTCATTGTGAATATATATGGGAACATGATGGGGTCAATAAATTAAGGCGATTAATAGAATCTTTTTAGTTTTGACTAACATTTCTGTTTCGTCAGTATTGCTTTCATAAGGAGAAGATCATCTTTTGGTTTGTATAGGAAAATACTAGGGATTCATATTAATACAATAGATGCTATGTCCCTTTAATTTATGATTTTATGCTTCTTGACATTCTCTTCATTTAGATCAGTATTTGTGATTGTTTTGGGGATATATATACAGTTGAAACTGTTGGGGCTGAAACTTTTCAGTCGTGTTTTCTCATGAAGGTTAACAATAACCTTTCGTCTTTCACTCAGAGCGATGTTAAATTTGCGTTGCTTCATATTTTTTTTAAGTCTTGTTCCTTTATGTTAAAACTTTTCACTCTTTTTCCTTAATAGCTTTTAAGGACCACATAATGTTGATATTGGTGGGATAGAATGCTTATAGGTCAAAACTAACATTCACACTTAAAATAACTACAATTTTTTCTTATATAAATTTGTACTGTTTGCTAGGGGCATTGATGTGCCTCCCGGATATGAAATTTGAATGATAGTTTGCTTGAAGAATGGATTATTCGCCATATAACTATTGATTGATGGTGTCTTTTCTGTTTCCGTGCAGATCTACTTTCTTTTGAACATGCCAATCACAAGGGACACCCTTTTATATTCCAACGTCAAGCTCGACTGAGACTGAGAATTACCAGGAGAATATTTTCAACTTTGATCTGCAGACGTATTTACAGGTTTCCATCATCTTCCTATGAAACCACTTTCTACTTGTTTT
Organism: Arctostaphylos glauca; assembly: GCA_019985065.2. Lineage (NCBI taxonomy): Eukaryota > Viridiplantae > Streptophyta > Magnoliopsida > Ericales > Ericaceae > Arctostaphylos > Arctostaphylos glauca. Next base: position 15,316,184 of record JAHSPW020000015.1, on the reverse strand, counting down.
CGTAAGGATATTGTTAACCACTTGTCTGCTCTTTTGGGCATTTTCTTTTGCTGGATGAACAGGGAATCAGATATCTAGTAACTCTTCATGGTGGATTTGAAGCTCTTCTATTTATTGTATGGTAAACTGCAGTTGCTGGACTGATTTCGAGGGTAGGAAACAAATGGGGAGCTAAAGCTGTTCTGTTATTATGTTTATTTTGTGAGTTGATGGTAGAATTATTTGTGTCTATGGATTTTTAGTTTTGTATCCAAATTGAAAATACTGAATGAGGAAAAGAAATAATCGCATTTTTCGCTGTTCATATGAACATCTGAACTCTTGTAGATTGTGTATTGGGTTGTGCTATGGGTACTGTGAATGCGTTCGAATTAGAGACTCGTTCCTCAATGACTTGATTCTTCCATTAGATTTGTGGATATTGTCAGTCATTTACAAGAAGGCTTCTAGCCAATTGGGAGGCCTGGCCTGGCCCGCTTACAAGAAGGCTCCACTCCAATTGGGTGGCCCAGCGGGCCAATTCGATAAATTGTGGATCTTGTTCGAGCTATGAACGAATCAACCGTTTAGAAGTTATGCTAATTGGATGACCATGGGACAAGCCCACCTCAACTGATGAGCTCTTGTTAATCGAGACGTTCTCTTGTGAAAATTGTTTGAAAAATTACCCAAACACATGTGCCGTGTTTGCTAGAACTTTACAGATACTACATTTTGATTCTGGAGCATTTTGAACTTGCATCAATTTGCTTTGCACAATTTCTGTTATTGTTTTCGGCTGAAAATTGTTTCACATTTTGAAATGTTTCGAGGAATCATTTATTACCAATCCAAAAATTTTGGACGAGCGCTCACATAATCCTAAAAATTTTAAAGCGAAAATTACTGGATAGTGGAAAAAGGAGCAAAAAGTTACAAAGACGGAGACTGAAGATTGAGCATTGTTGTTGTCATGATCAAAAGAAGACTAGCAGCTCACTTGCATGGAATTACAATTTGGTCTGCTATTTTACCTCCCAAAGGCTGAAACGACTTTTCAAGTACTGGATCCATAATTACTTCTTTACCTATTTTACCCTCAGAAGGTCACTTGCTCCTCCTCTGAAATACACAAGTTTTTTTTGTGTCAATTGTACTTGATTCCCAAATCTAATCACTTGCACCTTTACGGGTGTGATTTGTCAAGTCATTTAAGAAGCCATACCCCGACACGCACTACCTAAATTGTATCTCAAAGGAAGTGCCAGATTTGTCATGCTCATTGTGCTTGTCTTACTTGCACCTCAAAGCAAATTACTTGTGACTTAACGTATGTGACCTGCCTTGTCATTCTTAAATTTTGTGTTTTTTTTTTTCTAAACTTTGGAGCATGTGAGTGACAATACACCACAAGAATTACAAACACTAAAAATTTGCATAATTTGGTAGCAATTTTAATTGATCAAGATAAATAAAATATAATTGACTAATTGAAGTAAAAACAAGATTATACTTTTTTTATTTAAAATAATTTTTATGAAATAAGGGGAAAAGTTCCTTGTTTTTTTAGAAAATTAGCTTAATCAAATTAATCACTAATACTCATTGAAGAAGTTTTCAAAATAAACACCCTCATATTATGGAGGAACATCTTTTGGTCAAGAGAATCAACATCTTTAATAACATGTCAATTTGTCTACCATTTTGAGCTCCTGTAGAGAATCAACAATTACCAAACCGAGTATCGATTTGTTTACAACTCAAGCTCCTATAGATAATCAACATCAACAAGTGTTCAAGCAGCATGCCGATTCATCTACAACTTAAGTTCCTATAGAAAATCAACAAGCATTGAAATAGCATGTCGATTCGTCTACAACTACACTCTTCATGTCATATTGCGTAGAGTGTTTAATTTTTATTCGAGATTAAGCTGTTCAAACCTTCGATCAAAACTATTGCTTTAGTTTATGCATTCAAGAAGTCATCAATTCATTAGTAACGAAAACAACAAATGAAGAAGAAGATCATATCACATGCCACCACCACAAAAGCACACACGCATACATACATTAGCCAACCAAGTAGTGCTATGAAGGGAAGTTGTTGTGTCACGCCCTCGATTTCTAACATACATAAAAATCTAAAATCTTTAAAAAAACCTCACAAAAGCTCTCCAATAAACCCAGTATGCCCAAAATACAATGTCAGATAATTATAAGTTTACATCTTTCAAAATAGATTCATGACAATGATAAATAACTCCTTCTACATTGGCTTTCAAAACATGCATCATCTCAAGCACTTTAAACACTTCATGCTAGATCTCTAGTATGGTACCTGTCAAAATAAAGGGGTAAGCTACACAGCCCAGTAGGAATATTTACACTAATAGTATGCGAATATGAGGTAGTTTGACATGTAACACAACATTAAAATATAACACGAGCAAGAGCTTAAATGAAATAAAAGATAAGCACGGACTATACACTCAACCGTTTCACAACGCCGTTCCTTATCCATTAAACCATCTATCCATTTAGGCTTTGTGCATCTCATTAGCGTTAATCAACATGCATTTCATCTTCATCTCATCGCTCACTCCCAATAAATAATAACGACATGAGTTTATGGCATAACTCCCTCTTGAAGGAGGCTAGGAAAGTCACCCTCATATTTTATCAATTCATTAACGTATGTCCACATCTCACGTTTCAAACACAAAAATATTACACAAGTGAAATTACAAGTGGAAAGCAATGATAAGTCAATGACAAGCATTAAATAACTTCACTATACCTATTTATAATCCCTCAATTCATTTAATACATATCACGACTCACGCGCATCATCAACATGTTCTCGTTGTGGGCCAGAGTCTCACACGTGGCATTTTCCCAATTGGGACAAGCTCATATCACTCCTAGCACTCCCATGAAGGAGTCGAGTACGCTCTTGGTATACCCGGTGGAATCCAGCACATTCTCATTACACATTCCTAACATTTTCGAGAGGGAGTCTAGTACACTTCTCCTAAAATTTCCGAAGGAGTTTAGTACAATTCTATATGTATCATGCGTCTCACAACAATCATCCCGTATTGTATCAAAGTTCACATAAGTCAAATGTTATATAACTAAGGATTAGCATCATTTAAACATCAACACAAATCATATATTCCATGACTTTCCTTAAACATTATCCATCCTTTTCAAAACTCTCATTATTCACATTCTTCATTTCACAACTTGTCACATTGACGATCTCTGGTCTATCATGATGCATTGTACATTTGTCATTCATAACATCCATATATAAAGTTTCATGCAACGTCGGCAACCAATGGAAAGGTAATAGTCAAGATATACTAATGACAAATACTATAGTGTATACCGAAAAAACAAGCAATAGTGCGTGTGAACAACCCTCCGGAAAAAGGTCTTTTATTAATCTCTCTATGTCACTCCAATACCAATGTATCTCAGTCAATCTTATAACCATTTCGGTTCCATCATCCACGTCTTCCAATCACATACAAGGATAACAACTCACAATAGACTAGACAACCTAAACAAAGGGGATAATCTCCCTATCCTCTGTCTCAAGTCATATATTAACACAACGTCCCGTAGTATGACGAGGCTTGACATCAACATAAGAAAATCCAAGTACTTCTCAAGCCACTAGAACAAAGTAAGACCCCTTTGTAGGGTCAACTACACACAGAGTAGGCATAAGGAGGAAGGATATTTCACACCGTCGTCTCACTGCATAGCTCAACCCCAAGGTTGAATGTAGTACTCCTCTATTACTTAGGCTCAACCTAAACAACATGTTACACAAGTCACTACGCTATCTCCTCAATCCAACAATATACTTAACAACTTCTCGGTTCATGTAACATATCCCGTGTCAATCATCTCTCCCATCACCACACTCGACTAGTGACTAGACAAAACATGTCATGAGTATGAAATGGAATGGTATGTCAAGCAAACTCAACAATATAATCTAGGCATGTATCAATTGCACAACATCAAGAAGAATATAAAGGAGCACTAGAGCAAACATGTAATCATTGAGTCGTTTCCTTAGTCAAAGGCTTTGCCTTACTGAAAACTTATAATTCTCATCAAAACATTGCTTACATGTGTTATGTCGTCAATTTTTGACACTCTCCCGAAGGAGGCCAATGCATTCCTAGGATTTTCGAAGGAATCTAGTACGTTCATTATTATCTTGTCATAGTTTCATGTGTCAACGTTCATCGATACGTTTAATGTTCAATCCCGTCAATATTAAGACTTCAAATTATTATTCACATGACAACCATCAATGTCAAACGACAATATATAACATAAGAAAAATCGTAGACTTCATGTTGGTATTAAACGCGCATTTGGAAAGGAGACCAACAACAATATCATAAGAGTTCTTGGTAAAAATTGAGATACGAGAAATTCATGTCAAACTTCGTATTTAAATTCCATAAATAAATTTAAATCAGATCATTTTTGAAAAGTAAATTTATATCATATGACAAGGAAAACTACCAAATTAAGCATAAACATGTACATTAGAGTATATATCCCTACCTCAAGCTTCAGATCGTGCGATTTGATGATGAACGGAAAGCCCTAGCTCCACGAGTCTACTGAGCTCTAAATCTTTTCCTCCGAGCTTCGAAAACACAATCCTTCTTTGGATATCACTCAAGTATGGCACGAGCATATACTACACCTCAAAGGAATTTGAAAATGGTTGGTCAAATTGTCGGAAATCGTAGAGAGAAGAGAGAGCTCCAAGTCTAGAGAGAGAGTGAAAGAGCAAATGTTTTGGGGCTTTTGTCTCACCCACCAAAAAAATCAGATTTTAAACTAAAAACAAGGCTCTCCAAATGTCTAAACACCTCATATAATGCATAAGTGTTTAACTTAAGCTTCCGTACTCGGGCCTCGCAATTAAAATTTCGAAACATCTTAAATTAAATCAAACACATATCCCGCGATATATTCAGGAATAATATTTTAAAACGCAAAAATTTATGGGTTCTTACATGTTGGGTCATCTATTCAGAGGGATTTTGGTGGGTTCTCTTCTTCTCTTCAACTTAGACAAGGGGTTGAGAGAGGGAGAGATAGAGATAGAGAGAGAGAGACAGCAACAATAGCGGCTAGGGGTGGCTGGAGTATTAGGGGGCTATCATGGGCATCAAAATTGGCTGGAAAACCAAATTTGATTCGTCCATTGCCATCATGATCTTTTGGTCGCTTTGTTGTCAATATGACAGTATCGCTCGACGAGAAAAAGAATATTTTCTCACTCAAGAAGTATGAAGAAGCTTTCAATGCCGCCAAGGTACATTACCAAATCATTGATTCCCTGTCATTTTTAATGAGTAAAATATTTACTTCGTCCTTAAATTATGTTTAAAATATTTAAAATATTTTAAAATTATTAATTTTATTTACTTAGTCCATAAACTATTAATTCGGACTTTATTTAGTCCAATTACTGACACCCATCTAAGATCTGTTAGAAACTATTAGGAGTGGGCCTTAATTACAATTTCAGTCTCTTAGGAGGACTTAAGTGTAATTTTAGTCCTTAAGAACAAAAAAGAAAAATAGTTGGTGGGGTTCCCTCCTAACGGACTGAAATTGCCACTTTTGACACTACTTGCTCCAGCTTTTGGGTCGATTTTTTTAAACTATTAAAAAGTTGCTTTTCAGAAACACAGTCTTTTATATTTTGTTATTTTGGTTTTCAGAATCAACTTTTGAAAAAGATTTTACAAAACGTGCAACCAATACGATAGAGATAATGGTAGAGTAAAACCAGAAGGTGATGAAGGCTGCAACACGCCAATGGAAACCAGGCCTTACGAAGCCTTTGTTTAGAGGTTCGACTTCTGCTTAGGTGTTATCTGTGTTGGGCATTTCATATTGTAATTTGTCCAGACTTTAATTGAACCCCTCTAATGAATTTTGAGATTAGTCTCCCAAATTAATGGCCATTGGAATGGACACTGAGTTATTAGGAAAAAAAATACTCTTACAATAAGCAGCAAGAAAAACATACATGTTTAACCCAATGCAACTGAAAATTAGGTCTGAAGAGCTTCTTTAAAAGGGTAATATTAAAGAGAACAATTGGCTCCAATATCTTTCAGGAAAAACTGATGCGCGAGTGTGCCAAAAAAGGAGTGAACTAACCTTTTTAGAAAACAAATTTTAACTACGACAGTTAAACCAATAATTATCAGGCGCTTTGTTATCTGTTCTCTTAGCTCAACGAATAGGATTTTTTAATGTGTCAACACGTGAAAAATCAAAACAGGAAACAAAAATGAGCAGTCACAAAGAATATGAAACGAACTGACTTCGAATGATATATTTGAAGATAAACTTACATCCAAGGAGTACAATAGATCCAGGTTGTTTCAAACTAAGTTAAGAACTACTCTTACGGATACGGGTGAAAGTTTAGAAGTACAATTACTGCTAGGACTACGACTATGATAAGTTAAACTAAATTAACTAAGTGTAGTAGGAAAGAAAATGAAAGATCAGTGTGAAAAAGATAAATTGTGTGCGGGTTCGTCCTCCTTTTCTTTTGTACCCTTGGTCCTATTTATAGACCACTAATGCTGAAAGCCATCTTCTTCCTTTGAATTTTTCCACCTGGTTTCTTGCACAATCTATCCTTCGATGTAGGAACAAACTGTGGTTGATCCACTTCGACCATCTCTCCATGTCTCTCCTATGTTCTTGATGCACGTTCTGCCACTTTCTTCTCCTCTGATTCTTGTGCATGCATGGCAGTTACAATAACTGCCCATGCATGCGAAACATGGCAACAGTTCATCAAATGCCTTTGAGGTTCGAGTGACGTCGTTTGTAATTCTTGTGCATTTTATCTCGTGTGGGAACTCCAAAATGCGACGCCATATGTTGCATTTTTATTGGCAGAGCTATTAGAGTATCCACATACCCCCACACTAGCATAAATTAAGACTTTAAGTTATGCTAGTGGATAGGGGTGTAACCGGTCTGGTTTGGCTAACAAATTCGGGCCAAATTGGTTGCACCAACTTAGATAATGACAAACTGAAACAAAATCGAAGTCTATTAGTTTGGTCCAATTCAACTTGGCTGGTTTAGATCTGATTTGGTTCGATTTTCGATTTCGTTGGTCTATCGTGATATTTTCATCTGAGTTTCAAAAATAAGGAACCAATACTTGCAAGACAAAAATATTGACTTGGATCGATTACTGCTCGCTTTCTTCTCTTATTGAATCTAGTCGATTACTATTTGCTTCTTTTATTATTGAATCCGGCGGAAAGAATGATTTTGAATTAAATTAATAGCATGTAGAGATTTGAAAGTTGAGACTTAAGAGCGAGTAAGCTTTCAAGTTACTAGTCTTCACCAACACCAGACCAACAACCCCTTAGAAGATATTTTTGTCTTGCAAGTATTGGTTCCTTATTTTTGAAACTCAGGCGAAAATATCATGATAGACCAACGAAATCGAAAATTGAACTAAATCGGATCTAAACCGATCAGGTCGAACCGGACCAAACTAATAGACTTCGGTTTTGTTTCAGTTTGTCATTTATCGATGCCCTTCCCTTTTCTCTTCACACGCGAGTCAAAAATGCTCTCGCTCGGCTCACTGATTTCGGCAGTCAGCTTTAGGGTCTACATATCCCTCGCCTTCATCAACATCTCGTCGGCTTCTGCAAAAAAACTCTCGCCCAGGTCAATATCGCTAAACAACTGCTGCAACTTGGGATCACTAACACCCGATAATGTTGAACGACTGTAGTCGAAAGATTCGGTACCTGATGATATGGAGATTACGATGTCGGGAGTTGGGTGGTCTCTCAGCTCCTGGATGATACCAAGTGGTTGGTTGTTAGAGCCGATTGTCAGACTTCAAGGGGATGATGCTCAGTATTCTTCAGAATTGTTTGGGTGGTTGGAGTGACCGTTAATGCTAGCACTGCTATTGGATTCGACTTGAACTCTCAACTTGAATTGGTAGGTGTTCACGTACTCCAACAGTCAGGTGCACCTCCTCTCTCTCCACGAGATGGCTAGCACTTGGTCGATCCGAGGCTTCAATGCTCTCTTTTTCAACCGATTGATAACACGCTTCCCTACAAGGAATGGATTGTTAGCCAAAGCCGAGCATCTAAGTCTACAAAAATGAAACAAAAATGCAAAACGTACCTGCATATCCTATGTTCCTAGGGATGCGATGTATCCTGAAGTCGCCGAGGCCGAATTCAAACTCTCCCCTCATAGTCACGAAGTCATTGGCATATTTGTCCAAGTCCGATAGCTTCCTGATTATTTTTCTTTGACTCGATCGGCAAGCCAAGAACCTCCTATTTGAGACCTTATTGTGACTGACACAGTAAACACTGACTCCTCGACCTCAAAGGTGACACCGAACTTTTCTCTCAGCTTGATAATTCTCATGATCGTTCAGTAGAAATTAATTGTAACTTGGGAGGTGGTCAATTGAAAGGTGTGTAATACCTCCCTTAGAAATGGATAAAGTGGGAACTGAATTCCCCCCTCGATAATGGCCATCAATGGCATGATGACCTGCCACTCATCGAAAACAAGGCTATGCCCCAGTCGAATCAAGTCTATTTAGACGACATCTAGGATGCCGCAGGTCTGCTAAGCTCTCGGCATCATCAAAGAACCGGTATATCAATTCTTGTCCATGTTTGGAACCCCAATAGAGCCACTTGGCCTTGGTTCCTCAATATGGGACGATAGCACCTAAGATGAATCCACCTCGATCATGCTTGGGCATCCTATTCAAAAGTGCACGGGTGTTAAAAGTATGCTAAGACGTGACAATCCTATACGATGATTAATTAGCACACATATTTGCATATCTTATAGCTTAGTGGATTAGTTTTACACTTGCATACATGGTTAATTTGAGTGTTTTGTCTAATATTGTACGTAGTGTATGTTTCTACTTGTTGCAAGAAAATTATGTTGAAAGAATATTTTAGGAAGTCTTCGAGACTCGTGGATGATTTAGGAAGTTATTATGAGGTTGGAGTCAAATGTTGACATGATTGAGACTCGGGAAGAAAGCAAGAAAGTATCCAAAGAAGCCAAGGGTTACTGCTGTCAAAGTTGATGTACTAATATAAAACATCTAGATGTATCCTTCAAAACATCCAGATAATTTGCTTGAACAAGGACAACCCAAGTAACCAAAGGACTAGAAGATCTAGATGATTGCCATAGAACATCTAGATGTTTATGATGAAAACACCAAGTAAAAAATTCAGAAAGCCCAAACATCCGATTGTATTTCATGTTTGTCAAGTATAGCAGACCTATCCGAAAACCAGAGATGATGAAGATCTTGATGTTTTAGTTAGAAGAGAAACATCCTGAAGAAAGATCCTGATATAAAAGGATCAAAGCAATGGACCACAATAGTAACATTTGGATGTTTTCTCTATACATCCAGATATTTAAAAGGAAAATTGAAGAATGAAGAAGGCCGAGGAGGAAAACATTTGGATGTTTATCAGTTACATCCGGTTGTTTTGTACATAGCTCAGCACTTTTGTTGACTTTTCAAGCCACTTTGTTGGACCTTTTGAATCAACTTTTGGATCACTTGCCAAGAAGAATACCTAGACCAATGTGAGGGGAAATCAAAGAAGGTCGCTTCTAACATTTTGGAAGCTTGATAATGTCATGAAGTTGTCTTTTTAGCAAAACTTGGAGGTTAAGTAAGGATTTTTCCAAGACACTTTGCTTCAAGAGGAAAAAAGCTAGTATTATAAATAGGAACTTTTGATGTAATAGATAGGGATATCTAAAGGCAGAAGTAGAAAGATAACCTTAGACTTAAATATGTTTTGAATACACTTTGAAAGTTCTAGTTTTGTACTTTAAAAGTTGAGTTCTGTTTGTAATTGTATTGCCCTCTTACTTTCTAGTAAGCAAGTAGCAAGTTATTTTTATATTCTACTTCATTATCTAGTGTACTTCTTCATTTCAAGTTAAAGTTTCAAGTCCAACTTTAGTTTTCAAACATGCTCCCCATGTTTTTCTTTTGATTTCAATGTTCATCTTAAGTATGCTAGGCTAAATTTAGAAGGCCTAGTCATGGGATGACCTTCGTCCCATCTCTTGAGCATGAATATCTTCTCAAATAATTTTCATAGCATGTTAGGAGGTGAGTAGAATTTCAATCTCAGAATCCAGAATGGAGTGTTATAGCCTTGATTGGTTATGCCCAAAATTAATTCTGATATATTCAATACTTGGTTCCATGTCCTTCATATCCAGATTTATTGTCTAAGGGACAAAACTTACCTCTTTATATATCTTGGTCATGTTAGAGTTTCAAAGATTGATTTTCCAACCAAGATCATAAAATTTTGATCATTGGTTGAGTAGTGAGAAGAAGGTATCTTATGTTCAAGTTAGAAAAGAAGTAACCCCCATGACAATTTATGTTTTCTTTCATTAACAAATCTTGTGTTTAGTATTTTGTTTTAGGTCGTAATCCTCATATCCAAATAAAGAGGAGTAGCGCCCTAAGCACTGAAGTTCAGTATGAAACCGTTACCAACTCAAAAACTAATTTCCTGGCGGATCGATACCTGGACTTACTAATATACAATCCATCAGAAGAAGAGGAAAGTATAGATTTAAACTCTGACCATGTCTAGCGCCGCAATGATTTAATAAGTTGGGACCAGTCAATTATCCCGTAAAAAATGTACAAAAAATTTATAAATATATGACAAATGCACATAAATGAAGAAAAATGTAGAGAAATGTGAAAGAACCTTATTTGGGAGACGAAAGCAGTGAATGATGATTGGAAAACTGGGCTTGAGAAGAATCGAATCGCAAACAAGAAGCTTGACTGCTTAAGATCTCAGAAGGTTAGAGAGAGAAAGAGAAGCGTGAGTTTCTCTCTCCTAAACCTCCCCTATTTGTACAAGGGCACAGAGTCCGAAGCATCACACGCGAGAGACTGAAGCATTCCATTTTCGTCTATTGGATCATGGAAGCATGGCAGCATCCTCAAGCATGACGGTTCGCATTTGTTATGCCCTCTCAGCTTTAGGTATTCTCAAGGTTGGGCCCCGACCCTTTTATGATCAATACATCTCGATAATTGGCATTGAGCAGAAGAATTGAGGGGCTATTGTAGTATGCCGAATTTGCACAATAGTCCACGCCTTCGGTCCACGATCACTTTCAGCCCATCTGTGTTCGGCCCGAACTAGACTAGGCCCAAGAGCAGTATTATTGACACTCGATCGATGGACTTGACAAGGCTGCCTGACGTGTCTCGATTAGTGCCGAAAGCATGACATGTCAGGCTCGTCCAAATCCTGATCACTTGGTCAGTGATCATCCTCAGGATGGATGTGCTCAAGTCATGACCTCTGTTCATGCTATCGATGGCTCTACGCGGATAGTTGCATGAAAAGACGTGAGGGAGGTGGTTATTGGACATGAAAATGCGCTTGTCCAATCCGCATAGACATGGGACACGTGGCGAGAGCATCGTGATATCTAGACCACAACACAACATTTTTTATCGAAACTTCAGGCAGACTATTGGGTTCTTCCTCTATAAATATTCCAAGGGCCTCTTAACCTTAGGTACACACACTATTGACTCATACACTTTTAAGTTGCTTTCACTCTGTTTCAGAAACTAACTTGATCGTCATAGTGCCATGGAAGACTCAACCCCGGTCGACACTAACCTAATATTTGGAGCTATTTTGCAGCTTAGAGAAAGGTCCAACCGATTCCAATGAGAGGTTCAACCCCTGGATCCAGACTCCACAAAAACAAATACAAATTAAAAAAAATACAAATTACAAAAAAATTAATATTTTTTTATTCCAGTCCGGTCTGGTCAGGTGTTTGGAACCAGAAAATTGAAACCGAAACTAAAGTTCTTTACAAAAAATCAAACCAAAGGATCGGACCAATTTAGTTAAAAAATTAGAGCAAACTACCAATTTGGTTAATTTTCCAGTTTGATTTAGTTTCCGGTTTAGCCTTACTCTCCTAGTGACACTGGTACTTGCACCCTGACGCAATTCACTTGCGTCTCTAAAAGGGTGACTCTAGGGATGAATCAGGATTCGAGTTCGGAGGTATCGAGATTTTGTAATTTAAAAAAAAAAAGAGAGGGCCGAATATAATTTGGAAAAATCGAAATGTAATTTTTTTTAAATTTATATCTAGATAAAAATTTTCAGGGAATTCGGACAATCTTTACTAGTTCCACCCTGAGTAACTCGCCTTGTCATCTTTGAAGGCCTGTGTATTTTTTTAGACTTTGAAGTATGTGCGTGGCACATACTCAAAAGCTGCACCCCACAAATAATTTTACATAAATACCTTATTACAGATACTGAGGGTGTGTTCAGTTGAGTGTTTCTAACATAATTTTTAGGGAAAAAAACTTTGAGATGCTGTTTGGTATAAGTGTTTCAGAAAAAATTTGGAAGTTAAATTTTTTCGACATTTTCGACGTGTTTTTTGCTCTCTCTTCTTTTATAAAGAGATGAAATTATTTGGAGAAAAAAAAAATATTTAAAAAACTTTTTTCAGAAACTTGTTTGGAAAAACATTTTCCAAACAAGCAAAACCAGCACAGCCTTAATGTGTAGACTCACTAGATAATGTGCAATGTATGAACCCCCCTCCATTTTTCTATACGATATGTGTACTCCACATGGTAAACTCTCCCTTCTTTTTAACAACCAACAAAAAATAAAGAAAAATTCATCTCATCATGAATTTTAATATAATCTCTTAATAGAATTTTAGTATTTGATCGTGGAGGAATTCTGTTCTCCTACACTAATATTAAAATCGAAATTTTATTCCTGTATCTAATATGAGTAACGTACTTGTGTGTATGTAAGTATTTCGGTAAAAGTGTGCATGACTCGCATTTTTTAAAGGAGAAATACAGCCAATAAGCCTCGGCGCACTTTAGCGCAGTTCATCCAGCGTAGCATAGCTTCCCGCCACATGTATACGCATTGTGTGGTTCAAATTTCAACTGGTTAACAGAATATCAGACCAAAGAAAAGCAGTTCCCACTCCCACACTCACACCGGCTGCTGCTTCTCATGTCTCTGTCTTCCTCTCTAGCTCTCGGTTTCAACCCCACTCTCTTCCCCAGATGTCAACCTCTTCTTCTTCTAGACCCCAATCTGTCCCCATTCCCAATCTCCAAAACCTCCCCAAAACACTTTCTGTCCAGACCTCTCATTTGCTCCTCTCTCTCCTCATCTTCACCCAATTATGAGAGAGAAGAGGCTCGGTGGCTCCGGGAAGAGCAACGGTGGCTGCGGGAGGAGCAGCGGTGGCTCCGCCAGGAATCCCGATGGCACGCCGAACGGGAGTCCCTCCTCCGCGAAATCCAAACCCTAAATCTCCGAATTCAGGAACTGGAGAAACGACAGGGGGAAGTACAAGGCGTTTCGGTGTCGGAGGCAGTGTCAAAACTTGCGGCTCTGTTACAGGTTATTCGATTGCCAATGAGTGACAGTTTTCTTTGCTGCTTCAATTCAAGCCTCCGATGAAGGATAATTTCCCTTAACCAGCTCACGAAAGCTCCCTTTATTTATATCCTGAATACAGGTGGTGAAGGAGGGGGATTTTGGGATGACGGTGAATCGACTTGCGGAGAGCGGGTCGAGTGCGGTGCCGATGGAGGTTGAGGCGGCATCAGCAGCGGAGGAGTTGGTGTGGGCGAAGGAGGTTGTTGGAGAGGGGAAGAAAGAGGCTAAGAAGAGGGCGACGTTGAGGACGGGATCGGAAGGAGAAGATGTTCGAGCAATGCAGGTCTGATTGCTTGCAAATATCCATTTCTCTTCTGTCAAATTCACAAGGCGAGTTTTGTTTGTTTCATAAATGCGTGTCATGTTCGGATTCAACTTTACATGTGTGTGTATGTGCATATATGATACTGCTTCATGTTCTTAGAGCAACTCCAAAGGCTCTAGCGAAAATATCACTATCAAAGTAAATTTTTTTAGCTTGGTACAGTTTCAAAACGCCAATTTGTTGGCTATAGTGCTCTAATGGTTTACATGCCATTTTGACACAAATATAAATCTTTTACCATTGGATCTAGTAACCAATAAAGTCTTGTGATTATAAACATAATGTGGCTTTTGTGATGTGGCAATTCGGCTTTGCCAAAGCTTTTTCCAAAATTTGGCTCAAGATTTGGCAAAGCCAAGTTTTGGCTAGGGTATTTACACAATAATGGAGAGTACTTTTTTGATGATAAGCTAAAAACTGGCTTTGGCAAGACTTTTATATTTCCCTTGGTGATGCTCTTATGCGCTATATTTGCAGTGATGAGTGATGAACAATTAATGGGAGGAACGGTATAAAACTATTCCCTAATGCGATAATGAATTTCCAATACAACATCGGATAAAAGTGCATGCGCAACAGCATTCTGGTGCATTAGTTTGACTGTCTGTCACTCTTCAAAATTAATTACAATGAGTGGAGAGGCTGAATATACCCCGTTTGTTAAAATTCTTCGGAGGGTGGGATTCGTAAGGTGGTGGGATTAGCATGGGATTCGTAATACCAAGAGATTATATGTTTGTTTGCACTTGGGATAGGATTAACAGTGAATGGTTGGTGTTTGTTTACAAAAGAAGAGGATGAGATTAAAATACATGTTTTACATATTTGCCCTCACTTTGATTGATATTTTTCTTTGTCATTCCAATTGAAATGGGAAAAAAAAATATTTCTTGGAAAAAGTGACATAAACTTACAAAATTGAAAACCATATTGTCATTCCTTATCCCAGGTCTTTTTGCAAAACAAACACACGTATACTAATCCTATGGGATAACTAGTCCCATCCCAACCCCTTGCAAGTTTATCAAACAGGGTAAATTTGGAGCTAATGAATGTCCATTGTGGGTGAAGCTCTAACACTCGTCCGAATGTGAGACCCTTGACTCGCACGCGGTGAGGTAAATAAAGGATCCATAGCATTGGGATTATAGCGAAGTGAGGTGCACTTAGTGCACAAATAAAGGAGCAATCAATCAAGTGAGTCTTGTCAAAAGTCTCCAAAAGGCTTGCTCTGATATCGTGTCACAACATTAACTCAAACCCAATTAGCAATAGGAGGCTGCTAGGCTCGGATACTAATTTTGGAGATAATAACTAGCCAATTTAAATATGTAACAACTCATTTTGATATGAAGTTTCATTAGTTTGACGAAGTAAAAAAAAAAAACATCTGAAATCCCAACAATAGAATAAAAATCCTGGCCACATTGAGAAAATCTTTACAGTATTATGAAAGGAGAATTTTGCTCACAAATAAGCAGGTCTCACTCGTTGGTGCACCCTGCTAGTGCGTCCCACTTGTTTGTGAGATGACAGTATACCATCTTGGGGCAATGGTTACGTGAAATTTGTTCACGTGGGGAAGGGGCAGGGGACTCACAGAGGTTGACCTAGGTTATATGTAATGGTTCGTTCTTTATTTTATAGATCAGGGCTTGCACCGAAGTTTGAGTTTTAATCTGGAGAAGTTGTTGAGCAAATATCATTGGATACTGTTGACAGATGTTATTTGCATTCCTATACTTTTTGCACACAATATCCTCAATATTTTATCAATGTAAGGGAGGTTGAAATTCCACGCACGAATGCTGTCAACTTTATGTGTAGTGTTGACTGTGGAGATTAATGTCCCCTCCAGATATTATGCATGCTACCATAAGGGGAATTAATTAGATGGACTGTACTGTGGTTAAACGGGGACGAGGTATTTTTCTACATCAGTAAAGTTAAAGAATCTATATTTCCTTGCGAAATCTATATTTCCTTGTTTGGTTGGATAGAAATGAGAAACCAGTGTCCATGCAATAAAATAGAGTACTTATATAGGTGTGTCACACTCTATGAAGCACAGATACTCCAAAACTAGTCACATACGCGTATCGGATACTTACCGGATACCGATACTCGCCTGATACGCCCCGATATATATCGGATACGGCTGAAAAGTATCGGGTATTAAAATTAAATCATTTTAATATTTCGGATACGTTTCGGATACGCGACCGATACGTCTCCCGTCTCTGATACGCGACCGATACGTTTCCGACACAGCAGAGGTTAAAAATATTTTTTTTAAAAAAAAAAAGAATAAAGATAAAGGAAAAATTGGTAATTATAGCTTAATATGTGTAAATATAGTCGGACAAAAAAAATTAAAAGATTAAAACCCTAATTTCTACTTCGACTCTCTACTGTTGTGCACTTCCAGCGACCTCCAGGCTTCATCTCCATCTTTCACTAGGTTCAACTCTCTCTCTCTCTCTCTCTCTCTCTCTCTTCGCTACTCTTTGTCTCCCTCTTCGCTGCTCTATCTCTCTCGCATTCTTGATGTTTTCGTTTTTGCTCAGCCATTTTAAATTTTTTTGTTTTTTGTTTTTATTGTATACTGATAAGTGATAGAGTCATAGACCGATAATGTGATTAGTGATACTTGCAGGCACTTGGTAGTGGTTAATGACTCTTAGGTTTTGATAAATGATAATTGACTTGTGCTTGATGTTTGGTATAATAGTATTAGTAATTCAACTACACTTTTAATTTTTTGGCTCATTTTTTATGTGTAGTACATGATTAATAATTATAAAAAAAATTAATTTTTACAGCCGTATCCCCGACGTATCCGTATCCTACTTTTTTAGATTTTTCCGTATAGCCGTATCCATATTGTATCGTATCCGTATCCCGTATCCGTATCCATGCTTCATAGGTCACACTCGATCTGGAAGCACATTCTTTGAAAGGAGGAAATTGTTAAGGGCTAGATGTCAAGAAAAATGCTCCCATAGTTCCATGTTATGAATGCAAAACGTGAAAGAGTATATTCTTGAAGCCAAGTTTCTATGTCTTTATGAGGTTCAGAATCAAATTATGGTAGTGAAAGGAATAGTCTTTGATCTTTTACATTCTCAGTGCAAAAGAAGACAAACGAAAAATCCTAATATCGAACCTATAACGTCCCTGGTTAGGAAAATGTTATCATCCCCATTATATTCATGTTTCTGTTTCATTCCTATACGCCTTGGGGTTTTTTGTTTTTTTTTTTTTGGGGGGGGGGGGGAGGGTTGTGTTGTCGGCGTGGGGAACTTCCTGTGTAATGGTGTAAATTGCTACAATGGGACACTCTCCCTTGTTTCTGTGCATGTGCAAGTGTTTTTTGTTGTTTATGCCTTTATGGGTGCGTTTGTGCATATTCTCCCATAGGCTCTGGAAATCTGATTGTTGTGATATTTGAAGTAGTCTTACTTTAAAATTTGACATGTTCCTTATCTTGTTGTTTTGACAGGAAGCATTGCAAAAGTTGGGATTCTATCCTGGAGAAGAAGATTTGGAATATTCCAGTTTCTCAAGTGGGACAGAGCGTGCTGTAAAAACTTGGCAAGTAGGTTACGAGTTTCATTCTGTACGCAAATAACTCCCGAGTACTAGCAGGATGAAGGCTAATATACCTTATAATGGAACAGCCACTTAAAGATGATCTGAGGATTCCTCCTTTCTCTTTTCATCCTATCTTTCCTATACACGGTATCCAATCTCATGTTCTTGCTTGACAGGCGACGTTGGGTGCCCCTGAAGATGGAATTATGACTGCTGAACTCCAAGAAAGGTTATATATGGAACAACTTGGGAGTTCTGGCTTGTCTGTGAATGCAGTCTCAAAAGAGACTGGCGTGGCTGGTCTTCCAAAGGTTTTTGCCCCTTGCTTTCACATTTTGAGAACCTTACTTTCGATTTGTTTTTTCCAGTATTGGACTTTGAATTACTTGGTTGGTTGGCTTTTGAAGTTTCATCATATGATGCCTACACACGCCTCCAC
The DNA here is from genome assembly GCA_019985065.2 of Arctostaphylos glauca. Lineage (NCBI taxonomy): Eukaryota > Viridiplantae > Streptophyta > Magnoliopsida > Ericales > Ericaceae > Arctostaphylos > Arctostaphylos glauca. The sequence continues at coordinate 15,298,238 of JAHSPW020000015.1, read as the reverse complement.
CATGAGTCCCCCATTATTTCATGGGTGTACATTCTAGCGTGAACTTTTTTTCCCTGACATTATTGTGTGCACACAATCGCCTCCAATCAGTAGGCCTTTATACTATCACTTTTTTTTTTGTTGATATTTTAACTAATCCTTTTCCTTTTTCTGTTATCCACTCTTCTTAAAGGGATACCATCTGTTTTGGTTTCTAGAGATTGGAGGGCGGTGAGTCATGTATCTTAGAGGCTGTGTTTTCTGTTTGTTTTTCCTTTGGTGAAATTCATGTCCCCTCTTATTTTTGCACTTTTTCCTGTTTCCTTGTTAATAAATTTTCATTGGTTGCTAAAAAATCAGTTAGTCTTTTACTTCATGCATATTTATGGTCTCCATTTCAACTACTTGGCTACGGTGAGACTCACTTATTCATCTCGTAATGTGTTGCTGTGAAGTGAGGACCTGAGAGCATAATTTGTTACTTTTTGTAAGAAAATTCGTGTAGACAAGGTAAACTCTGAAACTTCCTATGCAAAATTGCTCAATCTCTTACATTCCAAAATTCATCAGTTTGTCGGTTCCGTTGTGTAGGAGGCTGGAAATGGAGCTGCACTTGCTTCGATAACAGAAATTTCAGATATTCAGAAGACAATAGTGGAAGAAGAAGTTATTGCGGAGGTTGAGGTATCCGAACATCGAGTCTTTCTTCTTGGGGAGAACCGGTGGGAAGATCCTTCCAGGCTTACTGGAAGAAACAAACAAGTTGCTGGAACCAATAGCAAGACTTCCCAAACAAAGTGCCTTACTTGTCGTGGGGAGGGTCGTTTGTTATGCACAGGTACATGTCTTCGATCATGCTAAGCAGTACCCTTATATGATATGCAATAACCTCATCCAGTGTAGTTTTTTCAATCCCATTAACCTTTGGCCTTACTCATTTCTACCTTACTAGTAATTGCCTGGATGAATATTATATGATACGATATTCAGTTTATTCAGAACTATGCATGCAAATAGTACCAATGGACCTGCTTCATCAGTTGTCATTGGTACTTTTCTTGCCAAAACAAAATACACGTACAGAACTGCTTGTTGACCTGTTTGCACGTTTTGGTAAATGAAACATTGATTTGGGGATCTTATTGCTTTATAATATTCAACTTAGCCATTTCATTCTTAATTTATGCATGACTTGGAGAATAGTCACAGTTATTGGCTCCCACTACATAATTTCTAGTCCCAACTATCTACACTGATTGAAAGTCAACTTCGAATGGTACTTGCTAAGTGCTCGTTTGGTTCACCATTTGTTTCATGTTTTCTGCATTTTGGTTTTAGTAATTTTTTTAAAACACGAACTAAAACACTTTTTGAAAATGTTTTTTAGTGGATAGCTCCAACATGAAAAGACGGCAAAGATGTTTCAACTCATTGATCTCTCCTCTGTTAATAAACTAACTTGCTAGAAGTTTGGTTCTTCGATTACATGGTCCTTAAAAGCATTGATAGCATTATTAGTGTTACAATAGCCCTTGTTTTTTCTTCAAACCCATCGGCATCTAAAGTTTGTTCCTCTTGCAGAATGTGATGGGACAGGAGAGCCGAACATTGAACCACAGGTTAGATGATGTTTCCTTTATAAATCTTTCCTGATTTTGCTTTTCTTAGTCTGCCCTGCCCTTATTTGAGCTATTGCTGTTAAACATTACTGCAGTTTACGGAATGGATAGATGAAGGAACAAATTGTCCGTACTGTGAAGGCCGTGGATACACAATCTGCGATGTTTGTGAAGGAAAAACAGCAGTTTAGGTACTCGTGAATGTACTAATTATAGTGTTTTTTTATTTTATTTTATTTTATTTTTTGGTTACTCTCCATTGCACAATAGCATCATACTTTTGCATTTGGGAATATTTTATCCAGGATAGAGGACTATAGAATAATGATTGAGATTTTTTTTATTTGAGCAAACCAGTTTGAAATAGAAAGAAAGGCTAACCAAATGTACACGTTTATAAGGGCATACCCAGTGGGGAAAAAAAAGGTTACTTAATTTTTCATCCTATCTATTAATGTCAACTAGTTTTTCATCTTATCCTCTTCTTAGGGTTATACTTTAGTCCCGATATTCAAAAAATACCAAAAATACCCTTAAATCTCAATTTTCCGTGCATTCAATTCTATTTCTAAAAACGCGGTAACGTCGGAGAAATTTTAGGAATTTCACCACCATTCAAAATCCTAGGGATTTCAAAGTTACGACGTCCTAGCAAATTTACCATATTTCTAGGATGCTTTTGGACTTCATGCAATACTAGAAAGTTAGCTCAGAAAAGTTTGTATCAAATTTATCATATTCCAAACAAATTCACCATATTATTGTAGGATGTTTTTGGAATCCATTCAATACTAAACAGTATTCTCTGATGAAGTGACTGTGCATAAGACAGTATTTCTATCAATGCTAGAGTTTGGTTTGAAAAATTGAAAACCTTGCAGCCAGCAAAGACTTGGTAAAAATATCAGCTCAGAGAGTGTTCTCTGATGAAGTGATAATGCAACTGTGTACATGCTTACTTATAGCAAGGAATACAGGGTTGTTCAGCATTTCTCTTGATAAGCTATAAGTGAGGTGTACTAGATTTTGAGTTGCAGCCATGGGAGCGTGCGAAGATCGAAAACTGATGTAAGTGTTGATGTTGATGCGCCAATTATACAAATCAATCTCCTTGGTTCAGTGTTGACAAAATATGCCATTGTCAATTTTTGTTGTTCTCCTATTAAAATTCTTGATATCCCTTTTCTAGTACCCTACATTTCAAAACTCAAGGAGCAAATAACTGATTGAGTTTCTGTTGGAAATAAATTCGATGCGAAAGGTTATCCTGCTAGATATTTAAAATTCACGCAAGAACCAAAATTAGCAACAATATAATCAGAGAGAAAAGATTAGAGACGCCTGTGAGATGGTCAAGACACGCAAAAGCGCTCTCCTTAGCAAAAGTACACTCCTTTTTGCACGGGGTTGAACAGTGCTCTTTTCCCAAGATACAACGACCTTTGAATCTTATGCTATGTAGCGAAGTAAACTCACGAACCGATTGTTTTCCAACACTTTCTTGGCTATTGGAACTATATGTTTTTCCCACGTGGAGATATGTTCAGCCCAAGAAAAAGCCACCCACGGATTGGAAACTGCATATATATATATATATATATATATATATATATTAAATAACAGTTGAACATGGTTACTAAAAAGATGGCACTAAAAAGGTTGTAAATGATCTCCACTATTCCTGATTTTTTGACAAACATTTTGTAACCACTTTTTAAGATTTAAACTCTAATTTATTAAGGAATTAATTATATAAAAACTTATTAAAAATAAAATATTAAATTATTATAGCAATCCCCCACATAATTTAAAATTTTGCAAGAGTGTTTTTTACTGCGCAATGTGTATAGTCTTTCAGACTTGAACCTATACTCAGTGTTAGCAAGTTTCAATTTGAAGGACCAAAGTGAACAAAGTCTTGAACTAGATCCTTGATGTCAAACTTATGCTTACCACACACACAGTACGAGAAACAATTATGGTTCTTGAACGGTTTTACGTGTTAAACGATCATGCGCACGTATCTCGTTTCTATGAGTGTTTTTAGAGAATAACCCAACGTCTCACAGCGGCGACCCCACTACTACACTCATATAGGTGTGTTCTCCAAGGATAGTTTGTGGCTAACTCCCTGTAAAATTCTTTGTGTCTAACTCCCTGTAAAATTCTACCTTGGACACATTTAGAGCTTAGCTCTTCGTAATATCGTCACATCATTTTAAGCACTATCACCATAGGAATAGAACCAGAGAATTTTTCTCTAATAATTTTAGTGCTTTGCCTAGTCACCGTTCACTTTCGTTATTACCTATTGAACCTTATTCATGGGATCTCCAATTACAAAGGTTACGTGTCAACTAAGGCGACTAATTTACAATCTTCAGTACCATTCCCCTCGATGATTCAACAACTAGCCTTCGTGCTAGTCATTTTGTAAAAGGATCTGCTATGTTCTTTTCAGATCTCACAAAATCGAGTGTAACCACTCCTTGAGACAATAATTACTTGATAGAATTATGTCCTATTCTGATATGTCTCTTTTTCTCATTTAAATTTGTGTTCTTAGCCTTTGCAATAGCGGCTTGATTATCACAATGTATCGAGACAGCAGGAATAAAACTATCTAATAAAGGCAAATCAATCAGCAAATTTCTTAGCCATTCCGCTTCAGAACAAGTCATATCTAAAGCAATAAATTCAGCTTCCATGGTGGATCTCGATATTATGGTTTGCTTAGATGATTTCCAAGCTACTGCACCTCCATCTAGAGTAAAAACGTAACCACTAGTGGCTTTTGTTTCATAAGAAGCACTAATCCAATTAGCATCACAGAATTCTTCTAAAACATTAGGAAACCAACAGTAACAAATATCGTAGTTAATTATACCTTAAAGATATCTAAAAATTCTTTCATGGCATTCCAATGTTCTAAACTAAGATTACAAGTGTAACGACTCAACTTACAAACAACATAAGAAATATCAGCTCTGGTGCAATTAGACAAGTACAACAAAGACCTTATTATCTGTGAATATTTATATTGAGAAATGCTCTCACCAATATTTTTTTTTAAGCGAATATTAGGATCAAATGGAGTTGAAACTTCTTTCACATCAAAATAATTAAATTTTCTTAATAATTGCTCAATATAATGTCCTTGAGTCAAAGTAATCCCATCATCATTTGTTTGTGTTTTGATTTCCAAAATAACATTCGAATGTCCTAGATCATTCATGTCGAAATTTCTAGACAAGAGATGTTTCGTTTCTCTAACTACATCAAAATTAGTGCAAAAAATGAGAATATCATCTACATATAAGCAAAGAATAACACAAGTACCATCAAGTTGTTTAATATACACACATTTATCAGACTCGTTTATTTTAAAATTATTCGAGAGAATCACTTGATCAAATTTTTTGTGCCATTGTCTCGGAACTTGTTTTAGCCCATAAAGAGACTTTACAAGTCTACAAACTTTGCTTTCGTGTCGTGGAACTACAAACCACTCGGGCTGATCCATGTAAATTTCTTCTTCTAATTTTTCATTTAAAAATGTTGTTTTTACATCCTTCTGTTGAATTTCTAATTTATAAATAGATGCTAAAGCAAATATGTATCAAAGAAATCAATTCTTTCTTTTTGCTTAAAACCTTTAGCTACTGGTCTAGTTTTAAATTTATCGATACTTCCGTCTGTTCTAAGCTTCTTTCTAAAAATCCATTTACACCCTATTGTTTTACAACCAGGAGGAAGATTAGTAAGATACCAAGTATTATTAGTGGTGATAAAATCCATTTCAATATTTATAGCATCTTTCCAAAAATTAGCATCAACAGAAGTCATAGTTTCATCATATGTTTTAGGATCATTTTCAACTAAGTAAGTTTGAAAATCATTGCCAAAATTTTTCTCAACTCTACCTCTTTTACTTCTTCGTAATTCTAATTCGTTTTGATTTTCTATGTTAATTCTCATGGTGGAACTTTCACCTACTGATCTAGAAAGCTTATCTTTCATAGGAAATATAATTTCAAAAAATTCAGTTTCTTTTGACTCAATGATAGTATTGTTAGAAATTTCAGAAATTCAGAATTAATAACTAAGAAACGATAACCAATACTATCCAAAGCAAAACCAATAAAAACGCAGTCAATCGTTTTAGGACCCAATTTTCTTTTCTTAGTAGGTGGTACTAATACATTTGCTAAGTACCCCCACACTTTAAAGTATTTTAAACTGGGCTTCCGATTCTTCCAAAGTTCATAAAGCGTTTTATCAGAATCTTTGTAAGACACTTTATTTAAAATATGGCACGCAGAATATAACGCTTCACCCCATAAATTATTTGGTAAGTTAGAACTAGCGAACATAGCATTAATCATATCTACCAATGTTCGATTTTTACATTTTGCAACTCCATTAGATTGGGATGAATACAGTGGAATCCGTTGATGAATTATTCCATGTGTTTCAGAAAAATCTTCCATTTCAGTTGGAGCATATTCTCCCCCTCTATCAGATCTTAGAATTTTAATTCTCTTCTCTAACTAGTTCTCTACTCTAGCTTTGAAAATTTTAAAATTTTCAAACAACTCACTTTTTTGTGTTATTAAATACACATGGTAATATTTTGAAAAGTCATCAACAAATGTTATGAAGTATCTTTTACCACCACGGGTTAATACGTTATTAAGGTCACAAGTATCACTATGTGCTTGTTTCTCTAACAACTAATTTATGTCATTTTCTAGGTAGTTTAGCTTGTACACAAACTTGACATTTTTTTTTTTATATTTCTTTTGTATTTACGAATGAGCTCTAGGCTAATTATTCTTTTGATGGTTTTTAAATTTACATGCCCAAGCCTACCATACCAAGTGTGACAACATTCTACATAAGCCACGGAAGAAGTAATAGAAGTAGAACGAACAACTTTATTCGAATAAGAATTTAACACATTAAGACTAAATAAACCATCTACTAAATATCCTTTACCAATAAAAGTATCATTCTTAGAAATAACGACTTTATTAGACTACATAACAACTTTGAAACCACGACGAACTAATAACGAAGTACTAACTAATTTCTTTTTTATTTCTATAACATGTAAGAATCCATCTAACACAATAACGTTTTTTGAGGTCAATTCCAAACTAACTTTTCCTTCTCCTAGTACACTGACTAGGCTCCCATTTCCCATGCTTACAGTTCTTGTTCTTGATTCCTGATCATAAGATAAAAATATATTTTTATCAGCGCACACATGAACATTAGCAACCAAGTCTATAAACCATTGATTTGTGTTAAAAATAATATTTAACTCAGGGTTGCTAACAAAATACCTGTTAGCAGGGATAGAGGAGTTGGCGTCCGCGGTGCCTACATTAGCTTGTGGTTTAGGAGCTACATAAGGACCACGAGCCTTAGGAGGCTGACTTTAATTTGGCGATAGTAACAATCTTTTGCTCTATAATTTATTTTTCCGCACACCCAACAAGGCATAATCTTCTCTTGACTAATATTTTTGCCTTTCGATTTATTATTATTATTGTAGCCCCCAATTTTTTTAACCGAGTTGATCTTCTTGAAATTTGAATATCTAGGCTTATGGAGATTTTCTATGACATGGGCTTTAGCCCGAAATTCCAGAGTTGAAACTTCAAGTTGTTTTTCACGATGTTTCTTCTCAATATTTAAAGACAATAACAGTTCATCAAAGGTGTAGCCATCAGGTTTTTGTTTTAGCATCCTCTCAAATTTAGACCACGATGGAGGTAATTTTTTGATGATTGATGCAACTAAAAATGTGTCAGTCAAGTCCATACTTCTTCTTCTAAGGTCATAAAGTATATTTTGAAATTCATGTGCTTGTTCCATAACAGACCTTCCATCAACTATTTGGAAGTCCAAATTTATTTTTCCGCATAATACCGTTTAAGACCGGCATCTTCAGATACGACCTTAAATTCAATCCCATAACTCAATGGAGGTCTTAGTAGTGCAAAAAATATTAGCACTAAAAATTCTACCATGACACAAATAGTCTTTTCCATCAAATCCATCGCAATCACTAGTTTTTCTCGATGAAAAAGGCTCTTTGTCAACTTTGACAACTCCTATTGCCAGAGAAGTTTCACTTTTTTTGGTAATTTTTTTGCTTTCCTTTTGAAGTTAAAGATTTGTGAATCACAGAATATAAACCTGAAGTGGTAAGCCAAAATTTCATCTGTTGTTGCCAAATTTTGAAATTTTGACCATTGAACTTCTCAGGCTTGCAAGAACTATAATCGTCTAATGCCATTTTATTAACCACAAAATTATTCTAATCCTAACAGAAAAAACCTTAGCACGTTTTAATAGTATTTTTTCCTAAGATTGTTGGAAATAAATTTGATGCAAACGATTATCCTGCTAGCTAGGTATTTAAAGTTCACACAAGAATATTAATAAACCGAAATTAGCAACAATATAATCAGAGAGAAAAGATTAGAGACGCCTGTGAGATGGTTGAGGCACACAAAAGTGCTCTCCTTAGCAAAAATACACCCCCTTCTGCACGGGGTTGAACGGTGCTCCTTCTCTCCAAGATACAACGACCTTCGAATATTTTTCTGTGCAGCGAAGTAGACTCATGAACTGATTATTTCCCAACACTTTCTTGGCTATTGGAGCTATATGTTTTTCCAAAGTGGAGATATGTTCAGCCTAATTTATAAGAAAAAGCCACCTACGGATTGGAAACTGCATATATCTATATGTAGATATATATAGAATAAAATAACAGTTGAAAATGGTTACTAAAAAGATGGCACTAAAAAGGTGGTAAATGATCTCCATTATCCCTGATTTTTTTGGCAAACACTTTGTAAACTTTCTAAGATTTAAACTCTAATTTATTAAGGAATTAATTATATAAAAATTTATTAAGGAATTAATTAGATAAAAAATTATTAAAAATAAAATATTAAATTATTATAACAGTTTCCACCACTGACATTGACTTCCTGCTTTCCCACAAACAATACACATTCTAATCTCATGTGTCTGCCACGACGCCAAAGATGTGTCGAAAATCAACAAGTTCAAGAAGCAGCTTATAAGTGGAGAGTTTGAGATGAAAGAGTTAAGTGCGGCGAATAAGATTTTAGATATAGAAATTAGGAGGGATCGAGAGGCCAGAAGATTATAGTACTTGACTCGGAAGGGTTATCTGGAGAAGATTTTAGGTATGGATCTTTATCCTCCATGTTCTTCGCGTATCATAGGTTCGGATGCTCGATTTAGACACGACACAGGAACACCACGCGAACGAGTACGGGGGAAATTGGTTGACTATAATTTTTTTTAGGGTATGTTATGTGGCTAAATTAGGGTCAAGCATGCGTATATAGTCACAAAATACCTAACTACACTTAAACTTCTCAATTCCCATAAAATTTCAATTTAATTCCACACTTTTGGGATCTTAATTCAAATCCCAAGAACTCACATTTATTCACTAATTATTTAATTTGGAAAAATAATTAAAACTCAATACTAGAACGGTACTCACGGCTATTTTAACCTTCATAATTAAGTTACGTCGCTACAAAGCTTCTTTAAAACAATTAAAAGTGCTACAGAAGTTGGTTCTCTTCGATCCGGATTTTAGACTTTAGGAGTAGTTTGGGTAATTTCTATCATTCATATGTGTTTATGCTAGTTTAGATTTGTTACAAGACACTTACAAAAGAGAGGCTTGACCCAATAAACTCTTAGCAATAAATTGTTAATTTTGACAAATGTGTACTATTGATTATCGAGATGGCTAACCGAATAGACTGCTCTCTATAGTCCAAATAGGGACCGGAGAGAAGTTGGGTCAAATGTTAAACACCCACCCGAAAAGTGATTCGGGACGGGCATAATCAATTGAGTCCATGAGTTTGGCTTTGAGAAATTTAAACCTTGCAAAACACAAGGATTTATTAGTTAAAAAAGCAATTTTACGAAAAAGCAAATGTAATGAATCTCAAATTTATAGGAAGATATTATTTTGTAATGAAGTGATAATCCACCTCCATATCCTTAGTTCTAGCATGGAATACAATATTGATCATCGCTTCTTTGAATGAAGAGGAGGTATAACATACGTATAGAAATAATTGGATTTCAACTAGTAGGAGTAGGTGAGTTGGAAGCGTCCCAAAATTGAAAATTAATGATGCAAGTGTTGATGATGATGCGCCAAAATAAAATCTCCTTGAAGTGGTTGCGTACAGCTTGAGAGAAAAAACAACTCGGTTTTTCCATGCCTCAATTAAGAGGGGTTCAAATTCATTAAGAAATTAACTAACTAAAACACAATTAACTTACAAAGAAATTTTATTGCAGTAAATGAAACAGCAGGCCAGAAGCAATTTTAATTACAAGAGTAATTCTTTCTGCTTAGATAATTTAGAGTGGTAATCATCTAGAAATGTGAAAGCACTAAACTCAAATTGAAAGCCGAAGCTTTGATAAAAGATAAGTGATTGATGATGTACATGTTGGTGTTGACCTATTTGAAGACCAAGAAAGATACAATGTTAACTAATTAAATTAGATATAAGCTTTAGCTCGAGTTAAAATTGAAGTTGAAAGTGTGGTGCTAGACCCCTGTAGGGACTGTCCCAGTTATATAATTTGTTCTGGTTATTTTTGGAATGTTGTCGACATAATTTGAGATATTGGCAAACTTGGGGGTTTAAAGTGTAATTTGATTTGTAAAGTATATATAATAGAATTTTTAGCATTAATGTGTTCATTCTGGAAAAAACCTTAACTGAACGTTAGTATTACTCTTTGTCTCCTTTTCTCCTATCTGGTTTCAAATCTTAATAAGCGTTCATCTCTTAGATTCTCAGAGAACTCGAGGTACAAATATCAATCCAATTGTTAAATTGCTGCCAAGGATATGTCAAAAATTAACAGGTTGAAGAAATAGCTTAGTGAAGAGTTTGAGATGAAACACTTAGGTGCGGCGAAGAAGATTTTAAGTATGAAAATCAGAAGGAACTAAGAGGCTAGAAGGTTATACTTGATTCAGAAGGATTATCTGGAGAAATTATTTAAGCATTTTGCTATGAAGTCTTTGTCTACTCCAATGGTTGCACATTTTAGACTTTCTGTAAACTTGTTACTACAAACAGAGGATAAGATAAACACATGTCAAAGATTCCATATGCTAGTGTTGTTGGGAGTTTGATGTATGTTTTGGTTTGTACTCATCCTGATATTTCACTTGTTGTTATTGTAGTTAGTCAACATATGGAAAATCCAGGGATGACACATTGGGAGACAGTGAAATGGATACTCAGGTCTTTGCGGAGAATTGCAGATGTTAGTTTGGTATTCGATAGGTGTCCAGGTCTTGTGGACGTGTTCTTTCTTATGTGGATTCAGATTTTGTTATCAGTTGGAAAGCTACCCTGCAGGCTATAATTGCATCGTCTAATACAGAAGTAGAGTATATGGCGGTGACTGAAACTTTAAAGAGTCATTCTGGATGAGAGAACTTCTTGGGGAACTTGATCTAAAGAGGATGGAACTGTTGGCTTTTATGATAGTCAGAGTGCTATATATTTGAATAAAATCTTATGTAACATGAATGGACAAAGCACATTAATGTCAAGTATCACTTTATTCGAGATATAATCTCTCAAAGTAGGTTGAGGTGAAGAAGATAAATGCGAAAGAAAATTTAGCAGATATGATGAGTAAACCTATATCGGTTGTCAAGTTCAAGTATTGCTTGGTGTTTGCAATTGCTGATTGCCCCTTGCGACTTTGGAGAAGAGAGGTGCAAGATGGTGGCCCTATGATCACTACAAGAAAAAACACATTTGCCGACAAACATGTTCGTCGCCATAGGTTGACCATTTTGTCGCTAAATGTTTTTCCCGACAAAATCAGTTGGTCAGTAAGTTTGTCGGGAAATCGAAGTCGGGAAATGTGTTCGGCGACAAAACCCGTTTTGTCGGCAAAAACCTGACCAATGCCGACAAAACGTTTTGTTGGGAAATGTTTTCGTCGACAAAACGTTCGTTCGTCGCTAAAAACACGTTTGTCGGCAAAAACTGACCAATGCCGACAAACAGTTTTGTCGGTAAAGTTTTCGGCGACAAAAGATTCGTTCATCGCTAAAAACACTTTTGTCGGCGAAAACGGTCACCAATGCCGACAAAAGTGTTTGTCGGTAATGTTTTCGGCGACAAAAGGTCCGTTCGTCGCTAAAACTCACTTTGGCCGACAAAACACTTTTTGTCGCGGAAGAGTTACCAATGGCGACGAATTTCTTGTCTGCAATATATTATTCGACCAAAACATAAAACAGCGACGAAACTCTTTTGTCGCTGTATGATTGTAACCGTTTTCAAATCTATCCGCCATTCATTGGAAATCACTGCCCAAATGCATCAAAATACTGTAAATCCAATTGAACAATCTTAAAAACTATCAAAATCATACAAGCATTTCCTCCAACAAAAACATCAAACTATCACGACTTACATTAAACAAAACATGCCCATTGTTAAGAGAATAATCAACCAAATGTTATTACACAAGTAAGCTTGTGAAGAAAGATTAAAAAGAAAGAGAAAAGAAAACGTCCTTAATTAGTAGGAGCAACAAAAATTGTTAGCAGCAGTTTGCATCCAACTAGAGATCAGTTTGCATCAACAGTGTTCGCATCAGATCAAAACGGCAACAACAGCAGTAGTTTCCATCAAACCAGATATCAAAACAGCAACAAAAGACAACCTGCAGCAAAATTTTTTGGTTGGGTGAACTTTTATAAGGCAATCTAGAGCATAATTTATATATGTCATCTCACTTTTAGAACATATAGTTCAATAATTAAAATTATTTGGTCTGGTAGATATACATAATCAACCTGCTGGGTAAGTACCATTATTCCTTCTCTCATCACTTGCCAAATATTTTCATTCCCAAAACAGTTTTCTTCGTGTTTTTGTTAACAAACATTCGTACAAGTACCACCTGATATGGAAAGCAGATTACCTCTTTCCTGTATTGTGTGTGTGTTGTGTTATGTGTGCTTATGATTGATTTCCGAATGGGTATTGTAATGGAATTACAGGATAGTGTGAAGAACCTAAACATAGGAATTCAAGATACGAGGTGCAATGAGAAACTCTATTGCTTCCCAAAGACTTTGCATGGTCTCCGTCGTTTTGGGACTGGGTTTTACTTATGCATGGCGCAGAACTGTGACGAGCAGCAGGACAGTTTTAGACTCTTTTACATATTCCCCCCAGTTGACTAAAGACTAAAGAGTTCCCGTAAGTGAGTGCAATTTGTTCAATTGACACATGGAGTTCCATCCAGTCATTTCCGAAGTAGCTCCAAGGATTCTAGAATACTCGAAGAAATAGATTAATAAACATTTGTTTGAGATACTAGACTCTCATAATGTTAATCTTAGCAAGTTGTTAAGCTAAAACAATGCCAGTCAAGTGCATAACAATGAAAAACAACTTGTTTTGACTAAAACCCACAGCGACTAGAGTTTTAAACTCAAAATGCCCACTTCATTTTGATCCTACATCTTCTTCCACCTATGGAGCTGGCGATGACTTAGAAATGGAAGTAAAACAGGAGGGCCTGGGATTGTAGAGCTTCATAAAAACAATTTGTTTTGACTAAGGAAGCATTGGATCCGATTGCTTGTGGTGAGCCGAACCCTGGTACTAGGGGAAGGGCCTGGGATGAGCAGAACACTGCCGGTTCAATCTGTAATCTCTGATGTACCCGTATACATCATGCGAAGAAAATCAAATGCCAAAAATATTTCCACGGTTCAGTTGATTAAGGATCCAACCCAACAGAAAAAAGTGGTAATGGCAAAGGATAGTACAAACTAGAGTTCAAAGCCAATACACAACAGAAACCAACAAACTAAAACGTAATTCAAAAGACACGCCAAGCTAAAAAAACTCACAAACTAACTTCAACAACAAGTACTAATTCAGCCACCCACATACTTAAAATACCACTGTATATAGGCCCTATCATACCAGAGACCAGTTACGACCCAAGACACTATTGATCAAACTTAAGCCACATAACTATTGATCAAATCTTGAAACTAAATAAAACTTAGGCTGGACACACTATTGATCAAGGGCCTACCATTATAAGCCACATAACTAAAACACAAACTATAGGAGCACTGATCACATAACATTCTGACGTATGAAAGATCAACCTACCTTATATCCAACTTAGAATCTGCAGCACCAAGCATGCAAATAAAACGACTTGGACAATGTTGCACCTCAAGACAATGCATATAGAGGAAATTTAATCCTAATCCCACAAAACTAACAGCTTATCCCTAAATAAGATATGAAAATATATGCAACAATTGTACACTAATATACTTACCTTTCTTCCTGCAACCATCATCATCCGAAAGGCAAATGACTGCGTCCAAAATTATCCTTGAATTGGCTCATAAAATTTTTAAGTTGGTCAATCTCCCTTTGTTGGGCATCTTGACGTCTCTGTGTCTCCTCCTCCCGACGTGTTTGCTCCTCCTCACGCTGTCTTTGCTCCTCCAAACGTTGTCTCTGCTCCTCCTCGCGTCGCCTCTGCTCCTCCTTTCGCTCTCTCTGCCTCTCCTCGCGAAGCATCTCTAATTCAGATCGAAGTTTTTCAATCTCCTCCCGACGTGCAATGTCGGCTTCATTTCTACGAGAATAGGAAGTGGGTCTTGGCCCGACTCCAAATCCTCTTATGTACCCTTTCTTCTCCCCAAGCACTGCTTGTGAAAGTTCCTCCTGCGTCATTGGAGTCCCGGACTCGGAAGCTTCATCTCGTACTACTACCATTTTTGACTGTCGTTTCAAAGAGGAATATAAAAAAATCAATGGAGAAAACATAAAATGCATAGAGAAAAGAAGAAATACTAGATCCTTACGTGTAACTCTTCGCAAATAGGTTTGATCCAGTCATTTGTCGCTTTCAACTTATGTGATTTTTCGTAAAAGTCACAAAAATCTGGCAATTGACCGTCATTATCTTCAGCCTATAATATCCAATCAACATAAAATACAGTTACTAAAACACGTAGTAAATACTTACAAGGCACACATGTAAGTATAAAATCTCACCATAAGGCTCATGGTAGCAGAAAATGATTGAGATCCCATAGTATGATTATATGGTAGGAGGGTTCTATTCATTTTGAGATGTTAGCTGCATAGCCATCGGGATACTTGATAGATTTTAAAAATTTGCAAAAACCTTCTCTCTCTGTCGGCGACAATGTGTACATGGCTGGAGGTTTCTCAAAAGACCCATTTGCACGCCTTTTCAAGTGCAACTCCTTCCGTATTTTCATATCCTCCAAATCTAATCGTGCTTTTTCTGTATCTTTGTTCTTCCCATCAATGCTCAACAATGTCCCCAACAAATTTTCGCATATATTTTTCCTATATGCATGACATCAAGGCAATGTTGGAGATTGAGAGTCTCCCAATAAGGCAACTCGAACATTATGCTATTCTTACCCCAATTCAAATACTTTTCATTTTCATCCCTTTGTCTTTTCTTGCCTTTCGTTGTGTTTGTATGTTTCCCAAACTGCTTGTATGTTCCCAAGTTAATTTGCTCTCGTACTTGTTTTTCCGATAACTCCAAAGGTCTAGTTCTAATCTCAACTTCACCATTAAATAGTTTGCTTCTTCGCCAAATGTGATTCTCAGGCAAGTAGCGGCGAGCGCCCAAATACCCTATCTTACTTCTTAAACCAATTGATGAATTGTCCTCATTGCAAATGGGGCAAGCCAAATAACCCTTTGTAGACCACCCAGACATGACACCGTATGCAGGAAAGTCATTGATAGTCCATAGAACGCATGCTCGCATTCTAAAAGTTTGTTTACTAGCGGCATCATATGTTTGAACATCATTCTCCCATAACTCCTTCAACTCATCAATTAATGGGCGCATGTAAACGTCAATATCTCTACCAGTTTGTGATGGACCTGGAATAAGCAATGACATAAAGCACCAGGATTCTTTCATGCATTTCCACGGTGGGAGATTGTAGGGGATAGTGATAACTGGCCACATACTATATGATGTACTCATATTTCCAAAAGGATTGAAACCATCAGTGGCCAACCCTAACCTCACATTTCGCGGATCGGCAGCAAACTCGGGATATCGTTCATCGAAGTCCTTCCATTCTTGACCATCCGCTGGATGTCTTAATTCGTTGTCAGCCACACGTTTTTCTTTGTGCCATCTCATATGTGGAGCTGTTTTCTCTGAAAAATACATTCTCTGCAATCTGGGTGTCAATGGTAAGTATCGCAATATTTTATGAGCAACTTTTGTACCCTTACCATCATTCACTTTGTATCTAGACTGCGAACACGTGGGGTAACTTTCTAAATTCGCATTCTCCTTCCAAAAAAGTGAGCAATCATTTACGCATGCATGAATGGGTATCATATCCCAAACCCAAATCACGCAAGAATCTCTTGGCCTCGTATATGTTCCACGGAACTGTCTCATCACACTCCGGTAGCATCTCTTTAAAGACATTCATAATCATATCAAATGCAACATTGCTCAACTTGTTGTGCACTTTAATGTGAAGCATCTTGACAATAAATCCTAAGACGGTGTTCGCACATCCAAGATATACTCTACGTTGAGCACCATCAAACAACTTGTCAAAATTTTGCATATCTTTCTTCTCATAATCAGTGGGCAAGTCGTCGATATTATCGTCCATAATACCACCAACATAAATCTGGTCCAACATAGCATGCAACTGGTCATCATTAGTCTCTGTGCCCCTTCCCATGTCGTCATTCCCACTACCTTCATCGTGGTCACGTTCATCATCATTGTGTACTTCAGGCTGATCATTGAGAACAATTTCCCCATGGTGCACCCAAGTCTTGTAAGAAGAATCTATTCCTTTCCATATCAAATGAATCCTAACAACCCCAATGCTAAGCGTTTTACTATTCAAGCAATCAATACAAGGACACCGAATATCAGCCTCCTGTCCTGAATTTGTCATTGCAAACTTTATGAATGATTCTACCCCTTCTTTATATTCCCTACTTGACAACCTATTTCTAATCATCATCCAACTCTTGTCCATTTCTTCTCACCTAAAAATTAATTAAGAACTCAATATCAGGTCCTCACACAATCAACTCAAGGATCAATACAGTGTCGTTAAAGAACAAAAAATCATATTCTTAAAGCAATACCTCACACAATCTACACATAGCATTAGATTTATGTGCACACATCCATATTCACACAATCAACTCAAGAGTCAATACCAGGTGTTCAGACAATAGACAAATATGCAACATAACAAAATAAGGAGTCTTGCAATCTGGTGCTCTGCTCCAAAAGTCTTTCAACTTTGGGACAGAGCTTGCAACCAGGTGCTCCAAATATAAATTACGGTCAAAGAATATAATAACATGCCCAAGTTATAACATAGCAGAATAAGGAGTCTTGCCACCTGGTGCTCTGCTCCAAAAAATGTTTCAACTTTGGAACAGAGCTTGCAACCAGGTGCTCCAAATACAAATTATGGTCAAAAAACATAATTGTATGCCCAAGTTATACCTGATGCTTGGTGAGACGTCTACACAGATCGAGAGGTAAGTACTTCTTGTTCTTGTATACTTTCTTCAGAGCAACCTTCTATTTTGTTTTTTTCAAATCACTGTCAACACCTGGACAATGGGCATTTTGTGAACTCTAATGTAATAGGATGTAATAAGTTGAGTAAAGAACAAGAAGTACTTGAATGTGTAAATTTAGAAGTACTGTACAAAAAAATGATATACATGTAATTATTTCAACTTATGTGGTTTGAAATCTTAAAAACTTGTGCTCTCAATAGATGGGGTGCTGGATTTTTGCAGTGACACTTTTGAAGAACAACTACACAATCAAAAGAGTTATCTAAGTCATATAATCGATATTTATTAAGGTGTAGTTTCATGATAGGAGGACTTTATCTAAGTCATACAATATATCTTTTTCCTCTTCAGTCCAAGTAAATTGTCAAGGTGGGGGTTAACTTGCTTTTTCACTCAATTGTTATACTGCTATTTCTTTTATATAAATGTTGTTGTGAAAAGACACTATGGATTTCTGCAGTTCCGAAGTGGTCGAAGAAAGAATAATAAAAGGGTTGTACAAGACCCTACTGGAGAGATCCTATTCAAAAGTAGTGGATGCTTAGCTTACGAAATTATCCATAAATGAAGAATAATTTTTTGGGCCATTCCAACTTGTGCAACAAACAAATTAGGAAATATTAGCTTGGGACACAAATGTTTATAGGAAATCATGTAGAGATAAATGAAAAGAAGTGTTAGGTGTGCTAATCAATATTCATGCACAATGCAAATGGGAAAAGGTTTTGATGTTCCTACCATAATACGGCCAAGATTAAATCGTGTCGGAAGATAAATATGTCGAATTAATGCTTTATCTTTATCTTCTTGACTTTGATTATTTACGTGTGTAAAACAGGACTTCTTGTATCGTCTAAAAATAAATAATTTATACAAAATATCTAACAAGTTATATTTTTAATATTATGAATGTAAAGTAACTTAAGATAATGTAAACTGTACATATTAAAATAACAACGTATATTATAAAAATTTCAAAAAAAACAATTAAAATAGTCAAATAAATCCCTGTTTTATTTACTCGTGGTGCATGTGGGGGGTTTGGGTAATAATAAATTTAATGGACAAGTTTAGTACCGAGCGTTATATAAAGTCATACAATATAGAGATTATTATTCACATCAGCAAATGGCAGAAAATTGAGCTACAAATGGGCACAAAATTGAGCTATAGGGATCCCAAAGCTGACCACCTCGAATTCATTAAAGAAACTGTAGGATTCGCCTCTGGATTTGGACTCCTAAATTTACTCTTGCTGTCCAATTGGAGAGTTATATCGTAAATTTTCGTAACACAAAATCTCTAGCAGCATATATATATACTTTTCTTGAGTTTCGAATGTAGTGGAAATTAATTTTTCATTTTGTTTCCTCGTTCCGTACTATAACTTATCCTCTGACTCTATAAACTTGTCGTTGCAAGGCCTCGGGTTTAAAAATTAGCGACGTGACGTATCAGGATATTCATGGGTCATCAGCAACAGAAGTAGCGGTGAAGTTTGATTGTAGCAAAGAATACCCATGCGAGAGAATAATACTAGAAGATGTAAACCTCAGCTACATGAATGAACAACCCCAAGCTTCTTGTGCGAATGCTGGAGGAACTGCTTCTGGGCTAGTTAAGCCGACAAGCTGCTTGTAGGGAGAGGAGAAAGAAAGATACAGGAGGAAAAATATACATTAATTCTTCCTCTATATAAACATCCTTTTTGACAGTTATGCCACTAGTCCTAGCTTGATTTAGGATTGATTTCCCTGTTTAGGTTGAGTTTGGGTACTTGCTTGGGCGTTGTGGTGCTTCTACTAATTTTATTCCGAAGATCCATATACACCAAGGATAAACAAACCAAGGTCAAAAAGCTCACAGTTGCAAAGGCAAAACAAAAGGCACAATTCAAATAAACCAACGAAGGAAGAAAGACGTACACTGAGATTAAAAAAGGCAAAAGCTATTCACCAAATTAAAGTTACAAATACACCAACGAAGAAAGACTTACACTGAGATTTGATCTCAAAACTCCCGTTCGGACAACATCTCACAGATCAGTGGAGGAGCGAATCCACGAAGAGCAACCACAAAAGGCCAGAACGGGAAGAACCAGCAGCGGAAGGACGGCGACGACGGAGGACGGCGACGACGAAGGACGGCGACGACGAAGAACGGCGACGGCGAAGGCTTCGGACGGGGGAGGCGAGAAGAAGAACGCCAGATCGAGCTCTGGACCGTGGGAAATAAGCACTGAGAACGAGAGAACTGGAATTTAGGGATTGAATAGTTTTAAACCGCAAAACGATGTCGTTTAATAAATCAACATTTGGCAACCGAACCTGTTTTGTCGCCAAATTACAACCCTTTGCCGACCCCAGCTAATTTTGTCGGTAAATGACAACCCTACGCCGGCAACAGAAAATTTTGTCGCCAAAAGTTGTCACCGATACCCTTTGGCGACAAAATCTTTGTCGCCTAATGAATTAATTTTCCCTCCACAAAATTCTCTTATGCGGGAATTTTAGCGCGCAAATCATTTCGCGACGAAGACATTTTTTGTCGCTGGTGCGTAAACATTTGCCGACAAAATAATCCTTCGTCGGCGAATATTTAAGAAACCAGCGACCACGAAATCTCTGTCGCCAATCAGCTAACCTTTCGGCGACGAACGAAGATTTTGTCGGCAAATGTTTCATTTTCGGCGACTAAATTGCCTTTTGTTGGCGAATTTTGTCGCCAAAAATGTTTTTTCTTGTAGTGGATGATTGAGATCGTTGGAATTCGAATTAAGGTGGAGATTTATTGAGTTAGCTTCTTGAATTTTTGGGTAGTGGATGGTACTATTGGTAGTTGAAGCATCACTACTGGTAGCAAGGGGCGCGCGAATCCCGGTAATAAGATTTGAGAGATTTTGTTTTCTAAGCCGTTTGGGATGATATTCTTTTGCCATTCTTTTAGGGTTTCCTGTATGTATGTATGTGTGTGTGTTTATATATATATATATATATGTATGTATGTATAGAACATATGGATCCGTAAAGATATTTGATGTGATTGATTGACCTCACGTTAGAGTTTTGGAGTGTAGCTGGCCCTTATAAGGACCCGAAAAACTTTGTGTTTTAATTAAAATATCGATTTAGAATATATATTGCAGGATATGCAATTGATTTTTTTTTTTTTTATGTTTCGGGACTTATAGTGGCGGGGTTCAAGTCCAGGAACGTTATTTAGTTTCGTATGCATTACAATAGGTGGTAAGTTACGTATAAGCCCTTATGGATTTAAAATTTGATTTTTTGACTAAGGAGAGGGGGAGGGGGAGCCTAACTACAGTTTCATTTTCTCATGTCGACTGAATAGTGCGGGTCTTCAATTCCATATTTGAGCGCAATAGTAACACCATGAGCAATAAAGCCCAAAAAATAATCCTATCAATTACCCAATCTAGTGTATACCACAAGGATAATGATGCTTAAAGAAAAATAGTAAACACATAAGCGTAAATCAAACGAACAGTGTTAAGTAAAGCATCATATCAAATCATCAGTTTTGTTTGGTAAAGTATATCCATCATTTTTTCGTTCACTGTGATCACAATCCCTATATTCTCGATCCCTACATTTTCAATTGTTAATTCTCATTCGCCATATTTACAATCATTATGTTCCTGATCACTATGTTTCCCATTCATTATGTCCTAACACAAACTTGACTACCTAAACTTCCCACATCAACGACTAAACTTAATGAAAAGCAATCACGGTACAACTCAAGAACATAACTTAGCTCAAGACATAACTTGACTCAAGACATGACAGACCTTAACACATAACTCGGCTCAAGAAGTAATTCGGCTCAAAATATTAGGTTGGCTGAAGTTATAGCATGCCCAAAGACATCCTATAACCATTCATATTCATTATACATCCATTGTGGGTGTAAGTATCTTCAAATCCTAAGTCCACCTATATATTGTCAGCATACGTTCGGAGTGTATAAGGTAATCTAAGTCTTGTATTATGTCCATTGTTTCCCAATACTACATAAGTTATCCAAACAAGAAGATGACCAGGTATACCAGGACTCAAAGTCCCAGACAAATATAAGGGAAACCAGCGTCCAATTCCATCCAGATGCTTAGACATTTAATCCTACTTCAATTTAATGTGATCATAATGTAATGTTTTATGGGTATAACACGTAAAGGGCCCGAGACTCATAATGTCTCTAGGTCAAGAAAAAATGGGCTGGAATGAAATCAGTCCATAACTGATGCCTTATACAAATAATAGCAGATAAATGATTTTAATATCAAATTAAGATTATTCTACTAGGAAATGTAATAACCCTGAGTTTTTTTAAATAATTTAAAAATTGATTAATAATTAAAATTTAGCATTTAATTCATGTCTTTAATTATTTTAAATTCAGAATTTTAGAATTTCAAAGTTTACGGAGGCCGCTCAAGTGACCTGCGTAATACAAAACCTCACAAACTGAAATCTTTTAGGGTTTTTGCATATTCATGGCCATTAACGTGGGGTTTTTGCACGAGTAATTATTTTGCCTTGAATTCCATTAGTTTTAAGACAAATTAATCAATTAAAATGGGGATTTGATGGCAGAAATAATGGGTTTTCAATTTGGGAAAAAGAAAATTGACGGTTAATGGTCATGAAGACTAATTTGGGGATTTATGAAGGATTTTGCTCTCAAACTCTATATAAACCTAGCTTGATTTCTTTTTCACGTTACACTTTTGTAATCATCCCGAGTTTCAGAAAGAGAATATTGTGAGACAATTTTTAAGTTTTGGGAAGGAGGCCCTAAGTCGAGGTTTTGCTTAATTTCCGCCAAATCTATTCAATTCATTGTTGTTTCTTCAAATTAAGGTAGGAATGTTTATCTTCCAACCCTAAGGGCGTATTTTTAATGATTTAATTGCTATTTCCAATAGATTTATGCATGATTTAAGGTTGTTGTTAGAACCAACAGGTCATATATGGAATTTCTAGATTGTGAGAAAAATGAAGGGTTGCTCAAGCAAGCTCCTTTGATATTGACAGATCTTGTTTTGAAAATCTGAATCCAGAATCTAGATTAATTAGATTGCTTGAGCGAGCTCTAGGCTGCTCGAGCGACCTGTGTAATTTTGTAAAATTTCTGTTGTCTAGGCTTCTCAATAGTGAGTTCATGCTGTTTAATCCTCTAGTTTGGCATGATACACTTTGCACATGTATACACTTGTGATTTGACATGTCCACGGAATCCCCGAGGGATATTGTGTGAAATGGATGACCAACCGAGACTATGTATTTTGTGTTGAGGTGATACCATGCATGATTAAGAATTGTCATTTTTTCATGAATCTGTTCTTGTTATAACATGCGAAGATCCGAGAACAATGTGAAAGTTAAGAACATAACATTGAAAGTGAAAGTAAAGGAATTATAGCTCGTACTGCTTGATTGCCGGATTAGATTTCTGAGATTATTTCTGGATTAGATTCCCGAGGTGATTGGTGGTTCGATTCTCCTTCACTTTTGTTTCGGGTTAGATTCCCATTTACTTTTGTATTCTGAGATCGATTCCCGAGGCGGGTCAGATTTCCACTGGTTGTCGTGCCTAGTTGTTCATGGGCTTGATTCCCAAGGCATCCCGAGTTAAAAGACAACGAGAAATGAGTATAAAATACTTACGAGATGTTAGTATATCAGCATATGTTACTGGATTTAGCTATTTAGGTTTATCACCTTGTATCATGTTGTTATGAATTTATCCTGTTGTATCCTATTACATCTTTTATTTTTTTGGGTTCGGTATTTTGGTTAACCATTTCTACTGAGTATCAAAACTCATTAGTGCAACTTTTCTGTCCCTACCGTTTCATGCCAGATGTAGGTGTTCAGATTGAGGAGCCGATAGAGCAGATCAAGCCAGAGGCTACCGACGGGGAGACCTTTACCTGACTGTCATACTCGTAGATATATAGTCTTGTCATTTAATTAATGTTTAATTCCAATTGTAAACTTAGTAGGGGTATTGTTGACCTTTCAATTTTGAATGTTTGTAATTTATTTATTAATATTTAATAAAATGATTTTGAATAATAAAAATGAATTTAAAAGAGGTTAATTAATGTGCCGAAAATTGGGCTGTTACAATTTAGTATCAGAGTGTAGGTTTGACCACCATACGACCTTTGGTAGATGGGTAGATTGCCTGATCGAGAGTTTCTGTCCGCTAGTGGTGAGTTTTACGCCGGTGAGACAACAAAGGATAGGTAGAGGACAATATTTGTTGTTTGTTTAGTCCTACACTTGCACCTACTCTCTTTTATTTTAATAAATAACATAACTCGAACTATCCCTCTTAAATTGAACTTGAAATTATACATAATGGCTTTTCAAGGTGGTCTAAACGGTGTTAATGGTGATAATGGCAACATGGGTCGAATTGTCAATGAGACACTTAACCAGAGTAACGACAACAACTAACCTCCCCCCACCAACATCATCTACCTTAACACTATGCTAGGAGCATAACAACTGGCACACCTATTCCATGCTTTCATTGTCGCTCAAATTGCGACCCCAACTCACCCATAGGAGGATACCACCACCTCCGCCATATATGCCAGCACTGCCACTGCAGCGAGTACCACCACCCCAGACACCTAAGCAGCAACAGGTGCCTAGCCCACCACACATGGCAAATGTCATAGTACCCGTACCGACCACCTCCAATCCTGAACACGTTACCGAGGGCCCCAATGACTCGAGGTATGCTGTTGGCGAACTATGGTAAACAGCATCCTCTGGTGTTCAACGATGAACCCAACCCAGTAGCTGCAAAGGTATGGCTGAAACAGATGGAGAAGCTATACAACACTATAGAGATCACCGATGACTATGACAAAGTTGCTCTAGCCGCTCACCAGATGAAAGAGGAAGCTGATTTCTGGTGGGATGATATTAAGACTACACAGAACGCAGCAACAATAACTTGGGGGACAGTTTCAGGAGCAATTTTTGGAAAAATATTTTCCAGCACCGGTGAAACAACCTATGCTCCAGGAGTTTTTGAATCTGAGGTAGGGTAGTCTAAATGTTACTTCGTAACAACAAAGTTTGATCAGTTGTCGCGACATGCCTTAGCCCTCGTGCCAATAGATGAAGCCATGGCCAGACAATTTGAGTGGGTTTGAGTCCCACGATAAGGGTGAGTGTGATGTCACAATAGGGGGCATCATATGCTTCGGCGGTAAGCAGCACATTGGTATTGGAGCACAAGGCGTTGAATGCTCATCAGCATTGGGAGTAGCACAAGAGAGCTGGACAGGGGTTAGGGGACCTATAAGATTAGGTGGAAGTGGTAGCAATCGGGGTTTCAGTTTCGGCAAATCCTATCAACAGCAGCAGTAGGGGACTAGTCAGACCAGTTAGAATAGGGTCAGCAGTCAACAAGTGGGTATGCATAGAGGCAAAATCTGAGGTTTATTCGGAACATGGATGACATGACTTGCTTCAACTGCAATGAGAAATGTCACATGATGAGAGAGTGCGCTCACCCTCCGAAGCGACGAGTACAGTAGGGCCAGCAGGACCGGCCAAGAAATGGAGGAGGACAGGTAGATGAACAGAACAGACAGGGCAACTCGTAGCCTCGCCAAGCCAGAATGCAGGGAATAACTGGGGAGGCAATCAGATCTCAGGTGATCGGATTTTTGCTCTGCAAGGGTAGGATAAGGAGTATGATCTTGCCATTATAAAAGGTACATTCATTTTGTTCATCACTTGAGTACATGCTTTATTTGATTTGGGTGCTTCGCACTCTTTTATATCTACTGCATGTGCATAATCCTTGGGTTTAGAAACTGAGGACCTTAACACTATCATGTACGTCACATCACCTTCGGTAGGAAAAATTCCAATGGGTAAGGTTTGTCAAGGGTGTGACTTAGAAATCTCAGGATTATGGTGACGTGTGGCTTGCGGGTCATTAAGGTGGATGACTATGATGTCATACTGGGTATAGATTGGTTGTCAACCCATAGAGCAGTAATCGATTGTCATAGGAAGACGGTGACTACCTATTCTACTGATGCTACGACCTTCAAATTTAAGGGGACATGCAGGATCTAGCTTCGATGTCACGATCCATGTGGCATGATCAGTTGACCGGTTGATAGCCAGTCTAAGTTTGGAGGAGTCAGATCGGAAGGAATTGACTTTATCGAGAGTTATTTGTGAATTTGCAGATGTCTTTTTGGACGAGATACTAGGATTACCTTCCAGAAGGGAGCTTAACTTCACAATTGACCTATAGTCGGGGATGATACACATATCAATGGCACCCTATCGGATGACACCAGCAGAGTTTTAAGAGTTTAAAATGCATCTTCAAGAGCTACTCAATAAGAGTTATATCAGGCCAAGTACCTTGCTGTGGGGAGCACCAGCGTTGTTCATGAAGAAGAAGGAAGGGACTTTGAGGATGTGCATGGACTATCGTCGGCACAATCTAGCTACGATAAAGAATAAGTATCCCTTACCCAGGATAGATGACTTGTTTGATCAGCTGAGAGAGACAACTTATTACTCGAAGATTAATCTAAGGTCAGGGTATCATCAATTGCGAATGAAAGATGTAGACATATCAAAGACTGCATTTTGAACTCGTTATGATGGGCATACATTGAGGAGAGAATTGCATGCTATGCTGTGGGAACTCTTGGTTTTATCAGGTAATGGACAAGTAAAGTCAATTAATTGATCCATGCAGGATCTTTTCATTTCTTGTGTGAACCCTTATGCAACCTACTAACATAGTCCTATTTGACAAATTTAAGTTGTTCAATTTATAAATCTCAATGTACGCATCATTTCTGAAAAAAATTTAAGTTGAGCCTTGGTTTGAATCATGTTTGGCAGAAGAGATCATTTAGATGGATACCGATATTTTATTAATTTGAATTTTTATAAGGATAATAAACACACCGAGATTTTCAAAATGAATGGCTGTGGTTGTTTGACTAAATTAGGGTGGATTTCATTGAACCGTGAGGGATCACATGAAAAATAGGCATAAGAGAAGATACAAAACATCGAGTCTTCTTTTGGGAGTTATGTAACGCATGACTCTTTTTTCTGCAAAATTGTTTCTAGCAGTGCCTCAAATCAAACACATTTGGAAGAAAAAGCAAATACATGTTCAAGCCCTTCAATTGATGAGAACATTGTGTGAAAAAATCACACGGTTGAATGACATAGATGCTTTCACTAAAATTGCACGAGATGGCATGGTTGGAGCAATACAGATGGGGATTCCTAAGATTATCGAAGAGATTGCCAATTGGTTTCTGAGTTTTATTTTGGCAGAAAACTATAACATATTTTACAATGCTATCACAAATCGCCATGAAAACATCTTCAATCTCGTGTACCAAATGAGTGATCATAAATACTTTGCAACCAATCTCTAGGAAGCTGGATTCAACAATTCTACTTTGCACTTGGCTGGACGCAAAGCACCTAATAATAAACTCAGTCTTGTTCCTGGTGTAGCTTTGCAGATGCAACGTGAACTACAATGGTTTGAGGTAATTACTTTATTAACAGCCACATCCCTTTCATTTTTTCAATTTAATTTGTACCATCTAGAACCCTTCTCAATAAGATGAACCACTTATTATCCTGCATTCTACCTTGTTTTCTCAGTCTATGCACAAAAACATGTTATTTTAGTTTCATTCTGTGGAGCCAAGGGCACATGTGTATGAAATCAGATAAGTGTTGCATTGGTCTTCTTTTTTTTTTGATCGGCAAAACAAGTTCATTGAAAAGAAAGAATACAATTGTAGGGGTAACAAGGTGACAAAAACCTTGATGGCAAAGGAAAGGACCTTTTGACCAAAAAAAACCACTAGTAACCTGCTTCCAATCTTAAAAAAGTCTATCTATCCATCACAAAGATTTCCGAACCACTCCATCTAAGCACCTTTTGATGTCCCCCAAGCTACATTCCTCCATCTTGTGCTTTCTCTTGACCCAAAGTATGCTTCTAGTTTTGATCATATCAGTTAAATCTTCTTCATTCCACTTTGTGCCTTTGACAATCTAACAATTCCTCGTAACCATAGTGACCAAAAAGTTGCATAGAGGCAAGCATCCCATACCACTTTGACTACTTTAGGTTGATGGTGCCCAAGCCGAAACTCCACCATCAGAAGCAAGGATGGAGGACTAACCCATAACATGTTCCACCACTGGAAAATATTCCGCCAAATCTTCCATGAGAAAGGGCATAATAGAACAAGGTGGACTGGAGTCTCTGCTTCTAGAGCACAAAAACGGCAAAGTTGTTGCCCCTCCTAGATGATGTTTCGTCTCACAAGTTGATCTTTAGTTGCTATTCTATTTTGAGAGGCCAACCAATTAAAGTGAACATCTCCACTTTAGGAGGTCGAATGTTCCTTCATAGGGAATTCAAAACCACATGTTCCTCAAAGTCATGATGTTCACATAATGCATATGCTGATTTGACCAAATATGAGAGATCTTTGGAGGCTGTCAAGATCAGAGTATCCGTTTTGGAAGGATCAAGAGAGAAGTAAGAAAGCTGGTTAGACAGTCACTATAGTTGTTGTTCTTCCCAAGTGAAAAGGTTTCTCCTAAAATTGAGGTTCCAAGATGGCCCACTATAATCATAAAAAACCATGACCAAGTCTTGTTGTTGAGTTGAGATGGAGTAAAGCTTTGGGAAAGTTGAAGCCAGAGGATGGTCTCCAATCCATTTATCATGCCAAAATGGGGTTGCATTGCCGTTATTGACCTTCCTCTGAAAATTCTGTAAAATGGAATCGCCCATGCCTGTTTCATTTCTCCAGAGATTGCAGATGTCCACCCAAGTTGGGGATAATTACTTAGTTGTTTGTGTATTCCTAGCCTACATAGTAGGGGTGATTTTTTTTTTCTTTTATTGCTCAGCAAAAAAAAAATTTCATTAATCTTCAAAGAGAATTTACAAAGATCAAACAAAACCCAAATATGAATGGCATAACTACGGAAACCCATGAATCCCAACTATGTTGGCACTCAAGGGGTTGACAATCACAGGCCACTTAGATCCCAGGAATCATCAAAAGTTGGCAAGAAACCAACTAGGATATGAAAACCAAGAATACTACGGAACCCAAAAAAATACAAGGCAAAAAACAAAGAGAGAAACCTTCTGCACAAAGCAGCCTTCTGCTACATCAGGGAAACAGACAAAAAATGTTGCATCAATGCAAGGTATGGTCTTTGCACTACTGCCTACTATTACTACATTATTGAAACACTCCGAACAATTAAGCATGGCCAAACTTGAGAAAGAAGCAGCCAAACTGTATCGCCACGTACCTAATTTGAGGGCAGAACCTCCTTACTTCAAAAACATCAAAAAATCCTCTCAATTTCTGTCTGATGTCGTGAAAACTTTGAAATGCGTGAATGAAAACCAAAATCAATCGTGGTTTATATAATGAAATTCCCATAAACGCGTGATAAAATCACTATTTAATCGAGTAAAAACGGTTTCTAGCCACTAACAAACTTAAAAATCCTAGCCTGCAATTTTAGAATACGAAGAGGTTGCGCGAGCGGCCAGAGCTCTCGAGCGAGCTCCAAAATGTAAGAGCCCGAATATTATTATTAAAAAATAGGAAATCAATTGCAAAACCTTTTAATGAATAATTTTTTTAATTTTTTATTAAAATACTTGGGTTATTACATACTTGTTAATGCAACATTGAATGAATGGTCTCAGTCATACAACAATGTGAAATTGTTACACTGTTATGCAATCTATGCACATCCTTAGTTCTGCTGATATCGTCCCTCGGGATTTGAGTTTATTGGAAGAGGTCAGTCACAGCTCAATGTACAATAGCGGGAGAGAAACAATTTAACGCATAAGAGCATCTCCATTAGCTCTTTGAAGCTAATTTTACAGTTAGTTTTTTAGTGACCTGAACAATTAATGAAGATGCTTTAACTCTTTGTTTTGTTTGGAGAGGCAATTGGTGTCATGCCAGCTACTTTTAGCCTAAAAGATTATAGTAATATATATAAGAGCAAGACTACAGATCTAGACACAGATGTACATGTTCAGAACTATTCGATGTACGTGGAGTCTACATTATTTTGGAGGGTCCTATGTACATTGGATAATTCTGGACACATATTTGGTTGGATCTATGCATATAAGTTGTGTGTGTAGACTTTCACATAATATAAACACATCAAATCAAAGAAAATAAAAAGTTAGCTTGCGAGATTATGAGGCGCGTCCTAAAGTTAATGTTTTGTTGCCTCCCTAAGTGAACATTTTAGCAACACTTAAGTTTTAGCAGACAAAATTCAATCCAATAGTTGCACCCATCCTCATCTAAAGTTCACACCCTCCATGATGTAAAGAGCCATCCTGGTCAAAATTGTCCAGAAGCACAGTAGAATATATGTAACGTAATAAAACATACTATATCACTACTTGTAATTCTCTCTATACTTATAATTCTTACTTTTCATTATATCTTATCAGGAGGTGAAGAAGTTTGTGTGCCTAGGCAAAGTGAAGTACCTCAACAAAGCCAGAGAAACACCAGCTATATTGTTCACTAGAGAACATAAGGGTTTGGTAGCTGAAGTAGAGAAATGGATGAAAGACACTACAAACTCGTGCACAATCACAGCGGCGCTCACAATCACGGTGGTATTCGCAACCGCAATCACTGTTCCAGGCAGTAACAAAGGGGATGTCGGCCTTCCAATTTTCTCCCACCATGCAGCATTCATCACCTTTGTTGTGTCGGATGCAATTGCTCTCTTCACCTCTGCCACTTCTCTGTTAATGTTCTTGTCCATTCTCACCTCTCGATACGCGGAAGAGGATTTTCTACATGTTCTTCCGAAAAGGCTAATATTGGGATTGGTTACTCTGTTCCTCTCCATAACAACCATGATGGTGGCATTTAGTTCCACACTATATCGCATCTTGGGGCAAAATAAGGTGTGGATAATTATTCTGGTCATTGCATTAGCTTGTCTACCAGTCACTTCTTTCGTCACCTTACAATTTCCTCTCATTGTTGCTCTTATCTCCTCCACATATGGCAAGGGCATTTTCGGTAAGCAAAGTAATAGGCCCATTTATTAGCACTAGACGTTGGGCACACACTCTATATTGCATGTGTGTAGTTAAATATGAATTAACTATGCAGACCCAGTCCACTGAGAGGTGGTTATCTGTGTTAGATAGCAGTTACTAGGAGTCTGGTGATTTTGTTTTGTTTTCAGTTTCGAAGTGTAATGGCTATTCTAGGCACCGTTTTTGGTACCATAGGCTTCTTGCCAAGCTTAGAACCTGCTTTGAATCCCTTGGGGTTTTCATATTTATATATATCTTCTCTTTGCCGATAAAAAAAAATTATGCAGTATGAGAATGCATAGTTAATTCGTAAATTTACTAGTCCGATGGTTGTAGAAAAAGTTAGGCGCACACTTTGTGTGTGCATATGTGTAATTGAATATGTAAGGTGTGGGAGTGAAATGTGAAAGTGGAGCATAAGAGCTCAGTTTGTCTTGATGGTTGTACAAGAACTTGGGCACACACTCTGTGTGTGCATGTGTGTATATTTGAATAAGTAAGGTGTGAGAGTGAAATGTGAAAGTGGTGTATGAGATTGGGTAGTTAATTCGAGTAGTTTAATCAATTTGTCCCAATAGTTGTACAAGAAGTTGGGCACACACTCTGAGTATATATATGCATAGTTAAATATGTAAAGTGTGAGATTGAAACATGAAAGTGGAGCATAAGAGCGTGTAGTTATAACTAGAGTAATTTTACCAATTTGTCCTGATAGTTGTATAAGAAGTTGGGTAGAGACTCTCGGTGTGTATGTGTATAGATAAATATGGAAGGTGTGAGAGTGCATATGGGAGCGAAGCATGAGAGTGAATAGTTTACTTGAAATTTTTTATCAGTCTGTCTTGATAGTTGTACAAAAGTTTGACACACACTTTGTGTGTGCAAGTTTGTAGTTTGATACGAATGTGATATATAAAAATGTAGAAGTTGAACATGAGAGTGGTTAGCTAATCTAGTAATTTTACCAATTTATCCTAATAGTTGATTTATGATATGTTAATAATAATTGTAAAAATTTATAATTTGCTGGATAATTTTGAGAAGTGTTTTTTTTGTTTATACCCAAAATAGTTCTCCCTTTTTGTTAGAATAAAAGATGATCCGCACAAGATGAACAATGATATACCCAAACCCATTATAATTTGCTGGATCCTATCATCATTGTGTAAAGTATGTATTTTTTTGCTAATAATTAATGATATACCCAAACCCATTATTCGTCACATAATTTTGTGTAGAAAGCATACTAGAATGACCTAGCAGTTTGGCATAGACGAGGTATCTGAATCAAGCGTGATTGGATGGAAATTTTGAGAATTTAATTTCAACCAATTGAATGTAGGTTTCTGTTTTATTTTATCGCAGGCGGATGATATATGTTGGAAATCACAAGGGTCATCGTTTATTTTTTTATTTTATCCAAAAAGTTGTTTGAAAATTAAATAAAAAACTGTGTGATTTCAAACCGGAATCACTCGCATCAAGTTAACATAAACCTATTTACCTAATGGAGAGTGTGATTGATTCATTAAAGATTAGTTTTTTTTTGCTCGGTAAAAATTTATTAATCTTCGAACAAATTACAAAGATTAGACGGGGATAGAAATCGGCACCACTAAGGACAAGCTTGAACCTAAAGATTAGTTGAGATAGATATAAACTAATCCAAACACTTTGAATTATAATAAAATAAAAAATAAAAACCTATTTACCTCAATACAATACAGCCCGGGGTCGTCCACCAGTATTATAAATAATTATAGATTTTTTTTTAAAATATTGAGTTAATTATCTCAGAGACAATTATGGTAGGCAACTCTGCCGGTAGTGTTTTTTTTAATCAACAAACTAAAGCACCATTTTCACATGCAAGACATTTCCACCAATATTATAAGAGTAATGCTACTAACATATTCATTTACACATCCGTTTGCACATCTTGCACACATAGTATGCCACATAGGATCCATCACTTTAAACACATAAGTCAAATAAGCTACTTCTAAATTGAATTACAAATTCAATAATTGTGCCAAAAAAATTATTTGTTATCAAAGGAAAAAAGTAACGAATATTTTAATTTTCTTTATCCACCAAACATCAACAATGCATCATTTACAAAAAAAAAAAAATTGCAAATTCCAAACCGTGCATGATGAAATTTTGCAATAAAAAGCTCCACAACTCTTAGATACTATGTAAGAACCACAATTGTCAAGTAAGAAACTCAAAAATATAAATCTTCAAATTAATCCATCTTCTTCTTAAAAAAAAATTATTTTCCAAAAAGCCAATCATGGATATTGATGGTCCAACCCTAAACTTTGTTGCTTCAATGCGAGTTGTTTAGGCAATCTGACTCCGAACTTCGTTACAAAGAGAGACAGAGAGATGGCGTGGAGTGAGAGACGATGAAGACCACAGGGAGAAAGATAGCGTTGAGAACCACAGGGAGAAAGACGGCGTCGAGGACTTGAGAGAGAGAGGGATACTATGCGGGAAGAGGTAATGTTTAGACTTCACATAGAGAGAGAGAGGAGACTAAAAAAATGACCTATGTGGAAGACAAAGAGACTGTGCTTGGCCTACTTGGATAATATTAAAAACTGACCTATGTGGCATGTCTATGTGACATGCCACATAGACATGCCATGTGTGCAAGATGTGCAAATGTATGTGTAAGTGGATGTGATAGTAGCATTACTCATATTATAAATAATTACAAAATTTTTTTTTAAAAATATTGAGTCAATTAATCACGAAGATCATTATAGTAGACCTAAATATTCTAAGCTCGTGACAGCTCCTCTTACTAAATAAATTGATGAGTTCGGATTGGCGAAAACTTTGTCTCTTAACGTACAGTTCAGTACTTAATTTCTCAACACTCATTCGCTCAGTGCCCAGCCACTAGAATTTAGGCACTTGGAAATATATCTAAAATTGTCAAGTGGCTCAGTCTTCCAAACCATGGTCACTCGGCCAAAAAAAAAAACTTATCCCGGAATTTGCTCGACAAGATCTTGCGAACAAATTGGGGGACACTGAGAATTCCGAAAGAGAAGCTCTCAGTAAATGACATGCTTTTCCCTTCAAGGAAATAATAAGCCAGATCGGCGGTCATCAAGTCCCATCCTATCCTCTGCTATATTCAGCCTATGAAATGGGTCATTGGCTCAAAGCCAAGTACTTTAACAAGCTATCTGTTACATATTTTCATACACATCTCTCGACTCTCACACTTGAGGTCTAACCTGATCATTTACGTATTGTTGGTTGGCAAACACCTCCCGATCTTTAAATTTGTGTGTAGAAACCCCAATGAAAACTTTTGATGTCATTGTCTAATTTTCAACATTGATCACTGTAAATAATTACTAATATTTTCAAATAATATTGAGTCAATCACGAAGACAATTATAGTAGGCAAGTATTTTTTCAATCAACAAACTAAAGCACAATTTTGCAAAACTATAAATTAAAGACCAGCTCTCTCGTACTTATCCCAAATCAATATTTTAGACTCTAAAATCATCAAAACCGATATTTGCATGTACTCATTTCTCGCGTACTTTTCCCATATCATGCACGGAAGTCTCTTAGCAAAATTTATGTTTATTTTAAGCATGATGCAAAGAACTAAATTATATTAGCAAAATTTATATTTATCTTAAAATAAGGAGCTAATTAGGGTCGACTCGGATGTATGCATTTTCAATTTTTGAAGGTTTTAAAGTCATTTTTAGGTGCTTTAGGTGGGTTTAATAGCGTTGGCACCCTATTAGCTCTTTTTTTTATTTTAGTGTTTTATTTAATTTTCAAAAATGATAGGTTGAAGGATAGATATAATTTCTTGCGAGTAGCAGCACTAGGAGAATCCTTGTTATTTTTATTATATATGAAATTTTCTTTACTGATAAAAAAAGGGTAAAATTAATAAAAAGAAATAAATTGGTACAATTAATAAAGGAAGAGAGGTCAATGTGTGAATTTTTCTTGTTTCTCTATTTTTTTTTTAAAGATAAAAGCTTAACAGATGACCTACTTCATTACAGTAGATAGTCAGATGTGTAAAGAATATCAAAATATGATATTTTGAATATATGGTCTAATAGTCAATATGATCTGGTAAAACAATTTAAATTAGATTGGATTAGATTAGATAAGACTGAGTTTTGATTATTTTCACTTCAAATTGTTATAATATATAACATTGAAAATGCATAAATGCGTTTTGGGGTATATTTTAGTAGATTAGTAATTATTTAGTAGCCTACTCACACGGGTTTCTTCTTAAAAATTAGTCAACAAAATCTAATTTTTCCTATTTTATTCATTTTAAATTCATACATTTACCGGGAAAAAAAAAACCCAAGAAGCCAAAGCTGAATAGCATATTGTGAGAGAGGAGCTTTATCATGTGCCATTTCCTTTTCCCCTTTGACGCAGGACATGTCTTAACCCCAAATGCATTTGCTATTCGATTCCATCTTCCATCCCACCTTGATTCAAAGTGAATATCTCTTCTATACTTTCGAGTGACAAGGGGGGCAACAAAGGGTTCTTGCCCACCACATGAGTACTCCAATTGTCTTAGGTTTTACGATCGTCTTTCTTTTGTTTATCCACTCACTTTGCAAAATGCATTAGAATATTTTTTGGTAATTTCCACCTTTCGGTTCTCGTTCCATTAGCATGTGCCATTTCATTTTCCCCTTTGATTAGTTCCGCGCGGTTGAGTAAGGCAGTATCCCTCCACTTGCTACGAATCTTCTGCTCATTCGAACAAGATTCTATGCCATTTCAGCATATTGCAACAGAGTGTTTTTGTTACAGAGTTTTAGCTCTTCTTTTTTCAACTTGGCTTTTATTCAAGACCATGTTAGGTCTCAAGGTTTCTTGGATATATGTATAGTTATTAGCTTTATTTGGTACTTGTTGTAATAACCCAAAATTCACCCCCACCCACGCATGTGACAAGTAAAAATAATAATTAAGTTAATTTACATGTAATGGAGTCTATTGTAATAAAATATTAATTTATTAACAAAATACAACTAATTTAACAAAAGGAAAATAATATGAATAAAATATTTAAATAAAATCCCAAATAGAGCATAATAATGATGGGGTCTCTTTCACTAGTATTTCCTGTTCTCTCCCATGCCTGTTGCAATTACAAGTGGACATCACATTATATGGGAGAGGACATCATTTTATATGACATCACATTCTCGACATCACATTAATTAGGTGGGTTATTTTTCTAATGCTGAAATGTTAGTATCTTGACTATGACAGTTTCAATTTTCTCTCCCTTTACTATGAAAATTGACAATTGAAAAGAAAATATTGATTTACCCAGAGAAAAAGGTTGGCTGGGGCCGGGCAATTTCATCGCAATTTCGCCAGCACCTTAACGGAAGCATACTAAGAGAGAGAAAAAGGTTCGCTAGGGGCAATTTCATCGCAATTTCGCCAGCACCCTAACGGATGCATACCGAGAGAGAGAAAAAGGTTCGCTAGGGGCAATTTCATCGCAATTTCGCTAGCACCCTAACGGAAGCATACCGGCTTAGCAAAGGACCAGCAAGTGTAATTTAAAAAATTACAGAGAAATTTATGTATTTATAAAATACCACGAAAGAGTTGAGTGAAATTTTACATAAAAAGAAAAGCCAGTTGGCCTCACGGACAAAATAACAGCAATTATCTGGGAAAGTGTAAGAAGTTACATAGGTCAATAGAAATAAAAGAGATCTAGAGATAGAGAGAGAAGATTTGATTTATGAGCGTAGACTTTATTTCATTATTTTTTCTGGCGTTACGAATACTAATTAATCTAGACTAAAGGAGACTTGCACCTTAATTATCACTAGGGGTGGAGCTAGAAATGACAACCGGAGTGACAAAAATTTGAATAAATCAATGACTAGTAATGATTAGAGAAGAAGATTATGGAGCTTTAACCGAACGAGATAGATTGTGAAGTGTCTGCAATAGTCCAAAAGCCATTTTTTATCAGAGATGGTGTTTTTCCCTCAAACGGGAGGTTTTTAGTTACGAGAAGGGTTTAAGAAAAAATTATAAGGTGTACAACTAATTATTTGAAAGACGCCGCTGCTTCGTCTATGAATGATCGTCACGTTAGTTCCAAAGAACAAATGGAGCAAAATCAATTGCTAACGGTAAAGCTAAAATCCTCTTTTTTCTCTGTAAAAAATTTCATTAAAATGTCCACAAAAATTGATTATTGATTTTTTCATGTAAAGATTTCTTGTGTCCTGTATCTCATTTGATGATTGAAATCCGTTATTATTGTTCTATAGAGGTACGTGTGAAAATCAAGTAGATCGATCAGACATATATGGATCGAAGTCCTTTGGGCCTTTCTTCGTTTCAAAAAGAAAAATAACATACACCAAAGAATTAGTTGGATCATATTTGCTTAAAAATATATATTATATCATTAAAATCTGACTACTTATTACTGTTAATTAAGATGAATTTAGTTGTTCAAATGAATATCAATGTCCATTCAATTAATTTTTTTAATAAACAACATATAAATAAATTCACAATTAGAAGGTTTAAATCATCTAATGGAATTACCCTAATCTTGAATCACATGATGAATTAGAGAAACATATGCATTTTTTTATGATCGTCAAGTGAAGACTAGTAGACCCATAGATGGAGCTAAGAATTTCACCATGCAGAGGTGAGCTTATTTTACTGTTATTTGAATTTTTTTTTTCAAAATATTTAGCAGAGGCAAGTCTATAATATGCTTCATAGCAAATTTTCTCTTTCTATATAATAATAGAAGTTTTTTCTTTTCTTATAGGGGTGACTGCCCTTACTAATTCCTTCTTGGCTCTATCTCTAAGTAGACCCACTTAGATCAACACTAAGGCCCAATTTGGCCTAACTCGATTATTTATAATTGAGTTTTGTCTCAATTCAAATTTTTTTCACATTTATTGTTTTGGCCTCAATTTTTTATAGATTGTTGGCCCGTCTCGATGAGACAAATCTAAAAAGTATAAAATTGTGTCTAAAAGCTAAAAAAAAGTCACTAAAGGCGACGAATAAACACAAAAAATTTCTATTTTTGGATTATTTTTGTCTTTTATGAATTTTTTGAAATTTGGTTCATGATTTATAATTTTTCTGAAGCTCTCTTCGAGACGAATCAATAATTCACAAAAATTTGACGAAAAATAAAAAATACAAATTTTTAAAAAATAAAAATAAAATAATAATTAAATAATCAAGTCAGGCCAAACTTATACTATTAGAGAGCCTCATTTGAACTTGGAGGTGGCACTTGCCACCTCCCCTCTACAGCTCCGTCACTGATTATCTCCGCTACGATGGTAAAGATTTCTCTCTCGTCAATATTCCCAAAACTAGGTTGTCTCTCATTATCATTCCCAGAATCGAGAGAGCTTTTACGATCGTCTTTCTTTTGTTTATCCACTCACTCTACAAAATGCATTAGAATATTTTTGGTTTCCACCTTCTGGTTCTCATTCCTTTGACATGTGCTATTTTATTTGCCCTCTAATCTTTGTACTATTTTTCAAAGATTAATTTATTTTTTATTTTACCGAGAGGAAAAAAAAAACTGACATCCCAAGTATTTTTTAATTTTATCCGTCAATACATCACATATATACTCCTGTTTATACTATTTTTGAATTAATTCCAGCTGGGACAACTCGTTCGACTCTAAGTGAGTCTTCCAACAACTGGGGCCGGATATTACCTCCCCTGTATGCATGCATTAATACGTTATGCTGTAAGATTGTATTGCTAATTTCATTGTAAGATTATCTAAATTAATGAGAAATAAAATTAAGCTTAGTTAATTACCCAAATAACTCCTCATCTCCCCTATAGTATAAAGAGACCTCTCTCACAAAAACTCCCTTCCCCCCCCCCCCCCCCCTTCTCTCTCTCTCTCTCTCTCTCTCTTGATCAGGAGATCAGTAGTTATTCATCGACAACTTCCTATGGCTTCTTTTTCGTTCTCTATGCAGAATAACAGATATGAAGAAGGTGCAAATAAGGGAAATTCGCCGAGTAGAAAAAGAAAAATATATAAGCGTAGTTCAAAAGCTTCTTCTGCATTCTCCGGGCAGAATAACGTACTCACGTGCTTCAGAGAACCAGGTAAAATTCTCTTTGCCAATCAAAAAAAAAAAAGCTAATGAAACCTATATTAAAAGACCCTTCTGCCCTTTCTATCTCTATATTTCTGTAATATTACTCTTCTTCGCTTGGGGACAAGCAACAGTTGTCCTGGCTTTTTTTTCCTCCCTTTATCCACACACTGACAGAACACAAATTTTAAGGAAACGCTGTCCATTTGGTCTAAATCTTGATCTTCTTCCACAT
This sequence comes from Arctostaphylos glauca, assembly GCA_019985065.2. Lineage (NCBI taxonomy): Eukaryota > Viridiplantae > Streptophyta > Magnoliopsida > Ericales > Ericaceae > Arctostaphylos > Arctostaphylos glauca. The sequence goes on along the minus strand of JAHSPW020000015.1, from coordinate 15,259,321 downwards.
TACTCTCTTATAAATTTTATCAGGGTTCAGAATCTATGATTCCAAGTCCATCCGGTAATTTTAATATAACTGAAGAAGTGGACTTTTAACCGATGAAGTTGGCTTTTTGTCTTAATTTTTCTACTTTAGTCCGCTAGATGGAGCGATCATAATTTTTGAAAGGCATGAAATGAGGATGCATTACGCGATCAAGAAGAAATAGATCATATAAAAGTTTGACTACCCATACATCCTCTTCATTTTTTCTTTCCTCGGTATCAAATTTTGATTAGCAAAGTTGCTTGACGAAATATGAGACATCACTTATAATTTCTGACAGAACTTAACAGAAGAACAAATCCTTGAGTCCTGGCCTTGATCATTGAAAACTTTCGAACCTGAAATCTTATTTGTTTGATATGTACAAAGTAGTATTGGCATACAAAATAAGTTTTGAACATTAATGTTGATCATACCGTTCGATTCGCTGCAGAGTCTGAGATTGATGAGAAGAAGGATGAATATTGGAGATACATACCACTACTTAAAGCATCACTCACAGGCGACTGGGACACCGCCAGAATATTCTTTCAACTAGATGAAAGTACGATCACAGCCCCAATCACCGACTCTTTGGAGACATCGTTGATTGTAGCAGTTGGGGCCGGAGAAAAGACAATCAATTTTGTGGAGAATTTGGTGGGGTTGATGCAGCCGGAGGCTTTGGCACTGGGAGACTCGAACAATTGTAACGCCCTTCATAGCGCCGCATGGGTTGGCAACACCAAAGCTGCTATTGTCTTGGTCCGAAAAAACCCGAGTTTGGTCTACACTCTTAACAAACATGACCAATCACCCATTCATCTTGCGGCTCTGAATGCTCGTAAGGACAGCCTTTTGTGTCTATTGAGGGTCACTCACAATGATATGCCCTTCAAAAACTACTCTTCTGGTGTTCGCCTTGTCAAATATGCAATCTCATCCAGATTCTATGGTACGTATAAGGGGTATTATTTTGCAAAAGTTTACAAGCCACATACTATTGTACAATGATTACTTTCGGCGATGAGAAAATATTTGGTCGGCAATGATCACAACTTGTGACGACCAAAATATTTAGTCGGCAAAGATCATGGTTTTTGGCGGTCAAAATATTTGGTTGGCAAATGTCATTAGTTTCGGCGACCAAAATATTTGGTCAGCAAAAGTTTTGAAAATATCTCTCAACTTAAATCCTGCAACTAAAACGGCAACAAAAGTTTTTAGTCGGCGAAGACTTTTGGCGACTAATTTTTGTACCTTTGGCAATCAAATGTGTTGTCAGGGAATATGTTTTTTCTTGTAGTATGCAAAGATACAGGCACATATCTATTCAAAATGGTCTTACATATGCACGTACAGCCCCTTATTGTTTTACAAATTTGACATACATCAAACCGTTTCAAATACATAGGTGTCCAAATCTGTTAATAAAATCTTTTTTGGACATATCTATGTCCAGATCTGAGAACAAAAATTTGTGTGCACAGACTTTCTCTTTATTTTTTAACAGCTTATATGCAAGATAAATATTGGTTCGCAACGTTTTTTTTCCCCTCCTCTTTGGTGACGAACAGATGTAGCATTTAATCTGGTGCATGACTATCCCGAATTAGCTAAATCAAAGGATCACAAGGAGGATTACGCTTTGGGATTGATAGCTAGAAAGACATCTGCTTTCCCAAGTGGTAGTCGCCTCAATTTTTTGCAGCGAATAATATATCATTGTAAGTCTCCCATTTTCAAGTTCTGCCACTCACTTTGTAGATTACTTTTTGTTGAAAAATCTGTCGAAGAATATCTTTCGGTTGACCATTTGCAAGCTTTTTGAGGTTTTCTGTACTATTCTGCAACCAACTCCTTTTTTAGCAAAACAACATTGACTTCTTTTGTGCCTCCTGCACCAGTTACAAAAATAGACGAAAGTTTATTTTTTTATAAAGCCTTAGGAAAGATAATGCAATCTTCACATACCACACTTAGTAATTAAAGTTTTTTTATTTTTCTTTAAAAAAAAAAAAAAGCGATCGGTCCCTATGAAACTTTGCCTCAACATTATCTTGGCACAGTGGAAGTCATTTGTCAACCTGGATCTCATAGAAGCATTTGGATTTGAGATTCGAATAATTTTGTCGTGCTATCAATTTTCGTGTATAAGTTAATTCATATGAAACCTTGTCAGAACTTTAACAGGGTCTCATCTAGTAAATGGTAGCAGACCGAATACCTAGCTAGTTATTGAGAAAATAGTTTGGCTCTATCATTTTCCTAATCTATGTAATACTTTTTCTTTTCCTCCCCTCCTAAATGGATGATACAAAAACCATGAAAAGTACATAAGCAAAAGTCAAATCTTCACTTGTTCTGGAAATCTATTGTTCATTTTGATACATGGTTAGTGTTGTTATTTTCATTTGTTTGCAAGCATCTGTGTGTGCTTTGTATCCTTTCAGACTTTTGTAATGTATATTTTTGTTTGTGTTTACAAAATAAAAATTTTAAATGATAACAATTAAGCGTAGTCTTATATATTGATCAATCTTGAATCTTACATATGTTTTATTCTGCTTTGAATTGAAGATGTTCCTTTGAAATTGGAAAACTTTACCAAAGATTCCGAGAGAGGTGACCTTGAAAATCAAGTCAACAACTCTCAAGTGATTGCGCAAAAGAAAAATTGGGCTGCCAACATCTACATTTCCGGTTTGTGTTCATCTATATTTCCTATTTTAGCCCAACTTGAATGAAGACGACCAACATCTACATTAATGTGTCTCATTACCAAAGCAAAGTTGTGTACGATTCTTTTTCCCATTTTATGTCTCGTTTCAAATTACGTATTTGTATCGTAAGATATATTAACAAGTGTCGATATATATAAGTCAAAGAGAGAATTGTAGGAAAAAATTTAGCGGACGAGTTGATCGGATTTCTTTCCAGAAAATAATTTCATTGAATCAATAATCGAATTACAAAACGGAATTACAATAGAAATTCGGAAACAAAAGTACAATACCGAACCGAGTCCTGTGAAATCACAGTCCCCTTAAAACAGATTCGCCGCCTCCCGTGGGTGTTGGAGGATCGCTTCGGCGCCTGTCTCCCAGGGTAAAACGGCTCACTCAGCCGATGGAACACCACCCAATCGACTGCCTATCGAACTAACTGTGTCTGCCTCTCTCTCCGTAAAATCATACATAAATCATTCGGTGTGTCTACATAACCAAATACGGATTCACTATTTATAGAATCCATAAACTTTCGAAACCGCTAAAATCATAAAGAATGGGGTTAATAGGGTCATTGATGGACATCAATAGCGCTATTGATGGACATCAATGCGACCATGAATGAGTTGTAAATGTGGAGACCTTCCGGTTGCCTCGTGAGACCCTCCGGTGTCCCAATTTCATTCACAACCCTTTCAAATTTCCAACAATCCCCCACATGAATGAACTTGGCAAAAAACTCACGCAAAGTATAAAGTAAACTTGGAGAGAGAGCACATCAGATAATTCCTGCATAGGATAGGTAGCTTTTAGCCTTGAACCTTCCATTGTGAAAGCCCATCGGATTTACTGGCTGATCAGTGAACATGAGGTCTTGAACTGTTCTGCCGTTTGTGTAAACCGAGACAATAGACTCCACACAGGAACTTCTCCTAACACAATTTAGTTCTCACTGTTGTGTTCGTTTTAGCCATGAACACACGTCCTGGTTCTGCAAGTGTTCTAAGAATTTAGCCTTCTTAAATTCTTATTGAAGCGGCCCCACTTCACACTCGCATAGGTGATCTCTTATCATAAGCATCTCAAATACTCTACTAGGAATTTCAATTCCAATTCCAACGCATAAGAGTCATTAAAAGCAAATAAAAATTGCTTATCCTTCACAACTTCACTGTTGCACCATAGGAATGGGTAGAAGAATCAATCTCCTCAGTGATATCCGTAACCACACGCGATTAGGTTGTCCCATTGAATCTTGATCTTGGGATCTCCAGTCAACAAGGTTGGGTTTCCATCACGGTAATTTTTAACGTCATAGGCTTTAGCCCTATTCCCGTCGATGCTTTACAACTAGCTCACTATTTTAACCCTCAGGTTAGCAGATTTGCAATATTGCCTTTTGACTTCACTCTGTCAAATTGTGACAATCTAACTTGAGAGCAGTTGTTCAATGGTAATGCGTCTACGATGACATGTCGAGACTTACCATTACACATTACTCTCTACTCTATGCCCGTCCAATTTCTGATTGGATATCGCAATTTACACATATTGCTGGCGCATATTTTTGTCCACATAGGAACACTTTCAGAAGTTGGCATAGTCATTTCGACTCTTCAGTTGCCTTGTCTAGAGCAATAAACTCTGACTAACATCATAGACTGTGTTATACATGTCTATTCGAAAGATTTTCACACAGCTGCACCGACTAGTGTGAAAATATATCCACTTATGGATTCTGAATCATTTATATCAGATATTCAAATTGCATCACTGTACATTCCTAGTACCGCAAGATATCTGGTATGATGCAGCCCATAGTTATGAGTATACCACAGGTATCAGAACTAATTGACTATCACTTTTCAATGGTTCTCTCCTGGATCTACATGTAATCACATGTCCAAAAAATGATACATTTCTCAATCTTTGGATCACGTTCTTGTGAATATTGAGTAGCTCAGATTCATTCACGAGAATCTGACATGCACCACAAAAATCAATTAATATACAATTAATTTGACATTGCACCACAAAAATCAATTAATATACAATTAACGATTTTTTTTTTCACATTCCATAACCCCTTCTTGGGTGTAGGTACCATCACATCTGGTAGATACCCCCACAATTCAAGAATTAATGGAAAGGCTCTCAGCCTTCATATTCTTGACTTCTTATCACTTTTCTTGCATGGTACCCTTACTTTCGAGCAAGACCAAATAGCACTATTTTATGCTATCAATGACAAAAGGCACAAATTCTTTGTCTTCTCGTACATATACGATCTTCAAGTGACATAAATCACTGAATCAAATCCAATGGTCTAGTGTTTCTTTCAACATATTGAAAAGAAGTCTCTGTCACTTTGATTTTCACGCAGGCAACAACTTGCCAGCTCTACTCATTCTCATCAAAGAAAGAGCATGATCCCACAAGATCTCTGTTGGGGCACCAACAATTATAATTACACCACTAGGAATAATACCACAATTGATTCTCAATTTTCAGAACCATTTCTCCTTCTTTTTCTTTTTTTTTTTCAAAAAAAAAAAAATACTAACTTTAAAGTTAGACCACAATAATATGTGCCATTCAAACATATCATTGATATATATGCATAAAACCGATTGATTCCACATAAAAGATCACATTAAGATATGAAGCAAGATCAAATCTCATATAATCCAAGCATTTTTTTCCAGCCCAATGCATTAATAGCTCAATAATGATAATGAATATCATGTTAATGGGCAATGGTCCGTTTCAAAACTTTATTTGCATTAAAAGTATACATGCAAATTCTTACTAGTAAAGACAATTAAATCACATGTCTTTTAATCATATTCATATCCTTGCCATTCCACATTAAACATGTTAAAAAAAAAATGAGGCAAAATTGGATCTCATACGGTATAATGCATTCTAAGAAGATCAAAGAAACACCTTATCATGACCATAGATATGCAAGTGGATTAGCATCCTACACATGCTTAGAGGAGCTTAAAACCAAATATCTTATTGTATCAGTATTCAGTTTTTTTTTCCTTCCCCCTTTATGCAATGCTTTACTCTTTCATCCTCTTTCTGTGAATATATATACATACGTTTTGCGTGGGAATGCCTCAAAATCACATTATGGGAGCAGAGCATTTTGAGAATTTGTGAAAGCTACAAAAATCATTTGATCTCTACCATAATTATAAAATAAAATAAGGTAGATTCACTAGTATAAGAAACGAGGTCCTTGACTATCATTCTATAGCCCATGAAAAATCCCAAAAGAAAGTGGGTCAGTATGTGTATGATCAAAATCACATTACGAGCATCATATTCCACACAAAAACTATTAAACAAAATCAATTGTTAATACTATCATACTTGAAATTTTCCCATGAGAAAAACTTCCTTACTGTATATAGCGATATTCATATAACCATGGGGCCATATGTATTGTTGTCATGAAAACACAACAAGATATACCAGGAAATACATCATGTTATTCCCTGGATTATTACATTGAAGAACAATTGTAAATATTTGTTCAAGTAATATACCCATGTTGGGAAAACACTTACGGATGTATATGACTATGGACTTGTAGATGTATGATATATCAAACCTTTCCGCCGATGTAGATTGTTTCCGTATCAACAGAAACAGAATTGTTTGAATCTGCCATGGCCTGCAGTTCTCTATCCGAAAGCGGTAAGCCTCTCTCTAGAATTATGTTTGGGATGAAGAAACGGTTTAAGCAGCCCATGGTGCCAAACCGGATAAACCAAATTACTATGGGTTTCGCCTCTGGCATTACCATAACTTCCCTGCATCTCAATTTTCTTGCTAAGAAAGATTGATCTGCACTAAACGATTAGTCCCAAAATAAAAAAGATTTTCATGGAAAAATCAAATACCGATCAACCAAAACTGAATCTGTTTTAAGATTGTAAGAAAAAATATACGAATAGGTTGATCGGATTCAATTCCATAAAATAATTTCAGTAATTGACAACTCGAAAATTACAGAACAAAATTATAATACCGATTCGGAAAATAGAATACATTACCAACCGAGTCCTGTGAAATCACAGTTCCCTTAAAACAGATTCGCCACCTCCCGTGGGTGTTGGAGGATCACTCCGGCGCCTGTCTCCCAGGGTAAAACGGCTCACTCGGCCGATGGAACACCACCCGATCGACCGCCTGTTGAACAAACTGTGTCTGCCTCTCTCTCCGTAAAAATCATAAGGAAATCATTTTTTCCCTCCATAACCAAATACATATTCACTATTTATAGACCCCTATAAACTAATGAAACCGCAAAATTATAAATGGAGGGATTAATAGGATTATTGATGAAAATCAATAGCGCAATTGATGGACATCAATACAGGTATGAATGAGCTGTAACGGTTGAGACTTTTCGGTTGCCCCGTCAGACCCTCCGGTGTCCCAATTTCATTCACAACCCTTTCAAATTTCCAACAATTTCTTCAGGATGAGAAAAAATCGTATGTTTACGTCACTCATAAAGACATGCCATATGTCATCCTCACACCTTCCACGACTTTTCTCCCCTCCCCCTTTTGCATGTTGATGGTACTCCCTCATGCCATTCATATCTTCAACTATATAAAACGTTATAGTAAAAACAATACCAGTATCGCATCATGGATTACATACATAAAAAAATATATTTACTTAAACATAATATAAGTAATTGAAGTAACTACAACAATTCAATATAGCTAGTTTTAGAAAATTGAGCACGCATTATTGTTTCCATGAAGAATGCTATGACAATCTATTATCTACCCATCATTTCAAATAAAATGGACCATCAGTGTGTATTATATGCTTTCAAGAGGACTAGCTATCAGTCATTTTAAATCAAAATTGTTAAGAAGTTTCTTGTGCATCCTTTTCAAGATTGGCCTTAATCAATTTATGGAGTCACAGAGTTAGTTCACGCAAATAAGAACAAACCGCATAATTCATACCTAGCTCTATTTGACTTTGCTGTAACTAGAGCTTTGATTCAATGCTAATTTGTTGAGCATTTGGCCTATTTACATGTTAATTGTACTTCTTTGAACTAGCAATTACATGTTAAATTTGGGTGCATATATTTTGAGATTAATGCTTACGTTTTCCTTCCTTGTCTATTTCATTTAATCTATCAACTTCGTGAATTGTGATACACAGTGAGCCAAAAATTGCAGAACTTGCCTTGGACAGTGTTTGAACTAACGGGTAGCTTGTTAATTTCCACTCAAATTTCATTAAGAAATCCTTTTTTTTATCAGTTTACACTAACTCTGTTTGAGTATTATCATATCCATGCATGACTTTTCTCAATTGCAGTGCCTCATGTCAAACACATCCGAGACCAAAAGCAAATGCATCTTCAAGCAATTAAACTACTCAGACAGTTATGCAAGGAAATTAGATCTTTAAATAACTCACACGCTTATGAATCATTTGCCAAAGATGCAATTATTACCGCGACAAGGTTAGGAATTCACGAGGTTATAGAAGAGATTGTGGAGGCATTTCCCAAATGAATTTGGGCAAAAGACGACAACAATCATATCTTATTTCAACGAGCAGTAATAGAGCGTCACAAAAATATCTTCAATCTTATATATCAGATGAGTGATCATAAGCAATATGTAACAATGTTCCAAGACCATCTTGGGGATACTATCTTGCACTTAGCTGGAAGATTGGCACCTCAAGAAAAGCTTAATCTAATTCCCGGTGCAGCATTGCAGATGCAGCGTGAGTTACAATGGTTTAAGGTAATACATATTCCTTTCTAATTTTCTAGAGATCAATTACCAACATACATAATCCTTTCAACATGCATGGAGGCCTAAAAAAATTCTAGGCAAGCCTACATATGTGTATATGCACTCGGTCACATGTATGCACACATTGGTAATGGCTTGTCCTACTTAATTAGCTCAATGACACATCTAAAACTAGTACTTGATGTTGGACAACAACATCACCTTTGTTGTCAATTAGATTATAGAAACAAATATAGGTTTGTACAGGTTTGTAAAGGTTTTGGGAAAGACTATTACATCTATGTTCTTTGATGCTCTGTTTGAGCTAAAATTGTGATCGTTGTTGTATGCTTCCATTGTTCACCATTCACATGGATACATAGTACTTTAGACTAGTATACAAGTGCGGATAGTATCTCCACTCATTGATGGTAAGTTTTGAGTAGGATTCTCTTAACTATCAGATTATATATTAAAGATCCATGGGCTATCATGCAGGAAGTGGAGAAACATGTAAGGTCCGATGGTATAGAGTGGCGAAACAAAAAGGGAGAAACACCTGCAAAGGTATTTAGTGGAAAGCACAAAAAATTAATAGATGAAGGACAAAAATGGATGAAACACACTGCAACCTCATGCACAACAACTACAGCTCTTATTGTCACCGTGGTATTTGCAGCCGCAATCACTGTTCCCGGCGGCGACAACAGCGACACCGGCTTGCCTATTTTTGCCAAAAAGAATGAGATAGCATTCCTTACCTTCGCGGTTTCAAATGCAATCTCTCTGTTTACTGCCACAACTTCACTGTTGATGTTTTTGTCCATCCTCACTTCGCGCTACACCGAAGGAGATTTTTTGTATGTTCTTCCCACGAGATTGATAATCGGTTTGTTCACTTTGTTTCTATCCATAACAAGTATGGTAGTGGCCTTTAGTGCTACACTCTATCTTGTGCTTGGACACAATTTGGGATGGATACTTATTCCGGTCACCATATTAGCCATTTTACCGATCATTTCTTTTGTTTCGGTCCAATTTCTCCTCCTTGTAGATCTCATTTCATCGACATATGGTCATGGAATTTTCGGCAAGCAAAGTGATCGGCTCCTTTATTGACACAAGATGTTGGGCATATAAGGGCTGTAAAATTTTAATACAATTAATAAAGAAAAATTCAATTATTTAATCGTCATAATTAAATTTTTTATTTGATCATATTCCAATATTGTAAATCATGCATTAGTTTATTATGCACACCACGCATATCATGAAACACTGTTACATTCCATCAAACCTCGTCTTCCCATAGTATAGTGTTCATGATTTACAAGTAGCTCTATAGGTAAAAGCAAAGGTGGAAATTGGAGGAATTTCAGTTTATAGCTGAAGAGGAAAGTCCTTCATTAGGAACAACGGGATATGACTGTGTTGTCTCAAATATATTTTTAGGGCTAAATTTGTTTGTGAGCGTGCCGGAAAAGATTTGCAGTTATTCTTTTCAAAAAAATTTAATATGACAGTTAAAAACTAACAACTTTTTCACAAAGTAAATTCATGTGTTCGATCAATTAGAAGGTAAACTGCTGGTAACTCGTTCTAACCAACGGAGACCAAGAGACATCGGCTGGTAGGCATATAACCCCTTCTTATTAAGTAAATAATTACAGAATTTTCTTTCATAAATATTTGAATTGATCATGAAGACCATGATAGTAGACTAACTCCGCCGCGTAGTCTTTTCAATCAACAAACTAAAGCACCATTTTCCCATGCAAGACATTTCCAAAAGCACAAAGTTAAGGCCAGCTGTTTCTTCTATATCCCAAGTCAATATTTTGGACTCTAAAGTCTTCAATATAGATTTTTGTGTGTACTCACTTGCTCATGTAGTTTTCACAATTGAATAAGTGTCGTCTTCGTACGATGCACGCAAATGGGAGAGAAGAAGACTGTCCCATCTTCCTAACATAAATTACCGAGACAAGTTATTTTTTTTGATAGGAACCGAGACAAGTTGTTACCTTACACGATTTCAATATGTGTACTAAGTTTGTGCTATACACACCTTCACTGACCAAGAAAAAATGCCCACATCCCTAGCTGACAAGAGAAGGCCCCACGGCACCCATAAGATAAGAGAAAAGTACGCTAGATGAGATATCAATTGAGTTTAAATTTGCACTACACGAAATTTTTTTTCTTACTCCCTTACAATATATAGTAAGAAAATGACAAAGGATCAAGAAAATGACGATTATATATATGCTGGACGTGCAAACGTTAAAGAATAATATTGGGAGGCATTTGAAGTATTCATTTACTTTTTCATAAGGTTGTTTATATAAAAAGGGCGGATCTTGCTAGGAGAGAGGTGTCTTGTGACACACTTCCTAATTTTTTTAATTAAAAAACCAATTTTTTTATGATGCCGGAAAATAGTTAGACACTCCCGAACCCCTACTTCTAGCTCCTAGACACAATTCTAATGATCAGAACTGATTGTCCAGACATGAACCCTCCGACGATCAAATTAGAACGTTATGAGAGAAGATAATATGTATGTAGGTTGAGAATGGGAATTGTTGTGTACCTTGCCTCATGGCTGGGAAAAAAGTTTTCAATGCTGTGGGAAGGAGAGCAATCTAAGGCGGCCTGAAAGCTACTATCAGGGCTCACGTTTCTTTTGTAGGAGGATCACCCGTAGACCCCATGCGCAATCTCTAAGATACTGGGCAATCTGTCACGCCCTCAATTTTAAACATAATTAAATAATACATTTACCATTAATAAAGACTCACAATCTCACCAAATTCCCAAAAAGTACATTGATGATATAGTAAGTCAAAATAAGTTTGAAATAGATTACAAAAGTGGTCTCTTCGACCAAAGATCATCATCTTCAAAGCCAAAAAGGAGTTAAGTAGTTTACATCATTTGAACAGAAATTGATAGAGTGTGAATTACATTACATCTTTTCAAAAATGATAAGTAAAAGATGTTAAGTAGTAATTGCTCCAGTGCAGCTTTGAAAATATGCATGTCGATTCACACATGCCAAGCACCCATGCTATCACTCCAAGGTCGTACCTGAAAAGAAAGAAGGGTTGAGCTCGACAGCCCAGTAGGAAAGTCTACACAAGTATTACATGCATATGACATGATATGATAAGTCACACGAACATTTATATCAACACAAAGAGAGATAGAGTAAACGGAAGCAATATTAGATTGAGGGATAGCATAGATAACTCTATTGTGCACCATGGTTTCTTAATCCATTCAATTCCAAATCCACAAATGTCATGTGTCACCAATCTATCCTCGTTATGCGTCAAAGTGTCATTCCTAGCACTCCCGAAGGTATTCCAGTACATTTCTGGCACTCCCGAAGGCATTCCAGTACATCCCTAGTACTCCCGAAGGCATTCTAGTACATTCCTGGCAGTCCCGAAGGCATTCCAGTACATTCCTGGCACTCCCGAAGGCATTCCAGTACATGGTTCACATATGTCATGTGTCTCATAACGTTCATGTCGTATCGTAAAAATGTGCACACAAGTCATAAAGTTCATCACTTTCATCCATTAAGTTCAATATCAAAGTGTGTCACATGATTCACTTCTTATGTTCTCATTTATGGCATGATACAATGCTTAACATGATCTAAATCAATAAGTAAAAGCCAACATTCAATGTCCAAGAAAAGTAAGTTTAAGTGTTCACGGAGTTCCAATGTTGACAAAAGAATGCGTCAAAAAAAGTGCCGAAGCATAGCCAAAACAATGGAAAGTTTCAAAGGAGAAGGCACCGGTATGCCCAAAAACAAGGCACCGGTGCATAGTGAAAGGCCAAAGTGCAGAGAGCAAGTGACAACGGTGTCACCAAAATAAGGCACCGGTGTATAGTCCAAAATCTGAGAATTTTAAAGGGGAGACACCGGTGTCAAGTACTAAGTCTGAGATACAGAAGGCAAATTCAAAGGGAGGCACCGGTGTATCAAAATCAAGGCACCGGTGTCATGCACTAAATCTGAGATACAGAGAACAAATGACACCGGTGTCACCAAAACAAGGCACCGGTGTATCGAGTACGTACAAGGGCATTTCTAACAGATTTTCAAGGATGAACTTAGGCCTTTTCTACACAACTTCAAAGCATCAAATGACAACCAAATCAAGTTCTATACGCGTAATAAGTGTGAGAAATCCCTACCTCAACTTCCGGGTTCAAGAAACAAAGCTCCAACTTCAAGCTTTAGCTCCCAAATGATGTAAAAGGCTAAATACACCTCCTCCAAGCAAATGGTTGCAAACCACCACCGGATATCAACCAAGGATGAGGGAAATGCGTAGAATCTTGAAGGAATCGAGGTTTGGAGCAAGATTTTCGGATGGGTTTTGAGAGAGGGCAACGTGAGGGAGAAGAGAAGAGGGAAAATGGGTTTGGGTTTAGACAAAAGGATTTGTCTGATATGGACCAATTCCAACACCCAAAAATTACACTTACACCCCTCAAGTATGACACATGCTACCACAAGCCCCTAAAGTTATCATATTATACCACATTGACCCCAAATCATGCTTTAACACCAATTTTCACATACTCCACATTAATTAAGCTTATTAACCCGTATATTAATATAAAAATTTCAAATTTGCCGGATCTTTACATCCTTCCCTCCTTAAAGAAATTTCGTCCTCGAAATTATATAAACATAATAACACGAGTCATGCATCAACAATGCCAAAACAAAATACCACCAATCATGACTCAACAAGTCCATAAAATTAGCGAAATATATTAACATGTTCATGCATCAACAATGCCAAATCAAATATCACAATGTAATGACTATCAAGTCCACAACGATCAAGTTCTAATAAATTACACAATCAAGTAGTAAACAAGTGAGGGTATTTCTCCCTAACTTCATCTTCTCGTTCCCAAGTCGACTCTTGCTTGCCTTGGTTGCTCCACAGCACTTGTACTAATGGTATCGTCTTGCCTCACAATACTTGTTTGCGTGAATCAAGGACACATATCGGTTCCTCCCCATACGAAGCATCGGCTTCCAACTCAAGTTCGGACCACTCAAGTACGTGTGACGGATCCGGTTCATGCTTTCTCAACATCGAAACGTGAAAAACATCGTGTACACCCGACAATCTTGGCGGCAAGGCCAAACGATATGCAACTTCTCCGATCTTCTCAATAACATCAAATGGCCCAATATATCGCGGTGAAAGCTTACCTTTCCGTCCAAAACGTGACAAACCCCATCGCGGTGATACTTTCAAAAACACGTGATCCCCCAACTCGAATGATAACGGGCGACGACGACGATCAGCATAACTCTTCTGTCTACTCTGTGCGGTAAGCAACCTCTGACGGATCAACTTGATCTGTTTGGTTGTCTCCTCTTGTGCTACCAAAAGTCGTTGGCGAATCGTTCTCATACTCTCGGTGGTCTCTTCAATCAAGTCCGGTACGACTAAAATCGTCTCTCCCAATTCGGTCCAACACACGGGTGATCTACACGGTCTCCCATACAAAGCCTCGTAAGGTGCCATCTCAATATTGGATTGATAACTATTGTTGTACGCAAACTCAACAAGCGGCAAGTGGTCCTCCCAACCACCACGAAAATCTAAAACACAAGCCCGTAGCATGTCTTCCAAAATCTGAATTGTCCGTTCAGATTGTCCATCTGTCTTAGGGTGATATGCAGTGCTAAATAACAAGTTCGTGCCGAGCGCTGCTTGCAAACTCTTCCAAAAACGAGCAGTAAACTGCGGATCTCTATCTGATACAATGGACACTGGAATTCCATGAAGACGAATGATCTCACGAATATACAAGCGACTAAGCTTCTCCACTGAATCGGTCACCTGAATAGGTAAGAAATGGGCAGTTTTTGTCAAACGATCAACAATCACCCAAATGGCGTCATGTCCCCTCGACGATTTCGGTAGACCCGAAACAAAGTCCATCGTAACATTTTCCCATTTCCATTCAGCTACAGGTAAAGGTTGCAACTCCCCAGCGGGTCGTTGATGCTCAGCCTTCACTTGCTAACATGTAAGACACCTCGCCACAAAATTCACCACGTCCCGTTTCATTCCGGACCACCAAAACTGTCTACGCAGGTCATGGTACATCTTCGTTCCTCCTGGATGAACGGCCAAAGGAGAGTGATGAAACTCTCGTAAAATCTCTTTCCGACACGAAATAGGTACAAATAGTTTCCCTCGATAACGTAAACTTCGGTCGGCATGAATCATCCATCCGTCTCGTGCATTGCCACTAAAGAAATTCTTACGTAACTCGTTCGTTTCCTCATCATGCTGTTGGGCTCACCCACTCGAGTCGATAAAGTTGAATGCACTGTCAAATTGCACAAAGTCAGTCCCTCTCGGGCTTCCTCAAAACACATCGCATAGGGCCCCAAATCTTGAATCGTTTTCCGCTCATGGATCGCCAAACTCGCTAGATGCGTCGGTTTTCTACTCAAAGGTCCGCCACTACGTTAGCCTTCCCCGGGTGATATTGCAACTCAAAATCGTAATCTTCAATATGCTCCATCCAACGGCGTTGTCGCAAATTCAACTCTTTCTGGGAGAACAAGTACTTCAAACTCTTGTGGTTGAAAAATACCTCAAACTTCTCACCGTATAGGTAGTGTCGCCAGATCTTCAAGGCAAAAACAACAGCTGCAAGTTCCAAGTCATGCGTAGGATAATTTCTTTCATGAACTTTCAACTGTCGCGATCCATATGCTACTACCCGTCCCATCTGCATCAAGACGCATCCAAGCCCTTCCCTTGAGGCATCACAATAAACTGAGTAACCAACTCCTCGTTCTGGAACAACCAAAACTGGCGCGCTAGTCAAACGCTTCTTCAACTCCTTAAAAGCAATCTCGCAATTATCATCCCATACAAAACGTGTCCCCTTGCGTGTCAAACGTGTCATCGGAGCTGCCAAACGAGAAAAGTCTAGGACAAAACGACGATAGTACCCGGCTAACCCCAAGAAACTGCGGATATCGAAAACACTCTTCGGTCGCGGCCAACTCATAACAGATTCCACCTTTCCTGGATCAACAGATACACCCCTCTGTGACACAACGTGTCCCAAAAACTTCACTTCAGATAGCCAAAACTCACACTTACTGAGCTTGTCATAAAGACAATGCTCCCTCAAAAGCTCTAGTACAACGGCAAGGTGAGACTGGTGTTCTTCCTCCGTAGGTGAGTAAATCAAAATGTCATCCACAAAAACCACCACAAACCGATCAAGGTACTTACGAAAAATACGATTCATTAGGTCCATGAATGTAGCTGGTGCGTTCGTCAACCCAAAAGGCATAACCACAAACCCATAGTGTCCATAGCGCGTACGAAAAGCAGTTTTGGCAATGTCTTCCTTCCGAACCCTCAACTGATGATAGCCCGATCTCAAGTCGATTTTCGAAAAGCATGTCGCACCTCGAAGTTGGTCAAACAAATCGTCAATCCTCGGCATTGGATACTTGTTCTTCACGGTAACACGATTAAGCTTACGATAATCGATGCACAATCTCAATGATCCATCCTTCTTCTGTGCAAACAAGGCTGGCGCTCCCCATGGTGATGTACTAGGGCGAATAAATCCCAAATGTTGCAATTCCTGCAACTGTGTCTTTAATTCCTTCAATTCGGCTGGTGCAAAACGATAAGGTGGCATCGAAATCGGAGCGGTATTGGGAAGTAAATCGATCGCAAACTCAACCTCTCTCTCGGGAGGTAAACCAGGCAACTCGGCTGGAAATACATCCGGAAAATCACAGACCACTAAAGGTAACTCTCCACGTGCAGACACATCCTCATCAAAGTCAAACTCACCAACAAAGCATAAATCGACTCTCGCTATCGAGATCCCCACAAATAAGGCTCCAATGGTTCTCGACGTTCTCCGAGAAACTCAAAACAACCCCCTTCAGGTGAACAAATGCAGACTCGGCGTTTAATACAAGTCGATGGTGGCGTGAAAAGTAGATAACCAATCCATACCCAGAATAACATCAAATCCTGACATGTCCAAAACGATGAAGTCAAAGATGAAACGACGGTCAAAGATAACAAGCTCACAAGCTCTACAAATGCGACGAAGCGAACACCTACCTCCAAGAGGAGTCTCAACAAACAAGGGTGACTCAAGATCGTCAGTCTCTAATTCCAAGGCACACATAAATGATGCAGCAATGAAAGAATGCGATGCTCCAGAATCAAATAAAACTCGAGCAAAAGAGTTAAACAATAAGAATGTACCCCTCACAACTGAAGCCTCTAGAGTCTGTGAGGAAGAAGGTGCAGCAGTAGACATGACACTGAAAACTCTTCCTTGGGCATGCTGAGCCTGCGCATAGCCACCTCGTTGTCCTTAACCCGACGTACGTGCCGGCGAACTCGCACCCCTGCCAACATGAGAACCCTGAACCGAAATAGTTTGACGGAAGTGGGGTTGACGCTGCCTCTGGGTACCCCTAAACTGCTGTTGTTGCTGTCCACGGTTCTGTCCTGGCTGCGAAACGGAACCTGCTTCGCTACGTGCACCCGTCCCTTGGGGACAATTTCTAGCCACATGACCCGGTTGGCCACAAGGGTAACAAGCCCTCGACTGCATCGTGCACTGATTACGAACATGGTCTGGTTGGTTGCACCGATGACACACAACAGGTGGTCTCGAAGTGTTACTCCAAGAATCGGAGAAAGTAGGTGGCCTAAGATTAGAGTGGCTCTGAGGAGATTGAAATCAATCTCTCTGTCGCTTGCGCCCCTGACTCCCGGAGCTCCCTGAAGATGACGAATTTTGTACGACACTTGATTGTCCTTGTTCCCAAACTCTAGAACCTCGTTGTGCCTCTCTGGGAAACTCCACACTCCTTGCACACTCTATAATCTCAGCAAAATTCATCTTGTGTTGACTCACGATGAGCCTCCTCACAGAAGAGTGAAGACCCCTCTCAAACGACGGCATTTGCGATCTTCCGAACTCACTAACTCTGGTGCAAAACGGGACAAGTTCTGAAATTTTAAAGCATACTCTGACACCGTCTTATTTCCTTGCTCTAGCCTCTCAAACTGGATACGCAATTGCTCGCGATAGGATTCCGAAAAATAACGATTCTCGAAAAGAACCTCAAAATCAGCCCAAGTCATGTCGTCAACATCCGGTTCCTCAACTCTTGCCATATGCCTGGCAGCCCTTCGCGCATCCTTCCTTACTTCAAGGATAGACTCCCACCATTCGTTCGCTTCTCCAACCAATTGACATGCCATAATAGAGACTCGAAGGTCATCCTCCACTATTCTCAAAGCCTTGAATAGCTTACGGATCTCGAAAAGCCAATGACTAGCCGCGAGAAAATCATCACCCTCTCCGCTGAATTGAGGCGGGTTAAGATGGCAAAACTCTTTCATAGCATCAATTTCTCGATCTCTTGGATGGACACTAGCAGCCTGATTCAGTCTATTAGCCTCGGCTAGCGCCACCACAAACTCTCTTGCGAACGCGCTCGGAGCGGCCGGCGGTTCGACATTCTGTTCCACTTCCTCGTGAACTTCCTCTGCCTGCGGAACATCTCTCTGTTGACTCACAACATCTTCTAACGATATCTCACGATAATAGCCTCGGCCTCGGCCTCGAGGTCCACCCAACCTTACCCCACGTCGCGGAGGCATAATTCTACAACAATAAAAACAATACTACGAATATCAAAAGACTATTGCCATCACAAGGCCAATATCCAATAGGAATCCCTAACAGAAGGGTCAACATCCACATATCATCATACTAACATGGTACGCAATGCCAATGCATGTTATGCACACAAGCACACACAAGTCATGTCCAAATGCAACGAGTTTTGAACCCAGTGAGACTAAAAGTCCCCCCACAGTCTCAAGGTATTCTAACCTAGAGCTCTGATACCAAGTTGTCACGCCCTCAATTTTAAACATAATTAAATAATACATTTTACCATTAATAAAGACTCACAATCTCACCAAATTCCCAAAAAGTACATTGATGATAGAGTAAGTCAAAATAAGTTTGAAATAGATTACAAAAGTGGTCGCTTCGACCAAAGATCATCATCTCCAAAGCCAAAAAGGAGTTAAGTAGTTTACATCATTTGAACAGAAATGATAGAGTATGAATTACATTACATCTTTTCAAAAACGATAAGTAAAAGATGTTAAGTAATTGCTCCGGTGCAGCTTTCAAAATATGCATGTCGATTCACACATGCCAAGCACCCATGCTATCACTCCAAGGTCATACCTGAAAAGAAAGAAGGGTTGAGCTCGACAGCCCAGTAGGAAAGTCTACACAAGTATTACATGCATATGACATGATATGATGAGTCACACGAACATTTATATCAACACTAAGAGAGATAGAGTAAACGGAAGCAATATTAGATTGAGGGATAACATAGATAACTCTATTGTGCACCATGGTTTCTTAATCCATTCAATTCCAAATCCACAAATGTCATGTGTCACCAATCTATCCTCGTTATGCGTCAAAGTGTCATTCCTGGCACTCCCGAAGGCATTCTAGTACATTTTTGGCACTCCCGTAGGCATTCCAGTACATCCCTAGCACTCCCGAAGGCATTCTAGTACATTCCTGGCAGTCCCGAAAGCATTCCAGTACATTCCTGGCACTCCCGAAGGCATTCCAGTACATGGTTCACATATGTTATGTGTCTCATAACGTTCGTGTCGTATCGTAAAAATGTGCACACAAGTCATAAAGTTCATTACTTTCATCCATTAAGTTCAATATCAAAGTGTGTCACATGATTCACTTCTTATGTTCTCATTTATGGCATGATACAATGCTTAACATGATCTAAATCAATAAGTAAAAACCAACATTCAATGTCCAAGAAAAGTAAGTTTAAGTGTTCACAGAGTTCCAATGTTGACAAAAGAATGCGTCAAAACAAGTGCCGAAGCATAGCCAAAACAATGGAAAGTTTCAAAGGAGAAGGCACCGGTGTGCCCAAAAACAAGGCACCGGTGCATAGTGGAAGGCCAAAGTGCAGAGAGCAAGTGACACCGGTGTCACCAAAACAAGGCACCGGTGTATAGTCCAAAATCTGAGAATTTTAAAGGGGAGACACCGGTGTATCAAAACCAAGGCACCGGTGTCAAGTACTAAGTCTGAGATACAGAAGGCAAATTCAAAGGGAGGCACCGGTGTATCAAAATCAAGGCACCGGTGTCATGCACTAAATCTGAGATACAGAGAACAAATGACACCGGTGTCACCAAAACAAGGCACCGGTGTATCGAGTACGTACAAGGGCATTTCTAACAGATTTTCAAGGATGAACTTAGGGCTTTTCCATACAACTTCAAAGCATCAAATGACAACCAAATCAAGTTCTATACGCGTAATAAGTGTGAGAAATCTCTACCTCAACTTCAGAGTTGAAGAAACAAAGCTCCAACTTCAAGTTTTAGCTCCCAAATGATGTAAAAGGCTAAATACACCTCCTCCAAGCAAATGGTTGCAAACCACCACCGGATATCAACCAAGGATGAGGGAAATACGTAGAATCTTGAAGGAATCGAGGTTTGGAGCAAGATTTTCGGATGGGTTTTGAGAGAGGGCAACGTGAGGGAGAAGAGAAGAGGGAAAATGGGTTTGGGTTTAGACAAAAGGATTTGTCTGATATGGACCAATTCCAACACCCAAAAATTACACTTACACCCCTCAAGTATGACACATGCTACCACAAGCCCCTAAAGTTATCATATTATACCACATTGACCCCAAATCATGCTTTAACACCAATTTTCACATACTCCACATTAATTAAGCTTATTAACCCGTATATTAATGTAAAAATTTTAAATTTTCTGGGTCTTTACACAATCAGCAGTGCCATCTTCGAGAATGCACGAGCGATAAAAGGTGCGGGCGTGCGGTGCCTCCCTTGCCCTGCATATGTTGCCTATGGAACAGGTCCGAACAGAAACTGACCGATGGGGATGCTCCTGGTAGGTCGCCATGCCCGAGTCTGGAAATTCCGACCAGCCTGCGCAGTTTTCTAGTTGGTGAACGGTGATGAGTTCAGGCCGGGCTCATTAATTTTTATTATTTTTCTAATATCTAGAATGAGTTATTCAATGTTCCTGAAACACTGCCATAACTTGGGGCAGACATAGTGACAAGTGTCATTAACTGATCTCATTGATTTGAAAAATTCACATTTGGATTCCTAGGTATCATCCTCTAGAAAGGCATATTGCCAGCTTCTGAAGCAAGTGGACCGGGTCAGGAAGGCGTACTTTAACTGCAGGGATGAGATTGAATTTCGACTCGAAGCACTCCACCGCGAATAAGACTAGTCTATTATATCTCCCTTGCACTGCGACTATAATATTATTATTTTGTACACACAACACTCTTAATTAATTAGGCAAATTGATCACTCTCGCGGTAAAAAAACATCAATATATATATATAGTCTTTCCGTTAATTTTCTGTTCAAATTATATGGAAAATAACGAATCAACTTTTTGTGAAGTATACCTGAACAAAAGATCCAAAAGTTTGCTTTAAAAAAATTTGTTGAAGCAGAGAGATTCTTACTAGACAGAGAGTGAGAATTGAACAAAGGACTTCTTTTTTGTTCTAACAAAATTCATGTGGCTCTTTTTAATTAAATGACAGCAAGTAACATAAAAAGTGTAAAAGTTAACTAGGTCAACAGAAATAAAAACAGAGTAGATTTTGGCGACACAAAATATACTTAATACAAAATTTAGATATACATTAACATCAACTTTTCAGTCCTTGGTATCTTTATGATATATAGTTTATCAATTTTTTAAAGGCACAGAATGTTATTACTAATCTCAAGAGTTGATATGGTATTTAAGTATATTTTAATGTTTATATCCTCGTAAAATTTCAAGTTCGATACATATCATGTGCTACAATTTTTATAGAGTCAATTTATATAGGATTTTGTTTTGATTTTAATTGTACCCCTGCTAATAGATTGTGGGATTGGTCCTTAGAGATTGTTCGAGGTGTACGTAAACTAGTCCGAATATTCCAAATTATATAAAAGAGAATGCTAAATACTATGAAATAATGGATTCAAAAAGTGTTTTTTCTTCTAAGTAATCTCTCGCTACAATTCTTGTGGGTCAATTCGTATAGGACTTTGTCTTGATTTTAATTATGCCCTATTAGTGGATTGTGAGATCGGTCTTTAGAGATTAGTCAAAGTACGTGTAATTATATAAAAAAAGAATGATAATACTCTTAAACAATGGCCTTAAAAAGTATTTTTCCTTGTAAGTGTTGCTGTCATATTATCACTTATCATTCGCTATCACACCTACTGTATATGTTTGTATCTGCATATCATTATACTATACCTTCAACGCTATTTGGGACTCTTCTTTTTCAGGTCCTTCACCATCCCCTCCATTAATGGCGAGTTTGTCATCATCCAATCACTAACACATTCGAATTTTTCATCAAAATAAGTGTTTTTCGGAAACTAATCAGCGAAATAGGGTAGTTCTAAAACTATTCATAAAAATAGAGTAAAATGCCATCCTTATTGCCGCCTCAGATAACATGGCAGAGTGGTTCCAGCGTGGACTAGTTGTACGTTATTCTATATGGCGTATTCTATTGTACACCATTATGGTTAGCCTTATATGTTGAACGCTAGCATGTTTGGCATTTTAATGCTGTACACCTATGGTAGTGGCGTATTGTGGCATTATATTTTCCAGCAGACAGTTTCATTGAAAAAGCAAAGATATCCATTGTCCAGATGGTTACCTGAGCATAGGTCATCAAATAGATTGCCTCTGTCTTACATGAGTGGTTACCAGGGAGATCATACGGAAAGCAACCGGATAATAGTTTGGTAGCATAGTGTTTCGATCCCTAGCAACAGTGTTGATGCAAGAGAAGACCACAGGTGTCTTCCACGTCTGCATTACAGATTGGCATATTACGATCGATGGGAAAAATGGGTTTTTATGAAGCCGATAGTTCAGTACGATGCTACGAGTGACGTGTAAATTATGATTGATTGGAATCAGATCTCATACGAGGGCAAACTTGCGGTGTATACTGGAATGTCCTAATTTATTTATCAAGCGTAATAAGCTAGAAGCAAAGTGTAGAAGTTTCTTTGCAAATGTTCCCAAAGCACGCTTGGTAGAGATGATTTCAGTTAGGAGAGAAAACATCCTTCACGAAGACGTTTGTGGGAGGTTGCACATTGAAATTCATGCTATGTACCGACGGCTAATGCGTCAAGGGTTGGTAAAGGATTCCATTAGAGATGCGAAGAAAAATAGTTATGACCCAATGCTATTGACTAGGAGTATTAAAAGGGACCCCAAATACCAGTCTGATCAGGAAGTTTCAGATTTTTCTGAGTAGTTAGTTAGCAATTTGTATGTTAATTTAATGCAATCCAATTATATAGGTAATATTGTTGTTACCGGTGTTTTGTTAGGTAGCATTAATTATGTAATTTAATGGTTTGTACTTTAGTGGAATATGATTTCCAACTTAATATTTGAGTAGTAAGACAAATTTGTGCACTTAACTAATTACAAAAAATTACAAAAAAAAAAAAAGAAATACAACTATTTGTTAAGACAACATGATACGACAAATAAGAAACTGGTAAAGACGTATATTCTAAGTTGAGCAATGGAGGTATTTTCACTTGCCAGACCCGGCTCCCATTCGTCTGGTAGGGCAAGTTCGTCTGTTGTGTCCTGATACGCCACATATTTTGCAAGTTTGGATCTCGAACAGCCGCGACTCTTGCCAATCCCTTCATTTCTGAAGCGTCAAGTCCTAGACCTTCCCTTCCCTCTCTCGCAATGCATTGGAGGGAATATGCAATCTCCGGTGTAGGGTGGCCAGTAGGCCATATCCCGTAGTGGATAGAATATTTGAGTACAGTATGTCTCAACATTTTTGGCGACAGTTCATATGGGATGCACGTAAAGGAGATGGTTCAGGGAGATTTTGTTGCAACAAGAAATGGCGTGGGAGCAGGGGATCCTCCATTGGTCCCATTTTTGGCAAGTGCATGTTTGCTAACGTAGATGCACAGTTTGTTTGCGGTTGCCTTTGTGGAGCACTGTCCGACTCGTAGCCGAAATCACCTCGAATACTGCATCTATCTGGCTATATACAATCATTATATGAAACCTTGCCTTGTTGCACCAGCTTCCTAGAATTTTGACTACAAAGTCGCTGTAAACTTGTCCAAGAGCTTACTTCTTCATAGCAATTTCTCCCTTTTCGCAAAAGCATGCCACACATTTGCAGAAGGTAACGGTGACTGTTGCTGTTACAGGTAGATGTCCGACATCTTTCATAACACCGTTGAAACACTCGGCAATGTTGGTTGTCATTGACCCATATCTCCTCCCACCGTCGACAAAGGGTAATGCCCACTTCTCCCTGTCCATCTCGGCAATTACTTTCCCAACATCTCCTTTCTCTAGAGGGCGGATTCTTTCTAGCGACCTGTTGAACTTGGACACCTGAAGGTGGTTGGCGCACACCTTGACTTGCCTACTCGCTTGCTGAATTTTTTGGCAAAATTTGACCCAACATGGCAGGAGCAGTACCGATGGTACACTCGTGGCGGTCTCCATTCTGGGTCAGTTTTTAAGTATGCCAATAGGCCAGGGTGTCGATCTGAAATGAGGTAGAGGCCCGACATGTCCGTAACATATGTTCTAATTTGTTGAAGAAACCACCCCCAAGTCTCAATATCCTCCTTGTCCACAGTGGCGAAGCAAATGAGAATGATCATGTTATCTGCGTCTTGTGTGATAGAAATCATGAGCGTGTGCTTGTATTTGCCACTCATGAAAGTACTATCTACACACAAAACTGGCCGACAATGTCTAAAAGCATAAGCACAGTCTAAAAGCCCAGAACACCGTATCGAATAGAATTCCTCCTCCCCCATGTGTCGGGCCGCCTTCTGTTTGTAACCTCCACACAGTGCTCAGATTTTTTATGGTCGCCTCTATGAAGAATTGTCCCAACTTGTTGTATGACTAGTGTATTACCCATGCCTACGGCACTACGAACGAAATTAAAATCACGAATTTAATGTACTCGCGTTTAAACCGTGTTTCAAATCCACCTACGTGAAACACCTATACCTATTTTCAAATGTTTCAAACCATGTTTCATACTCATTTAGATAAAGATGCAACTCACCCATGAAAAAATATCGTGAAAATAGATCATTAGACAAATTACCTTAATTTTAATGCCCAAACTTTTAGGAAAGTACGTCCAAAAAAATATTTCAACCAATGATATAATTCAACCATCCCTTATCAAGTGATTTATGAGTCTATGGTTCCTCTCCCAATGCCATTTGCCATGAGTTCCTTATGATATATCTTTGGCATACCCATGTTAGATCTAAACTTATCTTGGATTTAAAAAAGATTAAAATTGCTACCCATCACATAAAACAATATCAATACAAAAAGATTATACAATGAACCATATGATATATACTCAAGCCTATAGCAGTCTGTACAAAATTAAAGCTACGATTTTCAATCCATATTAATCGGTCTATTGATCACATTAGTCCTTAACTAGTCATAATCCCCCCTACTTTTGCATACCCATAAATAAAAATAGAACTGCACAAAAAATAGTTATACTAATGGTCAAGCGAACCCGTGAAAGTTTAATACACAATTAAGTTTAAATCCACATATTTTACCTATCCTTCTACCCAACCTAAAGGCAAAAAAGAGAATAATTGTTCAAATCCGTCACTATCCCCTCAGTCATACACAAAGAGAAGGCTTATTAGAGCTTTTATCCATTTCCCATATGCAAATGAAAACTTGGAAACAGAAATTGCACCTCTTCTACCACAGAGTTTTTGTTATTCGAAAATGACTTTCATAGAAATGAAAGTATAATTTGGATAGATGACAAACAAAAAAATGACTTCGAAAAGACAAATAAATGAAGTACTTTAGATTATTTCTATGCTTTTCTTCCACAGAACTATTTTCCATATTGCTGCTATTTTTTTCTTTTTGGCTTCTCGAGATCTTGCTACCTTAGCTCCCTTTGCAGCAAGAGGCATAGCCTTCTTGTGCTCCTTCTGTCGATTGCTTGAACCACCCGTCTGTCCACAATAAAACATCTCAATGAATACGAAATGCAAAAAGATAACATTGCTAATGAACTTTGAAAGAAAATAGTTGAAACAAACTCGATTCAAAAACTTGTTTGATATAGACTTAAAATCGAACATTGACCAAACCATGCCAATTTAAATGTCAATCCAGAATGGTTTCAC
This sequence comes from Arctostaphylos glauca, assembly GCA_019985065.2. NCBI lineage: Eukaryota > Viridiplantae > Streptophyta > Magnoliopsida > Ericales > Ericaceae > Arctostaphylos > Arctostaphylos glauca. The sequence continues at coordinate 15,233,375 of JAHSPW020000015.1, read as the reverse complement.
TAACACAATAAAAAAATAGGACATTGTATCATAATCCATACAAATATGGTCTAAAGCATCTTCGGTTAGAAAACGCAAAAGGCAAAAAATTTACTTTTCATGACAGAAACCCAACAATATCACATGAATCACATGATTCAGTTGCTTTCATTCATCCACTTCACAGTTTAAAAAAATACAGAAAACAAAAACATATGCCCACAAACTTATTTGTCCTATTCCAACTATATAACATAGAATTAGAACTTAGAGAAAACTCTTACCCAAAATTAATTGAACAGAAACTAAATGGATTTGACAACAAAAAACAAATCACAGCCAATGCAACAATAGCACTGGAAAGAGCAAGTAACCCATACTTGGACATTTCCCTTCTGATAACCCAACAAATGTGTTGGCAATTTCATAACTCCTACGGTACCACACAACACGAAAGAATTCTTCAATCTTTAACCCAACTATGAAAAACGCATCCCTAACTTCTGTTGTAGGGCTCTTAACCACATTCTGAAACAAATTCCATTCAACAAACGGATGGGTATTTGCTAAAAAAAAGAAAGAAGATTGAGCTAACAAAACTAAAATTTTCAATTGATCTAGGAAAATGAGAGTAAGTGATAAAATAAAACTTAGCAAGATTTCGAATTATTCAAAAAACATGCACATATAGTCACTACAACAAAAAAGGGCTATTAGGGCATTCATAATTGCCTTAATAAGGGATCTACTGGGGCGTCTTACCTGTTGGGGCACTATGCCTTAGTGCCGCTTGTATAGATGCCGCTATAGGGGTAACGTGGCACTTGTGATGAGACACTTTATGGAGCCTTAAATGCTCTTCTACGCGGCACTTTTAAGTGCCGCCTAGATGATTTATTAGGACATCTGAATGAGGCGGTTTGAGGAGCCTTGAGAGCTTTTTCTATGCTGCGCTTTTAGGTTTTATGTAAATGACTTGTTAAGGCATTTGAATACGGCACTTTGAGAAGTCTCAAGAGTTTTTTATTGCTGCACTTTTAGGTGGTGCATATATTACTTATCAAGGCATTTTCGGAGTGTCACGTAGATAACTTATTAAGGCATTTGAATGAGGCACTTTAAGGAGCTTAAAAAGTTTGTTCTTGCTACATTTCTAAGTGACACGTATATTATTTATCAAGGCATTTTGTAGGCGCCACATAAATGACGTATTAAGGCATTTGAATGAGGCATTTTAAGAAGCCTCAAGAGTGTTTCTAGGTCCCTTATTGAGGCAATTATTAATATCCTAACAAACGTTTGTTGTTGTAGTGTGTATTACCTATCAAGGCATTTTCTAGTGCTGTCAGAAAATTTTTGAAATTCATTTTTAATGCACTATTGAGGCTTTTCAAATTGTCACATAAATCACCATCTGTGGGGTCAAGAAGCTAGCCTTCAAGCAACGACAATTAAATAAACGCTAATAAATTATAGTGTGTATTCCAACCTATTTACAAAAGATAAACCATAATCATTAACTTCAACTAATGTATCTAGTCAATAAAATCCATAAGGATCCAAAAAAAAAAACAAAACAAAAACATGATATAAATTCATTAAGAAAATGAAATAGAAGTATTCTAAATATGAAACAATACTAGGAAATACAAACAAAAGTCACAAGTTTAGCATCTATGTGACATAACCATGTCTACTATGCATCTTCTAAGTCAGCTCTTCATTCAACAAAGCAACCATCGTCGTCTCTCACTAGCTGATGAAAACAAACCATATACATAACTTTAAGGTCTATTATTCTGTGATAAAAATAAAATAACTAATATTAGGCATTCAACGTACCAAAGAAACGGGCTATGCAACTGGTGTACCAATGGCATCGCCAACGGTCTTAAGGCCTCCGTAAGGCCTTATCAAATGCTCATCCCATCGGATTGGGAGTTGACCTTGAATTTCACACCAGTTGGTTCCGAGTTCTTCTCCACCTACCTTTGTAGATGAATCCAAACTAGCGATCCGCCCTTTACCCACAACTTCCGTTGGGTTGGCTACGCTGTTGAAATAGACAAAATCTCCCACCTAGCATTAATAAGTAAGAAAACATGTTCAAATTTCGTGATATCAAATTTGTATGAAAAGTTTCTAATATTTGCATTATCACTTGACATTGTCAATTACATGCAATTAAGAGCAATACTATTCAAGTATTGAAAACTACTTGTAAAACAGTCGAAAATATGAATTAGAAAATTGAAGTATTTTTAGGAGAATAGTTACCTTAACACGTACTCGTTGGGAAATAGATGGCGAGGCGCCCACATACTGGAGTTGGTTTGGTGACGTGACTGGAATGTTTGAAGGATTAACCCCATTTGCACTACTCTGAGAATATAACTGCGTTAGCTCTTCTAATTTTTTGTTTGTTTTATCAAGTTCAGTCTTCCACTCCATTGACATCCTATAAGACGAGCTACTGCTAGGCACTGCACCCCACACATCAGATGGGCAAACCCCTAGCCCATACATGCGCAAACTTCCAGATTTCTCTTTGCCCATAATTTTGGAGAATACATCATCTGGTGCAGTAGAATCAAGTTCTCCCTCGGGAACTTGGTTTGACAACTCACGCATTTCTTCCTGGAACACAAAAATTTACGTTATTCTCGATGTCATATGTAAAAACAGAAGTTTGTGGATGGAAAAAGTTTTGAAACGCACAACTTTCTTCCCCAGTTCCCCATTTGAGACTATGCCAATTTTTGTGAAGCAAGTAATGAACAAATGTGCACGTGATGGATCATGGCCAAGCTTTTCCGCCTGAGAGCATACCAAAAGTTTAATCTCGAGTTACATATAAAGTTTCGATTCTAGTACAATTAAAATAATCTACAAATTTATAAGATTACCTCTATCTTTCTAACTACGGCTAGCGGAGTTCCCCATCCTATAAATGATATTCTGCCCCGCTCGACTAGACTTATTTTTATCACTAACTTTCTAGAGAAAAAAAAAATTCATGAAATAAGAAAAAAATTTAATAGTACTTAAATTGGTAAAGATCAAAGTCTCGTACCTTTGCGTCGTCATGCCAATACTTAACAAGTTCTTTCCATTGATCTGCTTGCACTCGATCCGGAGGACAATGTATTTGCTCCACAATGGGTAGTTCAGAATCAAAGTTATTACGCTTCACTGTAGTCTTCCAGTTCCTCCATTTTTTTGAGATTGATTTCAAAATCCATCTCTTGTGACCAGGAGAGATATCAAATTTTTGCTACAAATTCACAATATTTTTAAGATACGTATTCAGCAAGCTAACAACAAAAAATTTACTAGTATCAATGTATAACTATCATACATACCAGCACCAATGCTAACATATCATCCTTATAAACTCCAGGCATCTTGTGCCAAGTCTTATAGTGGAGAGGCGCACACCTCCCATTTCTTGCTATTGTTCCTAAGAAGTGGCTCAAAATGCTATTATTAGAAATAGGTTGTCCTTTGTCATTGAATAAAACTTGTATGCACTCATCGTCGTGCTGACCCCAAACTTTACACATAAAAGTAGGACCTCGCACTCTCATACTTTTTTTCTTGCTACTTGCATTTTGTTCAATTCCAATTTTTAATAGATGACAGATAGTATTAGTACACTTAAAACAATAAAAAATGGTAGAGTACAAAAAGTAGTGCACTTGTGATTTTAATCATTTACCCGATTCACTAGTAGGTTGATTAGGAGTCGAATCACCCATGTTTTCTTTGTCTAGCTGATTGGAATCTGGTTGAACATTTGCTCCTCTGATATTACAAGTGGTTGGGGCCATGACCTAAAATTAATTTTTTGAATAAAGCATATGACAAAAAATTAAGGGAGGCGTACTCAAAGAAAAAAATGAAATTTGAAGGAACTAGTAGTAATCAACATATAAAACATAAATCTCAATTATTTAAAACTGCCACAGAAAGCTCTAAAAAAAATACAAATGTGACGAGGGTAAAAGTGTAATCGAGAAAATACATTTAACCCCCCGAGTAAGTTCGGAGTTCGGCCGAAACCGGATGATATACCTAGAAGCACGTGCCGATCACGTGAGGAAGTGGCCGACACGAGGAGTGCCGACCATGCATAAATCAGGATAACAGAATCAAGTATTGAGCAAAGCCGACCTGAGAAAGGCGGATCCATGTCTTGCCGAGCATATAAAGTTGGTCCGAATTACGGTTGGCCCGAGAAAGGCAATCAGCAACCATTTCTCCAAGATAAGACAGAATCCCGGTTAAGTCGGGATTCGGTTCAAACAGATATGGATGAGAAACCCACGGCCAATTTAATTAATATGAGAAGTATTAATTGAATGAAACTCTAATGATAGAAGATAACTACTTGACAGAGAGTTATCTCATTAGTGGCCAATCAGAATGCACTTCACTCCAATTAGAGTCCTAAGAGAATTAGGACTAAAGAGAAAGTCTATAAATAAAGCTCCAGCTCAACAAAAAGAGGTACGTTCTAAGTAGTGCATTGTTTCGCTTGCTAATGGAGAATATTAGCTTGAGTTATTATTCCTGTGAGCTTTGGCCTGACTTAATCATCGGAGTGTCTTCCTGCCACAGCGGCAGAAGGCACTTTGACAGATTATTATTTTGCAGATCACAGGTCCACCCAAATTGAGAGCATTGGTTTCAGCTGGATAGTGAGCCCCTAGTTTTTCGCCTTGATTGAGAAAATCTACCCTCTTACAATTGGCGCCGTCTGTGGGAAAGCTAGAGACTCATGGCTGAAACACCAAGAAGAGATCAGGGGAGGGAGCACGATGGTAAAGAAAGGTCTAAATCCCCCCCTCTAGTTCCGCACAAGTCCAGGGCTCCTAGGAGGGAAGTTCCTAGGGTTCAACCCCCTAAAATGGTAGAAGAGCAACCTGGAGAACAGGTGCTGCCCCCTGCCGTTCTATTGCCTACCAATGCTCCGGTAGCTCCCGCGCTACGAACCGCATTGCCATCACTGTCTCTGGAGCCGCGTCCTGATCATCCGTGAGAAGCGGAACGGTCGAGAAACAGGGACAGATCCCAAACTCAAACCCGGAACGAGGGCGGGAGAGAATCCCGAACTCATGAAGGGTCTCGCCGAGATGAGGAATATAATAACGCTGATCAGATCCGGAGGAGGGATCAAGAAAGAGAGGACATGAGGCGTTACATACGACGCATGGAGAGGGAAAACCGAACTCTCCGCAAGCAGAGAAATCCGGCCCGCCAGTTGATGTCTGGGCGTGACGAACGTTCCGAAACTGGGCCGTCTCGGCAAGATAGCCGACACGAACCGAGTCGGAGGCCCCGAGGAGGGGAAAACCAGGCTGGGGCATCGTCAAATTTGGGCGGATTACCTCCAGCACAGCCACTTCCCGACATGAGGGAATGGTTGAATCAACGGGCAGGGGTGCCCCCAGATGTTCACCAGGGGCTCCCGTATCAGACTTTACCATCGGTGGCTCCGGTGACCGACATGAGACCGTGGTTGAATCAGCAGTTGGGATTCAACCGCCCGGAGGATGATGAGAATCACAAGGAGCTACAACAGCTGGCAGTGTCGCCACTATCAGTACAGATTGAGACGGAGGACTTACCCAGAAAGTTTGTCCCTCCAAAGTTCACAATTTATAATGGACGAACGGATCCGATGACTCACATCAAAGGATTCGTGAACTCCATGATGATTTATGTAGGTCATGACAGCCTTTACTGCAAGGTTTTTTCCTTGAGCCTGGGCGAGACAGCCCTGAATTGGTTTCAGGCCCTACTGCCGAGATCAATTACAAGCTAGAGGCAACTGGCAGACCAGTTGCTCAAGAGATTTGTGGCTAACCGAAGAGGATCTCAGACAGTACGCCAGCAGGTATTGGGCGACCTATAATGAGATCGAGGATTGTACGGAGGCCTATGCCGTAGAATCTTTCAGGCTGGGCTTGTCGTACCGAGATCGGCTGAGGGAGTCTCTCACTATAGATCCCCCGAGTACGATTGCCGACCTGATGAGTAGGGTCGAAAAGTATGCCAAGTTTGAGGATGAGATCCGCCGAGACAAGGATCAGCCAGTTGGAAAGGCACATAGGAGTGCAGCCATAGAACCTGCGGCAAAGAAGCCAAGAACTGAGGTGGCCGAAGCAGCGCAGGTGACAAAGGAGCGAAAACCACCTGGACCCCAAGCGTACAGGGCGATACGTACGGTATGCAACACTCCAATTTTCAAGCTGACCTGGCCTTTGAAGAATGAGCATTTCTGGAAGTGGCCAGCAGGATCGGGAGAGCCAGTGAAGCGTGACCCGAACAGAGATTGGTGCAGCTATCACCACAACAATGGCCATATCACGGAGAAGTGCAAGGCACTTAAACGATTCCTAGAGGAATTAGTTGAAGCCGGGCACCTTCGATGTTTTGTGGCCGAGCAAAGGCAACCGACGGTTCAGCCGAAACCAATGGAAACTGAGTCCTCTGAGGAAGAGGCGACGATAACTGGGACCGTGCATGTCATACACGCAACAATTCCGGTTCCCGATAAGAAGGAAATACGGCTCCAACGACGCCGAGACGGGCATGAACATCACGTTCAACACCTCGGGCAAAAGCGGAAAGAGCCCGAGACTAAGGTAGAGGTGGTTATATCCTTTTTAGATAAAGATCTGGAGGGGGTGGCACACCCCCACAACGATGCATTGGTAATCACGCTGCTCCTCGGGACCCTCAACACGGAGAGAATCCTAGTTGACCAGTGCAGCTCAACAGAGATTTTATACTATGACGCTTTTAAAAAGCTCAAGCTTGATAAGGCAGATTTGCAGAAGGCCGACATACCACTCATCGGGTTCAGTGCCGAAGCAGTCTGGCCCTTAGGATCCATCACTATCCCCGTACGGGCAGGGAGAGTGACCTTGGATGTCGACTTTCTGGTCGTGCCATAGTGGGGAGAACTTGGCTCCACAGGATGGGGGCAATTCCTTCCACCTATCACCAGATGCTGAAGTTCCTAGGAAAGGAGGGGATCGAGTGTGTTTGGGGGAATCAGACAACAGCGAGAAGCTGCTATGTCACCTCTATAAAACATAAGCCCAAGGCCGAACACGTGAAATCTATAGTGGTCCCAGATCGGCCGACGATAGAGGATATCGGGCGAAATCCAGCCGATCGAGTTGTGGAAAAACTCAAGCAGGTACCGGCTCATGAGACAGACCCAGAGCGGTATTTTTTAATCGGGGAAGAGTTGTCAGAGCAGGACGAGAAGGTCCTGATAAAAATCCTTAAGGAGCACATTGATATATTCGCTTGGACACCACAGGAGATGCCTGGTGTGAGCCCGGATATTATATGTCACGACTTGAATGTGGATCCTGCCCACAAACCAGTCATGCAGAAAAGAAGGAGATCGGCAGTCCAACATGTGGATGCCGTGATAAAGGAAGTAGATCGGTTGCTGGAGGCCGAGGCCATCAGAGAGGTTATCTAACACCGTGGTGGTCAAGAAGAAGAATGGCAAGTGGAGGGTCTGCGTGGACTTCACAAATCTAAATAAGGCTTGTCCCAAAGATAGCTTCCCACTGCCTAAGATAGATCAGCTCGTGGATGCCACAGCTGGATATCGACGCATGAGCTTTTTGGATGCATATCGGGGATATCATCAAATAGCCATGCACACGCCAGACCAAGAGAAGACGTCCTTCATTACTCCACGAGGACTCTTCTGCTACAAAGTGATGCCTTTCGGTTTGAGAAACGCAGGGGCAACATACCAACGGTTGTCGACTCTTATGTTCAAGGAACTGCTCGAGAAGAGCATGGAAGTGTACATCGACGATATGGTCGTCAAGTCTGAGGAGGCCGAAACCCATATAGATGATCTCGGAAAAACTTTCCAGGTACTCAAAAAGTACAAGCTTAAGCTCAACGCCTCGAAATGTGCTTTCGGGGTCAGCTCGGGGAAATTCTTGGGGCATCTGGTTACGCGCAGGGGAATAGAGGCCAACCCCAATCAGATCATCGCCCTGCAAAATTTACAGAGTCCCCGAACTGTGAAGGAAGTTCAGAGGTTAACCGGAATGGTGGCAGCCCTCAACAGATTCATCAGCCGGTCATCTGATCGATGTCGGCCATTCTTTCAGCTGTTGAGAAAACAGTCCAAGTATTCCTGTGGGGAAGAATGCGAAAGGGGGCTTTCCAGGAAATGAAGAACTACCTGGCAAACCCACCTCTGATCATGACTCCCGAGAAGGGAGATGTATTGACACTTTATCTGGCCGTATCCGAGCATGTGGTCAGCGCGGTTTTGTTGAAGAATAAGGATGGCGAGCAGACACCGATATACTATGTGAGCAAGACACTTCTGCATTCGGAAACAAGATACCTCCCCTTGGAGAAGTTGATTCTGTCCCTTGTGGTGGCCTCTAGGAAATTACAGCACTATTTCCTAGCCCACACGATAGAAGTACCAACCAAACACCCCCTCAGCACTGTCTTGAGAAGAGCAGAACTATCAGGGAGGGTGGCAACCTGGTCCGTGGAACTAGGGCAATATGACATCAGATTTCTCCCACGGACAGCAGTCAAGGGGCAAGTCCTAGCGGACTTTATTGCAGAGTTCTCCCACGAGCCTGAAGAGAATGTTGCTTCTATATCAGAGAAGGACGTGCCCGAACAGGGAAAACAAGATGGGACGGTTCCCGACCAAGTACCATACTGGAGATTATATGTCGACGAATCATCGTGTTCACGTGGATCTGGAGTCGGCATTGTCATCGAAGAACCAGATGGATGCTATTTTGAGCAGTCCATCCGACTGAATTTTAGTGCCTCCAACAATGTCACCGAATACGAGGTGTTGATACACGGACTCAAATGCGCACATAACCTGGGGGCAGAATATGTGGAGATCTACTGTGATTCACAATTGGTACTCAACCAGCTCAGTGGAGAATATGCCACCCGAGATGAGAAGATGATCGCCTATGCAAATAGGGCCAGAGCAGAGTTATCCAAGTTTAGGAAGACAGTGATGACATACATCAGCTCTAGACAGAACGAGCACGCAGATGCCTTAGCATGTTTGGCTTCGGCGATACCCCGAGATAAGCACAGAACTATATATGTGGATGCCATCGAGTATCCAAGTATCGACATCCCAATTGCCGAGAAGGCTTTGGAAATCGATCTCGGCCCAATTTGGATGGATCCCATTACCTCCTATCTCATTGGGGGAACAGTCCCCGAGGACAAAAAGGAAGCTCACAAGCTGCGGATCAAAGCAACACGCTTCTGGCTCTCGCCTAAGCAAGAACTCTATCGTAAGTCCTACACTAGTCCCTATTTGAAGTGTGTGCACCCTAATCTAGTACAGAAGTTCTTGTACAAAATTCATGAGGGGACGTGTGGGAGCCATGCTGGGGGCAGTGCCGTCCATAGCCCATCGCACCATATCTCAGGGATATTAGTGGCCCTACATGCAGGAGGATGCAAAGAAATATGTCCAGACTTGTGAGAAGTGCCAGAAATTCGCCCTGATCACACATCAACCTGCTGCCGATCTGGCACCACTCACCAGCCCATGGCCCTTTGCTCAGTGCTTGACCATTCGGGTGTTTACAAAATAAGACTCTAAAAATGGCGTCCCAAGCGTAAAACTCTCGACTGATGTAGCATAATAAATATCCGGAAGTACCGGAGTCGAACCACTGAGACGGACGGACTGTGTTTTAACCCAAGACTGCGAGCACTAGTTTTACTTGGCTCTCAGGTAGCCACCCATAAACTTTGATTTGGTTGATTAATTAACTAGAAACTTGAAAATTAATTTGAATAGCAATAACTAAAAGCGAGTACAGTCACGGAAACCTAGCGTTCGCAACTAACTTAACTGATTCCTGCTCGGGCCACAATAATCCTTTCACTGACTTTGGAGTAAGCTAAAGAGGTTTTCGAATAAAAGCCCACCCGTAGGTTTCGTTTATTAAAGGGTTCTCATATTAGGAATCCCAAAATTGCTGGAAAGTATGGAAGATTCGAAACCGAGGCACGAAATCAGTTGAGTCAGTCACGGAACGCCTTCGTCCCGCGACCATACTCTGGAAAACTACTCACACATGACGAAAAACACAATAGATAGCATCCTAGATCGGAACATGATCATCTAAGGAATGATAGATAAAAACCAAGCAAGGATCTATAACAAACCAATGATTACGAACAAATTTAATGAAGGCGAAAATATCATAAACGTTACCGGAGTGCGATTAAATTAAACTTGAAAGCTGGAAACAATGGAAGAACTTCCATCTGGAAAACAAGGTCTGAAAGAACAGCTGCTACTTAAGAGAAATTAAACCTAATTAATGAAAACATAACCCTAATTCGTCTAATTACGCCTATTTATACCTAAACACACTTAACCCTAATAAAACTAATTAAAAATAATAATAATCCGCGGAATCTTCCTTCAAACGGCAACGTTTTGGCTTTATACTTGTCTCGGTAGCGCTACAGGAAAAATGGGGTAGCGCTCCCGAGGCTCTTCGGGTGACCCTTTTTGAACCTTTGAACCCCCAAAACGACCGCGTTTTGGTCCTTTAACAGCACCGGTAGCGCTACCAGTATTTGGGGGTAGCGCTCCCGGTTCCTTTTCTCGTCCTCTTCGGCCTGCTGACCCCTTAAACGACATCGTTCCATTATTTGGTTGTGTAGCGCTGCTCCAATTTTGGTGTAGCGCTCCCAATACTTCTGTTCTCTTCGGGAGCACTTTTAATCATTCTGGAGCGCTCTGGGACTTCTTGGGTAGCGCTCCCTTCGTCTTTGTGTCTCGCCCTCACGTAACTTGGCCTCCACGCTTCTCTTCCACTGCCCCTCTCCTTCACGGGCCCACACAATCATCAAATAGCGCCAAAATTATCCCATTTTTCCTGCAAAATTACCATAAACACCAAAACAAACCACGTGCACGAATTAACAGGAAAATAAGAATTAAACCGCTCATCTAATGCGCTAAAACCCCTACTTAGGCGCTAAAACACATGTATTTCACGCGCCTATCACTCAGTGGGGTATGGATATTGTCGGCCCACTTCCCAAGGCAATTGGGGAGAGAAAATATCTGTTGGTCGGCATAGACTACTTCACCAAGTGGATAGAGGCCGAACCACTGGCTAAGATCACAGAACAGAATATCGAGCGATTTGTATGGCAGAACATCATTACCAGATTCGGTATCCCATATGCCATCGTCTCGGACAACGGGACCCAGTTCCAGGATAAGTTCAAGGCTTTCTGCTCACAGTACCAGATTCAAAACTACTACGCCTCAATAGCATATCCACAGTGCAATGGGCAGGCAGAAGCTTCAAACAAGACAATACTGGGAGGAATCAAGAAACGGCTGGAGAAGGCCAAGGGTAAGTGGGTGGAAGAATTACCACTCGTCCTGTGGGCATACAGGACCACTCCTCGCCGATCTACGGGTGTTACTCCCTATTCACTTGCTTATGGCACCGAGGCTGTCATCCCTCTTGAAGTCGGCATCCCAACTCTTCGCACCGAGTTAATGGAGCAAGGTGGAAACGATCAAGCGCTGGCAATAGAACTCGACCTCGCCGAAGAGAAACGGGAACGAGCCATGATCAAACTCGCTGCCTATCAGTCTACTCTCTCTAGGACCTACAACAAGAAAGTCCATCAGAGGGAATTCAATCTCGGTGACCTAGTCCTTCGCAAAGTCATGGGAAACACGAAAGATCCAACTGATGGCAAGCTTGGAGCCAACTGGGAGGGTCCATATAGAGTTATAGGCCGGCTCGGGAAGGACGCCTACAAACTGCAAGACCTGGATGATAAGGAGATACCACGTACTTGGAATGTTTCCAACCTTAAGAAGTTTTACCAGTAATTTTCCTTTTTCAGTACTTATGTTTGTTACAGATCAGTTTCAATGAATAAAAGTACCAGTTTCAGTTTATGAATAGATGTTCAGTAAGGCTATTAATGTCGTAGCCACATGTACTACCTTACTGGGGGACAAAGATAAATCCAGTGCATACAAGATCAGAATATAACTCCATTGGGAAAAGTTTGAGAAATTTCAACACTTGAGAAAAGTTTGAACTCCCGAACATACTTGAGAAAAGTATGTGTTTAATCTCAAACTACAGGTTAAACAGCCGAACAGACTTGAGAAAAGTCTGAGAAAGTTCAACACTTAGAGAAAGTTTGAACTCCAGAACATACTTGAGAAAAGTATGTGTTTAAGCCTAATTACAGGTTAAACAGCCGTGCAAACTTGAGAAAAGTCTGAGAAAGTTCAACACTTAGAGAAAGTTTGAACTCCAGAACATACTTGAGAAAAGTATGTGTTTAAGCCTAATTACAGGTTAAACAGGCGAGCAGACTTGAGAAAAGTCTTAGAAAAGTTCAACACTTAGAGAACGTTTGAACTCCAGAACATACTTGAGAAAAGTATGTGTTTAAGCCTAATTACAGGTTAAACAGCCGAGCAGACTTGAGAAAAGTCTGAGAAAGTTCAACACTTAGAGAAAGTTTGAACTCATAACATACTTGAGAAAAGTATGCGTTGAAGCCTAATTACAGGTTAAACAGCCGAACAGACTTGAGAAAAGTCTTAGAAAAGTTCAACACTTAGAGAAAGTTTGAACTCCAGAACATACTTGAGAAAAGCATGTGTTTAAGCCTAATCACAGGTTAAACAGCCGAGCAGACTTGAGAAAAGTCTTAGAAAAGTTCAACACTTAGAGAAAGTTTGAACTCCAGAACATACTTGAGAAAAGTATGTGTTTAAGCCTAATTACGGGTTAAACAGCCGAGCAGACTTGAGAAAAGTCTGAGAAAATTCAACACTTAGAGAAAATTTGAACTCAGAACATACTTGAGAAAAGTATGTGTTTAAGTCTAATTACAGGTTAAACAGCTGAGCAGACTTGAGAAAAGTCTTAGAAAGTTCAACACTTAGAGAAAGTTTGAACTCAGAACATACTTGAGAAAAGTATGCGTTTAAGCCTAATTACAGGTTAAACAGCCGAACAGACTTGAGAAAAGTCTGAGAAAGTTCAACACTTAGAGAAAGTTTGAACTCCCAAACGTACTTAAGAAAGGTATGTGTTTAATCCTAAACTACAGGTTAAGCAGCCGAGCAGACTTGAGAAAAGTCTGAGAAATTTCAACTCTGGAGGAAAGAGTGAACACCCAAGCATACTTGAAAAAAGTTTATGTTCAATACTGAAGTATGAGTTAAGAGAAACATTTGACTTTACATAGAGGAATGTTTCAGAGCACTGATCATAAGTACGGGCAAAGATTGCCGACTTCATTCAAGCAAAGAATATCAAGTATGATCAAAGACAAGAATTGCCGACAAAAGGATCAAATTGTCTATTCATTAATTTGCGAATTACAGAGACAAAAGTGCAGAATTGAGAAACAGAGACTTGTTACTACTACATATTCAGAAATGTGTAAAAGAAAAGAAAAAACAAAAGAGTCATCTTTCAGACGATGTCGACAGGGTCCTCCTGGAGTTGGCCTTCCTCTGCAACAGCCTTTCCAACACCAGTGTCTTCCTGGTCATCGGCAGTCAGATCGGTGACGCCGCCTTCAGGGAGCTCGGCTTCGGCATTTGGTGCCTCTTCATCGCCTAGTTCAGAGGAGTGAGGAATCTCTCTGAATAAAGGCGAGTTAGCAGCAACATTGCAGGCCTTCAGAGAAGCCTTCCACCCAGTAGCCAGAAATTCCTCCTGCAAGTCGGGAATCTGGTTGTTGAGGAAGTCTTCGGCTGCCTCGTCCATGCCGAGCTGGTGAGCCTTGCTCTCTACCTCGGCCATCTCCTCGGCATGCTTGACTTTCAGAACCGACAACTCGGCAAGCAGCTCGGCAGTTTTCTTCTTCTCCTTGGATAGGAGATGGTCGAAGGACTCGGCTTTCTTAGCGATCTCAAAAGCCTTCCTTTTATATCCATCGGCCTCGTCTTGAGCAGTGGAGAACTTCAGTTTGAATTCTCGCACTTCAGCTTCAGCAGCATTGAGCTTTGCCTCCCGGTCTTGGCTTTGCCCGAGACAAAGCATGGTCTTCTGGATCGCCTGCATTATCACAAGAATGGTTAGAACATAAATATCTTAATATACAGAGAACAATCACTAAGTTCAGGAACACTTACGAAGATATTATGGGCGATCACTGTCCGGAGCATGGCCGGATCCTTAGAATCAGAATAGGGCTCGATGTCCCTTGGCAGCATGAGGGCCCCGGCAAGAGCTATGGCAGTGCCTAGATCTCCGGCCGTGTCGGCGGCCGTGATAGGAGTCACACCGTCTATCAGCAACGGTGGAGCCCATATGTCGGCTTTCTTAGAAACCTTTGATTTTCCCTTCGCCTTGGAGGGACCAGCATCATGAGCCTTCACCAGCCTCCTTCTTTTGGAGTCGGCCGGGGCGTTGTCAACATCGGCCGGGGTGAGACTTGGCAGAATCTCACCCTCTTCAGGTTTCCTCTTCGCCGAGGTGACACCAGAGGGTTTCTTCACCTCGATTGGAGTCGGTTTCTTTCTTTGCATCAGCAGCGGCCTTGGCCTTCTGCTTCATTAGCTCCTTGAGGTTAGGCATGTTTCGGTTCCGCGACATGATCTCGGCGTCTATTTCCTTTTCGTCTTCAGTATTCCAAGCAATCCGAGGTGGAGACTGCGTCCGATCAGCGGATGACGATGAAAACGAAGAGCTCGGGGCGTCGGCTACCGTAGCAACTGTGACACGGTATGGCTCCCTGAGGTACGGTAGGGGTATGCCTTCAGGGACAACAGCTCGGGAATCTTCAGCTACCGCCTGGGCAACGTATGCTCTGTCTTTGATATAACCCTTGTAGGTCGGGTTATACCGCAGCAGTACTTCGGCAGATCTCGGCTTGACCTGCCCTTCCACGCCCTTGTAGCGCAGCACCTTCTTCAAGTCCTCAGGATTGGTAGCAACAAGTTGCCGACCACGGTTCGCGTTGGCAGCTGCATAGAAAGACAGAAAAGAAGCAGTCAGATATCTCAGGTCGGCAAAACAACAGAAATCATAATCAATGGGAAAAGGGAACTAACGGGGTTGCCCGAAACTGCGGGGAACAGGGATCCGTGTGTGCTCGGGTTCATCAGGAGAAAACTCCCAATTGCCCGAGACGATCAAGAAATCGTCGTCGTTCCCCCTATTCGAGTCAACAAGATGCGTCACTATCTTTTCTCAGCCCCTACGGGATTTGAGATACCATTTCTCGTCTTTGTTATAGACCATATCGTAGTTGTAATTTATGTCCCAGAGACCTAAATTCGTATTGCACAGTTCGTTCAAACGAACTGTGCCCATTATCATGCGGTATGTGTTTATGGAGATTTGCATAGGGTTCAGCCGATACCAAGACAGAACCCTACGGAGCAAAGGGTGGAGAGGGAACCTAACTCCACCCTCAGTGATAGCCATTAAGGGAATATGGATGGAGTCCTCATCCCGAATCTCAGGATGAGTCTCAGGTTTGTTGATTTCTACCACTACATTGTCAGGAATATTGTAGTGCCTACGGAACTCTGCTATACACGCCGGAGAGGCGAAGTGCTTACGAAAAACTTCCATACTCAGAGGATGAGCAGGGGAGAAGTACGAGCAAGAAAGAGAAAAGACGAGTTCTAGGGATGAACTTACAAAAGACTTACGAAGAACAGTAGCGAGGGAACAAGAAAGAAGAAATGAAAAAAGAAGATGTGAATTTATAGGATTTTTAGGCGGAAGAATCTATTACGCCGTACGTTTGAAATCCCCAACCGTCAGATTCTCTACCCCTGGACCAATCAATTAATTACAGGGGTGGTACTGAAGCGACGCGTCAGGCATGCGCGGAAAAGCGCGCCTTTCCATAAAGGCGCAACCAACGGTCACATCGCATTTATTGAAAGATAGAGCACGCCTCAGATGGACCGGATACAGATGCAAATCCCCTGAGATCGATGCAGACCCCATCACGAGTACGCTGTATAGCCTCGGCTACTCTGCCGGGTCGGTACGAAGCAGCCGAAGCTAGGTGCAATTGACGAGGGTAAAAGTGTAATCGAGAAAATACATTTAACCCCCCCCCCCCCCCCGAGTAAGTTCGAAGTTTGGCCGAAACCGGATGATATTTCCAGAAGCACGTGTCGATCACGTGAGGAAGTGGCCGACACGAGGAGTGCCGACCATGCATAAATCAGGATAACAGAATCAAGTATTGAGCAAAGCCGACCTGAGAAAGGCGGATCCATTTCTTGCCGAGCATATAAAGTCGGTCCGAATTACGGTTGGCCCGAGAAAGGCAATCAGCAACCATTTCTCCAAGATAAGACAGAATCCCGGATAAGTCGGGATTCGGTTCAAACAGATATGGATGAGAAATCCACGGCCAATTTAATTAATATGAGAAGTATTAATTGAATGAAACTCTAATGATAGAAGATAATTACTTGACAGAGAGTTATCTCATTAATGGCCAATCAGAAGGCACTTCACTCCAATTAGAGTCTTAAGAGAATTAGGACTAAAGAGAAAGTCTATAAATAAAGCTCCAGATCAATAAAAAGATGTACGTTCTAAGTAGTGCATAGTTTCGCTTGCTAATAGAGAATATTAGCTTGAGTTATTATTCCTGTGAGCTTTGGCCTGACTTAATCATTGGAGTGTCTTCCTGCCACAGCGGCAGAGGGCTCTTTGATGGATTATTGTTTTGCAGATCACAGGTCCACCCAAATTGAGAGCATTGGTTTCAGCTGGATAGTGAGCTCCTAGTTTTCCGTCTTGATTGAGAAAATCTACCCTCTTACAAAATGAGACTATAAATCTCAATTCTCTCTCTCTCGTTACATAGAAAGACATACCCAAATCTCATTTGTTTCATTTTTTTTTCCAAATGTGCTTTCTAATTTGATAGAATTTTATTACATGTTGTACCTTAATAAATTTGTTCTCAGCCACATATTTTAAAACTCGACACCAAATTCATGTAATTCAACACAATGTTTGGGACCATATTGACCCATCAATAGGACGTACAACAATGGTGAAGGTTTCTTCAACCTGCATTTTTGACAAAACAAGAACAAAAAATCAAAATCTGAAATCACAACCAAACTCAAACCAGAACTTGACGGGTACTATAATGGATAGGTATAATTACTTTCGTTCTACTAACAATATGAGCGCATATATTGCTATCACAAATTGCAAAGTTTTATTGTGTGCAAGATATGTAAACAAAATAAAAGCTATTCTCATATAGTTGATGATGCAATATTTGCACACGCATTGTGAGTGCCCGATCTCTAGTATGAAAAAAAGGAACAACAGAGAATGGATGAGAGATGGTTCAGAGTGGGCTAACCAGTTGTCAAAAACTCGCTTCCAGTGCAAACGTTACGGAGATGAACTCAAGGAGCTGTACTTACGTGGCTTGGAGAGATGAATGCTAAGAGGTTATTACAATATCGGAGAGGAAGAATTCTAATTAGTAGAAGAAAGGAGTAACATTATTGACGTATTATCTACCAAAATTTGGATATATACAAACAAGAAATAAAAAAGATTTCCTTGTATTTTTTTTATACTCCAGAAAAAGAACAAAAGAAAGAAAGAAATTAACTCGTCTTTTTTTCTCTCTCTTCAGTCAAAACAAAGAACCAAGCCCTTAATTCTATAGAATCGAACAAAAATTCCTCTGTGTACAAGTGATTTTGGGAGAGAAAGTGGGAGGTTGCAGATTTAGTGGGGAGGTTGCAGATTTACATTTTTAACCGAAAGCTTATTAATGGAAATGGGCCTTTTTTTTTTGTTTTGTAAGGGTAGTAATGGATTTTATTTTTGCAATTTTTGCAGCCTTAATTTTCTTTGGCATATGTGGATGTGGCTCATATCCTTGTCTACTTTCCCGTCTACTTTTCTCATCTGTGGATTAGCTTTGTATCTTCTAATTTCCCGCCTACTTTTCCCTCCACTTTAATTAGCTCCAAGTTAGCATCCTTCCAAATCTGCAACTGCTATAACTCTACTTTTCCCACCTACTTTTTTTGGAGTTACATGGGATATCCTCTGCTGTTGATTTATTTATTATAAGCAAAACAAATATTTTAACAAAGAGGGAAGAGTACAAAGAATTGGTAAGCCACAACCCAAAAAGCAAGGAAATAAACATAAAGAAGGCGGCTGACCAAACCCAGAAATTTAACAAGCAAGAACTAGCTAGGACACAAAACTGTACAGGCAACAAAGCCAAGCTAGCTAAACCAAAGGCTAAAAGAAAAAATGGAACAGAACGGCAACTCCAAAAAATGATGGTGCAGAACAACAACAGCCTCTAAGCCCAAAAGCCTCTAAGCCCAAAAAATGATGCCCAGCAGCTAAGGAAAGGATCGACAATATCCCAAAAAAGCCTTAGAGCAAGCCCAGCAAGAAATAGCCAAATTAACCCATGAATAGTTCATATTTTTTGTTTAGCTGTCTTTTTTTTTTTTAATACTCCAACAATCTCATCTATTTTACCAATCAACCATTAAAATATCTTTTTTATATTCATTTTCTTTTTTCTTTTTCATTAAAATCATCTTTCCAAAACTTGTCAAGAGAAATGAAAGTAAGAGAAAACAATAAAAAAATATGATACATGGTGAATAGGAGCTAGGCAAAAATAGCTAGATAGTATTCATAGAATTAAAATAGCTCTTCTTTGTTGAGTTTGTTGGAGGTTTACTTTTAAGACTTGACTAGCTAAAATACCTAAAAATACCCATTTGGAGAGTTTGGTGAGCTTGCTCTTAGGGAGGTGTACAGACCAATCCGAAGAGCCTTTACAAAGCATAGGGCAGAAGTCAAATAAACCACAAATTACAATGTTGGAAAATAAAATACCATAAGTACTGCATTAGCTATTAAAGCAACGAAAGGCAGGAACAGAATAGGAGTACGATTCTTACATCTTAGATGATGAACCGTAAGAGTATCCAAACACATTATGCCAAAAGATCAATAAAAAAAATATAAGGTCTTTGAAATGTAAGCAAGATACATCTTCTGAAAACATCATATTAGCACCCAGAAATGGATTCTAAATCGTCTCGACTCGACTACATTGTCTTCTATGACTTGATCTGTTGTTGCATCACTTGCATCTATAGTGGTTCCTTGCTCATCTTCCCGAGCCAAACTAATATCACTTTGCTCATCTTGCAATCGATCTTCACATGACTCACTTTGAACGTACGTCTCCACATCATTGATGCATAACTCCGTGTTCATATTAAAAGCATCTATAGTAGATGTCCTTCTCACAACGTGCCACCCTTTGTTGATGGGTCTTCAACATAAAATACTTGTTGTACTTGAGAAGCTAGAACAAAAGGCTCATTCACATGTGTCAATAGTGAAAAATTGACAAGAGTAAAACCATGTTCATCGGGCTTTGCGTTTTTGCGTTCTGACAACCAGTCGCACTTAAACAACACAATCTTATGCCCTCCGAAGTAACTCAGCTCAATAACATCAGTCAAAACACCGTAATAAGTTACATCCCCTGCCACTAGATTATTGTCACTAGCACTTGAAAAACTTCTTGTTGTTGCAGTAACAACTATGTCACTATTCTAAAATTTTCTCTTCCTCTCAATTTCTCTTGTGTGGAACCTGAAACCATTTATAAGATATCCACTATATCTCTTCCCTACATCATCTGGACCTCGAGCTAGAGCTCTAAGCTCTTCAGAAAGTTGTTCATCCTCTACAAGTTGCAAGTCCTCAACCTATTTCGAACAACTAATAGATTAAAAAAAAACTTATTTAAAAGACTAAATAAAAGAAATACATGTCATCTATATGCTTACATGATTTCCAAACTAGGATGCAAACGTTTCATTATGTATACATTGGGTTGCCCGTAGACGCAGACAAAGATTTTGATCCCTTATCATGGTCTGGTGTTGACTGCACATTCAAGTTGATTATTAGAGCAATATACTACCTTTTTATGATACATCTAAAAATAATAATTTTTGGCAAGTCTCTTACTTGGAAAATTTATCCACCATGTCACAATTGAACAATACATATTGATGTGCCTTTACTAATGTTTCATCGTCCAAGGTTTCTGTCACTACTCTTCCAAATGGACGTCCTTGCATTAAAAAAAATACGCAGCCTTGTAGCAGCGCTACAACCCTCATCATCATTCCTACCCACTCGATTAGTCCTTGTTTCAACATCCTCCAAGTACCTAGAGCAAAACGTCAAACACTCCTCTGCCAAATATCCTTCTGAAATGGAACCCTTAGGATAATTCCTATTTCGCACATAAGACTTCAATGTTGCTAAATACCTATTATTAGCAAAAGTTGACAATACTAAATGAAAAACTAAACAAGATGTCATGAATAGAAAGAAAACGAAAAAGATGTAAAATATAACTAACCTTTCTATGGGATACATCCAACGGTAATGAACCGGCCCAGCAAGTTTGCCGGCCTCGGTAGCCAAATGAATTGGTAGATGCATCATGATATCAAAAAATGATGGAGGAAAGATCCTTTCTAGCTTGCATAAGATTACTGCAATTTGCTTCTCTAAACGGATCAAGTCCCGAGCATGAAGAATCTTACCGCACAATTCTCTAAAAAAATTGCACAATCTAATCAAATGAGACCGCACGTGCTTAGGCAATACTTTTCTCAATGCTAGTGGGAGCAATTGTTGCATTAGAATATGATTGTCATGACTCTTCATCCCATAAATTTTATGTTCTTTAAGCTGGATAGATCTTGAAATATTCGAAGAATACCCATCTGGAACTTTTACATTTTTCAAGACTTTGCAAAAGATGTCCTTCTCCTTTTTATTCATTGAAAAGAAAGCAGTGGGCAAGTATGTTCGACCTGATTCATCTTCTATGGGATGAAGTTCCCTTCTAATGCCCATATCTCTTAAATCTTGACATGCCTTCAAATGATCCTTTGATTTCGAAACAAAATTTAACAATGTCGCAAGCACACTATCACATATATTTTTTTCTATATGCGTCACATCAAGATTGTGCCACATTAAATTATCTTTCCAATATGGTAATTCAAAGAATATGCTGGGCTTCTTCCTGTTGAATGGCAACTCGAGATTATCCTTGACTAGCTTTCCGAATTTAAATTGAATGCCTTTTAACTCATCTAGTACCATAGACCCAGTTAAGCGACAAGGTGCCTTCCAACATTCTTCCTTTCCATTAAATGACCTTTTATCTCGCCTAAACACATGGCTATCCTCCAAGAATCGCCGATGGTCCATGTAGATATACTTCCCACTACACTTCAACGAAGAATAGCATGTGTCTTTATGGCATGATGGACATGCGAGACGCCCTTTAGCGCTCCATCCAGACAAATTTGCATATGCAGGAAAATTGTTGATAGTCCACATTAATGCAGCACGCATCTTAAAATTTGATTGGTTGAAGCATTGTGTGTATCTACTCCGACCTCCCATAATTCTTTTAGCTCCTCTATCAAAGGTTGCAAATAAATATCACTATTATTTTCTAGGTGTTGAATGACCAGGTATAAGCAACGCCATCATGAAATACGGTTGTTTCATACACATCCAAGGTGGAAGGTTGTACAGCATCAAAAAGACAGGCCATGTGTTGTGAGCAACACTCATCATCCCAAAAGGATTAAATCCATCAGATGCTAATCCAAGTCTAACATTACGTGGATCTATAGCAAATCTTTTAGTTGGAAGTCAAAAGTCTGCCAAGCAGGAGAATCGGCCGGATGACTCATGCGGTTTGTGCCACCCTCATCATGCCACTTCATAAACGATGCAGTTTTTGATGACATGAACAACCTTTGTAGCCTTGGTGTCCATAGAAAATGGTGCAAAACCTTTATGGGAACCTTTTTATGCTTTTTTGAGGAGGTCTCTTCTACTCCTTCCTGATTTTCAACGGTTTTGTACCTCTGTTCATGACATACGTGACATTCGGTATCATTTTTATGTTCTTTCCAATACAACATGCAATCGTTAGGATAAGCATGAATCCTTTCGTATGCGAGACCCAATTTTCCCAACACTTTTTTTGCTTCATAGTATGACTTGGGCAATTTCTCACCCTCTGGAAGAGGCGTGTAACTACTTTGTCTCCTTTGTAGGACTCAGAAATTTACGATAGGTGTGTAACTTCCGATGTTTCTGGAGACATGCTGATCCTATAAGACTAGTGCTCCGCTTATATAAGAATCTCTTTGAATAGTTGTCTTCTGGCACCAAATGCAAGGGACTGTCATCCTTTTGCCCTTGTAAGTTGTACATGTGTATATGTATAAATAGCCGAATAGGTAACTGTATAACCTCGGAAGACACACTATTCCAAACCATTCATGTTGCACCTAATCCCAAAACATGCCAAACAAATCTATGGATAAAACTGTCATTGAAATGGGATTGTATTTACAGTCCCACTTCCAGTTTACATTTTTGTAGCCGACGTTTTGTGGTATGCTGCTCCTTGTATTGACATTACTTGTAAGTGTAACACTACTGCAAGTCACAGGATCATATTTATTCGTATATGCAACGACTGAGCTGGTTTGATTTTAGCAAATATTTTCTCCATTTGTTTTGATTCCTTGTCCCTCTTGTAGGTATGAGAAGGATATGCTTGCATTTACAGGCTGTTGCCATAATTTGACATTAGAAGAGGATGAAGAACTTTGTAGGATGCGAGACGAGGTCACCCATTGGAAGGAAAAAGAAGTTGATGGTCTAGGTGGTTGTCCATTGACCCCTAGGGAGACTTCCCTTTTGCTCAAAGGCCTTGGGTTCACATCCGACACTAGGATTTATTAGTGGCTAGAGAAGCTTATGGGAACGGAAGTATGTAGTATCTCACGGACGACTTCCCAAATATATTCACCCATTCTACTCTGTCAAAAGAAGACGAACTAAAACCATTCCAGGATCACCATAACATGCTAGCTGGTCTGGACAATGTTGTTACCCTAGAGAGTGATGTTTTTGTTTATAACTATGATGTGAATATGGCGAAGGCTGTCCAAGGTCATAGGCACTTTGAGAACTTCAAGAACACTATTAGTCCAAACAGGTACTTTGACCTAATCATCCCCTCTACCTATTTTCTTGCTGCATGATACCCTTACTCTTGGCTTCATTTTCCATTTCTATAGATTATTTGTGCAGTTCTTGGGGGATTTTCGCACCCCAGAAGATTAGTGTTTTCTGGTAGAGAATGTTATATGTCCTTTGCTTGTGTTTATTTGATGTTCATAGTGTCGCATGACATTCGCTTTCATCCATTTGGCACTCGAATGATCTTACTCAAAAAGGGGTGTTATATGTCCTTTGCTTGTGTTTACTCTTCCACTACCTCTTAGGGTTTATTGAGAAAAGCCTCTCAACTAGTTTCATCTGGTCTAGGGTTCCATCCATCGGTTTTAAAGCGAGCATATCCATCAAATCCTAGCCTTGCCTAAGCAACGCCTCTTTCAAACTCGTGGACATCACAAACACCTGCATGTATGTCACGCCCTCGATTTTTAACCTACATAAACATATAAAATCTTTAAGAAACTCACAAATCTTTCCAAGAAACCCAATATGTCCAAAATATAATGGCAAGTAATTATAAGTTTGCATCTTTTCAAATCACAAAAGATTAGAAACAATAGTTTCATTACATCTTTCAAAATAGATTCACGATGATGATAAATAACTCATTCTACATCGGCTTCCAAAACATGCATCGTCTCATGCACTTCAAACACTTTATGCTAAATATTTGGTACGGTACCTATCAAAATGAAGAGGTGAGCTACATAGCCCAGTAGGAATATCTATACTAATAGTATGCGAATATGAGGTAGTTTGACATGTAACACAAACATCAAAAGATTATATGCTAGAGCTTAAATGAAATACAAGATAAACATGGACTATATAGTCAACCATTTCACAACACTGTTCCTTATCCATTAAACCATCTAACTATTTAGCATTAGTGCATCCCATTAGTGTTAATCAATATGTGTTTCATCTTCATCTCATTGCTCACTCCCAATGAAGGATAACGACATAAGTTATAAGCATAACTCACTCCCTATGGAGCTAGGAAAGTCACCCTCATATTTTATCAACTCATTAACGTATGTCCACATCTCACGTTTCAAACACAAAAATAGTACACAAGTGAAATTACAGGTGGAAAGCAATGATAAGTCAATGACAAGCATTAAATAACTTCAATATGCTTATTCATAATCCCTCGATTCATTTAATGCATATCAAGACTCACGCGCATTATCAACATGTTCTCATTGTGGACCGAAGTCTCATACTTGGCATTTTTTCGATTGGGATCAGTTCATATCATTCCTAGCACTCCCATGAAGGAGTTTAGTGTGCTCCTGGCATACCCGGCGAAATTCAGTACATTTTCACTTCACATTTCTAGCATTCCCAAGAGGAAGTCTAGTACACTTCTCCTAGCATTCCCGAAGGAGTCTAGCACCATTCTCCTAGCATTCTCGGAGGAGTCTAGTACAATGTTTACGTGTGTCACGTGTCTCACAATATTCATTTCGTATCATATCAACATTCACATAAGTCATGTGTCATATAACTATCGTCTAGCTTCATTTAAACATCGCCAACATAAGCCATTTAGTTCCACAAAATCCCAATAATCAATGCAGAAGTTTCAATTAAGGCATAAAGGCAACAACAATATAGAGCGTACGAGAAGCCAACAATGAAGTCATATGAGGTCATGTCGTTTGGATTGACTAATGCGTCAGCAATGTTTATGTGCCTAATGAATCAAGTTTTTGCACCATACCTAGATAGGTTTATTTTCGTTTTCATTGACGACATACTCATCTATTTGTCATCAAAGCAACAACAAGAGGAGCATTTGAGGATACTATTGCAAGTATTGAGGAAGAGTCGACATTACAGGAAGGCCAGCAAATGCGAGTTCTGGTTGAAGAAAGTGAAGTTCTTGGGTCATATGGTCTTCGGAGAGAGAATATCAGTCGACGACATTAAGGTTCAGGCAGTCATGGACTAGGACTAGAAGCAGTCGACGTCTGTCTTCGAAGTTAGAAGTTTTCTTAGAATGGTTGGATATCACAAGGGATTTATTCAGGATTTCTCCGTTATTGCTAAGCCAATCCCTCGCCTTACATAGAAGGGATTAAATTTAAATGGAGTGAAACGTGTGAGAAGACGTTTCAAGAATGCAAGAAAAGGTTGACCGGCGCGCCGATATTAATCATACCCGAATGAGGGTGTGGACTACACTGTAAACTGTGACGAATCCAATGAGGGATTAGGATGCGTACTTATGCAGAATGAAAGGGTGATAGCTTACGGTTCAATACAACTGAAAGATCATGAGAAGAATTACCCGGCTCATGACTTGGAGTTGGCAGTTGTGGTCTTTGCATTAAAATCATTGTGCCATTATCTTTATGGAGAGGAGTGTGAGGTATTCACTGACCATAAAAGTTTGAAGTATCTGTTCACTCAAAAAGAGTTGAATATGAGACAAAAAAGGTGGTTAGAGTATCTCGAAGACTTCAAGTACACTTTGACCTATCATTCAGGCAAGGCCAACGTAGTGGTGAAAGCATTGGGTCGAAAGTTAAGAATGCCAGTAGCAAGCTTGGCAGTCCGAGAGTGAAAAATGATGAAGTTAGTGAACGAATTCGTTTTGCAACCAACGAAAAGGTCAAAGAGACAAGGTTCTAAGATCCGACCTGGTTCTGAATACTACCGAAAGGGTAAAGGTTATCAAGCAGAGGTTGCTGACAGCTCAAAGTCGACAGAAGAGTTACGTGGATAAACGGACAAAGCCATTGATTTTCAAAGTTGGCGATCTTGTGTTCCTCAAGATCAAACCGAGAAGGGGCATATCTCGATTGGGTAAGAAGGAAAAACTAATGTTGAGGTATATTGGGCTTTTCGAAATTTTAGAGAGGATAGATGAAGTAGCTTATCGACTAGCATTGACACCACAGATCGATAGAATTCATAATATCTTTCACGTGTCTATGTTAAAGAAGTACATGGCACTACCCACTCATTTTGAATTGGGAGGATATTACACTAGATGAGGACACGACCTGTGAGGAAGGGCCAATTCAAATTTTGGAGCGTGACAAAATGAATCTGAGAGGCAAAACCATTAAATTGGTCAAGATACTTTGGTGACACCGAAAGCTAGAGGAGCCAACTTTGGAAAGAAGACGTGATGAGTGCCAATCATCCTAAACTATTTATTTAAGCTTTAATTACTGTACAAATTTCGAGGATGAGATTGTTTAAAAGGGATAGGTTGTAATAACCTTGAATTTTTTAAATAATTTAACATTTGATTAATAATTAATATTTAGTATTTACTTCATGTCTTTAATTATTTTAAATTCAGAATTTCAAATTTTAGGGAGGGCACTCGAGTGACCTCAAAATTACTCGGGCAAGCTTGCGTAATGCAGAACCTCGCAAACTGAATTTTTTGGGTTTTTGGATTTTTTGCATATTCATGGCCATTAACGTGGGATTTTTGGATGGATAATGATTTTACCTTAGTTTACATTAATTGTAAAACGAATTAATCAATTAAAGTCGGGACTTGATGGCAGAAATAATGGGTTTTCAATTTGGGAAAAAGAAGATTGATGGCTAATGGTTGTGAAGATTAATGTGGGGATTTATGAAGGATTTTGCTCTCAAACTCTATATAAACCTAGCTTGATTTCTTTTTCACGTTACACTTTTGTAATCAGAGAGATTTTTATAGGATATTTGGGGTTTCAGAGAGAGAATATTGTGAGGCGATTTCTGAGTTTTAGGAAGGAGGCCCTAAGTCGAGGGTTCTGCTCAATTTCCGTTAGATCCGTTCAATTCATTTTTGTTTCTTCAAATTAAGGTCGGAATGTTTATTTACCAACTCTTATGGCATATTTTCTTGGTTTAATTTCTGTTTTTAGTAGATTTATGCATGATTTAAGGTTATTGTTAGAACTAGAAACTCAGATCTGGAGTTTTCAAAGTCTAGGAAAAACGAAAGGCTGCTCGAGCGAACTCCTCTAATATTGACAAATTTTGTTTCGAAAGCCAAAATTCAGAATCTAAATTTTAGTAGATCGCTCGAATGACCTGTGTAATTTTGTAAAATTTTCAACATATTGTCCGGTCATTCTAATTGTGATTTCAGGCTGTTTAACCCTCTATTTTGGTATGATACACTCTGCACATGTATACACTTGTGATTTGACATGTCCACGGGATTCCCGAGGGATTTTGTGTGAAATTGATGACCAATCGAGACTGTGTGTTTTGTGTTAACGTGATACCATGAACGATTGAGAAATGTCATTTTTCGTGAATATGAGCTTGTTGTAACATGTGGAAATCCGTGAACATTGTGAAAGTTAAGAACATAACAATGAAAGTGGAACTAAAGAAATTTACAATCGTCGTGCTGCTTGATTACCGAGTTAGATTTTCAGGATTATTTCTGGATTAGATTCTCGAGATGATTGGTAATTCGATTCCCCTTTACTTTTGTTATGGGTTAGGTTTTTGAGGTGATTGGTGGTTCAATTTTTCTTTACTTTTGCTCTGGGTTAGATTTTTTTGGTGATTGGTGGGTTCGATTTTTTTTTTCACTTTTGTATTCCGAGTTCGATTCCCGACATGTGTTAGATTCCCGTTGGCCATCACGCTGAGTTGTTCATGGGTTTGATTCTCAGGGCGTTGTCTCAAGTTAAAAGAAATAATGAAAAATGAGCATAAAACTCTTACGCGATGTTAGTATATCATCATATGTTACTTGATTCAGTTACTCATGTTTATCACCTTGTATCCTGTTATGAATTTATCTTGTTGTACCCTATTACATGTTTTATTACCTTTGGGTTTAGTATTTTGAGTAACCATTTTTATTGATTGTCAAAACTCATTGGTGCAATTTCTCTGCCCCTAACGTTTCATGCCAAATATAGGTGTGCAAATCGAGGAGCCGGTAAAGCAGGTCAAGCCGGAGACTACCGACAGGGAGATCCTCACCTGACCGCCATACCCGTAGATAGTCATGTCCTTTAATTAATGGTTAGTTCCAGTTGTAAACCCAGTAGGGGTACTATTGACCTTTCAATTTCGATTCTATGTAATTTATTTATAAATATTTAATAAAGTGGTCATTTTCTTTTAAATTGTCGCTTTGAATAATAAAATAAAATTTAAAAGATGTTAATTAACGTGCCGAAAATCGGAACATTACAGAAATATAAGTAAGTTCGTAGTTATAGAGCCGCATACGTTTTGGGGTCAATATACCACTTACAGAAAGTTAGGGGTGGTTTTGAAATTTGGGTGAAATTTTGTTTCAAAAAAATTGTATGTTGTAAAAGGGGTAATTAGTTGACCGCCTGAAGTAACCAATTAATCGCCTGCTGGTTGATTGCTTTGGTTTGGTGTGACCCAACATCTGGATGGTTACAGTTTCATATTCTTCATTGATTTTTCTGCCATGGAAGCTCTTCGGATCTCCATGTGGATACAAAACAGGATACAAGAGTTGGGGAAGCCATTAATTATCTTGATACATATACAAGAATAAAAGTAACAAAAATTTTGAAATTGCATATGAAATTTTATTAATTGAATTAATTTATTTCGGGTCCTTACGTTACGTATTGTTATTGTCGTTGCTTCTATATGAAAAAGATTTACTAGGAAAAAAATGTTTGATATGTTGAAATTGTAAAAAACTCTTCATCTTTTTTTCGAAATATTTTACGTGCTACCTTAATATAATATTCTAACTTCTAGTTTGAGAAAAAAAAATTATATAATAAGTTCATATAAATTAATAGAGAGAAAAAAATTGTGCTTATAAGAGAGAGAAATAGAGTAAAAGAATAGTTATTGGACGGAGGGAGAGGGAAAGGGAGAAGGAGAGGGGGGAGAGAGTAATTATGATTGACTTCTATGGGTAAAAGTGAAAGACGAAACAAGAGAAAGAAAGAAGTGCATTTTTCGGCTTTTAAAAAAAGCTTTCATATTATTGACGTAATAATATGATATTTCTCCAAAATTACTAGGACAAGTCTATGGTACTAATTTAATCAAAATTTGCACAATTAGACCAACATAATTTAACAACACACCGAATATTTTTGTGATCAACCAAATAATGCGTAATATTTTGTTGCGTACATACGTACTTATTTGTAACTGTTTCGAGACCTGATATGTTGCATAATAATATTCGTTAGCATAAATCTAGATATACAAACTTTACAATTTTATCATGTCTTAATCACATCTGCTTGTGTACAAAATATTCTAATATGGTCCAATGGCCATAGTTGAGGTTAATGTCAAAGCACTTCTTAGTAACTCTAGGTTAATCAAATGGCATGAACATATGATCATTCATATAATAATGTTCAACATAAACAATGTACCAAAACATGTGTAGGAATCTACACTCAACTTAAAATTAATATTTGGCATGACGTCACTATGTACCACATTGTCTGTGGCCCACCCTTATCTCACATCTCCGTTTTTCTCACCCTGTGTGAATTAGATGTCTTCTCGTGATCATTTTTGTTATCGAAATCCATAAATTACTATATGGCATTCACAATAGTCGAAATATTCTATTGTTTGACGCGTTTAAGCACGGATTAATCATAAATAGATTTTTAACTGAAATAAATATTTTCTTCCAAACAATCACATGTTTGAACATGTTATTGAAATGTAGAACGTATATCTAGACTCACATAGTATTGCATCACGTATAACGATTGCACACACGGCTCTGTCCTCACGCTCGAATCTATAACAAAGAATGCAATGTTTCAATAACTTATATCTAGTTTTCGATTTCCACTAGCAAAGTCATTCTAGACCCGACACATTGGCATTGTATGCTCAACCCCTCTCAAACTATGAGAGACATGAAATAAATGGATTATATTAACTCTTGTAACATTAAAAAGTCAAAATACATAGGTTCGGGTAATTACGAGGTCAAAATAGAGGTCCTAGAGTCTAAACATATTGAAGCGAGAAACTTGACATACTTGAAATAGAGGTCCTAGAGTCTAAACATATTGAAGTGAGAAACTTGACATACTTGTTGAGATTTACCTCAATAGGAATAAGTTTGAGAATCTTATCAATACAAGCCCAAAGTTCACCAAATTTACAGGGTGCTAACTTAGAATGTTAAAAACATTTTATATGAAGAATACAAAGCTTAAAATGGCCTATAAGTGGGGTAAAAATTGCAATAGAACAAAATTGGTCCAAAATTGACATAATTAACGAAAAAAGACTTTTCTCACAATATGTATCGAAACTATGTGATTCAAATTATAAATGTTAGGTAACACATTGAAGTAGTTGTGTACCAAATTTCATGATTATTCAATTGTCCATGAGGTTTAAAGAAGCTTTCAAAGTTGGAAGAAATTAGCCACCAGTTGACCGGTCAAGAATAGAGTCTGACCGATCAAGCATCTGCTGTGAGTATACTGCTGCAACTTCTATGGCTGCCTTACTCCATTGGTAACATTATTGAGCTCAAAATTAAGCCCAAAAACCTAACAATATTATCATCTATCTATTTCCATCCAAGAAAAATATGAACGAATTGAAGTAGAAATAGCGATTCAATTCTTACCTTGAGGATTTAAGACAAAATTAAAAATGGAAGGTGATGAACAAGATGATGAAGTAGCCAAATGTTATAGGGTCAAGGGTGGGCACTTTGCACCCGTGTCTATGCAGCGGGCGGGGCACGCATCAAGCAAGACATGACAAGGAGACTTAGTAATGCCATCTTGGTGGTGGCATTGGTCCCTTAGACAAGCAACAATGAATAATGAAGGCGAAGGCCCAGGAGACTGAGGCATGGATGCTAAAATGCAGTGGGCTTGTGGGACATTTCAATCAAGAAGGCAGTTGGCTAGAACATGTGGGCTGGTGGCATATTTTATGTCGGGCTAACTCCTTTAAAATTACAGTTAAAGCTAATTTCGTGGGCAAATGAGTTGGGCTTAGACAGGTGTCTCTAGAATTTGACAGGAGGTGGTTTCTAGCAGTTTTATTTGTTAGTTATCAGTAGTTACCATTAGATGGTGTGCTGTCAAGTTCTGCTTGGTCCAGCACAAACCCCAATCAGTTGGGGGTGTCAACTGCAGGATCATGGTGATCATGGGGTATGTCCATGACCCATGTGTAGCTAGTCACACTTTTCTGATTGTAGCGTATATAAAGGCAGTGCTGGGGCACATTTAGGTAGGAGAGTATTGTGGAAAAATTCTGTCCAAGTTGGTATTTGTTTCCAGTGGAAGTTCTTGGTGAATAAACATTGGTTGGGAAGGGTTACTCGTTAATACTGTCTCTTAGACTCTATTTCGTTTTTATTCGGCGAGTAGGTTGACTAGATCCTTGGTGGAGTTTAGAGTCACCACAGGCCGAACCTCAGTAGGAAATTCGATCCTGTGACAATTGGTATCGAGCCAAGTTTGCTAAAAAATGGCTACCGGTATTGCTATAGATGCTGTGCGGGAACGGGTTACAGGTTTGGAAGAACTTGTCGATGGTGTAGAACTAGATGACTCGAGATCATTGGTTGAGTGATTGGATGGTGTCGCTCTAGAAGTCGTCTCCTTGCAAACCTCTTTGAAGGAGAGCAAGTCCATAACAGATTTCAAATTTACAGATATTATGGCTGACTTGGTTTCTTTGTCGGATGTGTTGAAGGACAGGGTTCAGACAATGGGGACTGAACTCATGCTGGTGAAGAGGGCACTCAGTAGTCCTTTCAACAATTCAGACGTTCGTGTCAACGTGCGGGTTCTGGAGCCCCAAGCTTTCAATAGTGCGCAGAGTGCCAAAGAGCTCGAGAACTTTCTATGGAACATTGTTTCGTGGCTGCCAATGTTCATGGGGCGCAGAAAGTTACCATTACTAGCATGTATCTTACTGGAGACGCGAAACTCTGGTGGAGGACAAGATTAGAGGACAAGTCTCGTCTAAAGATCAAAACATGGGAGGTGCTGAAGAAGAAATTGAAGGATCAGTTTCTTCCTTGCAACACGGCATGGGTTGCAAGAGAGTCGCTGAAACAACTCAAGCACATTGGCAAAGTGCAGAAGTACGTGAAGAAATTTAGTTCTTTGATGCTGGATATCAAGAACATGTCCGAGGAGGACAAGTTGTTCAATTTTGTGTCAATGGTGCAAAGTTGGGCACAGTTGGAACTTCGCAGACTAGGGGTCAAAGATCTGGCTTCGGCCATGGCTGTTGTAGATGGGCTGACAGATTACCGGTATGCTTCGCTGGATGGCAGAGGCAACAATGGTTAGACGTCCAAGCCAAAAGGTGATGGGTGGCACAAGAAGGACAATGGCCAAACGTCCAAAGGGGATGACAAGCAGACGCAGCAAGGGAAGGCAAAACCTATTGTGGAAGGTTTCGATTCCTTTATTTGCAACGGAGCACATCGGGCACGGGAGTGTCCACAGCAGAAAATGTTAAATGCTCTGTGCGCAAGCAAAGGCAATGATGCTGAGCAATGCGAGGGAAGGAGATTCGGAACTGATCGTGTGGGCAAGTACGCTACAAGTGTTGAATGCCAACTAATCTGATCACTAAGGTAGTATCAGCCATGTTCTGTGTCGTTGGTTTACTCGGTCAAGTCGAGTAAGCGGGACAGAACTAAAGATGGAGTGACAAGCCAAGCTTCATAGAAAATGTGAGAAGGCAGTACGTGCTGGAGTACTTACAAACCTTACCAACGAGGACTTGGCTTTTTCTGGTGGGGGTGGTCTGTTACAGGGTCAAGGGTGGACACTTTGCACCCGTCTCTACGCAACAGGTAGGGCATGCATCAAGCAAGACATGACGGGGACATGTCTTGACATGGAAACTTAATAATGCCAACTTGGTGGTGGCATTAGTCCCTTAGACAAGCAGCAGCTAATAATGCAGATGAAGGCCCAGAAGAATGAGGCATGGAAGCTAAAATGCAGTGAGCTTGTGGAACATTTCAATTAGGAAGGCAGTGGGCTAGAACATGTGCGCTGGTGGCATATTTTATGTTGGGCTAACTCCTTTAAAATTACAGTCAAAGCTAATTTCGTGGGCAAATGAGCTGAGCTTAGACAGGTGTTTCTAGAAGTTGACAGGAGGTGGTTTCTAGCAGTTTTATTTGGCAGTTATCAGTAGTTACCATTAGATGGTGTGCTGTCAAGTTCTACTTGGTCCAGTACAAACCCCAATCAATTGGGGGTGTCAACTGCAGGATCATGGTGATCATGGGGCATGTCCATGACCCATGTGTAGCTAGTCACGTTTTTCTGATTGTAGCCTATATAAAAGCAGTACTGGGGAACATTTAGGTAGGAGAGTATTGTGGAAAAATTCTGTCCAAGTTGGTATTGGTTTCTAGTGTAACTTCTTGGTGAATAAGCATTGGTAGGGAAGGGTTACCCGTAAAGACTGTCTCTAAGACTCTATTTCGTTTTTATTCCGCGAGTTGGCTGACTAAATAGTTGGTGGAATTTAGTGCCACCTCAAGCCAAAGCTCGGTAGAAAATTCGACCCTATGACACTAAACCACTTATTTCTATTTCTCTCTCTCTTTTCTCTCTTTCAATTCTCTCACATGCATCAGAATAATGAAGATTGAGGTTATTGACATGGCTATCTAGGAATTTGGAAGAGCAAGCATGAGGTGGGTGTGAAGCTCCTTGGTATCAAGACCTTGGGACTCCATCTGGTGACTATCCTTAGGCTTATATATCAGTTTTAAGATACAAGGGATATACTAAGATGTTACTCACACCTTGGTTACATCTTGCAACCACTCCCCAAATCACACAATCTTTCGATTCAATTTCGGAGAGTCACACGCGCTCTCTAACACATCAACAAAATTAATATTTGATCCCTGATTAAATTAAATGGTCTCCCGATTTATTTGTTATAATTACAACTCGGAGGGGAAATGGGATCCACGGCTAGAAGTGTACCAAGGAAAATTGAACGGCCACGGAGGATGGAAGTGAGAGAGGAGAAGCCCTACATGACAGAGGTGAGGTAGATGATGCGGGTGGCTGGTCTTTGCAGTTGATGGGAGAAGAGGGAGTGGTGTGTAGCAGTGGAGGTGGTATGAGTGATCTGTCGTGTGGGAGAATGGGAAACAGGTGGTGGAATTACACTGATGATGGGGGGGGGTGGGGGGGGGGGGGGGGGAGGGATCAGGTGCGGGCACATGGGAACTTCTGGTGAGGGAAAGACCACATCCACTACTACACACCACAAAGGTAATCGATGGAAAGTTTAACTCATCAAAAATAATTCATAAAAAGTTCAAAATGATTTTCATTGCTAATAGCATTTTTGAACAAACATAAATGCCTACACCAAACCAATCTATTGGTGGCACAGAAAGAGAGATTTATTAGTATTTAAGGAAAAAAATAAAACAATCTTAAATAAGCCACTGTTGCAATATTTCTTCCAAGATGACAAGAGAACCCTATCACGTGTCCCGTATCACAGTTAAACCTAAGTTACAGAAATCTTTATTCTGTCTATTTTTAAAACGAGGATTTCCCCGATAACCTCCTTGGAATTTTTCTTCTTCAAAAGGGGTCATCATAAGAGAAAAATAAAAAACAAAAAAATTGTTCTTTACAAGATATGAAATTCTACAAGTGATAAAAGAGTCAGCATGCGCAATGGAAGACAGAATCACCCAAGCATTTCGCTTTCTTTGCTATCTTTCTGACATTGGTCTCATTGTGGAAATATCTTGCACTGTGAGATAACTGGATTC
The DNA here is from genome assembly GCA_019985065.2 of Arctostaphylos glauca. NCBI lineage: Eukaryota > Viridiplantae > Streptophyta > Magnoliopsida > Ericales > Ericaceae > Arctostaphylos > Arctostaphylos glauca. The sequence continues at coordinate 15,198,440 of JAHSPW020000015.1, read as the reverse complement.
TGTCCATTATATTCATCTTGGGTGCCTCAAGAATAGCCTTTGGCAATGACAGTGCCCATTGCATGCCCCAAATTGAAAGCGGCCTCATGTATATCAGCGACCGGAAATGCCCGCCCATAGTCCATGCCTCTGGAGTCTGAAATGAGTATCTGAAAATAGGGTCCGAAACATGAAGATAATTAACGCTAGATATTGAATATTGGTGATCCAAATCAAAGAGAGAGAAAATAAACTAACAATTAAACTATGTAACGGGCGTTTGGTCATAATCAAATCATGGTATGTTCAACTATGCAATTTTGATAGGCAAACAATGATACCAGTAACAAGAGCTGCTCTAAGGCACTTTCAAGAAATGTGTGTACATATATGTATTCATTTGTTAACTTGAAACCAACTTCATCCGGCATTCTTGCCGTCTAAAAGGACTTCGCTGATCTTTTATAAGGTCGAGATAATATATTACCCCATTCCAGATGGAATGAAAAACAGATGCAAGACACAGTTAAAACATCTAAATCTGAAGAACTACATAATAAGAGGGAAAATGTTGAAGTGGAAATTCGTCCATACTCATCATGCACTTCGAAAGTTAGTTGATGGTACACTGGTTCAAGTGATTATCATAGGGTACGATGCCATTCTGTGAGTATTTCCTAAACCTTTTTAAACTTGTGCACATGTACAAGCTGCATAATATCACCAAGACATATTCAAGCATTTCTAATCCAAGGGAAGGAGAAAGGAATAAAGCATGCACCATGCCACAATTGTAATCACTGAACCAAAAGAAACAATCGAAAAATGTCAAGAGGAATATAAATCTTCCATAGAAGTTCCAAAGCATCGATGACATGTACTAAACTGTCAAAAATACAGTGAATAATAAACTAATGTACCTGAAGTGTGTATTTCACTTTAAGTTGCCCATATGTGATGACTTAAACCACTACAGAATCTAGTCCAGACATATGAAAGCACATATCAAAGGAAAAGTGGAGGTACGACGCAGATAACAAGCTATGTTACAAGCTTATAACCCTCGTAAAGAGACCAAAAACAAGAGAAAAAAGAGGGAAAGGTGTGAATGCCTTGTATATCTAACAAAGCGGGATGGACGCTTGATCTAATGTAATGGGATGCATAACAATTTTTCATTTTTGGTGAACATAATCTCACTTAGATAAAATGACCATTTAATCTGCAAAATGTGTTCTAATTTTCTCTCTGCATCTGTCTGCAACACTTGCATATAAAAAGAGGGCTCAAAATAAGTGGCAACAAACACCAGAATGTTTAGCAAAAGAGAAGCATTCTGTCACATACAGGGAAACCATAGGGATAATGCTTACCCAAATCCTTCTTCTGACCAGCCTGCAATGAATATACCCTCAGCTGTAGTGAACGCCTCTTTCTCCATTCCAGCAAGGATCATTGTGGCCGCCGCAGCATAGGTGACTCCAGTCCATATCTCACGCGACTGCATGCAAGTTTCATCTACCTTCCCATTGGGATGCATGCCATTTACAGCGCCCATCCTACCTCCTCTTACTTTCATAACATTGAAGTCATAGACTTTCCGTAAAGAACTTTCAATCTTAAAATCATCAAACAGATTGGGCAAGCCAGAGGATGCAGTGTACCATTGGCCCGCCAGTTGATCAGTTTGGATGGATTTACTGTTACTGCTTGACCCACTGTCATAGTTAAAATAAGAACCGTTCCACAGTTTGGCTTCAAACGCTGATTTAGCATTTACAAATTTTCTTTTGCACCTTTCAGCAAAGGCCCTGTCACCAAGTTGAAGGGCCATTGCGGCTGCAGCTTGAAGTGCCGCAAGCCACAAACCACCACAGTAAGCACTCACACCGTGAACTGTCCAAGTATCATATGTTTGATCTGGAAATCCATCGTTCTCAATAAGACAGTCATTGTCCCTATCAAATTGATCCATGTACTCAATAGCGGCACATACAGAAGGCCACACCTCGGCTCCAAATGACAAATTCCCAGTTGCGGCAAAATCCCTGTACACCTGAAGAACAAATTTTGGGTTCAGATCTTTCCATGTACTTGTATCGTGGATATTATATGCATTCATTTCATGCCACGGATCGTGAGTTCCCAAATCATGAGGAACGGCTCCTCTGACCTTGCGAATTCCACAATTTCCCTCTGCCAAAAACTTCACTTTTCTTCCGTCCTCGCACAAAACAGCTTTTGCAAAGTCTCGCTGAATACTGAGTTCGATTTTGGGAAATAGCATTAGGAGAGCATAAGATGCATAGAAATGGACATCATACGTACACCACATGATGTATTCCACACCTTCCAAGTACAAGAACCCGCCCACATCGTCGCTGTCATCGTGTGTACCCAACAACGCATGGCCAAAATATTGATTGCTTCCTCTATGTGGAATCAAAGACTCATTTTCCCCATTTCTCTTATGAGTTGTTATTTCCTTACCATTTAAACTACTTCCTGCAGTGCTATCATAATGACTGACGGTAGACTGCGCAATGGTTACACCTTGTTTGCGGTCTACCTTTGCTTCAGGTGCTTTAACATTGTTGTTCTCTACTGTAGTTGATTGATGCTGATTGCTTTCTTTAGCAGCTGGCAAGGCAGTGTCTGCATAGATAACACAAAGCACTCATGCACCCAGAAATAGAAAGAAGAACATTTGGGGAAACAAAAAAGAGCCGTAATAGTTGTGCACCTGTTTTTTTCCAACGAATTACAAAAACCAATAAAACAACACTTTCGTATCAGACGCAAAAGAAGAGAATAACTACTGCAGACAAATAACCTATGCTAGGTGTCAAATTTCCCATAAATTCTCGTGACAACCTAAAATAACTACAGGTCAAACAGGTGAAAGAATGTACGAGGGAAAAAGAATCAGAATGATTGAAGTGATGGATCCTATATTATTAGGACTCAAATAATTAAAAAGCCAGGTTAAATTCTTCAATGCTTTGTGTGAATGCAGTGGGGCCTCCTACCCCATGGTCAAATAAATCCCTTTGCCTCTTTCCCTCTTAGTCATAACCATAGCCTCAACTTTTGAGCATCAACAGAGCTCCCCTTCTATCCATCTTTATTGACTCCAGAACAAAAAAGCCTATAGTAGGGACTCCTCCTCCTCCTCCTCCCTTTTTTTGGTCTTCTTCAATTCTCCTCCCTTCTTCAACCGACTCCAGGGTAGCAGTCTAGAAAATACAAATTTACAATATCCCTTCGTTGCAGGAACCTCCTATCGGGGTGGCGAATGCTGCGAAACCACCTCAGTTCCTCTTGTACTCCCAAGTCAAACTCTTCTAAGAAGCTTGCTCCCATCGAGAAACAAGCCCGCACCCAACTTAGATACAATCTCTTGAGCATATATATCTCAAAAGAAACAAAAATAAAAGATACCAAGTAAGAAAAGATATGAAGCAGTGATAAAATACTAGAGAAATGTTAAACTCAAGTCAGCTCACATATTTTGAATAAACATAATATTTTACTTATGTTTGCCAAAAAACAATATTTTCTGTTGACACGAGTTATGCATTTATTTACTTGTATTATATAATTCAACTTTCATAAGACACTGCTAAATGCTCCCCCGACACTCCCAAACGGGGAGCTTCTAAGCCATATCCCTGCAAGCTAATGTCCAATAACATACACACGGAGTCACTGATTACTTACGTGCAGTGCGTATACAGATATGAATTTTTACTGGATAAAAAACACAAGAAATAATATAGAAGAGATGAATACCTGTCCACACCGTCCCACCAGCAACCAGAAAGTATAGCTCATTAAACAATGTAAATTTGTACCTGCAGATTTAAGATGGACAGTTGTAAATTATATGTAGTCAAAAAAAATTGTTCACATCACGGGAAGCATGAGCTCATTGGGCAAATGCCTTCTTCCCCTGCATCCCTTTCCAAGCAGATCAGGGTAACCATGGAGATCACCACAGGGCATAACCTTAATACAAATTCCTAGCCACAAGAGCCCCCAAGTAAGAGTCCACATGAACATTATAATTAATTTCTGAATTTGGGACCAGCAAGAAGCATATGATACCAAGTGTGCATAACAAAACCGTGAAACAAATATTTTAGAAAGTGACGTTGGTTCATCGTTACAAAGGTTACCTAACATGTAAAACATGACCAGGATACAGAGATGAAAACCAGGATAGATTTGATGTCAGATTTGAGGTCTCCAACAAGGCTAAAGGCAAGCAAAATTGGATTTTCTTATCAAGTAAACGTGGTAAACAAGTGCATGTGTGTGCAGATGGTGCACAATCATGTCAAAGGGGAAGGCTTACGGACTGCAATATCCATCAACATTGAGATACCTCAATGTTGAAGCTTTAGCATTTGCAAAAGTAAACCCAAATAAACACTACAAAATTTACCCCCACAGTTCCAAATTACATAGGGCCTTGCATTACAAAAAGGAATAAAATCACAAACCTTGTCCCCTTCAAAAAACTTAACAATGTAAGCTTACCATTCTGGTAGCCTGTCATCTCTGAGGACAGGAGCTTGCCATTTCTCAATTTCTTCTTCCCAGCGTTTATAATCTGACCATTCAAATAAAACAATGCATTCAAACCATAATGAATTCAAACCATTAGGAACATTTGCAGACACAAATCCAATAAAAAAGGGTGGGATTAAATATTTAGCTTTTAGATCTAATTCAGTCCACCATAATGCGAGTGATAACTAATATAATCTCAGTCTAGAATGTAGTGAAAGAGGTATAATACATTCTATCCAGACATACGTACTTGTCAGAGCATCATGCGCCAGATTTAAAGCTGCTCTCTCAGAAGTGCCGTAGAATTTTGTATACCTCCTACAGTAGATACAAAAGCCAATATGGTATGTGAAAAAAGTTCATTGTAATAAATTAGACTTTAACAAGGCATAGAGTAGCATGGTCTGTTTCAAATCTTTCGACTTGAAATATATCACTGTTTTCCATTTTTTCAATGCAAATAGAGCCCCCATAGAGAGAAAAAAAAGGAAACCAAATTTCTTAATCCAAGCAACAAATTACTGCCATAAATTCTCTTTGATACAGATCTGCTTTCCTAGCCCAACAAAGTGCAAGAAGTCTTAACTTTCTCATCTTTAGTTGTTGCTATATGAACATGTCAAGCAGGCCCATTTTATTTTGCGCAATATGCCAGACAAATTTATGTGCAAATTGGCCAGACAAAACCCATCAATTGTTCTTTCTTTTTTTTTTTTTTTGGTTTCTTTTTCATTTTTGGTAATGGGCATAATTACCTATGTGTCTGCAAATCAAGAAAAAGGGTACAAGTGAAATGTGCACACCCATACTTTGATCATGTAAAAGTTGAGTGATAAGAGGTCACAAAATTACCTGTGATATGATTTCCCCTTCAAAAACTTTATTTTTGGGGATGACCATGCGACAGCAAATGCAACAGTGCACTTCCCATGAGGTTCAACCCATGTGGAAGCAGAAACTGCAGCACAATGAGTTTCACCAGGTGACGAAGGCATGCTCGGTCCACTGTCAAAGTTCTCCCGATCGAAGTGCCCATCCTTAAGAAAAAATGAACACAACTCAACAACAGTGCTTGATATGACAACTCAGTACAAAAATAGAAGAAAGGTCATCATATTATGATGAACAGTGCTCGCACTTATCATTTCCATTAGTCGTTGACAAAGCAAACTAGATTGGTGACATAAAGTTTCCTTCTGAAAATTGGTTGAATGCTTAAGAAAAAAAGGCAAAATACTAGTCTTCGGGACAGCAACTAATATAAGATTTAGGTATAACGTGCAAGGCTGTATAGCTTCTAGATGGTAAAACATTACCTGCACCATTTTCCCCCACATATCTTTTGCAGTAATGCAGCTTCCTTCAGAGAGCCCAAAGCAGGGCAAAACAGTCACATTTACATTCTGAGTTTCACATGCAGCTACGGCAAAAGTAACAGGAGGGTTTTCTTTTGCAGTCCTAAAAGAAATACACGTAATTGTAAGAGATAGTAGCACTGCAGAGTTAAAATATAAAGCTCATAATACCTAACAAAACATGGAAGTACTCCGTAACAAAAAGAATAATGAAAAATGAGAGCCTACAAAAGTATCTCCCTTAGTTCAACTCTTGTCCACGCGGACTTTTACCCAGCTTAAAATGTAGCCCCACTAGAAAGCGGTGGGATTGGTCTCCAAGGGAAGTCGAGGTGCGCGTTAGCTGGTCCGACAACTTAAGTTATCAAAAAATGAAAAGACTACAAAGGGGAAAGAAAACTTTAAATATGCCAAACAATATGAAAGATGTCATCTGACACAACTAACTAAACAGTACATGGTCTGGGCAATATGTATATATACTGGAACCAAACCAAACTAAGCTTTATTCTCAATCAATTGGATCGCTAACATGAATCTTTTTCTGACATTCCACTCTATCAAGGACTGTCTAATAAAATTCATATCTAAATCCACCAAAACATTAAGTTGCATCCTAATGGGCTTGTCCAATTTCATGGACAGAAATTTTTGGATATAAGAGAAACTTCTAAATGAGAGGCATTAAGAAGTCTGATACATGAACACAGGTGCGAGTATCAAGTTCAAGGGTGTGCGAGGGTCAGTTCGAGCGTGTGCAAGACCTCCTGAACCCTTAGTCTTATAATTTAGCATATGTATCCAAAAGTTGAGTCCAAGCACGTGGACACATCACAATCTTCCAAAATACTGTATACTATATGCTATTTCAAACATACGATGTTATCGTTACTTAGGAATGAACATGAATTTAAGGGAAAATGGGAGATTTCTCTCAACATGTGAGACTAGAATTTGTTCAATATCAAATGTAAGTTGTTTGCTGCTGAGAAAATCCGTAAAACTAGAGGATCCAAAAGTTCATTGCAGAGCAAGATCCTTCTATTTGGTGACAAATCCACCCTGGAACCCTGCTCCCGTGCTCCCAAGCCAGACTCTTCTAAGAACCTTGCTCCCATCAATATAGGAGCCTGTTCCTAACTAAAATAAAACCTCTTAAGCATATAAATTTCAAAAGAAACAAAAGAAAATATACCAAGCAAGAGAAAATATGAAGTATTGATAGACACTAGAAAAATATTAACTCAAATTTGCTTAAGTACTTGGTATAAATACTATATTTTTATATTGTTTAAAACAATATTTTCATGTAGACACGAATTATAAATGGACATGTTACTAGTTTTGGTAGGAAAAAAAAAATTTTTTAGAGTACCTACGCTTTTATCTACATCAGTATACATTCACACACAAAAACTTTTATAGATGCTTCCACAATTAGATTCTTCATTATCCTCTTGCTCTCCTCACCCGCTTCGCCTTCCGCTTCCGCTTCCGCACCTACTCTTGTTTTGCGACAGGGCCTCTTCCTTAATTGGCTGGACCCATAACCGTGGACATTAGAGGACCAGACCTCACCGCCAAAAAAAAAAATGACGTCATAGAAAAAACATGTATCTAAAATAATTGGTAGGATGTAACTAAGTGTGAAGACACATATCTCATAATCTCATATTTGTCATACCAGGCGCTCGCATGTATACCCTGTTGAGAAATAACAAGTAACATTGTTGATACGTGGAAAAACTAAATGGTGCAGGTAATGGTTTACCCACGCTTTTCTCACTAGTTCCAAACCCACACATTCCACGGGAACAAGATGATTTTTACATTCACTTCCACAAACAATAGACTCCCTCTCCTTTTTCACCACATTTTCCCACCGCATTTTTAGCTCCGCTCATAGTTAATGGACCAACCAACTTTTGAAGTTTCCTCTCCCCCATCGTCCTTTGGAACCCACTCTGAGAGCTCCGTTGAGGCAACTTTCTCCTCCATTCTATTTTAGCATCAACAAACATAGCTCGTTACTAAATTCCTCATAGAAAACCACAAAAAAGTCTAAAGTTCCCCATGCTCTTCAGTACCTATGTTGAAACCTCCCCTGGCTGCGGTGGGCCATTTAACAAGTTCCCATCACCCTCTCATTTTAGACTTTGAAGCAACCAGAGAAACCAAGAGAGGTTCTTAAATGAATAAACTCATCGACACAAGCCTAAAACGACTTTCCATGGCCCAATTGTGAACTCAAGCATGTCCCTCCTCCCTTATCGTGCCAGCATGTAGCAAGACCCATCGAACAGTCAAAAAAGGTAGCCATGGAAGCTTTCTAAATACACCAACACCGTCATTTGCTTCATTCCTTTGACCACAGCTCCTTGGTCAAAATGCAACGAACCCAGCCAAAATTAAATTCTCGAAACTCCACATCACTTCAAAATCTCCATATAGATTGGCCACCTCGAGTGACTTTAATCATCCTCATCCTTGTGTCCAACCTAGCCATTTCCTCCCCATTACCTTTCAATTTTCGACATTCCTTGCCGATGATGAGAATCAAGTTGATTCAATCAACGGATGATAAGCAACAAAAATGAAGCCCACACACCCTCTGTGGGCTGAGATTTACACTTGAAGGAGAAGAATAATGGAAAGGTTTAAAAGTTAAGGGCCCCAAACATATTCCAAGTGGCTATAATTTGCCGAAAGTTCTTTAGGCCCGTAAAGAGTGACTCTTCAACACAGGCTTGCGCATTGGGCCTCCACCGTGCCAACAAATAATTTAGACTCTGCTAGGCCACATCTCAGCAAATCTACATCTGATGCAACAATCCACTAGGCCCTTAATGGCCATTTTTGCTTTTGCGCCAGTGTCAAATTTGGCTGGCCCATTTCATCCATGAGTTGGCCCATCATCACCCTAGGGTGATTTATGCATGTTTCATCTGGCCTAACAAATGAGATCCTCCAACCCAGCTGATAGCTTTTCAAAATTTGAATGCTTGGACCCCTTCTTGTTGACATATGCTTTACCCCCACGTCCCCAACTCTTTTACAAACCTCCTTGGATCCATGCACGAACTCCGAAAAGAAAAGGTTAACATCTTGGCTTGGACCCGATCCAACCTTTCAAATATCTCATACCTCAACAACGAGGCAACCACCAAACTAAACATCAGAATTGTGCTACCATCGCGCATCAAAGACTAGCCTGTCTGAGATTATGTTTCCCCATTGGAGCATCATCTGCAGCGTCACTAACTACACAGAAAAGCTTAGCATCCCAGACATGAACTGGAATCCCCATCAATCTAACCCCAATAATCGTGGGACCCAATGGTTTGTACCAAGAACCCACCCTCAACCACGAATCTACAAAATATGAAGTTTCCCCATCTACCAATCCACCTCTCAGCTTCCTCCGGCAATGAGAATAAAAATGACAGAAAGCCCAACCAACTCCTTAACGTCCACCAAAAACATGCACCATTTTCTTTTGCACCATTCCTCAATCAGCTTCTTCGCCGACAGCGTGAGCCCCACGACCCTACTGACCTTCTCAAAACTCTCCCTCGCTCCCCCAACTCAAAATTTGTGGAGTGTCTATCAACCACCAAGGCTAAATCAAAAGTAGTTTGCTGAAATTCTAGCATTAGTAATCCTGACGTCCAAAGTCCAAACTCTCCCCAACCTAAATTTCTTCCTTCTTAGTTAAACCCAAATCATTATTCCTACTTGTTTGGCTTTCTGTTTATTCAACCAATATGAAGCAAGCAATACCCCCTTCCACAAGTTCTAACTGGTAATTCCAAGTTACGGTCATGTCTCTCCTCTCCCCACACATTAGCAGGACCAACTTTTAAGTTGACAATGATAAGGTAATTTTCGAGATTCCAAATGCCTGATCTCATAATATTGTTCTCAAGCACCAACATGCCTTTCACTTAATTCTTGACCTCTTTTCCTAGTCTTCATGGGACAATAATGAAATTTCAGAAGAACAAATGCATCTCCATACCAGTTGAAACATCTATTATTTTTTACCATATCTTTTTAAGAAGTTCAAATTCCATGGATGGGTCTTCATTAAGACATTGCCTTTACTTAGACCAACAAAACGCATGAAATGACATCATATAAAGCTATTAGGGTTTGATGACTTGCTTGTGATGCAGGAGTACACCAGAGACTCCATCTTCGCCCCTATCAAACAAAATAGGAGGAGAAAGTTAAAATCATAATCCAAGACTACATAATTATAAACACAAGAATAACACAATGCATACTAACACGAATGGTTCATTCACGTGATCTCCTGATAGGTGTGAGATCCCTCCAATTGAGTTCTGTCCAGAAAGTGGAGAAAGTCAATATTAGTAAGATGAAGAAAGCAATGATGAGCTTAGGGTATCACTTCCCTTATACATGTAAACAAACTTACCGCCCACGTAAAGAGGAGGCTAACTTTTGCCCTCTCCTTCCCAGTATTCACCAACTACAACACAACAACTGTTCGTCAAAAAACTAATGTCATGACAAAGATGTCACTTTAATAGTTCTTGCACACAGACTCAACTAAGCTCTTCAATGAATAATAGGAGGCACTGTGAGATGCGGCATGCACGATACTCTTGCAGTTCATAGATTTTAAGTAGGAGTTATCACAGCATTTGTGATGTTATATTAATGCGAGGTTTACAGACAGTGAATTTGCTAATAAGTGATTCTAGATAGTAGTTACAAACATGAAATGAGTGAAAACTATAGTTAATCAACCTTATAAATTGGAATTTTGCAGGCTACCATTCTTCAAAAGAAGTTTTCCCTTCTATGCCACCATACACAAAACATATATCTCATCACCATCGAGCTAATACAAGTTATTTCTTTAAGGCTTACGATGAAAGGGAAAGAATACATCAAACAAAAAACCCTGAAACATGGCCAGATAGTGATTAAGATCCAGGTGCTAGTTTGGGTCCAATTATCCATTAGGTCTAGAGACAGCGTGTTAAAAATTAGTTTCCAGCTTCAGCTAATAGACCTAAGTGTAATCGTGTCAGATTTAAGGAACATATTGCATTTATGAAGTAGATTTAGTTGGAAACAACTGACAAGTAATTAGAAAAGTGAGCCAACTTTAGTGTCAGGTAACATGATTGTAGAACGATGCAAGCATAAAAGCTTCCCAAGCATGGGAGAACTTAGAACATAAATTCAGAGTACAATATTTTCTTTTCACTCCCTCCAGCCATTAGCGCTTGTTTTCTAAGCCTGCACTCATGGATTCAAGTCCACTTTTCTAAAAACTAAATTTTTCATAATCAAAATAATAAATCCACTACTTCCATCCTATATGTGGTGCTTTGCACTTCCATATTTCCACCCTTGATTGTGGTAAGAGTGTATCTACCAGCCATACGAAGAATGCCACATTCCACACAGGTCGTTAATGAGTATCAATTTTAACATCTATGTTTGATGAAAGGCTAAGCCCTCTTTCATGTACAGCAAACCAATCAGTGTTCTACTTGAACCTTCAGGAATGTGGGGATGACAATGTATATATACACCCCTGCCACTGACACTAAGAAGCTAACTTTGCATACCGTGTAGACAAATACGGCAGTGGGAAGACTGCTATCTCGGTAATTATGAGGTATGAATGGTGATATTTGGCGACAGGATACTTTTAATTCTGGGTCTGGCTCACCTGGATGTAAAGAAATAATATTAAAGAATAGTGTGAGAATATCTACATTAATGGGAGCTATTGTTTTTTAAAGAATAATACCATCATATATGGTCCATGCCCTTGGAAATAGTGCATGATATGTCGAATGCTGCCCACTCAAATTCCATCCCCACGACGATATACCCTGGTCACCCGACTTTCTGTAATAGGACAGAACCAAGAAAATGTGACAATCTGCAGCATCACTATAACGGTTCCAGAAACTATATTTCAAACATCTTGCAGGCATGCTTAGGAGCCTATAGGCCCCCAAAGTCTATTCATCCAATCACAATTCATCTGTATTTTCTTTCTCAGACCATCTCCCAATTGGATTGGTTACAGGAATAGCATCCGTAATCCATAAAAGAAAAACTTAGAGATATAGCACAATTTTTAGGTGACAAACAATCAACATACTGAGTAGAAATACATAGAGTTGAACGCATGTGTGGTACTTGAAACGGTCTTAATTGATCCCATCCATCTAAACATAAAGTGAAATCACTTACAATTCAGACTGAGTTCAAAATTTGTTTTGCTCCATATCTCCAAAGTTGAAAAGAATAAGCACCAAAAGTTAAAACCCATAAGTAGATGAATCATATAACGATTCCACCAAGCACCATCTAATAAATTCTCCCATCTGACAAGAGTTAGAAACCAAATAGCTAGGCTAGTCAACCACCCCAAACAAAAAAAAATTACACCAGGATTCAGCAGCCTCAAGGAAGAGTTTCAAGTAGATACAGTTCTACTACAAAGATTCACACTAATCATTCCGGGGAGTAGCAAAATTGAAATTCCTTGGACTAGGATCCACAAACTCAGAGAAAGATGCACATCAAGCACAAGTTGATGAAGAATGATACTTTATATTGGAAGTTGTCAAGTCACAAAGGCCCCGTTTGTTAAAATTCTTCATTGCTTGGGATTCGTAAGGTGGTGGGATTAGAATGGGATTTGTAATACCAAGGGATTATTAAAACCAGTATTGTATGTTTGTTTGTACTTAGGATAGAATAGTACATGGTTGGTGTTTGTTTGCAAAAAAAGAGATGGGATTAAAAAACATAGTTTCCAACTTTACCCTTAACATGTATGTTTTGTTTTTTTATTGTTCATTGGAATTAAAATGAAAAAAAAAACTATTACGCTTATAAAATAGCAAGCAATCTTCTCAGGTTTTTTCTTGATATGGCTTGATGATCTCTCACGTTTTTTTCTTGTTCATCTAATCATATAAATATCATGCAAAATAAAAATAAAAATAATGCCCAAACCATGGAAAAAACATATAGAAACAGATGTAAAAACTAGGGACAAACCAATACCATGAAATTAAATTTATGTTCTCATATATTTATTTCTTTAACAACGCAAAATAAGAAACATAAAAATTAACACATAATGAAATTCATAGAACACAAAATGACGATAGGAAAAAAAGTAACACGCAAAAATAGAAAACAAAACATAAAATGAAAAGAAAACATTGAACAAAAATTTAAATAACGAAAAACTGGAAAACAGATAAGAAAAGTGAAAATAAAAAATAGAAATAAGAAACACACCGAACAAGACAATTGAAAATAAATACACTGACCACTGGACATTTTTGTCTTTATACAATAGCCTCCCCGGACTGGATTACGAATACCATGTCTAGGGAGGGATTACCAATCCTCCATTTTGCAGGCTTGATCATCCCATGGGATTCATAGTCCTGAGTAAACTTGTGTTACCAAACAAAGAATTTGGAGACCCTTGGGTTTGATAGTCCTATCCCAAGCCCTTCCCTGATTATCAAACAGGGCGAAAATGCCTGAAAAGATTGAGCTGTTACGAAATGTTCCAATGATGTATATCAAGCTATCCAACACCCTCTCCCACATACAATGTCGTCTTGCACATGGATATGAAAACATACATTCATAGAGAAGGTGAATACAAAGGGGATCAAATGCACATGGCAAGACTTTAACCCAAGACCTCCCGAAAACCAAAGTTCTCATCCCATGTTGAGTTGTTCCAAAAGATTAACTAGTTTGGGAAAATGCCCAACAACGTATATCAAGCTATCAAACAATTGTGATGTTGCTTCTTATTCTCATTTCTTAAATAGGACAATCTCATACGAATCACAGGCCTTTATAAAGAACCTAGTCTACATATGATACATCAATTTCATAGCACTCAATTATCACTAAAAACACTTATCAAAGTTCATGACATATTTTTAAAAAATGCAATACAAAGTTATGTTGCTTACCCTATGCCTTCATGTTGACCCGGAGCTAAAACTGATGCATATTTTTTATTTCCTTCATCTCGAGATATAAAAATCTGTAGAACAAGTAAAAGAGAATCAAATACAGAATCCCAGAAAGAAAAGGAACTCAAAGTTCACACAGAAAATGTGGCACGTGCTTTGCGAAATATCTCAGCAACAGAGATGTTTGTTTGTGCTGGTTACAACGATCTAGAACGTAATAACTAAAGCAGACAAAAAGGTTCTTGCAGAACAGTGTCGGGCACAGACCCTCCCTTGATCCTAAGTGACAATTCCACTAGGGCAACCTAAATAACAGCACGAAATTAATGAGGAAAATTTGAACATTGCAACTTAGGTAGGTATGCAGTGCACAGAAATTCTGGGGCTTTACTTTTTTCTTGCTTCCTTAAATTTAATTCTTATAATACATGTAACTGTATTTGTCCTTCCTCAGGATATTATTAACAAAGTTTAAAAGAAATAATATGCACAACAAGGGACAACATGTATCAAAATAACTAAAAATCCATCTCCAAACCAAATCCAATCAACTGCTGGAAATCTTATCAGATGGTAGGATAAGCGTCTAACTATGGCAATGTGCTGTAAGCCTTCATCCTCGAGCTATTGAGTTTCAGAACTAATTTCGCAAGCAGAGCTCACACAACACTTGATCGGTAGGCCAGGCAACGCCACGAACCACTTGTATCTCACTCAACACAAGTATTCCTTGATAAATGCTCCATGGCATCTAAGACAACAAGTAGTCATAGGCACAGTACATTCTTGACATCAGCACTGAAGCTGCTCACTAGTTCATCAAGACGGAAAATTTTGAAGAAACAAAATGTTCTATGCCATTAAATAAGTGTGCTTGTCTGCACAACCTTAGAATATACAGGTATCACAGGCATTCATAATCGTTCAACAAAGGGCCAAAAGGCTCAAAATTTAAATAGCGAGCTAAGCTTTCTTCCGTGACTATAGAGCATTTGCTAGAAAAATATCCCAGCCATCTAACATCAGCAGTGCCCACCTTTGTGTTATACAACAACTAGGGTGCATTTGCTAGACTATGAGTATGTTCAGCATTCGACCAATTTCTGCCATCCCAAGTGTTTCATATTCCTAAAATAGCAAGTACATTTGACCACAAAAGTTTCACATGATGATGCCACTTACAAATATAATACAAGCTAAAATTGATGGTTGATTGGTTTCACTTTTCAATTTGAGGGAATCTAAGCTAAAACTCTAAGTGTGGTCCATGTAGAGCATTTAGGCTCCAGCAAAATCCTTTTACATTTTTCATTTTAAATTTTCAAATACGCAAGATAGAAAGTTATCAAGGGCACGTCACAGAATTCGTCTTCCACCACTTTCCTCTACAGACTACTTCCTTCATGAGTTCATTGAAGTATCTATAACTGTGGAATTCTTAGCTGCTTTCTTAATCAGCCTGCATTTCTACCTCCCTAATAAACTAGATGTAACTCCAACTCTTCTCCGGAACATCGCGAAGACATTATAATACACCTTCTTGAATCCTGCCAGTAAATTAGGAGGGTCAAACTTGGGACATATATATGCACACTACTCCCAATCCCTAAAAGAGGAAAAAGGCATCATCAAGCATGGGCAAATAAGAGTCATCATGCTTATCAGTTATCATGGACTATAATTTCAATATCTTGTTTATCCTGGACAACTTGCTTATCACCTGTGTCTTTGGTCACTTCTGTTCCAACCTTAGAGCTCTCCTATATTCATGTCTACTGAATCAACCACTACCCCATAACCAAATCAAAAAAAGAAAAAGAAAAACCATAATACAAAAATATAAGTTCCTAAAACCTAAAGAAATCACAATTATTGGAATCCAATAACTTACTAAACATGCTTTAATCTCCAAAAATTTCAAATTAGTGTAATCTAACATTCCACTTCTCCAACAAAATAAACTTTTGCACAAACTTTTTGAGATATCTGAATGTTTTCAACTTCTTTACAATAGGAAGCAGCAAGCAGCATGACATATGTTTAGCATCTAAGGATTGAACCATTCTCAAATAATGTTTTGGAAACACAATAGGACGTGGAAAAAGTGTCCTATTCAACTTGAGGTTTTGTGTAAGGCTCCTGTAAAACAACGGCTTGAATCTTTTGTAAGAGGTGCATATAAATGTATACCGTGTGGCATTGGCAATAAAATGGACTCACAGGTCACTCATCTTTCAACTCACTTAAGCACCAAAAATGTAGAATTAACACAATACCACCAACTCCTATACACCCATTGGCAAAAAAAATGTGTGTAAATTTCCTAGAGCTGAATTATAAACAACTATCAGATATTGAGTTCAAAGGCAGAGCTTTACAGAGAATTGATTGGCCATGACTGGAGAAGTCTCACATGCACCAGGGGTGATTTGCCAATGCTTGAACTCTCCTCTAAAACCTCTTGATATGCTGCCACTCCTATTAAATTACAAGAATTTACCGCATCAATGTCAGAATTATTGAAGAAATAACAGCTGTTTGATAATAGGCACAGTGCTCACCCCATCCCTCCAAGCGGGACCCCTTGAGATGCTGATGGCTTACAGCTTTCCCTCTTGAAAGGATTAATTGGTGCCGTCTGCATTTATCACATGAGTAACAGTTAATCTAAAGAAACTGTCAACCAGAAAACTGCATGAAGTCACTTTTCACAATGGGAAACCAATCGTCAGGTGAATACTAGAAAAAAATGTGGATGGATAGAGTTAGAAAGTTACCCTTCCATGGGAAGCCTCTTCCCTTACATAGGACCACATACGTAGACCAAGTCGAATCTAAATTCAAAACTCAAGACATAAATCACAAAATCAGAACTGAGGAAGGATAACGCATAGATTAGAACAAAGGATCTATCTGCCCTTTTTGCCTGGAATAGTTTTCCTCATAAATAAAGAGTGCTTACCAATTTAATAGCTTCCGTAAAAGTAACACTAAACTCTTTAAGAATTGTGGCCTGGCTGTTTAATCTCCTTCTCCAAGCTTGTTCTGGTGGGGCAGCACTATCAAAATCAAGCTGCAAGTGAAGTTCAAGGAAATACAATAAGTGAAAACAAACTAAAACTATTACAAATGCGTATGTTGTATGCTAAAAATTACATCATATATGAAGTGGACAGCTCCAACCCACATGCCCAAGCAATGTGTGTACTGCTACTCAATAATAACATAACTAAAATCCAAAACCACCGACGACAATACAAAAATTGTTGAAGCTTGATAATGGGCAAACACAGTAAAAAATGTGATCAAAACAAAAATCTAGCCCACTGATGAATCAAAAAGGTAAACCACTACTTTTCAAGTCAAAATTAAGTTGTCACGGATATCTGCCGAAATAAGAAGATTTAATTAGCCTACATGCAAAATTCTAGAAGGGAAGAAAATCCTTACCCATTTGGGATAATAAGATTAACTTCGTGAAACAAGAGATAATAAGTAAGTTTTGCAAGCCCTGTAAGAGTAGCTGACACAAATAGTTGACTCATGTCCTCCTTTAATCTACAATACTGTAAAACATTAACCGAGCCGCGTACCCCGTCTTGAAACATAGACTAGAAGCAATTCTTGACCAATACATTTAAAACCAATATGCAAGAGACAAGAGAGTACCCACAAAGTTGAAGGGAAAATTCTATAGAACTGCTATAAGACCAGCGATGCTTTACGGGACAAAATGCTGGCCTATGAAGAAACAACAGGTGACCAAGATGAGTGTAGCGGAAATGAGAATGTTGAGTTGGATGTGGGGTAAGACTAGACGAGATAGGATTAGAAATAAAACAGTCCGCGAGATGGTAGGCGTAGCACCTATAGACGAGAAGTTGAGAGAAAATAGGCTTAGGTGGTTTGGGCATGTCTATCGTAGACCTACGGATGCAATAGTTAAGAGAGCGGATAGGATAGCTTTGCGTAGCAATGCTCCGGGGTGTGGAAGACCCAAATTGACATTAGATGCGGTAGTGCGCAAGGATTTAAGTCTACTAGGGCTAAGTGAGCAAGCAGCACTTGACAGAACTCTTTGGAGGAAAAGGATTCATGTAGCCGACCCCAATTGATTTGGGACATAAGGCCCAGTTTGGTTTGGTTTGGTATGCAAGAGACAAGAATTCAGCTCAAATGATTTCATCTACTGATACAGCAACACGACAATCATGATTTCTACCAAACAGCTGATTAAATCCTCATATACAAAGGCTTGCAAAAGTAACTTTTCCAAACATCCTCTAAGTAAAAGATCGGAAAGTATTAAAAACAAATTAACGGAAGTCACAAACCAAAACAGCAAACGAAACATGTTAGCAATTACCTATCCTATGGCACTTCTAATTCATTCTGCCATCGCAAACGGTTCAGCCAGTTTAGTTTTGAAAAGTTTAATAATAGTTTCAACGTAGAAGAATTCATCTTCATTGACAAACCCAACTCCTTGGTGTAGATTGTGAACAAGTGTTTTATACAAAAACCAGACAAAAAACAACCTATCAATTGGAACGATCCAATTCTGATTGTGTACGTGAGCGCTCCTGCGTGTGTTTGTGTAAATGCTTAAAACTGTCGAAACCCTTACCAACTGCAGAGTAGCTCGGCTGATATATTCCTCCGGAGGCCAAGAATTCTTCCTACAGTGGAATATATTTGCAGTAACCATGTCGACCAATTTTATATATCTACAAACAACTACTCAAATTATATCTGTATCTGCAAAACCCAAACTCAATCATAAGCTTCCGAATCTTCGCAGACCATAAGCAATCAAATTCCTCTGTCAAAGCGAAACGTCTTCACAAAATATGTTTGTGTTTGTGTTGTAGACAAACACACAAACATACGTATATATCGATCAAACAGAAGTGCCTTCAGCTTTAATCACAGATTAGAAATCACTTCAGAAGCCAAACTTAGGCTTTAATTCTCTTAAAAAGTAAGCTTTAAAGCTTCTTCCTAAATCCCCTCTCTCTTTCTCTCTCTAAATCTGTTAATTATCTATGACGATCCTTTAAGGAAATCCTCCAAACTTTCAACAACCTTCAAAGAACTGCTAAAAGAAACTTCAATAGCAAACAATTAGGGTTTGTGGGGCAGCAATCAGGTGAATTACAGCAGACACAGACTTGACACTATAGAAGAACTAGAACAAAATCGGAGCCTAACAAATCGATCGGATTTCAAACAGTTATTGATGAGTAAGAGAT
Organism: Arctostaphylos glauca; assembly: GCA_019985065.2. NCBI lineage: Eukaryota > Viridiplantae > Streptophyta > Magnoliopsida > Ericales > Ericaceae > Arctostaphylos > Arctostaphylos glauca. The sequence continues at coordinate 15,179,270 of JAHSPW020000015.1, read as the reverse complement.
AAGGCTAGGGAATTTTGGTTTTCGGTAGCGAACTGTTTCCTATGCAAAATCGGGGCCTCGGCTATCGCCAGGTGTATGCAAGATTTCACACAGTATGACTAAGGCCCCTGTAGAGACTCTCCCTCCCTCCCCCTCTCTCTCTCTAGGCTGCGTATGTGTATGGATGACCTGTACAGTATCTCTCTTTAGATTTATACCTTGTACAAATGAGAGAGAAAGAGAGAGAGTAGCTGATCATCTGTCTATGAGCGACGCCTGGGCCCCTGGCTACATGAAAAGCTAAATTAAGAAGAAGATCCTCTTCCCTATGAGGTGCTAGACCTGTTCTGCCTTGTCGCATAACTTCATAGGCATATCGAGCCGGCTAATTTTTAAAAATTTATGGAAACAAAAAGTCTAGCTACATATTTTTTGAACAAATCCAAACACAAAGTATGTCTTGAAAAATATTTGATATGCATCGAACAATTTTAAAAATATTTGTGTTTGAATATGCGTATACAAAATGTTTTTTTTCTAAACTTCCTCTTATAAAAAAAACACGAGTTATGATAAAATTATGTTGACTGGAGATTATTTAATGTAATTTGTAAATATATCTTTCGTATAAAAAATAGATTTTGATCGAATATTTAATTTTATTTCTTTCATTTTTAAATTATAAATGTGATTTGAAAACATATTAAATTATATCATATCAACTTAACTTTTAGTGTGATTCATGTTTACGACAAACTCTAAAAGTGAACAATTTTGATTATTGAAGTGGCCAAAAAAGAGCTCAAAAATTAACCAAACAGAATGCTCCTTCAGAGACAAAAGAGGAGCTTGTGGGGTTGTGAATATTCGTTCGTTTGAATTGCTTAAATAGCCTACGTAATGAACAGCCAATTAGCACCAATGGGTTGTTTTCAACCTGATGGCACTCCCATGCTAAAATTAAAACATTGAGAGATCAAAGCACAATAATAATTACACGATGAATAATAGCATACTTGATTAATGGTATATGATCTCCTATTTATAGCCATTGAGTGTAATATTTAGTAACATAATCTTTAAGGAATCTTTCATTATTTGTTGATATCAAATCACAATCTATTCATACTAGAAAATCTTTCAATCTTAATCTATTCCCAATTCGGCTATTGATATACTTGCACTTTTCTATTCGGGACCTGCCATTATTCCAGAAAGTTTCCATTGCTTTAACCGAATGGCAAACCGATAGGTCGGGACTCAACAAAGCCCATGTCCTTCTCGTGATAAGTCTGTTCGTCTTTTATTGGCTGAAGCCCCATGATACTGAAGCCAAACCAATGTCATCATGCCAACCTATTTAGAGAAAGGTTCGTCCGGCATTACGTCAACCCAAGCCCCATGCTGCCAAAACGGCCCTTGTATTTTGGTTCTCCACAATAGCCCATCAGCCAAGTATCAGTTCAGCTAACAATTGGTTGATACAAATGGCCGGATGCATAAAGTTGCAACAGTTTTGAACACTCGTCGCTTGTTGATTCGTCGTGTGTCAGGCTATTGTTTTACCTTCGCATGTGCCGTTTTCAAAAGCATTAATTGCCAAACATGCCAGATTGCTCCACGTGTCATTCATCGAACAACCCATCTTCACGTCGCTTTGTTTCCCGCGTGCGGTCTGACGCTTCGCTTCAAACTTATATAATGAGGGGAGAGAAACCACTTTTTCTCTCATTTCTTCTTCTTCCTTTGTCTCTCTTGCTACTCCACGATCCTCGCCGAAATTTCTTTGAGTTCTACTTTGCATCTTCTACTATTCAGGTAACATTTTTTAGCTAATCTTCACATCTCATCACTTTTTCATGTGTCTGACTTTATATTTTGCTCATACCTCTTTTTAAAACACTTAGTTTTTAGTGTTTCGGCGCTGTTCATGTATGAACAGTGCCCTTGTAACTGTCCCATCAACTTTACTGGTGAGCATGTCCCATCAATAGATCATTTTTTGGCTACCTTGTCCTAGCACTTTGATTAGCCTCAGACCCTTGTTCTATCTGTTTGGCACTTTTGCCAAATATTTTCGGCGTCAGCTTTCTCATCCTTACTTTTTGACTCCTTTGAACAATTGTACATTCGCTAGGTCTTCTCATGGTGCCGAACAGAAGCAAATTCTAAGAACAGTTTGGATCTTACACCAACAGGCAGGTCTTCCGGATTAGATACAACATTCCAAACGACATGCAACTTTCACTCCTTTCGATCCATGTTGTGCCTAATTATCGGCCTAATTGCATTCTTATCCCATGATGGCCATCATCGAAGGGGGTTCAGTTCCCCTTTCATCCGTAGCTTCGACGAGCCTTCGAAGAGTTCAACCTTGCTCCTTTCTAAGTATCCATTAACTTTTATCGAATCATCATGTCGATCGTTCGGCCGAAAGAGTTGCAAGATCTCGATTTTGAGTTCTGCAAAATCTTCAGCTTCTATTCGGCCTCGAAGAACGCCAAATCAAAGAGACACCACCTCTAGAGTCAGTCTCGGTACGGATCTCTGATCATTGGCCTGCCCAACTCAGATAAATACGTCAGGGATGTGCTTGAGGTTACCGACAACTTCGAGTTCAACCCTGGGTTCTAGGTATCATTGGTTTCCAAACATAATGATTAATAATGACATCATTCTTGTTGCTCGACACTAATATTTTCTTTGTTTATTGCAGATAAGGTTGTCATCGATCACCTGAATACTGAATCTCGCCCTGCTTGGATTTTCCAAGCTTTTCAAGTTCCCGTCGACTAGTGAGACGTCGCCGTTGTCCTAGAATTTGAGCCCCGCTACAAACACACGCTCAAGGATCATAGAGCCGAACGGGCTCCCTCTATCAAATTATTACAATATCTTGATCCAATGGATATCCCAGCTGATGCCGCATAGCCGAGCATGGAGTTTGTCCAATGCCGAACAAGAAAGAACATCTATGCCCGTTCGCCGATCCGTCGGCTTCTGCAACTCCTCCCCCTCCATTGGTCGTCACTTGGTCCCAATCCACAATGTCGATCGCCTCTTCTCCTACTACTTGCAAGAGGCCTCAAGAGGGGTCGGTTGATGAAGAAGAAGAACAGGTCTTCCCAGTTCGCTTGGCAATATCAAGAGCTGGTGAGGAGCAGGTCAAGCCTGTCACTACTAAACCATGAAGGCCTCAGCTAAAGGTTGGCAAGACGCAGGTAACAAGCTCCAACTCGGTCTCAAATGATGGGGTCATTCACGTCCTTGCTTGATTGATCCTATTACCCTAGGATGCCAACACGTTGTGGATGATCGTCAAGCATCTCTACGAAAAGCCCTAAAGGATGCCCTGTCGGTGAGTTTTTCTTTTGTCTAACTTAGCAACCATGTCTGTTTTGATTTTTTCTGATTTGCCCAGCTATTTTTTATTTATGTCAGATCTTTTAGGCACTATCGGCCTTTGACCAACACCTCTCTGGAACGATGAAAGTCACCAGCTAATCCGTCCAGAGTTGGCTAACGAGAAGGCACTATGGAAGAAGAGGGAGCTGAAGATCGCCCAACTGAAGGACGAGGTGGCCCAACTAACCTTCAATGTAGATGTCTTCAAGAGCACCAATGATGACTTGCTGAAGGAGGCCGAAGCGCTAAGGGAGAAGCATAAAGAGGTGGTGACGACCTACAACACCAGGTTTGATGAGACCGAAATCCAGTGTGAGTCGGACTTGGTAAAGGCTCAGGACATCATATATTGGCGTGGGTGGATTGACGTGTTGAAAGTTGTTGTTGCTGCCGCTGACTTGCCACTTTTGCAGAACTTTTCTCCCTTTCGAAGTGGTGCTCCGGCAGCAACTCCTGCGAATGAGGGTGGTCTCCCAATTGGTTGAGGGGGAGAAGTAATGCTTGCCGCCGGCCGAGACGAGGAGGAGCTTGCGGAGCGATAACTTCTTTTATTTTCTTGTCGCTTTGTCAATTTTATTTTTTAGCCAACTCCGAACTGTGGCATACTGTCGGCATCTTTTGTACTATTGCCCTCTCGCACTTGCTATTTAATTTTGATTCCATGCTTTTTCTGATCTCTTTTGTCTATATTTTTCTACCGACATGTCTGCAATTTTTATCGTTTCATTTCGGCCGTCACGCCTACATTTGCAATAGCCAATACGCCGTTTGTCCATTTTAGGTCTATCATTTATTTCGGCTGACACGCCTTTAATGTTTTATTTGCAATGGCCCATATGCTACTTGCCCAATTTCTCCCCCACTGAGGGTTTGGAAACTAGTGTTTTGTTGCAAACTCTTAATGGCTTGAGATTCTCGACTGCCCAGTTATCGGCCTTAGAGCTCCACAACTGGACCTTAGTCTTTCGTGAGCATCGCCTCGGTCATACGAGGTCGGTCCAAGGATCCTTTGATCAAAGACCCTAACCTTTAACATTTTTGTTTCGGCATACGTTTACAAGTTTGGCAAATGTTTCAAAGGTATAATTTATTACTGGATAAATGAGACTTAGCTCGCTACAAAAGATGTAGTAAAGACATAAAACAAAAATGACTACTGGTAATACTTCCTAAGATTGATTGCATTCTAAGGGTTTGACATGGCTTTGCCAGTCATATCGACCAGTCAGTAGGCCCCAGTGCTGATCTGCTCTGTAATTTTATACTGTCCCTCCCAATTTGGACCGAGTTTATCATCGGATTGCTTTTTCGTGGTGGTCACTACCTTTCTCAATACCAAATCATCTAGATGAAATGTTTATTGTCAAACCCCTTGATTGTACCTTTTGGCTACTTTTTGTTAATAGACGGTGAGACGAATCCAGGCTCAGTCACGCTTTTCTTTAGCCAAATCCAAGTCCTTGGTGATTTCTTGGCTATTTTGATCTTCGTTGAAATGCTCGGTTTGGATGGTGGGCAATCTTGCTTTGAGTGGTATGATGGCCTCTATGCTAAATGTTGGGGCAAATGGAGTATGTCCTGTGGATCGTCTTGGCGTGGTTTGGTAAGTCCAAAGTACACTCGGTAGTTCTTCTGCCCACCTCCTTTTCGCCACTAGCAACCTCTCTTGATCTCTAACACTACCGTCCTGTTGGACATCTCAGCCTGCACATTACTCTGTGGATAGCACGGTGTGGAATTGTAGAACTTGATCCTATGTTCGGCATAGAAGTCGGTGAAGAGGCTTCCTACAAATTGAGCTCTGTTGTCCAAAACGAAGGCATAGGGGATGCTGAACATGGAGATAATGTTGTTTCAAGCGAACCTCTTGACATCTTTCTCTTCAATGGTGACTAGTGGTTCAGCCTCTACCCATTTGGTTAAGTAGTCAGTGGCTATGATGAGGAATTAAAACCCACCTAGAGCTATCAAAATTTTTCCCACTATATCCAGTTCTCATTGTGCAAATGGCCATGACTTGTTAGAGGCGAGAGCTCCTTGACCGATTGTTGAATTAGTGGGGAGAAGCACTGGTACTTGTCACATTTTTGTACAAACTTTTGTGCGTCTTCCATCATCTTTGGCAACCCGCAACCCTGAGTGATTGCTCGGTGGGCTAAAGACTATCCTCCTAAATAGTAGCCATAGCTTTCGGCGTGAATTTTGTATTATATATTTTCGGTCATTGTCGGGTGTACATAATACAGGTACGGCTTGGTAAACGACCGCCAATAGAGCTTGCTTTCGGCCGAGACCCAGAATTGGGCTGACTTGTGAACTATGCGATGTGCCTCCCTCTTGTTGGCTGGCAACCTGTCTTCTTTCAAGCATGCGATAAATGGGGTCCATCTAGCTCGGGCTATGCTCAATCATCAATACCTCAACGGATTCCAGGGGTTCAATACTTGGGCGGACAAGTGTATCGATGGAAATTGTTCGTGACCATGGACTTCTGCAATCGAAACCATGCCTACCATGTGAGTTCTATTCCATGGTGATTTTTTCGACCTGACCCTTCAAAATTTATGAATCAACTCAATTGCTCGACTCATGTACCTGCCCATCCGCCCGTCTCTTGCTTCGTATTCTCTTGAAGTTTGATTTCGATCAATTGTGATTTTTTGTGGATGACAAGTTCTTCTGTGTTGATCGCTTCGGTCTTCCTGAGCCCAACCAGGAGAGCTTCATGTTCAACTTCGTTATTGGTGCCATGAAAATCAAGCCGATGGCATGCTCATGGAGGACGCCTTCTGGTGAAATGAGGAGTATCCCTACTTCAGCACCGTTGCCTTTGGATGCTCCATCCACGTACAATGTCCAAAGATTACTGTCGAGTCCATCTTTCTCATCAAAGTGAGGCTTTTCCATTTGTTCAATAGTTGCAATAATAGATTCCGACCGTGGTGTGAATTCAGCGTCAAAGTCAACAAGTATTTGAGCTTTGATGGCCATTCGGGATTAATATCTGATGTTAAAGCTGACCAACTCAATGGCCCATTGAGATATCCTCTCAAAAAGGTCGGCCTTTCTGAGTATGGCCTTTAGCGGGTATTCGGTAAGAACCATGATCGTATGCCCCTAGAAATAAGGGGCGAGCTTTCTTGATGCCACTACGAGTGCCAAGGCGAGATTTTCAAGTGAAATGTACCTAGTTTTAGCGTCTAGAAGGATTTTGCTTACGTAATACACGGTAGGGGTGTACATGGTCCGGATTGGACCGGTTCTGTAAAAATCCAAGAACCAAACCATATCTAACGGTTCGAAAGAATTGAGAACCATAACCAGACCATTACACATACGGAACCAAACCAAAACCAAACCATTAGACGGGTCCGGTTTGGTTCTGGTTCTGGTTCCAAACCATGTTAGCATTAAAAAAATTTCAAAAAAAATATGAATAGAATAACACTAGTTTTTTAAAATTGTGAACAAAATAAACAACATAATTGCATCAACTTCATTAATCTTAAAAATTGAATTTATACATCTAATAAGTTTATGAAAAATACAACTATATTGAGAATGAAAGAGTTTTTTATTTCAGAAATAGAAGGGTTATAACTTTTTTGGATATATATATATTTTAATCGATCCGGTTCGGCTCGAACCACAGTTTTATAATTATGAAACTATGGACCAAACCATAATATCCGGTTCTAATTTTTTTAGAACCATAACCAATCCACTAAACCACGGAACCAATCCAAAAAGACTGGTCTGGTCCGGTTGGTCCGATTTAGCGATTTTTTCAATTTTTTTGTACACCCCTAATACACGGGGATATCCGCGGATTCAGTATGCCAGACTAGCACCAAACTAATAGCATGAGGGGATATGGCTAGTTAAACATACAGTGTTTCGGCAACGATGGGTTTGGTCAACAGTGGGGCCACGGTGAGATATTCTTTGAGCTGAATGAGGGTTTCGTCGTATTTCCCATTCCGTAGGAAGTTGCGACATCCATTCTTCTTCAAGCACTCAAAAAATGGTCAGCACTTATCAAATAACAAATTGATGAATCGGTTCAGAGCAGCTGCCATGCTGGTGAGCTTTTGGACCTTCTTGACCTAAGTCAGCTGTGAGAGTTGTTGGATCGCCTAGATTTGGTTTAGGTTGGCCTCGATTCCCCTTCGTGTCACCAAGTAGTCGAGGAATTTCTCAGAGCTGACATCGAGGGCACACTTGGATGCATTGAGCCTTAATTTGTGCTTTTTAAGAATGTCGAATACCTCCTGTAGGTCCCTTGGATGATGTTCGGCCTTCATACTTTTGATCACCATGTCTTCAACATAGGCCTTCACCGTTTTTCTGATATATTTTTCAAACATCCTAGTCACCATTCGCTGATATGGTGCCCCAGTATTCTTCAGGCCGAAGGGCATCACTCTATAACAGTAAAGCCCTCTCAGCGTGATGAATGCCATCTTGTCCTGATCTGGACCGAAAATAGCTATTTGATGGTAGACTCGGTAGGCATCCATGAAACTCATGCGCTCATTTCTAGCCTTTGCATCCACTCGTTGGTCAATTCTGGGCATAGGAAAATTGTCTTTGGGGCAAGCGTTGTTCAGATTGGTGTAACCACCATCGTGTTTGCTAACCAGCTCAAGTATTGTACCTCTTTATGGCTGTTGCCTCCAATAATTTGTCAACTTCCTTGATAAATGCATCCGTGTGGGTTGCGGCCGACTATCGGGCGTTCTGCACAACCGGCCGACGGGTGGGATCGACCTTAATTTCGTGGCAAATAAACATAGGATCGATGTTGGGCATTTCATATAGAGTCCATGCAAAGGCAGAGATATTGGCAGTCAAGAATTTTACTAACTCCTCTCTCCCTTGTTTGGCCAGGGTAAAGTCCACCATGAAAAACCTCCTTAGATCCTGTTCATCCAACGGCACGGCAACCAAATCTTCAACGGCCTTTTTGGCTGTTGGTATGCTGACATTCTCCAACACTGGTAGGCCTGGTATCTCAGCCTAGTTAACCTGTTCTGTGGTGGACTTACTTTTCATTGCTGCAATGTAGCACTACTTGGCCGACACCTAACTGCCATAAATGCTTTTTACCCCGTTTGGCCGACGAATCATAACACCTAGTGATATGTGGAGGCCACTGCCCCCAACAGGTACTCTTTGCCGATAATGGCACTGTAGGGTAACAAAACTACTAGGATTTTATACTAAAAGCCATGACTTTGTGTAATGGATTACTATTTATTTGAATTATTTAAACAATTATTTTTTTTCTTGATGAGAATTTTTATGGACAAATATTTGTATTATATTTTATCATATTGTACATGAGTGTCTCTTATTCCGCATAATAGATAATCTGGTGTGTATAGTTTGGCTTACACACAAAAGATCAAATTATTGGTTCTTGTAAAATATAAGTTTTTCTTTCACAGTCGTAGGTGGAATTGAATACACCACCAGTAGGACTGTAACACAGTATTTCAGTAAGTCTGTCTTGACTATGAAAAATGATATAGTTTTAACTCACTGTGTTAGTACAATTTGTGTGTATTAGACAGGACCACTTGAGGGTAATTATATTTATATTGACAATATGATACAATTTACACCTCATGGTTATTATGTGTGCTTGTACTCTTAATCCAAAGATAATTAATTGATGTATATATTTAATGTTGTTGACTTTGATTCATTATAGAGCGAGGCCTTATGAGCCAATAGTCTCGATGAGTTGAGTCACAATATTAAGTATATGATAACTACTAATTATTAATGGAATCCACATCCCTTTATAAGGATTGATGATATCCCCTTGAGGAAGCTTATAAGTTTCGATTATGTCAAACCCTACAGGTTGATATTATTATCTGACATAACGAATAAGTTAAGTGGAAAGTCTCAAGAAATTTTATAGATGTTAATTAAATAAATTGTCAATAATTTATTTTAATCAACAAGTATCTGTAATCTTAACGTGGGGAGATAAATAAGCATTTAATAACATGGAGCTCAAAATATAATTTTGAGATATGGGAGGGGAATGCAATTATAATTCTGTAGTGGTATAAATTATAATTTATATAATTTGGAATTAATCTGAGCTGGACTAGGAATCTTGAATTATATACGAAGCCCAGCTCACACTTCTCCTAGGGGTCCCTGTCGTTGCCGAGAGTGAACAGGATGATGACAAGGATAATGATGGAGATGGGATAAGGACAAGGACAAGGACAATGAAGGTGATGATGGAGGTAATGAGGCGGAGTTGGAAAGTGATTCTAATGACAAAGATGAGAATTTTCAACTCGAGCCCGTAGGTGAACCAAGTAAAATCAAGGAAGTCAAGGGTCCTAGAGGTGAGAAAGAGAAAGAGAAAGAGAAAAAAGGGGCAATGCAATGATTGATTTGGCGATTGAGTAGCCTATAGAGGAGCTTACAATGTAGCCTTAGGTCGAGCAGGCCATTGGTCATATAGTTGAGGAGGTTGATCAGGCGTTGGTTCTATAGTTGAGGAGACATGGGCAGAAGAGACCGTGCATGCAGAGGACGTAGTTCCTGTTGCAGAGGTGACCAAAGAAGTGACTTTGGCTTTGATTGTTTATGTACCACCTTCACCAACACCTAAACCACCCACACACCAGTAGATCGGGTCAGTGGATGTCTTACACATCTATACTATATATTATTGCAGAGCGACTTTTTGTGAGAGTCGCCCTGAGTGCAACAAATGGTATAAATTGATTGATCCTTCATTATAAATTTAAGGAGCACATGTAAGAATAAATATTCAAAGTACATATCTAACAAATCTTTTTCAAATTTCAAATCTAAAAATCTTGTTCTTTCTTATTATAATTTTGTGTTTCCATAATGAGATTACAAAATCTTTAAAAATTGGTATACATATTTATTATAAGAATGAGAATAAAAATAAAAAATTTCAGTAACGTTCGTTATAATTATAGAAATATTATACCCGAAATAATATTTAGCGCTTTTAGTTTTTGAAATATTATTTATGTACAAATGATATTTTATTTTTTGCTGGCATGAATTTATTTATATATTATGTATCTATCTATACTATCTATTATTGTAGAACGACTATTGTGTGGTTGCTCCAAAACTTCTAATATAATTCTCAGTTATTCAAAATATTACAAATGCAAATGATAAGATTTGTCACAATGTTTTTTTGTCCGGACTTGATGGATCTTTTAACTATTTTACTAAGCAAAGAACTTATTTTTTCAGTCGGTGTGTGGCTGCTCTAACATAGTTCTTTAGTTCGTGAATTTTAAATAATTAAAAAATAGTTATTGATTTAAGCATCTCATAAATAATACTTCATACGATTTAAAAAAAACCATACAAGTTGTATAAATTGAGTGATTTTTCATAGAAATTTTAAATTAGTTAGACGTATGAGATATTTCACTCTATGTGTTCTATAAGCTTTCTTTTTATGAAGTTTAAATGCAAAAATCTTACTCTTCCTTAGTACAACATTCTTATTTTCATAATAAGATTATTTTGTAAAATATCTAAGTTAGTTGTAGTTATAGATGAGAATAAAAAAAAATTACAATCATGCTAAATTAAACGATTCATGGTAAAACCCCTACTATTCAAAATAGTAATTCAAATTTTTAGCTATTTATATATACTGAATAGTATTGCAAAGTATTTTAGTAAGAATAATCTTCAAAGCAACAAATGGCATTGCCAATGTCTTCCATTAATATTTTTACAATAGGAAGCGTGAGATATTTTATTACACATATTTTATGGGTATCATTCTTCAAATTTCAAAAAAAAAAAAAAAAAAATACTCTATCTCATTAGAATATTGTTATTCCCAATGAGATTAAAAATTTTAAAATCTCTAAGTTAGCTGTGATTATATAGGAAAAAAAATAAAGATTTATAATTATGTCAATAACTAAATTTATGTTAAGTAAAATAACTTTAAATAAAAATATTATATCAAAAATAATAATTCAACATCTTTTAGTTATTGAATGTATTTCAAATGAAAATGATAAAGCTTGACATAATGAATGTTTGTTAACCTTGATTGATCTATCAACCATTATATTTTTAAGAGCCGTTTGCGTGGTTACTCCAAAACCTTCAATATAATTCTTCATTTCTTCAATTTTAATTAATTAAAAATGACTATTGATTTAAGCATCTTGTAAATAATAGTTCATACGATTTAAGAAAATAAAGTAGCATACGTCTATCAATATAATTTTCACAAAATGTAATAATAATTTGTTCTATTATAATCATAGTGTTGCATTATTTATGGTTTTAAAATTTTTGAAAGGAAAATTATTTTAAATTATATATAATTATTTTTTGGCTATTTTTTTCTTTCTTCTCTTAACTTTTTTTTGCTTACGACAATAAATCTCTACACATGTACTACAGACTAAAGACAATTTCTTTATCACTATTTGTACGCTGATTAATTCTCTATATACTTCATCTTTTTGTTCTACCATTGAATTTGCACAAATATATTGTATTCCCTCTGTTTTAATTTATTTATCAACTTTTTGACTTTTACAGTTTTAAAATATTTGTTCAATTTTAAAGTTAAATTTAACAGTACTCTTAGAAAGTTAAATTTTTTAAGATTAATCACTATGTTTCCTTAATAAGTTGAAATTTGAAGAATCGATAAACAAATTGGAAGGAGGGAGTATTACATATATTTTTATGATATTTAGTTTATATAATAATTAAGCTATATATTGAAATAATATAAATTAAAATAAATATACGTATCTTATAACTTATTGTCCCGTGCATAGCACGGGTTTGTTGCTAGTGTTATGAGTAGTGTAGTAGTAGTCATTTTAGTAGTTGTTGTTCTTATTTTGTTGTTTTATTGTTGAAATGGCGGCGTTATCTATCCGGCGTCCTTTTTTTTTTGACTTCCGGTGTGCATATATGGATAACGCCCCTTGACATAGGTTGTGCAGTCTAATGATTGATGTGTAAATTAGGTGTATTTTCGGCCCAGGGTAGTTGACCTGAGCCATAAATGTACAAGCCGACACTCATTTTGCAAGCTAACTTGTGTTTGTAACTAATGGTCATTACAAGCTAATAGAAGTGCTTTGTGATCCTATTGCATGTTGTGAATTTCGATTAACTGCATTTACTTACTGAATGAATTGAATAATGGCATGTTCATATTTCTTCCTGTTTTGCATCATTGTTTATATACGTGCTTCGTATTCGTATGCGAGCTGAATTCATTTGAAATGCATAGCCTTTTTGTCCCACTACTGCATGTTGTTGCTTGCTATTGGGGGAATGCAAGCGATTTCGATTGTGCGAGTACACTAAGAGTTTTTGCAATCAAAGCTTGTTTTGGTCTTTCATAATTTGCATATATTTGATAGCTTGGGTTGTTTAGTATGATTCATTGCGCGATCGCATAATGGATGGTGTAAGCATTCCAGTTGCATGTATTGCACTCGTAACCTATCGGTGAGCATATGTCGTCACTTATTATTACAGAGGAAATTGTTTGTTGATTTTGCTTTTCTTTTAGCTTTCATTTTCATTTCCGAAGTTGCTAGGGACTAGCGACCCTCGAGCTGAGAGGGTGTGATGAGCACGTATTATTGTATATCTAATGGCTCATCGCATTCATTTTGGACATGCGTGCATAACTTAATTCAAGTTTATAGTTGATATTACATGTAAATGTATCGTTGATCTTATTGCAAGAAATCTATGTCAATAAGATATACCAAGAAGTCTTCATGACACTCGGATGCTCTTATGAAGTGCCTGAGTTCGGAAGCAAGCTGACACATCATTATGGCTCTAGAGAATTTGGTTCAAATTGCAAGAACGACGATAGGCTGAGGGTTGAAGTCCAAAGTTTGTGTTATGCAATAACGAGAAACCCATCCTGATGAGATCTCCAATCCATTCGGATGAAGAAGAGGCCAAAATATTTTAGTGGTAAAATACATTCGGATCCTCATACAAACCATCCAGATGAATTCCTTCTTATTGAAGACAAAAGGTAGTCAGATCCACATTCCATCCAGATGAGGCATACAATCCATCTAGATGACATTTAGAGTAAAAGAAGATAGTGGTGAAATTCATTTGGATGCATAGCTAGGAGTGAAAAAAAAACCTAAAACTCGAGTAAAATAACCGGTTCCTTCGATTCAATTTTTTAATATGAAATATTTTTTTCGGTTTCGGTTTCAGTCTTTATGAAAACAACTTTTGGTTCACACCGAACCGAACCAAAGTAATAAAAGCGGCCCAAAATTTCAGCCCAAGATGTTCATTCTATTTATTTAAATCAACCCAAATACTAGCCTAAAAATATCTTTTGTCTCTGTTTACTCTCACAAGTCATCACTACCATTTGAGACTAAAAGCCTCCCAATCTCAGAGTACCGACGACAGTCACAGTCACAGTCACAGTCACCCCACCGCCTCAGTTCTCTCACCGTTCGCCTCCATCTCTCTCAAATCTCATTGCCACTACTCTCACCTCTCAGATGTAGGTTACTGTTAAACCATAAATTAGGGATTATTCTCAGTGAATCTATATTGTGTTGTGGATGGTTGATCTTTATATTTATATGTATTTATGTTTCATCTGGAGCCTCTCCTTGGCACTCAGTCTCTCATCCATACATTGTTTATGCTTTTTATGTTTTTTATGTAGTGGATACCTTATTCTATGCTTTTTATTTGTTGTAGACGAGTTCGGAAGTTTGGGATGATTCTACCAAAGTGGAAATAAAGATACAAAAATATCACATGCAAACTTACTTTTATGTTTTTGCATAGTTTACTGTATACCTCAAAAAAGAACAAAATTTAATGTAGAATACTAGAATGTTACAGTTGTTTATGTTCCCCGATATCACATGTGGTGCCAAGTTGCCAACCATGTTCCCAAATAAAGATCACATGTTCTTAATTTCTTTTTGTCCATTTTCACTTTAGTAGGAGCAAGCTTGATACTTACTTATGCCTAACCTAGTAAGTTAACCACTATGATCTGTTTTATTCATAACATAATATAGTTGATTGTTGTGAATAAAAGCCTACTGTGATTTGTCTTATCCTATTTGTAGTAGATGAATTCTTATTTTTATGTTTCATATTTATTTTTCATATGGAAGGTGAACCTCGTCAACCTGGAATCATAGTGGATGAATCATGTTCCAAAAAACAGAAAACAAATTATGGAAAAGTCAACAAAAAGAGATCCATGGTGTGGGACCACTTTACTAATGTTGATGTTGAGGCGGGAGGAAGGGCTAGAGTTGCTTGTAACTATTGTGGTACACAATATGCAGCTGATACAACTGCCAATGGTACGTCAACGATGAAAAGTCATTTGGTTAATCAATGAACGGCATATCCTTATAGTCAAAAAATATGGACAAAGACAAGAAAACAACTCTAGGATTTGAACCTAGCAAGGATAAATTGGACTCAATTGGCAAGCTTACAATCTCATTTTTATGTTTTTAATTTACTTAAATCACTATTTATCAATTATATGATTATAATTGAGGTATGATATTAGATTAGTATAATGACAAGAGTTTAAAGTATGGGTTGACATAAGTATGGACTTTGAGATTTAGAACGTTAGTTGAACTTCGGAAACTAGGTATTATGTGAATACTCGAACTTTGGAGAAATTGATGAAATTTGTGGAATTGAAATAGTTGTGGATTGTATATTCTCTCTGAGAATATTTATGGTTGTCATTTAGCCCTGGTTCATCATTAGTCGTGCTACGTCATTTAGCCAAATTATGTCATTAGCCATGTCATGATTGACCCAAGTTGTGTCTTAAGCCAAGTTATGTTTGTTAGTCATATCATGTCTTTTTTCTCATAAAGTCTAGTCATTGTGGTAAGGTTATTTAGGAAGTATTTTGGTGTGGGCACGATGCATGAAAAAACGTAATGTTCGGGAGCACAACGGTAGGACATGCCATATGAGAACCAACAATCAGGAGCTTAATGGTCGGGAGCACGGTTGGCATGGCAGTCGAGAACATTATCGGACACACCATAATGAAAATCATTGGTATGACGTGCCGTGCAATCATGATTGGTGGTGTGTGATTTGAAAGTCAGGGACTTGTGGATAACAAATGAGAGTTTGATAATGTTTGGGATTTGATTAGACAGATGACACATGGGATTGAGTTGATAGAAAATATTGAGGATACACTTAGATATAAACTTTTATATTATTTCCTCTCGCACTTCGTGTTACTGCTTCCATATAAACTACACATATTATATTATCTTATCATATGTCATAAACATTAAAAAGGAAATTTAAGGGTAGGGTAATGTATTGAGCCTCATAGCTCATGGTGCATATTTTCTTGTCCCTGGCATTTCACGCCAGCTATAGAAGACGATGGAGTAGACTCAGGCTAACTGGCAGACAACAATGCCGTGGATGAAAACTTCTTCGAACCTTAGTTACATAGGGTAGATGCTTTGCATTTTCATCTTCTGATTATTTTGAAATGTATCCCCTTTTGCCAAATTTATTTTCCTATTTAGAGAATGTACCAAATAAAATTGTACCGTCCCTTACTTATGAAATGATAAAATATCTTGAAAATTTGAAAATTCTTTTATTTATCATGTCCAAAAATTAAGGCGTTCCATCAACCATGTTCTTATCTTGATCAACACGTGTGTTGCAAACGCATCCTTCTTTTCAGTGCTTCAAATGTGCTTGTGCAAAATTCTTAGCTATCTAAAATTTCATACTGCCACATATTCACCACCTGAACTTTCATACTGCCACGTATTTGCCACGTCACAAGTAAAAGTGGAAAATCTTTTGTGGTATAAACAACACCATAAGAAGTTGACCTATCAAAACAACACCAACCACTTGCAATAATTGTCATTTTATGTTTACTAAATGATGAACACGCTACACAAGTGATTTGTGTGCAATAATTCTTCATGACTTCATAAAAAGATTCGTGCTATGCACGGTTTTCACGTACACTTGTAGATTCGTAAAATATATATTTTATCTTAAATTAGATAGTCAATTTCATACTTAATGTCAACAAAAATAACCTACGGCACAAAACACACGCCTCTATACATTGTTGTGTATATAGTATCTATAGATTCTGTACTAAAACAAAGTTATTAACTAAAAAAAGCCTTCTCAACTCTCTTTCGTACGTGGTATTTGCTTCATTTTTTTGTTTCCTCCTACTTTTAATGAAATAAATAAAATAAAAGAATGAAGAATACCACTTATTTTATCTATTTTCTGTTTATTCTTTATGTAGTTTATTTATCTTTTTACAATGTGAAAGTGTATTATTTGACTTTGATTAACTTTCGTGTTTTCTTTTTTCTTAAGTTTATTAGAGAATGTAGATGTTAAAAATTAGATGTGCAACGACAAAATATATTCACGCATCAATAGCTCTCGTCACTAAAAATATCTTTGCGGAGTCTATTGTATGATTGAGTTCGAGGTCCAGTGTCCATCATATTGGTTATGGCCCTTATCCTCATAATTTTGGCTCTCTTTTCTTCATCAATAATTATTTTTGGCTGATAAAGAAAAACTTATAAATAACAATAGAAAGAAATTTTTTTAATTACTGAGATGGAAATGATTTAGGGTAGTCACTAAATTTAAGAACCATACAAAAATGGTTGACACTTGACTACAAAGATCTTAAACTTTTTAGAATAAAAACGATGTAAAACTTACTACAAATGTATATACATACGCGCCGGGCGCGCATACATACGTAAATACGGAAAGATATGGGAATAAAAGTAACATAAATAAAGTAAGTTTTTGAATTTGAATTCAAAAAGATTCACACAATCTATACTATATATTATTGTAGGGCGATTTTTTGTAAAAATCGCTCTAAGCGCGACAAGTGGTAAACGTTGGTTAGTTTGTCATCAAAATCTTAAAGTGATAGATGTTACTTTAGAACAATCAAATAAAGTTTGCATTTCTTTTAATTCAAATTCAAAAAGCTTTCCATGTTTCATACGTGATAATTTTATTTTTATATTTTTTTACTTATCTATATCTGCATATATACATACACAAACACAAATATACATACACACACAAATATATATGCATATATAGCTGCGTATTTATATATCTATGTAGGGAAGCATAATATTTTAAAATATTACACATAGTTTGATTTTCAAAATGAACATAGAAATAAATACCTTGACTTTGATTTTTAAAAAACTTTGGTCCATAATTTTTTACCGATTAATAAATATATGATGATATCATTCCACATTATCCTTGACTTTGATTTTTAAAAATAAAGTATCACCTATTTTTTGAACTTACGCTTATTTCTATAAACACATTAAATTTTTTTTTTTGAAAATTATATGAATAATGGTCAAGACAAAGTGTTTGTTTTTTGCTAATTAAAAAAAATTTATTAATTTTTGAGAATTGTTAAAAGGATTAAATAGAAAGTAAGCATTCAACATCACATGAATCACAACTATGTTGGCACCCACGATTGCAGACCAACGGTTCTGTCACTGTAGTTATAGGAATGTCTCTGAAACAAATCGATCGAGTTGAGGACAAATTTTAAACAATTCATCCTAGACAGGTTAATATTTTTTCTAACCGCTTCAAAATCACTCATATTTGAAAATGACGAGAGTTGATTAATCTTCTAGGCGATTTCAATTTGACCATTTAAGTAGGTTGACTTTAAAAAAAAATCAAATAACGTAAAATAGTAAAATAACAAGATTAAAAGAGGTCACTTGATGATGAGAATAAGAGCAAGAAAAGTGATGAGTTATACTAAATATGTTTGAATTGTGTTAGATGGGTAGTATTTGTTTTTGTGTAAAAGAATTTATTTCTTATAATGTCTTTACAATGGATCGATTTGGATATATATGAACTATTAAATTTTACTCGCATTTATACTCATTTGTTGAAAAATTAAATTGGATAAACATCTTAATTTTTAATCATAATTTTAGTAAGATAGGGAAGTGTCTTAATTGAATATTTTATACTCTAATTCGGATTATGTAGTGAAACTTTTGTATGCTTCTTGGGTATATAGGTTTTAAATAGATTTTTGATAATTTATTTTTAACTAAAATATATTCAATTAATAAACATCATATATTTTACTCATCTTAATTTTTAAATATTAGGTTAATATTTTTTGTTTGTAGTATAGGTAGATAAATATTTCAAATAGCATTAACTAATTTATTTTGTAAATTATTTATTTATTTATTCTATTCAAAAAAATTTGAGATTATTTTTCATGATAAAATAATTAGACAATCTACCTTTTAAAAATTATTCTTAACTACTTTTAACTACAACCGTTTGTCGAACATTTGAGTGCCACGTATTACTCTCAAGGTGACTTTCACGAAAAGTCGCCCTGTAATAATATATAGTATAGATTATACCCTAGCAAAAAGAAAACATGATATTTTTAATTCAAGCATGAGTGTTTATTTTTACTACTGAACTTCAGTCTTTGATTTCAAAAAAGAGCAAAAGATTTTGATAACCACGTAGGTCTAATCTGGAGGTAGTCAAAACTACCAAAAGATCTTTATTAAATTAAATCTGGGTGCTTGACTTGGAAACTACCTCCAGAAGAGAGTGTAGAAAAAATTCATTAAGGCATTGAGGCATTGATTAAGATTAAAAAAATAACTAAAATATAGTTGGATATTAAGTGATAGTTGAGCATTTAGAAGGATAAAAAATTTACTACTAGCCCAACTCTATTACAAAAAACTTGGAGGGTAGAATGTTTCACAAAATAATCAAAATCGTCATTCCAATCATAATATAATTTTCAGTAGGTATGCAATAAAACACCTATTTTGCAAAGAAGATTCAAGAATCGACATGATAAAATCGGCAACAGGAGGACACGGAGAGAGAGTATAATTACCTCAGATCAAATAAAATCGAAAGAAAATGGGGCGCAATGGATTGATGCAATTTTGATGACAACTTTTGACGTATGGGCACTCTCAACTTGTTAGATCGATATTTGTCGCGGCGGAGTCAACAATCCTCGTCTCCGTCATTAATTTGATCATGAAATCTTCAATTGTGTTTGCAACGTCATAGGAAGAAAGGGGAAAAAAAGGATAAATAGTTATTTTCGGAAATCACAATCCTAACTTTCATTAACCAAAATGGGTATTAAATTTGTTATTGTTTGCTTTAAGGAAAGTGTCCCGTGCTAAATATAATGCTATATTATATAAGGGAAAGACTATATGAACCAACACTTTTTTAGACCAATATTAGACCAATGCCTAAACTCTTCGTTCTTGATTAAATTTTGATAATCCGAACCGTTCAGTGTGTTTAAAACATGTTTTTAAGGGTACCCGCGAGAAATCAGCTCAAAATATTACCGGAAAAGACTTGATCCAAACATTGGTTCATAAAACAGTTCCTGTCAGTATTTTGAACCACTGTTTGGATCAAGTCCTTTCCGGTAATATTTTGAGCTGATTTCTCGCAGGTACCCTTAAAAACATATTTTAAACACATTGAACGGTTCGGATTATCAAAATTTAATCGGGAACGAAGAGTTTAGGCGTTGATCTAATATTGATCTAAAAAAGTGTTGGTCCCTTGAGCCTCTCCCATTATATAATTAATTATTTGTTGGTCAAGTGCAAAATATAATACTTACTACAATTATGAACGGAAATCTTCACAATACATTTTGAATGGAAATCTTGATGATCCTTACTATAATTATTTTGACGAATTTCAAAACTACTATAATTTCAAAATATTTTAAAACTTACTTTTCAAATCTATACTTACCAAATCAAAAGTGTCAATTGTAAGCATTTCAAAACAAACGTGTCTTTAATGGTAAATCATAATATTAGCAATCAAATATTTTTCGTTTAAGGAAAATATCTTTGTTCGGAAAATCATAATAATTTTAGAATTCAAAATACAATCACTTAAAAAATCATTTCTTTTAACTGAAATACCATAAAAAACCCAAAAGATACCAATCAAAAAAGTTTCTCAAAATAAAAAACATAAAACAATGTAAATATTTGAGTGCCACGTGTAGCACTGAAAGTAACTCTCACGAAAAGTTGTCCTGCAATACATAATAGTATAGATATAGATATCTCGTTTACTATATATTCCCACTGCTCCATACTTGTTTGTTTTCTTATCTGGTATACCTAGCTCCAGAAGTACTGCAAGAATAACGTTCGTTAATGGCGTTCTTCCGTTTCCTCCTCCTCCTACTGTGGCTAGCCAATACCGGTAAATGTTTTCACTTCACTAACCATTCTGATGTATCGAGAGAGAGATTGTTCTCTTTTCCTCTAATCCCCCGATCTTCACCACGCTCACCCTTCTATAATCCTAACATGACCGATGCTGAACTTATGGAAGAGAGACTAAAACAAAGTATTGCACGAGCTCAAGCCTTGGGACTAATCTACCGATCTTCATCACGCGATAGTATTCCGGTAACTCACGAGTTCGTTCCTTTATCCTCTATTGGCACACCGCCAGTTGAAACTTACGCTCTCCCGGACACCGGAAGCGACCTGATGCGGCTACAATGCGGTCCATGCAAAGATTGCTATACACAGAACGTCCCTGTTTTTAATACCGACGAATCTGATACCTACAAGGTGGTTCCGTGCTATGTCGAAACATGTGCAGACTTTACAGCGAAATCGACGTGCGATCAAGACAATAAGATGTGACGTATTATTGTGAGAGCTTAATTAATTTTCATACATGTCTTGATATATTTTGAATTTAAGATTTATAAATAATGCTCTCTCTCAAATTACGATCTTTTTTTTTTAATTTGAAAGTAAATAGTTAATTGTTTTCCTTTGCCCAGCTTATTGATTGAAATCTATATCAAATACAAAATAGTCGATTGAGTCCTTAAATAATCTTGACTAATTACTTAACAAACTGATTGATTCCTTAAATAATCTGATTTCAAGAGTTTTTTGAGGGATTTCTTAAATAATATCAATTACTCAAGTTACACAATCATTTTTTTCTCTACAAATCTTTAGCGATTTATTAAATATTTTCATTTAAAAGTAGGGCAAATTCAATGATATTAAGTTTAACATCGTTGGGAATGAAAGAACCACAGAGAGATGGAGAGAAAGAGTACTTGAAATGAAAATTAAAAATTAATTAGAAATATGCGAAGTATATACTTATATTTGTATAAAATTAACTGGAGATTTATTTGCGTTTGAAATTTTGGTTTAAACTGACAAGTGATGAGATTAATTTTTACCAATGAAAAATAAATGAATCTAGTTTTTTTCCCCCTCACTAGCATTTACCAAATCATGAATTTATTTATTTTTTCTCTTTTTCGGCTCATCTATACTATATATTATTGCAGAGCGACTTTTCGTGAGAGTCACTCTGAGAGTGACATGTAGCACTCAAATATTTATAATTATTTTGTGTTTTGTATTTTTATGAATTTTTTTTATCTTATCTTTCGATTTTTTATGGTATCTTTCGGTTTAAAAGGAATGATTTGCCGGGTAATTATATTTTGATTGCTACTCTTATGATTTTCTCGGATAAAGATATGCTTATAAAAAGAAAATATTTTTTCAAAAACATACCATTAATTGAAGATTTCCTTAAATCAAGTATATATTTGAAAAGTAAGCTTTGAAATAATTTAAGAATAATTAGAGAGTAACTCACATAATTTGACATAAAATTGTAATAGTTTTGAAATTCGTTAAAATAATTATAGTAAGTTAGGATTGTAAAGTTCCCTTAAATCAAACAATTAAAATGAATGAAGATTTTCGTTCGAAATAGAGCGGAACTCATGCACGGGACACTTTCTGTAAATCAATTCCGTTACAGGCAATCAGTTGGGGTAGGAAAATTAGGATTGTGAGGTTGTATTACAATTATTTAAGGAATCACTCGAATAATTTTTAAATCAATTAATTCCAAGGAAAGTTAGGAATCGCTCAAATTAATATTTCTTAAGACTTTGCAAAATCACTTTCAGATTTTGCCCTTACAAAGTTTCTTTTGTTATTCCAAACATTAGAGAATCAAGATAGAAATTTGGTTTTCAAAAATTTAGTTTTTCTTTAAAAAAAAAAACTCTAAATTAGCAAAAATAATCAAAATAGAATCCAAATATTTGACGAACATTTTATTTAGATTTGTATTGGTGTTACCACTAATTAATCACGGCATAAATCTTGCATCTCTTTCCTTATTAAAATTCAATAAGTCTACGTACACACCCTTTGGCTTACACCCACTCACACCTTGCCTATATGTTTGAGATTTTGATTTTTTTTTTTTATTTTTGATTTTCTTTTAAGAGTTAAATGGGTAAGGTTCCTGTGTAATGTATGCAAAGTTTGAGCGGGTGTAAGTCAAAGGGTTTGTATGTAGCATTACTCATTATAATTTGGTTAATATGTTGATAGCTTATTTGAGTAGAAAAGTTAGGATTGCGATTTTCACAAATAATTATTTTTCCTTTTATTTCTTTTTTTCCTACGATTGAAGATGTCATCGTTAATGACGGAGACAAGGACTGTCGACTTCGCCGCGACAAAAGTCTAACAAGTTGACAGCGTCCATATATACTTCAAAAGTCGTCACCAAAATCGCACCGCAATTTACTACCCTCTATTTCTTTTCAATTTTTTTTGATCGAGGTAATTGGGCTCTCCCGATCTCTCTCTCCTCCCTTCATCACTTTTGCCACGTTGATTGTTGAATCTTCTTTGTGAAGTATGTAATTCAAACAACCAAAACAAAAATTCAATGAAAAGGAGAAAGGGAGACTGTTGTATTTAGACAATCCATGACAACAAATTGAGATTAGTTATAATAAATTTTTGACATGAAAATACTAAACCTTTCAGAGAATCTTCAACTAATAAATCGTAACACAAAGATATACTTTAATCTAGATATTATCCCAAACAAACTCTACACATATTAGTTCAAAGCTTGAGAATTAACTAACCTTACAAATATAAATATGCATTAGATATAAATATGCATATTTATAATAAAAAGAATTGTTATTATAATTAATGTTTATCTACTTATAAGGAGACATCTCCCTTAATCAATTTTGTGTTTTTGATCAATATTGTATTACATGATGGATTGTGAAAATATTAAATACTTGATTGTCAAAAGAATCAATATGGTTCTTCTAATTGAAAACGAGTTAACAAAATTACAAAAGAAGCACGTTGTGCAAAATCGTGCATCTTACGAAATAAGAAATTAGGTTGTCAAAATAACATTAACTATTTATAGGTATTAATCTTCCTCTTTCTAACTATCTCTCTCTCTTATTCTTACTATACAATTTATTCTTCTAGTTTATATATAATAATGGTGTGTGTATATCTATACATAAATATATTATTTATTACTTTTTTATTTTAAATTTGTATATATGAGGATCTTATTCGTTGTTTTAATAAAATATTTCTATAATTTTTTATTTTCAAAATAGTAGTCCATGATTTTTATACTCCAATTAGTAGTCCATGATTTTTTTCCATAGAGCACCACTTATGTTTGTCCATGGTTATAACCACCGATTTAGAATGGACGTTGTCATTCATGCATATATTGTGTATATACCTTCTAATGACTTTTTGTCTATGCTAAATAAGTTATTTTGCACGATAAATTATCGTCCAATGTTATTTCTGTGAACATATTTTGTGCTTTAAATATTTTTGTCCCTTATGCTAGGTACGTGGAAGGATTCTCATACATACGATGCAAGAAAGCATCCATTTATGTGCAAAGGTTAAAGGTAGATGGAATTATTGGTGTAAAATTGACATAATAAAAATAAGTAATTGGTTTGATATTATGTAAAATATTAAAACACAATAGTGAACAATTTTTTGGTATTCAATTGCATGATAAAGAAAAAGTTGACATGGAGATATTTGCTTAATCATATTATTGAAGAAAGTATTTTTTTTTTTTTTGTAAAATAAGTGAAACAATATAGATTAGATGTATATATATGTTTTATGATTTAGTCAATATCTTATTCTAAACTCTATTTTTAGTGAGTATTAAAGTTAACAAATTAATGACTAAACTAATTTGATTAAGTATTCATTCAACTCACCTCTAAAAAAATTAAAAATAAAATATTAAAATTCAAGAATGATGATAATTTAAGTAAATAAGAATAACTCTTGAAAAAGGGATTGCTTAATTATGAATCACTTTATCCATTATTTTACTATAAAAATAGTTTCAATATTTTCTTGAAATAGAATAACAAAATAAATAAAAAATTTACAAAATTAGTTAAAACAATATTTATCTACCGATACTACAAAAAAAAAAAAAAAATTCAAATTTATATTTAAAAATCTATAAATAATAAAAAAAATATGATATTTATTAATTGAATTTATATTAGTTAAAAATAAATTTATCAATGACCTACTTAAAAACCTAGCTAAGAAGCATATACAAATTTCAATTAAGATACTTTCCAATCTTTAGAAAATTATGAATCCATAGCATAATTAAGATTTTTATCTAATTTACCTTCAAGAGGTGAGTATGAATAAAAATAAAATTTAGTAATTCATATATTATCCAACTCAATCTGTTGTAAAAATATTATAAGGATAATATTGTACATCTAACAAAATTCAAACATACTTAGCATAATCTCTCACTTTTGTTTGTCTTATTCTTAACATTATGTGACCTCTTTATATTTTTTATTTAAAATTTTAAAAATAAAATAAAAAAGTCTAAAGATGAATTTTTTTTAATTTTTTGTCTTTCTATTTTACCTTATTTGGGTTTATTGTTAACAGTCAACCTACTTAACTAAGCAAATCTAGAAGATTAGTCAACTCATCGATTTTAAAGATGAGTGATTTTATAACGGTACAAAAATATTAATGTGCCTAGAATGAGTTGATTGAAATATAACATCAACTCACTCAATCTAGTACTGGTACATTCCTGCAATTACAGTACAATCGAGTCACAATAACATAAATAATAGCAAATACTTCGTTGTTATAGAAATTTATCTTGGTATAATTTTTAAATTTGTATTATAAAATTTATTTGTAAGAAAATAAACAAAAATTAAAAAAAGAGGTGATCCTTTTTTGAGAAATCAAAATCATGAATAATGAAAATTGATATGATTATATATTTATTTATTTGTAAGAAGTTGTTTATCATAATTTTTTTCTATATAAGAATAAGTTTATTTTTTTGTACTTTTATTTTGGAAACTAATCTTTGTGTAATTTTTTAAAAGTTGCCTAATTGCATAAAAACATAAATTATATGTGTATATGCGTAGATATAGATAAGTAGAGAAAATTATAGAAATAAAAATATTATATATGAAATATGGTAAACTTTTGAATTTGAATTCAAAAAAGATTCTTGGAATATTTTTGTTAGTGTAAGGTAACATGTGGTAGTTAAAAAATTTGATCACAAACCAATTAATTTCTGACACTTGGTGTTCTCAGGACGACTTTCACGAAAAGTCGCTCTGCAATACATAATAGTATAGATACATCACTTATGGTTGACCAAATTAGTATATGACATTGCATATAAAAAAAATCTTATATACCAGTAATGTTTGAATGGCGATGACTAAAAAAAATCGAATGTAACAGTAAATTGATACTCTAGATTACAAAAATCTATACTATATATTATTACAATGTGAATTTTCGTTAAAATCGCTCTGAGAGTGACACGTGACAGTAGATTTTTACGTGATCTTTTTTCATTTATAGAATTTAAAATATTACTTATTCAATTTTGATGCTTCAGGTTTAAATTTGAAAGTCAAATAGAGAATGAAAAGGAAACCACGTGATTCGTTGATTTAACAACTTTTCAAATCCATACTTGAACATTCAAAAAGGTAATTTAAGATTTGAATTCAAATTTCATAAAATCTTCTTTGATCTTAAAATTTAATTAATCTAAATATGACAAAAGATACTTATAATAACTAATCTGTGTGATTTATGCAGATTGAATTTTTTCAAAATTAATTTTCTTTTCCCTTATATTATCCTTTCTTGATTTCAAAAGCCTCATATATTCTGCATCCAATGCACTACTAAGAAGACTTTTTCTCTGAGGTATCGAACTTTACAATCAAATTCGTTGTGTTTAGCTCTTGATCTATAATTTAATTCTATCCAGGTCAATTTCTTATGTATTTTATTGTGGTTGCAATACCAATGGCCAAACGAAAAACAAAAGAGATGTTTTCTTCATGGATTACAATATATTGTAAACAATATTTGATTCTAAATTGGTCAAATAACTCAGTCGAAAATATTGCAAAAAATTAGAGAAACAAAAATATGAAGATTTAAGTCAATGTTTCAAAAGATTTATTTATGACTCATAATTTGATATTTGTCAAGTATACAACAATAGGTAACATATGTATTCATTTATATAGAGTTGTTGGGTTATCTATATTTTATATTTTGAAGACAATTTCATACTATGCCTTTAATCAAGGACCCAAAAAATTATTTTTATTTTTATTTTAATGTTTGGAATGTCAAAAGAGATTTAGCGTTGTTAGAATGGAGAGTTGATGGTGAGAAGGCTAAAATTCTGAAGTCTTAAAATTTAGGATATTAGGTGGCCATGATTGGTCAGGGTCTAGACCAACCAGTCACGGATCCAGTCAGGCCTTAAAAACTGAACTTTGTATTTTGGGACAATAGTTAGCTGTGACGGGCTTGGGCAACCAACCGCGCTTCCAGCCAAGCTTTGTCTTTTTGACACTTTTTGAGGCAGTGATCAGCTGTAACCGATCAGGGCTACCCCGTGATTGGCCAGCCACCTTTTTACGCGATTTTAAAGAGCCTTGATTAGATTTTTTTAGAGAGATCTAAAAATTCCCAAAAGGGTTTTCTTCCCTTTCTCTCTCTAAAACTTCATCTTCTCCACCCATATCCCACTTCAATCCTTGATCTAAGCTAATGATCCTTCTTATTCCTTCGAGATCCTCCACTAATCTCTCAAGACGGGGTTGATATCTTGAGTTTGGAAGTACTGCTTTCATTTGGAAGAAGGTCATTGGAGTTCTTCATCACCACTGAAGCTCAAGCTCTTTGAGCTCAAACCTTGGAACAAAAACTTGAGGTAGGGATGTTTCTTCTTCGATCTATAGGTATTCTACTTGTATTGACCCATATTTGTTCATTTCGATCATTGATAGGGTTTCATTCAATACTTCTTTATATTGGGTTTCCCTTTGGATTTGTGATTATAAATGTTGGATTTCGGCACCGGCCCACCATTTTTTCCGTCTTCATTTGGATTATCTTTTATCTAAAGTTGGGTCCACTTATGTGTTTAGTTGAATCTTGTTTTGGATATGATGTCAATGAGTTGAGTATGGCTCATAGTATGACGCGTGAGGTTTTGTCTTGATAGATATGGATTTCATAAATGATGGGTCTTTGTTGAAAAATCATGAAACTATAAATGGTGAAATATTTGCATTATGAACTTGTGAATTTATATGCATTTGACATGATGCATTGTGGCCTAGCCTCCATGAGGAGATGTGCTAGTGATAAATGAATTATGGCCTAGCCTCCGTTAGGAGTTGCACTAGTGATAAATGAATTGATGCTAGCCTCTTTGGGGAGTAGTGCCAATTAATAAAAATTGTCTAGCTTCATGAGGGAATGATTCTAGTTATGAAATTTATCTTGCTTGGCCACCTTTGGCCGTAGTTCTGGTGTTGACAATTGAAATTGAAGGGAAAGCATGAAATGATGAAACAACTAATGAAACGAACTATATGAATTGTGGTATTGTGAGATGAACTTGTGAAATTTGATATACCTGATTGTGTTGGTTTAGTATTGTGGAGGACCAAAATACAAGAGCCGACCCATCCTTGGTTAAATCAAAATTGGACTGGGCAGAGGACATGGGCCGTGTCAGCAACGTTGTGGTTTGGGCCAACGTATTGCCTAATGGCCTTCCTTTGGACACGTAAGAACAGCGGTCCAACTTCGGCATCATGGGCTACGGCCAAAGAGAGACGAACGAACTTACCTTGAGAAAGACATGGGATTTGCCGAGTGTCGACCCATAGGCCTGCCGCTCGGCTAAGGTGGTGGTGACAAATCCCAATTAGGAAACTGCATATTAAGGCATTAGCTGCATTTGGGAATGCATCATATTTGGAAGGTTAGCTCACATGGAAAGATTGCGATTTGATATCAACAAATAAGAAAAGATTCCCTAAATGATTACATTACCAAATATGGCACTCGATGGCTTATAAATAGGAGATCATAGGCCATTAATCAGGTACGCTATCATTTATTATGCAATTACTACTGTGCTTTGATTTATTAGTTCTGACTTTAGCATCAGAATGCCATCAGGTTGGTGTTGGCAACAATTGATTGTTCACTGCATAGGCTATTGAAGCGATTTAGACGGAAGAAAATTCACAACCCCCCACAATTGGCAACTCTACTGGGGATGATTATTTCCTTCATCTAAAAATCGAAATGGCTAAACAAGCTGTGTTGTTCAGAACCACCAGACTCGGTGAGAAAAACAAGTGGGTGGGTGCCTCCAACTCCAAGGGGAAGGACTCACTTCTAATCGAGGAAATCCCTTCGGAGGGGCTTCCCCCAGTCGCAGCTCTAAAGCCGACCACTCGTAACTACACCAAGCAGTTGGAGCGAGACATGAAAAACAAGAATGAAGCCCCCAATAGTTTGCGCCTGGAGCTCATCCAACTCAAGGCAGATGTGAGAAAAATTGAGCTCCAGCAACGAGCCAAACGGGTGACGAGGGGGGTGCACTAAAATGGCCACTCGGCCACGTGCAAAGAAAACATTAATAGCGTGTTGGCCAAAATAAACAATAGATCCAAAATAAACAAACGGCGTATCAGCCATTGCAAATGTAGATATAGGCAACTCGGTCAAAATGAAATGATAAAAATTGCAGGTTGATTGGCCGAAATATATAAGACAAAAGAGATCAGAAAAGCACTTCAAAATGAACAAAACGATAGTACAAAAGTGCAGCAGTACAAAAGATGCCAACAACACGCCATAGCTTGGCGTCGGCAAAAAATGAATTGCCAAAATTCAAAGAGAAAAAAAGAGCGAACTACGGCTCAGCATCCACAACATCATCTTGGTCAACAGGGAGGCCGCTTCCACTGACGAGTGCTACCTTCAGTTTGCCTTTGCCGACTGGTGCTGTAGCCATGGAGCATCACTTGGAAAAGGAGGGAGGTTCTGCAATAGAGGGGAGTCATCAATAATATTGGCTACCTTCAGCCCATCGACCCATTCCGACGGTAGATGATGTCATGGACCTTCACGAGCTTCACTTCGCATTAGGCTTTGACCTCGTCAAAGCTAGCATCATAGGTTGTCTTTTGCTACCTCCTTGTGCTTCTCACTCAGTTCCTCTGTCTCCTTCAGCAAGTCGATGTTGGCACTCTGAAAGACATCCAAGTTGGAGGATAGTTGGGCCACCTTATCCTTCAGCTTGGCAATCTCCAAATCCTTCTTCTTTTGTTTTTCCTTCTCATCGGCTAATCGACAAACTGAGCAGCTGGTAATTTGTATCATCTTGGACAGATGTTGGTTGAAAATCGAAAGAACCTAAACGGTCTAATAGAGAAAGCAATTGGCAGATATCAGAAGAAGTTAAACTTAGCTAGTAAAGCTGAATACGAGTAAGACATACCGACAGAGCATCTTTTAGATCCGTCCGATACAATGGCTTTATGAACCTGGGCATTGCCTCGGCATCCTTTGCCAGTAGGACCAAGCGAGTGAGGACACGAGTGAGGACATGAGCAACTCTGCCGCCAACAATGGAGCTAGAGCTCACAACCCGTGTCTTGTCAGCCCTAAACTTAGGCCTCCACGGCTCAGCATCGACAAGAGCCGCCTGCTCCTCACCAGCCCCAGACGCCGCAGAGCAAAATGGGGAGATAGGTTCAGCCTCCTCCTCAATCGACTCCTCTCGGGGCCTCTTGCGGTTAGCGGGGGGAGAGGCAGTTGGTGTTGCAGACCGAGACCAAGTGACGGCCAATGGAGGAGGAGGAGTTACGAAGGCCGACGGGGTGGCAAAGCTAGTAGAGATCGACTTAGCTATTCGGCATGGAACAAACTCCATACTTGGTTGTGCGGCGTCGGTTGGGATATCCGCTCAATCGAGATATTGCAAGAACTTGCCGGAAGAAGCTCATTTGGCTCGACGATCTTCAAGCGTATGTTTATCGTGGGGCTCGAACTCCAAAATTACAGTAACGTCTTGATCCTTGACAGGAATCTAAAAAGTTTGAAAAATCCTAGCAGGGTGAGATTCGGCATTCAAAAGACTGACAGTGTCCTTATCTACAGTAAACAAAGAAATATCAATGCCAGCAAGAATGGAAACAGACGATACCTAAAACCCTTAAGACGCGGGGATGGGGAATTTGTGTTCACCATGACCTAACTCGAAATTGCCAGTAACTTCAAGTATGTCTCCGGCATATTTGTACGAATCGGGCAAACCAGTGATTAACGATCCATACTGAGGCGACTCTAAAGGTGGTGTCTCTTTCATTTGGTGTTCTTTGAGGCCAAATAAATGCCGAAGATGTCTCAGAACTTAAAATCAAGATCGTGTAGCTCTTTCAGTCGAATGATTGACATAATAATCCTACAAAAATTAATTGATACTTGGAAGGTAGCAAGGTTGAGCTCGTGGAAGGCTCACCGAAGCCACGGGTAAAGGGGGTACCGAACCCCCCTTTCAATGATAGCCATCATAGGGATGTGGATACAATCAGGCCGATAGATAGGTACGACATCGATCTCTAGAAGTGAAAGTTGCACGTCGTCTGGGACATTGTATCTGATCCAGAAGACTTGTCCGTCTGCATAAGATCCAAACCAATCTCCAAATTTGCTTCTCTTTGGCACTATAAGAAGACCTAACAAAGGTACAACGGCTCAAAGGAGTCAAAAGGTAAGGATGAGAAGGCCGACGCCGAAGATGTTCGACAAAAGTGCTGAACGAAAAGAACAAGGCTCTGGACCTGATCGGAGTAATAGGTCAAAGTTGCGGGAAAATGATCTAGATGGGACGTGCTCACGGGCAAGTTGATGAGACAACTATAAGGACACTGCTCATACGTGAATAGTGTTGAAAAAGTTAGATTCAAGCCCTTATAGTGTTCTATGGGCTTGAAAAACGTAAGTTTATGCATGGAATAACGAAAAAACATGGAGATTAGCCCAAAAATCCTACCTGGATAACACAGGATTCGACGGGAAGCCTGGAAGGAAAACTCCGGCAAAGGTTCTTGAGCAGCAAAGAAGACAGAGGAGAAAGAAATGAGAGAAAAAGTAATTTCTTCCCCCCTCCCCTCATTTATATGGGTTTGAAACGAGGCGTTGGACAGCACGCGGAAAACGAAGCGACATAGAGTTTAGGTCCCCCAATGAGCGGCACATGGAGCAATATGGCGTGGTTGGCAATTAATGCCTCTGAAACAGCGCATGTGAAGGCAAAACGACGACCTAACACACGAGAAATCAGTGAATAACGCATGTTCAAGACCATTGTAACTTTACGGGTTTGGCCACTTATGTCAACCGATCGCCAATCGAATTGATGCTTAGTTGAGGGGCCATTGTGGAGGACCAAAATACAAGGGCCGAACCATCCTTGGTTAAATCAAAAGTGCACTGGGCAGAGGACATAGGCAGTGTTGGCAACGTTTTGGTTTCGATCGACGTATTGCCAAACGGCCTTCCTTTGAACAGGTCGGCGTGATAACAACGGTCCAACTTCGGCATTATGGGGCTTTGGCCAAAAAGAGCCGAACGGACTTACAACGAGAAAGACATGGAATTTGCCGAGTGCCGACCCATAGGCCTGCCGTTTGGCTAATGCGATGGTGCCAAATCCCAATTAGGAAAGTGCAGATTAAGGCATTAGTTGAATTTGAGAATGCACCATATTTGGAAGGTTACCTCACATGGAAAGATTGCGATTTGATATCAACAAATAAGGGAAGATTTCCTAAAAGATTACATTACCAAATATGACACTTGATGGCTTATAAATAGGAAATCATAGGCCATTAGTCATGTACGTTATCATTCATTGTGCAATTACTATTGTGCTTTGATTTCTCAGTGTTTTGACTTTAGCGTCAGAGTGCCATTCGGTTGGAAATAAGCCGTTGGCGCTAATTGGTTGTTCACTGCACAGGCAATTGGAGCGATTCAGATGGAAGAATATTCACAACCCCCACAAGTATCATAATTTGATTACTTCGTTATGAATTGTTCGCGTTATATGCCATATCATCTCATATTCATATACTGTTAGCGTAGACATTCCTACTGAGCTTTGTAACTCACCCTATCGTTTTTCAAGTACTATTTCGGATGCCTAACATGAAGTGCGTGACATGCATATGGTGATGCATGATTTTCAAGACTTATAGTGGGGAGTTACCTAACATCTTTCATTTACTTTTGGAAAAGATGTAATGTAACTTATTTTTCATTTTATTTCTTATCAAAGAAAATGTCAGAAATTTTACTTTGATATTCCTTTTGGGTATTCGTAATGGGCCGGGATTTGACCTTTTGATGTAAACCCCTTTAAATTTGACTTTTAAAATTATCCTGTATGGAAAAGATTTGAGATTATGGTTTATTATTGAGTAATTGTGAGGTTTCAATTATGATAAATGGTAATAATAATATGTTGAAAAATGAGAGCGTGACATTTGAATTCTCATGTTTGTATTTAGTTGCTTTTTTCTTTCTTAAGTACTCTTTGCAATCCCATGTTGGGTTTTCTTAGATCAAAATAATTTTTTTAGCCCCAATTCAAAATAGTTAGTAATGGCGTAAATAGTCATTAAGTTTGTACATAGTTACAAAATTCATATTAGGATCAACAAAATCATAATAGTTAGCGAATGCATAAATTTGTACCGACATATTATATAATCATATACTCTCCCCATTTTAAGTTATTTTTTATGTAATTATTATCTTTTTCGTTTGTCTGTAATTATTAGGTTGGGTTAATATCTATATTCTAACAAATTAATAGGATGACTTCATATATCAAGAATCACTACACAATTGGATTTACTCAATATATCTATGAACGGATTTAAACTCAATTTATATTATCAAGTTGACTGCATAATTTAGGTTTGCATAGTTTAAAGTGAACTACTATTTTGATTTATATTTTTATTCTTATTTTCCCAAAAATAGAGTATTTGTCATCTTTATTTGCATATAGAAATGCACAATAAAATGATATTAACTTTCTTTAATGTTGCGTCAATTTGAAATAAAAGTTTATTGTGTAAATGAATACATAGACTTTTTGCAAAAAGATTCAAATCTTAACGATTGAATTGTGATATTATTTTTTTTTATCTTTACACATAACAGCTATATAGTACATTAAAGTCGAATGTGATTTTTCTTTTGTGCTAATAATAAGTATGTACTTAGTTTGTGATACTAATCTTATATACAATGCGAACTTAGTACAAATCGTATATATGCACTAACTTTGTAGTGACATTGAAAATCATAATGATCCTAAAAAAAAAAAAAAGTAGGCCAATGAATATCTCTTTTGAATATCTTCCAAACCACATGTATTAGTATTCTAGATTAAACCATTATCTCTTTTGAAGATAAAGTCTAATGTGCTAGGAGGTGGGTGTAAATGATGAAATATAATGAACTAGAATTATTAAATCTATAGCTAAAAAAGAAAACATAAAAACTGTAAGTATTTTTTTAAATATTTTTAATTTTATTTTATACTCTCATGTTATTAAATTGTTGCCAAAGTTTTAGTTAAATTATAAGATCACAGGCATATATTTGGTCACGTGCATAGCATATGGTGTTTGTGTAAAAAGTCCACCTCCAAAAAAATAGAATTAAAAGTAGCTTATAGCCTAAAAATTTGAAGTTTCAATCATGGTCAGCACAATATAGTCTTTCCAAAACAAATAATTTACATGCATAAGAATACCTTTCGAAAAGAAAAATAACAATTTTGTAGATGCGTAGCTGCTAAAATTTCAATGGAAAATGAAAAATGAATTTGAATATATGCTAATGCTGTGCTATTTTTGTAAAAAGCCTACCGAGCTTACCAAGTAGCACCTCTGAAAAATACAATTAAAAAGTTAGAAGCCTAAAACTTAAAGACTGAATTATGGTCAACATCATATACCCATTTCATAGTAAATGATTTTCTGAAACAATTGATCATCATGTACAATAATATCTTTTGAAAATTAAAAATAAAAATTATGTAGAACACATCCGTTCGTTGCCACTAAAATATCAAATAATAGAATTCAAAAGAATATAATTTACATAAGATACCTCTAAAAAAACAGATATTTCATAACTTCGAAATGTGAGTGTACAGGAAAATTATTAAAATACAAAAGAAAAATCAACAGTTTTACAGATTCTAAAAATTGAGTATTATATATCATTTAGTATTGAATTTTCATTAATAAAAGCATCTTAATTTGTCCCGTGTATAGTACGGATATTGACTAGTATATTATTATGCAACAGAGTGATGACTATATTTTTTCCCTCGTATTTTTTTTATCTGTCACTTTAACCATAGAAAACCTAATACCATCATCTGCTAAAATATTTATTCGTACAACTCAATATGATATTTTCTATTAAGTTTTAGACTAATGAATTAGTCCAGTGATAAGCAGATCTCTATCATATCATGTCTTAATTTTTTATTTTCGTGTTATTACTTCCTCCTATTCGGAAAAAATAAAATTTTAAGAAATAAAACAGAATTAAATAAATTTCACTTGCTGGTTACCGTGAAATTAAAAAGAAATAACACAAAAGGGGCTTTTAGCACAAACCTTTACCGTGCAACTCCATTATCTAAAGTCAAAATTGATTTATCTAGTTTTTATTTTTGTCTTCGTAGAAGATAACATTTATCATAAATTGGTAAACAATTATAAAGAGTTTGTTTGAGTATTTTTCTACAAATGAGATATATGAGTAAGTGGATGACATTTTCATAATTAATAATAATATTCTTGTAATAAATAATAGCAGTTTCGTAAATAAAATGAGAATATGGAAGGGGATAAGATATAAATAGAAAGAGGACTGTCCAAATTTTATTCTCTTCCAGACGGATAAAATTTGGATCCTAAATATCATATTCGGGGTCAAAAGTCGCTACAAAATTCCAAATATGACAACTCAGATTGTTATATCCGGAGTTCAAATTCTATACTTCTCATTTGACCCCTAACAAATGAGCTTGCTAATTACCGCTCATTAAATGATGAATCAATAGCTATTTAAAAATATCACTACATGCATTAATTAATACCGATTTAGGGTGTGTTCGTTTAAGGTTGTTTGGGAAAAAAATTTTCAAACAAGTTTTTAGAACAAATTTTTCAAATATTTTTACTTTTTTCCCAAACAACTTCATCTCTCTGTAAAAGATTTAACTCCCAGATTTTTTATGAAACACTTATACCAAATAATATCTCAGAATTTTTTAAAAAAAATTATTTCAGAAACAATCAAAACGAACACACTCTAATTATTTACAAAAATGCTACACACACACCCATTTAACACACCTTTTTTACACAACACCCAAAACGACGTCGTTTTGGGTGTGGACCAAATTAAAAAAAAAAAACAGAAAACCCCAATCGTTGAACCCCACCCCCACCCCCACCCCCACCGCCACCGTCCCACCCCACTGTCCCACCTCCACCTCCACAACCGACGGCCACTGCCATTATCTCCGTTCGCCAACGACCACCACCATCGTCGTTCGCCGACAAGCTTCGAAGACGGGTCTGATGGTGCGCGCGAGGCCGCGAACGGATATGTCTCTCTCTCTCTCTGATCTGATCTCTGGTCTCGCAGCCGGTGCTACGGGAGGAGGCGGAGAAGATGCAGGCTGTGGCGATGTTGCTGGAGTAGTGGATGGAGGCGGAGAAGTAGTGTTCGTCGCCGGCGGAGGCGACGAAGTTGGCGGCCTCGCGTGCACCATCAGAGACCAGAGACCAGAGACCAGAGACCAGAGATCAGAGAGAGAGAGAGAGAGACCAGAGATCAGATCAAAGAGAGAGAGAGAGAGAGACCAGAGACCAGAGATCAGAGAGAGAGAGAGAGACCTATCCGTTCGCGGCCTCGCGCGCACCATCAGACCCGTCTTCGAAGCTTGTCGGCGAACGACGATGGTGGTGATCGTCGGCGAACGGAGATGATGGCAGTGGCCGTCGGTTGTGGAGGTGGAGGTGGGACGGTGGGGTGGGATGGTGGCGGTGGGGGTGGGGGTGGGGGTGGGGTTCAACGATTGGGGTTTTCTGTTTTTTTTTTTTTTTAAATTTGGTCCACACCCAAAACGATGTTGTTTTAGGTGTTGTGTAAAAAAGATGTGTTAAATGGGTGTGTGTAACATTTTTGAATTATTTATACATTATTCATCACTTATTGAGCTATGATTAGCATGCTCCTAACTTAATTAGTGCGGGCATTCAGATGTGCTGGGCTGCGTCACGCGGGAGCGTGGAAAAAGCAAACGTTGCTTCTGGAACACAGCTACACATTACTGAAGACTTCTTCGCAAGTACACACTGAATAATAAGGTGTCTACACTGATTCTAGATTAGGGGTGTCGGAGCCTCGGGTTACGGGAGCACTGAATAATTTAACTCTCAGGAGCGGGTGCCCATTTTTGGAGTCGGTGGATGTACGGTTCGGATTAGATAATCAAAATGTGTCGAGTTAGTTGATGTGGACCCGATTAATTGCATAGTGGTTTAAAGTAGTTGGACCCCACATGGATTAGTGGAAGTCCACGGCCATCCATTATGGACCCAACCGCTCCGCAGAGTCGGCACAAAAATTGGTGGGGGACTTTGGCCGGAAAGGAAAACGCGTCTTGTGCGTGAGAAGAGAGAGAGAGAGAAGACAGAAAAAGACAGTTGAGAAGAGAGAACAAGTGGATTCCAGTACCACATGCAAACGGGAAGTGATAGAGGTAGGGAGAGTGCCACATAGGCTATCGGTACAGATCTGTACCATCAGGTCTGTACCCGTAGCTTCATTTTCCGGCTTTGGACTAACTTTTCTAGTAAATTACTATTTTTTAAATTTTCTCTTATATGTTTTCTTACTTGCTTTATATTAATTCTTTTAAGTGTTTTTTTAGAACAATTCTTTTAAGTTACCTATTCTTTGCCAGGAGTTATTCATAAGAAATAAAATAATTGAATCCAAATTTAAAAATTACAAGAAACAAAAATAATATAAAAAATCTGTTTGTTACAAATTAGATTTGTCTTCAGTGAACTATTTGAAATTTTTTATTATAATTTTTACTTTATTCCAGTCAAGACAAATAAATAATTCAAAAAAATTACATAAAGCTAACAAACTTTCAGAGTTTTTTTAATAAAAGAATTCAATAATTAAATTAGGCTAGCTTTTTTTGGAGAGGCATTGCAGACTTAAGCTGGTTTGGTTAGACAGTTTATTTGCTTATTTTGATAACGCAAAATAAGTTTAAAATACTTTGGCTATTGTTTGCTTAGTTATTTATTATGATTGGCGTAATACGCAATGTAAATGAAAGTTGAACATGATAGCATATTAGTCTATATACACACACACACACTCTTGCAATGCACTCAAATTTAAATCAAATCACATTAAAAATAATTTAACATTAATTTTTTTATTCCCACTATTTAGGCTATCCATGCAATGTTTCAATTTTCAAAAACATTAATAAAAATTTAAGAATTGAAAATATTTCTTATTTTATAAATAAAGAAGGAAAATGCTAACCACCGCCCAATGGGCGGTGGATAATGAGTAAAAAGTGTATCGATATCCGTAAACTGTATATTGATATCCGTAAATATGCATAGATATCCGTAAAATGTATATTGATATCCGTGTTTGTTTGTTTTTATGTGTGTATTATCCACCGCCCATTGGGCGGTGGTTAGCAAAACCCAATAAAGAAAATGTGTGATTTTGACTACTCACAAAAAGTTCAAGATTGAATAAAACTTTTAGCTATATCCAAATGCTAAGGATATAATATGAACACAAAATAAACCATAACGCGATTTCAATATCAATAAACACATAATAAATTTTCATATGTTACATCAATTTCTAAAGAAAATAATTCAACATGAATTCGGTCCACCATGCCAAGTTATTTGTAACGCTCTGATTCTCGGCAACATTAATTAAATTTTTTCGATATTAGTTTATTCATCAACATAATTATTAAAAGGATAACCTCTTTTGTTTCAATAGAAAATTAAATAAGTACAAAATTTGAAAAATACAATGACGAAAATACCCTTGTGGATTTATATTTATTCAATTAATTAATAATAGAACTAACTAAACTAAATGTAAGACATCCATGTGTTGAACTCTTACTCAACGGTTGTTGGCTCTTCTTATTGTGGTGGAAATTCCATCTGCACATCTCTATCTGACATGAATGTCAGGGGTAGAGAAGTTGCTCCAGTAAGTAATTAAACTCAATAGAAAACATTACTCGAAAAAAATTAAACCCGAAAGAAAGTCAAGCATGCAATAGGATATAAGCAAGAACTGAAATAAGACTAAACAATTAAATAAAAATATAAGTTCATTATGCTTTTGTTTATTATGTTTCTAAGAATTCCATCAAGGAACTCTGTCTCATACCCAACTATCTAATATACGACACTCAATTGCTAGTTACAGAGCATTATCTACCGAGGGACTGTACTCTAAGATTACGTTTTGGAGGAAGGGACCTTCTATCATGCACTCAAGTCATTAACTAGCTCGCCCTAACTAAATCCGACCGATAACGTGGTTTCACCAGGTCGGATGTCACGTCCTTGTTTTTCAACATATTATCATTACAGTTTATCATAAATAAAACATCAAAATACTCAATAACCAATCCCAAATCGTTTCATAATATGATACCATCAAAAGTAAAGTTTAAGGATATTACATCACGATGGGTAATTCCTGGCCCGTTACATGCACCTAAATAGTTTACAAAGTTAAATGTTTACATTTCCTTTCAAACACAATGAATAACTCGAAAATAAGTTATATTACATCCTTCGAAATCAGTTCAACGATGCTGCGTATTTTCCATCAAAATATTTGAAATATACATCATGTAGTATATCTCACGCGCTTCATGCTAATTGTTTGAAATAACACCTGTAAAATAATAGGGTGGACTACATAGCTCAGTAAGAATGTCTACACTAATATTATGTGATTTAGAAAAGATATGAAATGTGACGTAAATGATTGATAACGACATACTTAAATAACAATACTTAACCAATGCAACAAGGTATGTCAGTGTTCACAAGTTCATCTCAATCTGTTTTTCATTACCGACTTGTTATCCATTAACTGTTGCACAAGACATATTCGTCATTCATTGATTGTTACTCTTTACCAATTTATTTCCCATCTCGCAACTCATACTTGCCCATTAGTGTATCACTAATCTACTATCAAGTCAATACTTCTATCTGTTCGTTCACTCATTGGGTTGTCCCTCATGTCCCATGTCTCACAAGTATTGTCAACACATTTTATTTCGCATCAAATCGTCATACCTCAATGTGACAAGATTACCCAGATAAATTCAAAACCTATATTGACAATTTCATGACAACGA
This sequence comes from Arctostaphylos glauca, assembly GCA_019985065.2. NCBI lineage: Eukaryota > Viridiplantae > Streptophyta > Magnoliopsida > Ericales > Ericaceae > Arctostaphylos > Arctostaphylos glauca. Next base: position 15,138,935 of record JAHSPW020000015.1, on the reverse strand, counting down.
CTTACCATCTTACGAAACATTCAATCAAAATACCATTCACATACATCATTGAATTTTCATTGTCGTAGTTTGCTTGTCATCCCTAGCACAACACCCTATAGTGACTAGCCAAAATATTCTTATCATTCCTAGCACTCTCCCGTAGGAGACTAGTACATCATTTCAGATCACCCCTAACACTTCTCAGAATAGAGGCTAATACATATCATGCCATCCCTAGAACACTCGCATAAGAGGCTAGCATGATCGTTCATCTCCTAGCACACTCCTCGAAGGAGGCTAGTCATATGGTTTTCGTATTCTATCAATTCATTAATGTATGTCTGTGTGTCACATTTTAGGTGTCTTACGTTTCTCAAGTGAGTCTTAAAGTCCAATGCAGTTGTTAGCGAGATGGAAAAGAAAGAGAGAGAGAAAGCTAAAAGTGTATTAGGTCAATGTACAAAGGCTCCTATATATAGGAGAGATAGAGATAGAGATAGAGATAGAGATTAGAGATAGAGATAGAGATAGAGATTAGGATACATAATCCTAATCCTAAACTAACTAGGATATATTATTCTAACACTCCCCCTCAAGCTGGAGAGTAGATATCAAGAAGTCCCAGCTTGTCACAAAGTAACTCCAACCGTAGTTTGAACAACGGCTTAGTAAACATATCGACTAACTGGGCATTAGTAGATACAAAGGGAGTAGCAATAACACCACCAGTCAACTTCTCTCGAACAAGATGACAGTCGACTTCGATATGTTTAGTTCTCTCATGGAAAACTGGATTGGATGCTATTTGAATAGCAGCGCGATTATCACAATACAGATTTATAGGCACCTGCACTGAAAATTCTATTTCCTCAAGAAATGAACGAATCCACACAATCTCACAAGTCGTATGCGCCATTGCTCTATATTCTGTCTCGGCACTAGATCGTGCAACAACTGTCTTTTTCTTAATTTTCCAATTAATGAGATTGCCACCGAGGAAGATACAATATCCTGTAGTAGATCTCCTGTCAGTTGGGCTGCCTGCCCAATCAGAGTCAGTGAAGGCTTCAACTTGCAAGTGCCCACTAGTACGATAAAACAAACCACGTCCCGGATGGGCCTTCAGCTACCGCACAATTCTTAGAACAGCCTCCCAGTGTGGAAGACGAGGAGCAGACATAAATTGACTAACCAGACTAACTGCAAAAGAGATATCCGGACGAGTAACCGTAAGATAATTTAGCTTGCCAACCAAGCGATGGTACTGATCGGGACTAGAAAGTAACTCCCCTTGATCAACGCACAATTTGACATTAGGATCCATAGGAGTCTCAACAGGCTTTGGCCCTAATAAGCCAGTCTCTTCGAGGATATCCAGCACATACTTTCTCTGTGATAAGTTAATACCTTCCTTAGACCGTGCCACCTCAATACCCAAGAAATATCTCAGTTTTCCCAAGTCTTTGGTATGGAACTGACGCTGTAGGAACAATTTCAGATCATCAATACCTTTCTTATTATCACATGTAATAATAATGTCATCTACATAGACAACCAACAATATTCTCCCTTGGTCAGATGTGAGCGAAAAGACAGAATGATCAGAATTACAGCGTTTCATACCAAACCGAAGGACCGCATCACTAAACTTGCCAAACCAAGCCCTCGGAGACTGTTTTAGCCCATAGAGAGCTTTCCGAAGGCGACATACGTGAGAGGACTCCCCTTGAGCAACAAATCCAGGTGGTTGCTCCATATAAACTTCCTCGGCAAGGTCCTGTGTAAGAAGGCATTTTTGACATCCAACTGAAAAAGGGGCCAGCCAAGATTGGCGGCAAGAGAGATAAGAAGACGAACCGAGTCGAGCTTGGCAACTGGAGAGAAAGTTTCTGCATAGTCAATACCATAAGTCTGAGTATAGCCCTTGGCCACAAGGCAAGCTTTATAGCGCTCAACTGTGCCATTAGGATGAAACTTAACAGTGAACACCCAGCGACACCCAACAGTAGACTTTCCAGGCGGAAGAGAGACTAACGTCCAGGTATGGTTGGTATGGAGAGCAGTCATCTCCTCCTCCATAGCTATCCGCCACTCAGAAATAGACAGGGCCTCCTGAACAGTTTTAGGAACAGAAATAGAGGAAACAGAACCAGAAACGGCACGCAGAGAGGGTGAAAGATGATCAGAAGAAACAAATTTAGCAAAGGGGTGAGAAGTAGTACAAGAACGAATACCTTTGCGGAGAGCAATGGGCAAGGAAGCGGGAGACGGAGGTGCCGGAGTAGGAGACGGCGGCGAAGGCGGATCTCGAGACGGAGGAGGCGAGTCAGGAACCGATGGAAGCGGAGCCGGAGAACTGTTGGGATGACGAACATAGACCTGTAAAGGTGGTGGCGGAAAGGGGTCCAAACGGGGCAGGGGAACAGGCATAGCCTCAGAAGAGGAAGGACCTACAAAATAAGAGACAGACTCATGGAAAGTGACATCGGCACACACAAACTGACGGCGAAGGGTGGGTGAATAACATTTGTAGCCTTTTTGAGTGTGGGAATAGCCCAAAAACACACACTTGGTCGAGCGGGCATCAAGTTTATCCTGACCAGGATCCAAGACATGAACATAACAGGTGCACCCGAAAACCCGAGGAGGAAGGGGGTAAAGTGGGCGACCAGAATAGAGTAAATTATATGGGATTTGGCCATCTAAGACAGGAGACGGCATTCGATTAATAAGAAAACCAGCAGTAAGGACAGCGTCACTCCAATAAGATTTGGGAACCTGCATGTGAAATAAAAGAGCACGAGTGACATTTAATATGTGGCCCAATTTGTGTTCGACAACTCCATTTTGCTGTGGAGTCCGAGCGCAAGAGGACTGATGTAAAATCCCATGTGCATCCAAAAACTGTGATAAAGATTGATGAAAATATTCACGAGCATTATCAGACCGAAACAAGCGAATAGGCACACCAAATTGCGTTTTGATTTCCTCATAAAATGATGTAAAAATAGAGGATAATTCAGACCGATTTTTTATAAGATAAATATAAGTAGCACGGGAATAATCATCAACAAATAGAACAAAATACTGAAAGTGAGAACGGGAGGGGACCCGCATAAGACCCCAAATATCTGAATGAACTAGATGAAAAGGACTTGACACACGACGCTCTTCTCGTGGAGAGAAGAAAACACGACGATGCTTACTAAACTCACAAGCTTCACAAGGAAGCGACTCAACACGGCGACATGAAGGGACCAGCTTTTTAAGGGTGGAGAGCGACGGATGGCCAAGGCGACAATGGTATTGATGGGGTGAAATGGTGGATTGAAATGCAATAGAGAGAGATGGCTCGCCATCCAAAAAGTAGTATAGGCCACCACGTTCAACACCGCTACCAATCTTCGTCCCTGTCCGGAGATCCTGAAAGATACAAGAATCAGGAAAAAAGGTGACTGAACAGTTTAAAGATTTGGTAATTTGACTCACAGACATAAGGTTAAAAGGAAAGCGAGGAACATGTAAAACAGAGTCTAAACAAAGAGAAGAATTTAAAGTAACCGAACCCAAACCAGCAATAGGAGTAGTAGAACCATCAGCTAATGTGACACGAGAAGATGTCCCAGAGGGACGACAATCAGACAAGGTAGTAGAAGTACCGGTCATATGATCAGAAGCCCCAGAGTCAATGACCCATGGAGATTGGGAAGCAAGATAGGCAGAAGGTGGACCTGTCTGAGCAAGCGTAGCTGTAAAGGTGGACTTATATTGCTGAAATTGCTGATACTCTTCCTCTGGAATAGTAACTACACGAAGGGCGGTACTGGAAGAATACTGCAGACCATCATCCTCAGAAACTGTGACCTGGTGAGCAGAAGGGCGACCATGAAGATCCCAACAATAGTCAATGATATGATTATCAGCATTGCACCAAGTGCAATGACGAGGCCCCCATCTACGGCCGGAGTCACGAACGGAACTTCGGCCTGAACCACGACTGAATCTACCTCGGCCTGAAGCACGAGGAAAACTACCACGGCTAACTCCCCCTGACGGTAAGCCACCACGAGTATAACCAGACTCAAACTCAGATGTCCGTTCAGTCATGGTGCCAAAAGACAATGAATACGCCGCAAAACAAAAGAGCAAGCAAACTAACCAACAACAGCCTCAATCAAGCAATCAAATCACGAGGGATAACCACATACCAAAGGGTAGATCCAATAAAAAACAGAACCAAAAGACCGGATCTACCACCAAGAGCGGAAACGAACATATTTAAGCTATAAATGTAGCAATAACGGCGATAGAGAGCATCAACGGCAAGGGATCAGCAGCAGAAGGCTGAACAGCAACAAGTAATGAGAACGGTAGCAAACAAATTAGGCGGCGGTGCGGCAGCGGCGCGGCAGTGGGAGCGGCAGTGGACGGCGGCTAGGGTTAGATATGTGGCTATTAGGGTTAGGGCAGTGGACGGCGGCTAGGGTTAGGGTCAGGGTTTTATCTAGGGTGGAATAAGATCGCGCTCTGATACCATGTTAGCGAGATGGAAAAGAAAGAGAGAGAGAAAGATAAAAGTGTATTAGGTCAATATACAAAGGCTCCTATATATAGGAGAGATAGAGATAGAGATAGAGATAGAGATTAGAGATAGAGATAGAGATAGAGATTAGGATACATAATCCTAATCCTAAACTAACTAGGATATATTATTCTAACAGCAGTTTCAACAATTAACGGGAAAATAATAGTATAGAGTATAAAGACGACATTCCATTAAGGTAATATCATAAACAAGCAATGAAAGATTGAGCAGTAATCATTTACCAACACATTACTTACCAATCAATTATCACCATTCAAAGCCAACACGTCACAGTACGTCAGGTAATCTTATTCGTTCTATCATAACACATCATATAGTGTAGTTCAACTTAAACAGTCAGGACAAACTAGACACCACAAACATAAGGGTCATCACCCACGCCTCTGCCTCTAACCATACACGACACAACGCCTCACGGCAATACAAGGCTGGTCACCCTCCAAAGGGATAAGGGAACTCCTCACGACATTAGAGTAGAGTAAACCATTTCTGAAACAAATTTCACGTAGAGTAGGCCTATAGAAGAAAGGACCTATCATAAAACTGTTTCTCCACTTAGCTAAAAACTATGGTTAAACACAAGATACCCCTTGTCGCTAAAGCTCGACATGAAATAATATGCTACACTAGTAATAGTGCTATCCTCGCAATTCAACAATCCATTAAATGAATTCTCGGCTCACATAATATATCTCATGTCAATCTTCTCTCCTATCACTTCACTCAGTGGTGGCTAGACCAACTATATCATCTAATAACACACTCTCCCAGAGAAGTTAAAACAATTGTCGCACCTAACACGGCTCCCACGGAGCTTAACACCATGTGTTGTGTCTAGCACATTTCCTTCGAGACTAGGACCCAAACTTTGCCTCAAAATTTGTTCCTATCGTGTGGAAGGCATATGGAAGGCATATAAGGCTCTCATATCACAAGATCTTAACCATCCGGGAATACCATGCACAATTCCATGATTGTGCGAAATGCACATTAAATCCCTTAAACATAATCTAGGACATCAAACCATGGCTCAAAACCATATAAAAACAATCCCAAGATCAAACTCCAAAAGTCCTCAAACAGAGCATGTCGCTCGAGCGACCTCAAGACAGTAAGGCTTGCTGGATAAGCCGCTAGAGTGACTAAAACTCTAGGCATGTCGTTGAAGCGACTAAGGCAATTTTTGGGTTCGACAATTCATAAAATTCTCGAACAAAAACTTTTCAAACTCAACATAAACGATTAAATCAAGCATAAACTCACACATGATCAACCATAAACACATAAAGAAGGTGAAATATCCCTATCCCAAGCTTCGGATTATAAGATTTAGTGAAGAATGAGAAACCCTAGCTTCCAATATCCATCGAACCTCAAATCTCTTCCTTCGAGCTTCGAATCACGATCAAGCTCCAGATATTGATCAAGCACGACAAGAACAAACATCACTTTGAAGGAATTTGGAAATGGTTAGGCAAATCGACGGGATTTCTAGAGAGAATGATATATTCCAAAATAATATTTTAAAACGCAAAAAATTTTCATTACAAAGGCATTCTCCTCAAAGTCGGGGCATTGATACGAACCATTTGCCCCTTGTACTTGGAATCGAACTCAGCCCAACTGTCCTCTTACCCCTTCGAGTCAGCTTCATCAACTTTCTACAGCAGCTCGACAACTTTAGCTTCGACTTCGGTTGTGACCTTTATTACCTGCTCCTGTGCGTCGACGGTAACCTTCAGGGCCAAATTTTTCTCTTTCTTGGAAACATTCCAAGGCTAGAAAATCACATCAAACACATGCAAGTGATTGAAAAATAAGACGATCTACAAGTCCTAATGAATAAGGAGATGGGTTTGTATACCTGAATGAAGTAAACAATATTGGATTGCTACAAATTTGAGTTGAGAAGATTGGAGTGAAAAAGGATTTGAGCGCGGCAAAGCTTCAACTTAGAGAGAGTGAATACATGACTTTCTCTCTCTATAAAACCTACCTATTTATACTTTGGCTCGCTTTTCAAAAACATATGCACAAGAAGACGAAATAATTCGGCTTCCACCATTGGATGAACGACACGTGACACGATTTGGGGAGCGATGGTTCGTGTGAGCAGTCGCGTCTATCACCATGTATAGGTTGGAGTAGCTAATCATGCAACACCACGTGGATCGTGTATGTCAACACACGACATGTAGCTCTAACCAGTGCTTCATTCAATTCCTCTCCTGTCAGATGCCGAGCAGAGAAATTGAAGAGCAATTGTAGTAAGCCAGATGTACAAGACAATGGGCCTTTCGGTCCAAGTAGATATTCAGCCCATCTATGTTGGGTTTGAGTTAGGACAGGCTCAAGAGCTCATCTACTTGTAGTGGGCCACGAAGTTCGATAGGGCCGTCTGGCTTGCCTCAAGCTTTACCACGCGCACGACTCCAGGATGAGTCAAACCTTCTGCACGGCCAACATTCGGGATGGGCCATGAATCTCGTAACTCACAGTGTTCGATCATGTTGCTGGGGGGCACTATGCTCGGCACAGTCAGATGGCAGTGTGTCTCCCACATTACAGTCATGGGAGTGAAGCAGACAGTATATGCGGACATGATAGTCTAATTTGCACGAATGTGGATCATGTGGCGAAAGCATCGTGATTTGCGGTGCAAGATGCGATATTTTCAGCCCGTGCTCCCTGCAGTCCTTTGGAGGTTCTCTCTATAAGAGTCCATCGACACTTCACTCTCAAGTACATAATTACACTCTTAAGCTTTCCAATTACTTTTGCTCTCTTCACAAAAACTAACAAAATATCAGTGAAATACTTATTTTGAATTGAATATCATTCGTCAAATGTAGGAATAATCATTCCATTAGAAAATCAAGGAGTAACCATTTCATTCCAATTTATTAGTGATTCGACTCACTTTGGCTCGTTTGACTTCAACGAGCTTTATCCAATTGAGCCCGAGCTTCAAAATCTTTTGACGAGCTAAACTTGAGCTCGCTATTTCACGTTAGAATCGAGCCCAAGCCGAACTCGAGCTAAACCAATATCTTACCAAACCAAGGCCGAGCCTGATAGGGTTAGATTCAATTTGGCTCGTTTGTACCCCTACCTGTGGGCAAGGGGCAGAGACATCTAGGTCGGCAACTAAAGTGGTGGTTTATGGGTGAGTTTTTATGAAAAATTACTTTGAAATTTGGGTTGTAGAACATGCAACATTATCGAATCACATTAATATTTAAATGAGTACAAGAAACATATTTATGTTACATACACATTGTTTTAAAAAAAAAAACCCTAAATCCACAATCCATAATCCAATAGCATGAGCCTAACAACTCATCTAATGAACCAAATCGTTTATTTTATTGATCAATTTACGTAGACAACAAGTAAAAATGCGGTTGATTGAGTATTAAAAAGTGTCACATTCAAATCAATTGTGATATAGTGAGAATTATAATGCTCTATTTTTCCCAAGACAAACATAAAGTCTTAAGATTGCTATTAATAGCATCACTTTCAAGTTGTTTTTGTTCTTCTTTTTTTTTTTTTTTTTTTACACTGGGTGAGCGAGTCATTAAATGGGTGCTTTATTCTTGAAATTTTGAGCGCTTAAGTGCTTTGATTGTGGAATCTTTGTCAAGTTGTTCTCATGATTGGCTCCCTTCTTTTGATCTGAACGAGTCCTCTCTGAACGGGATGAGTACCACCCAATTGGGATGAACGTCAGGCGATAATTTACCCTAATAGACTATCAATGAGTGAGCGAGTTAGAACGATCAACACAAGTAATTGAGCACTGATTGATTCATTTTTTAGAAGAGTCAAACTTGGTTCATTATTTACTATAAGAAAAGTACGATAAAGACATCGTAGAAATTGATTTTGACTTTAGATGATAGTGAAATCAGCTGATCTCACATCATTAAGATTCAGGGTCAAAAAGGACAAATTACATGAATCATGTAGTTAGACATGTGATGATGTTTACAAGAGACAGTGGACGGGCCACAACGTTAGAGAAAAGTCAGCATTGTGAAAAAATATTCAGTGCGTCTCCTTCATCTCATATTAACGTGAAATTCAAGACAAAATGTAAAGATTCCACATCTGTATGGTAGAGGAGAGAATTTGGTGGTGCTCCGTGAACACAGAATAATTACTCTAGCACAGGAGGTTCTAATTGGGGTTTCGTCTTGTTCTCATTGTGACCTCTCCTTTTTATCTCTTTTTTGAAGTTGATAATTTCTTTTCAGTGAGAGAAATTTAAAAATATTAAAATTATGATCAGTAAAAAAATATTAGAAACAAAGTAAATTTGAAAAAGACAATTTTTGTTTTTTGTTGTTTGATTTTTTTTTTCAACTTTAGTTTAACTTTTTATATTCTCATCATTACAAATGATTAATTCTTTATTTAAATTTTAACAAAAAACTAAAATAATTTACTAAATATTAAAAATATCGATAGTCTTTATGATTAATGTAGGTCAAACTCTGTCCGAATATAAGGCTTCTTTTTTTTTTTTATAGCATAAATTTGGGTAGATATTTCACTAATGACATAGTTCGAAATTTGAGAGGGACAAAATGGTATTAAAATCTGAATAAAATTTGAGTTTACTTTTATTAGGGTAAAAATTTGAGTAAATCTCAATTTGATACAAGTTTAATTCAAAGATTAGAGTGGATTTAGGAGATTTTACTCATATTTTAGTTCTGAGTTAAAAAAAAAAAAAAGTAAGACCAGATATACTCTTTCGTGCAGAAGTTCAAATCCCTTGTACTGAAAATTTTTATGTACCGGCATTTTTAATTATTGGATTAAATGAAGAATTTAATAAATGAAAAATATTTCACATGATTCAGGAAAAATATATGCGTATCTATCAATTCATCAAGTTTCTATACATATTTTTAGAAGCACATAATATCTCTTTCTAGGGATAATGGTGTTTGTAGGAAATATTGTAGAGAATTTTTTTAACGCATAAGATTTCTAAGCTTTTTAACTTTTCAATTGAAAGTTCAATTAAAAATGTCGGAATTATTTCAAATATCGAATATGTAGCACATGGACCGTACATATCTAGAAGAGTCCATATGAGATAAGGGTCGTAGTTGGAGGTGGCATATTATCTTCTTGGTTATTTGCAGCCTTATGGCTCATCATTTTCTTCCCTTTAGGCTTCTAGAGGAATTGGGGATCCAGTGAGTCCATCTAGTCGTTCATTTCGACAACAGATGATTCAGATTCAAATTAATATTTATTTATAAAAAATAATTAATAAATACTGATTTGAATCTAAGTCGTCCGTTGTCGAAATTAACGATTGAATAGACTCATTACACTCATGTAATGTAGTGAGCCCCGGGGCCCATCTCCGGCTTTCTAGATGTCTAGAAAAATGTACACCACCCAAAAGGTCTTAAAAGAAAAACTTATCAAGATTTAGGAATAGTCTCAAGGCTCTGAAACTCTAGAAATTAAGACTCTTCTTTCACTCTAAGACAATTATGGCCCTATTTGGCTAAACTAGATTTTTCAGATTGTATAGATTATTGAGCAAATAATCTAACCCCATTTGGGCTAAATTATATACCCAAAAAATCTGGATTAATCTAGTCCAAACACAACATAATTCTACATATCCACAAATAATTTAGTCCAAACACTTTGAGCTAGATTATTCCCTACGGAACCCAACATAATCTAATAATCCAATAATCCCATAATCTAGTTACGCCAAATGGACCCTATATGTGTGTGCGTAAAATTTTAGACAGTGGCAAATTCAGAATTTTAATTTGAGGTGTTATCATCAAAATAAATGAATAACTAAAAATAAAATTTGTATTCAATAATCAAAAAATACAAATATCCAAAATCTAATCAAAAAATACAAATATACAAATTCCACCATTTCAATAATCATAGGCCTGTTTGGTTTGATTAGAGAATATGATTATTTATATCAAGATCACAATAATGAAATCAAGCCCAATCAATAAATTAACTTCCAGTGCACAAGATTAGTAAAAAGAGTGTGTTTTTATTTATAATCTTATCTTTATGTGGAGACGTAGGGAAGGGTGGCGGCACAAAAGACAATATAGAAAAGAGTGGGCGTCCCTTTTTAATTTAGGAAGACCAAAGGCGTGTGTTGTGATAGAGAATAAAATCGTGGAAACAGCAAGGGATCAAAATCTAGCTTTGCTTATAAGTTGTATTTTATTCTATTCTATTCTATTCTATTCGTTTTTATACACTACAATCCTCAACCCCAAACACACCATTTTAATGGGGATTACAAAAAAGCCCACAGTCCCAGATCTGAGTGATCACCTGTACTGGCCCAGCCCAAATCCTTTGCTGCCCCAGAGATGATGAACTCGGATGATCTCTCTACTCAGATGACAAAATTTCTTTAGAATTATTGTTAGTTTTTTTTTTATTAAAAGTCAAAATTATATAAATTCATCTGCCTAATGTGTTTTTACAATATCCAAAAGTTTTTGATGAAATTCAAGAACTGTTCTATTAAGATTTGATTTATCTATGAAAAAAAAGTTTAGTACTATATTCTATATTTTTCCTTTTTAAATAAATATAAATGGACAAGATTACATGCTTCTATAGTAATATATGACTATTTATGTTACTTTATAAGTTGATCGTAAATATCTATAATAATTTCTTTCCTAATATTTTTGTAGTAAGAAATTTTGAAAAAATAAAGAGTACTAATTTAGTAAATTATGTTAGCGCAATATTTTCTTAAAAAGTATGCACAAAAGTGTTTTATTTTTTATTGAAGATGTGACGATTTCTCGTAATTGATCATCATTTAGAACGGAAGGAGTATAAATAAATAGTTGTGGACATAGAATTGGTGAGGAACATAATCTACACAACAAAGCAAATCATTTAGATCCATTTAGTGGCCAAAGTAAGTGTAACATAAAGTAAAAATAAAAATGAATTAACATATGATACACTAGTTAACGAAATTAATTTATTTAATACACGTTATGGAGAAAACAAAAGATATTAAAAGAAGAAAATATTGAACCAAATAACTAGGAGAACAAACTTGCTTTGAACCAGCTACAACAAAGGGCATTGAATATTCATGAAGGATTTGCATGGTCTAGATTCTGGTAAAGTCTCCATATCAAACCAAACTTACAGATGCAAGTTGCAAAGATCTATTCCCATAATAGGAAAACTTAGCTAACACCCACACAAAATAAGAAGAAACTTGAAGTGCTAATTTCACCAGGTCTAAGCGCATACTTGTGTTTTTTTTTTTTTTTTTATCAGCTCTAAGCATACTTGTTAGTGACGATTTACGTCAATTCCAATCCAATCCCCCTAATGTGGCTGAACCAATCCCTTCCCAAACTTCACTGCATCCTACTTCTTCATTATCAACGCCTTCCATATCACAGTCCCACCAGCCACTCCCATTTGCATCTGTTAACCATATCAAACAAACCAAACCTAACTTTGATGAGAAGAAAAAAGAAGGCAAGAGAGACCCTTTGGGCCAAAAACCAGACACTTTCTAAGTCCCACACATTTGGGCTAGAGAAACTTATGTCCAACCAAACTAAGCAGACCACAAAGCAAGACTTTTTATTTTTCAAGGTCAGCACACATTAGGAGTTTATAGGTAGAAATTGTTTAGAGAATTCAGTGAAAAGTGTGCAATCTCACCGGCTTGCTTCTTATGAGATAGCAGTACTTACAGTGATTAAATTGATGTCTTGCCTTCTTGCTTGCTAAGAAACTTTGTTCCTTGCTTTTTCGCTTGGGTATTTGATGAATGGGATTCGCGTGGCCCCGACCAAGAACTACCATATTCTTTTGAGCAGATTGTTCCCCTTCTTCATGATTGTGTTTCATGAAAAAAGGCAAAAACTTTTAATGAAGGAAAGAAGAAATAAGGCAAACTGGGAAAATCTGTCACCACAATTAGAGTAAATATATGCCCCTCTTCAAGTTTTTGTCTTCTACTAGTCGTAGAATTGTGATTCAAGCTAGAGTAACTACTCCCATCACAATATATAATGCGGGTTCGTATCTAAAGAGAATAAGTCACTGTTGTGGCCAGGATCAATCACACACACACGAATACAATCACAAGAAATTTACGTGGTTCTCCAATTGGATACATTTACGGAGAAAGTCACTATAACTATACAAAATATCGAGTAGCTTTACACACAATACTCTACTCTACTCACTCTCTCAGCCTTTGATTTGGCCATTACCACACACCTTTTTCCCTCTACCTCGCCTAAGCCTCAGCAGAGGAGGAGCTCTGCTCTCTCCCGAAGGAGGACCTTCACACTCTACTTAGCTCCTTTGCTCTCTCACTCTAATAAGATACACTTCTGCTGCTACCACTGCCATTTGTGTATATATATAGCGAGATCAGAGCGAATAGGCCAAAGGGGAGTAAATGATGAATCATGCGTGTAATCTTCCATTCATGCGTGTAATCTTCCATTTTCATCCAAAACAGACTTTGGAATTCTACCAAATCAAGAGGTCAACAATATCTGTTGTGGCGAGCGAATTGATAAGGACACATGGCATAGGACTGCAAAAGATACAACTTTACCCATATGATGTGACACCCTTCAACATTTGCCGACTGAACGACCATTATACGCCAGCAAGATACTCTTGTCAACCCCCTTTCTGGAAAGCCGAAAAAGAGTTAAGAGACTATTGTAGTAGGCAGAATTGGCTGGGCCAAGCAGGCTAGACAGAGTATGACGGGAACGTGCGTAAACCAAAATGACAGACTATTTAAGCCGAGTTGTGGTATTAGGCCGAACATTGGTAGTGGGGAGCAACCGAGATGCAGAGCCCATCACAGGGGATACGTGGCCATTATGCGTGGGGGGTGGGGTTAGGTGCACTGGCCCAACCAAGTGCCTAATTCAAGAGATCTTTTAGAAGATACTAGAAAGATCAGGGCTGACATCATGTGAGGCGGTTATCATCGATGACGTCACTGTGGCATGAGCTTGACTTGGGACTCAAGCTTGAACTGACTATAAAAGGAACAATACAAACCCCTCAGAAGGTACACCTAAATTTATTACTTTTAACTTTCTTGTACTTTCGATCTATTGTCCGACTTGAGCATCAGAGTGCCATTCGGCAGCTAGTATTGGCCGAACGACACTATGAGTTGTTACCATTACAGACTAATTGGAGGACAAAGAACCGAAGAAACCAGTTGGATCGAGTAAAATGATGAGTAACTTGTAGGTGTCTTAGGATCTTAAATCTCAGTAAGTTTAACACTCCCTCAGAAGGATCATAATGAAGAATTTCCTAGACTTGACCCCTGGGGCTAAAGTTCAACATATTACATAGAGTACTAGGATGAGACATTAGTTCTAGGTTACTTTTTAATCGCCGTGCATTAGATATTAAATCTCTAAAGAAAGAGTAGAGACCAACGAAAGACAAAGTCGAGATCTCAAAAAGGCTCTCACTTAAGTGAAACTTCAAGACCAATGATCCGTGAGACCATTTACCTCCCGTTTGGTTGCAATTTGCAAAGTAAAGGCTTTAGACGGAAAACATAGTGATCAAATAATCAATCCCGACAGGAGGGTGGGATAGTCTAGATGACTATCATTTTTGAAGCACGAAAAAAGAAGAAGCAGGCCATATGAAAAGTTTTTGGCATCCCTAGCACTACCGTATACTTTTCCTGCACCTCTCACAAAACTCCCTTATCTCTCTAGGAGTCCCAACTCCTTTGTAGAAGCTATTCATCCATCCCCAGTCGCAGAAAAGTGTGAACACTAAGAAAACATGAGCTTTTGTTTGTTGTTACTTGTACTGTTTTTCTTGTATTTCTATAAACTGGTGCTAAAAAAAAGGCCTTTATGTTCCAGTGGTATTTCTCTTTAGGGCTTCCCTTCACATAGAATTCAAGCTAAACCTTTGGAGGAAGCACTACAAATCCGTGTCCGGGTCCTCGACTAGCTGCTACTAGTGGCTTTGAATGGAAGGATACTGACAAGGTGTCGAGGTTGAGAGTATGCACAAAGTGTTTTATTTTTTATTGAAAATATGACACAATTTCTCGTAATAAGGAGTATAAATAAATAGTTGTGGACATAGAATTGGTGAGGAACATAATCTCCACAACAAAGCAAATCATTTAGATCCATTTAGTGGCCAAAGTAAGTGTAACATAAGTAAAAATAAAAATGAATTAACATATGATACAATAGTTAACGAAATTAATTTATTTAATACACGTTATGGAGAAGACAAAAGATATTAAAAGAAGAAAATATTGAACCAAATAACTAGGAGAACAAACTTGCCTTGAACCAGCTACAACAAAGGGCATAGAATATTCATGAAGGATTTGCATGGTCTAGATTCTGGTAAAGTCTCCATATCAAACCAAACTTACAGATGCAAGTTGCAAAGATCTATTCCCATAATAGGAAACTTAGCTAACACCCACACAAAATAAGAAGAAACTTGAAGTGCTAATTTCGCCGGGTCTAAGCGCATACTTGTGTTTTTTTTTTATCAGCTCTAAGCATACTTGTTAATGACGATTTACGTCAATTCCAATCCAATCCCCCTAATGTGGCTGAACCAATCCCTTCCCAAACTTCACTGCATCCTACTTCTTCATTATCAACGCCTTCCATATCACAGTCCCACCAGCCACTCCCATTTGCATCTGTTAACCATATCAAACAAACCAAACCTAACTTTGATCAGAAGAAAAAAGAAGGCAAGAGAGACCCTTTGGGCCAAAAACCAAACACTTTCTAAGTCCCACGCAGTTGGGCTAGAGAAACCTATGTCCAACCAAACTAAGCAGACCACAAAGCAAGACTTTTTATTATTCAAGGTCAGCACACATTAGGAGTTTATAGGTAGAAATTGTTTAGAGAATTCAGGAAAAGGTGTGCAGTCTCACCGGGTTGCTTCTTATGAGATAGCAGTACTTACAGTGATTAAATTGATGCCTTGCCTTCTTGCTTGCTAAGAAACTTTGTTCCTTGCCTTTTCGCTTGGGTATTTGATGAATGGGATTCGCGTGGCCCCGACCAAGAACTACCATATTCTTTTGAGCAGATTGTTCCCCTTCTTCATCATTGTGTTACATGAAAAATGGCAAAAACTTTTAATGAAGGAAAGAAGAAATAAGGCAAAATGAGAAAATCTGTCGCCACAATTAGAGTAAATATATGCCCCTCTTCAAGTTTGTCTTCTACTAGTCGTAAAATTGTGATTCAAGCTAGAGTAACTGCTCCCATCACAATAAGTCACCGTTGTGGCCAAGATCAATCACACACACACAAACAAATACAATCACAAGAAATTTACGTGTTCTCTCTCAACCTTTGATTTGGCATTTACCACACCTTTTTCCCTCTACCTCGCCTGAGCCTCAACAGAGGAGGAGCTCTGCACTCTCCCGAAGGAGGACCTTCACACTCTACTTAGCTCCTTTGCTCTCTCACTCTAATAAGATACACTTCTGCTACCACTTCCATATGTGTTTGTTTATATATACATACATATATAGTGAGATGAGAGCGAATAAGCCAAAGGGGAGTAAATGATGAATCATGTGTGTAATCTTCCATTCATTCACCCAAAACATACTTTGGAATTCTACCAAATCAAGAGGTCAACAATATCTGTTGTGGCGAGTGAATTGACAAGGACACATGGCATAGGATTGCAAAAGATACAACTTTACCCGTACGACGTGACACCCTTCGACGTTTGCCGACTAAATGACCAATATAAACCGGCAAGAGTCCTATCAACCCCCTTTCTGAAAAGCCAAAAAAAAGTTGAGAGGCTACTGTAGTAGGCAGAATTGGTTGCGCCAAGCAGGCCAGGCTGAGTATGACGGAAACGGGCGTAAACCAAAGTGACAAACTATTTAAGCCAAGTCGGGGTATTAGGCCAAACATTGGTAGTGGGGAGCAACCCAGATGCAGAGCCCATCACAAGGGATAGGTGGCCAATATGCGTGCGTGTGGGTGGTTTGGGGGGGGGGTTGGATGTTTGGGCGCACTGGCCCAATCAAGTGCCTAATTCGAGAGATCTTTTAGAAGATACTAGAAAGATCAAGGCTGACGTCATGTGAGGCGGTTATCATCGATGACATCACTATGGCATAGCTTGACTTGGGACTCAAGCTTGAACTAACTATAAAAGGAACTATACAAACCCCTCATAAGGTACGCCTAAATTTATTGCCTTTAACTCTCTTGTACCTTCCTCCCTTCTGATCTATTGTGTGACTTGAGCATCAGAGTGCCATTCAGTGACTAGTGTTGGCCGAACGACACTAATGAGTTGTTACCAGTGCAGACTAATTGGAGGACGAAGAACCAAAGAAACCAGATAGATCGAGTAAAATGATGAGTAACTTGTAGGTGTCAGTAGTTTAACACTCCCTCGGAAGGATCATAATGAAGAATTTCCTAGACTTGACCCTTTGGGCTAAAGTTCAACATGTTACATAGAGTACTAGGATGAGATATTAGTTCATTATGTTACTTTTTAATCGTCGTGCATTAGATATTAAATCTCTAAAGAAAGAGTAGAGACCAAAGAAAGACAAAGTCAAGATCTCAAAAAGGCTCTCACTTAAGTGAAACTTCAAGGCCAATTATCCATGAGACCATTTACCTCCCGTTTGGTTGCAATTTGCAAAGTAAAGGCTTGAGACGGAAAACATAGTGATCAAATAATCAATCCCGACAGGAGGGTGGGATAGTCTAGATGACCATCATTTTTTAAGCACGCAATAAAAAGAAGCAGACCATATGAAAAGTTTTTGGCATCCCTATCACTGCCATATACTTTTCCTGCACCTCTTACAAAACTCCCTTATCTCTCTAGGAGTCCCAACTCCGTTGTAGAAGCTATTCACCCATCCCCAGTTGCAGAAAAGTGTGAACACTATGAAAACATGAGCTTTTGTTTGTTGTTTCTTGTACTGTTTTTCTTATATTTCTATAAACTGGTGCTAAAAAAAGGCCTTTATGTTCCAGTGGTATTTCTCTTTAGGGCTTCCCTTCACGTAGAATTCAAGCTAAACCTTTGGAGGAAGCACTACAAATCCGTGTCCGGGTCCTCGACTAGCTGCTACTAGTGGCTTTGGATGGAAGGATACTGACAAGGTGTCGAGGTTGAGAGCGATGATGTGTGAGAAGTGATTCTCTACATCAAGGTAAATGTATAATCATTGTCTTCCATAAGTTTGCATTCATTTTTGGTTACTTCAAAATAGATTTGTTTTCTTAGGTTCATTGCAGAGAGATCATGATGCTAAGAACCCAGAAAACAAGTCAATCACTTATTACGATGACTGCTGCATCATATTTGGCAAGGATAAAGCAACTGAAGAGTTTGCCAACGGGCCTGCAAATGTTGTGGAGTCCAGAAATGCCAATGATAGTGCCATGAATGACATGAGAGTGAAAGACCTACAACAGGACTCCTTTAAAGTCTCATATAAAGGTCGCGGAAAGAAGTCTGGACCAGAGGATTAGAGGTGGTGGGATTCACAGGGGTTGGACAACACGTGCCAAGAACTTGGGAAATCCATCAACGAGACTGATTTTCGAATGACAGGAATTGCCACAAAGCGTGTGAACAAGTAACACAATCTCCATGTAACCTGCTGCCTCGCTTATCTGTGTCCGCAAGTGACGGGTATAGACATGACACATTCTGCAGACACATGTTGGATTAGGCATAAATATGTGTCCCTACTTTTGTCTTTTTGTTTTCGCTGGGCACCCTGGGGACATGCTAGGAACATGGTAGGTCACATACAAAATTAACAAGTTGGATCAAGGCTCCAAACTTCAATGAATGCTTAGTTACCGAACACCTACCTAATTACAGTTTGTTATATATTCCCCATGTTAATATTTTGACACTTTTATCCTCATTTGATAGGGACAATTATCATTTTCCTACATTTTATAAATTTATAGTGATCTATATAGAACATATATCCAACTTGGCCCCAACTTGTGCATGTCCTAATTTTTTGTTAAAATTTTTGTTTGTTCGTGTTGTGTCGTGTCTATATCCCGTATATGTGGATCTATGCTTCTCCGGAAGCCCTTTCATGGCTTAGCAATAAGCAATCACAGACATCGGGCATATTTCGCTAGGTGACATCTTGGCAAGGCATAGACACATCAATAATATGAAATGTTTGTGCTATTAAATTTTTCCGACACCCTTTAGGCAAAAGGAAGTGCATCAATGTAAAATAAGGTATTGAGTAGTAACTAGTAACAATAAGCAAATTGGATATGTAAACCCAAGCTATGACAAATAGAGATGTAAGGACGGACCTCCAAATGATATTTTCCTTTTTCTTGCTCTTTCCATACCATCTGTGCCGGAACTTCCAAACTCAGCGTCATCACATGATCTAAGGGCGTCTTGCTTCTCCTTTTTAGTACACTTGAACTGTTCAAAAACTACATCAACAACAGACTCCACCTCCTCCTTTCCTCTTTTCTTTACCCCATTCAGTCCTTGATTAGACCCATTTACTTCACTAGTGCCCACAGGTGACAAAAAGGGCCTCTCCTTTCCCTGCCAATTGTAAAACCCATCCTGTTTAAGCCTACTAAGGTTTTATGTCACGTGTTCAAAAAAATTTGGCCAAACGAATATGCTACTGCAAACCATCTTTTTGGAAGTGTAAAAAATGTCAGAATCTATATGAAAATGAGCCTCCACTAACTGAGACCTGTGTTACCATTTTGCTCAAAACTTTAGTTGAGTTTTCCCATTTCTGTACAAACTCACATGAATAGAAATCCTCTTGTATAAAGAATTACACAAGGAATTCGCTGAAATGGACATGATACCGCCCATCCTCCATTTGGAAGCCAAAAAATGTTAGAAAGGGGCTTATGCTACATTTTTGCTCAAGTTTTAGTATAGTTTCCCATTTCTTTTAAAACTCCCATAAATGGAACCCTACCCCAGTAAGCCCAACAACATATACAAACAAATTCACCATAATTTTACTAATATGGACATGCTACTGCGAATCTCCGCTTAAAAGCCAAGAAAATAATAAAATGGACCCCTACTAACGGAGACTTATCCTCCATTGTGCTCAAGTTCTAATCAAGTTTCCTTAACATAGATTAAAAAGCAGATCCTGAATTTTACTTTCTTTCCTTTCTATCCCACATCCCGGAAACCAAACAGAAGCTGAAGGTAACGTACCTTAATTGAATTTGGCAAAACAGAACTTTTATGCAGCTTTTTGTCGAGGAAATCCGACAGCGAAACGCGAGAATCTTTACAAGGGGTTTTGATCTTTACATCTTCACCATACTGACTTGCCCTAATTTGTGCAGAAACACGGAAAAAAACCCCACAAAATGTGAGTAGTCGAAAATCAAGCAATGGAGCAAAGAACTGACCATACGGGTTTGTGCTTACGGTTTCTGATTCAAAGATCGAAAGAGGAATATGGAATGGATTGATTTTTGGCCCAGAACCCTGACCGGAGGATGTTTTGAACTCATTTTTTCTTTTCGTTTTGCCTTCTCGTCTTCGGATTATATTCAAAAGCTTTGGCGCCAAAGTCCCCAAAAAGTGGTGGGGAAAGAAACGGATGGAAAAAGGCTTCCTTGATTTTCGGGTTAACAAACGCAGTTGCATTTCCCTCATCAAGGGTTGTTTGGATCGCCCTTGATGGAGTTCTGGCCAATTTGAAGCACAGTGACAACTATTGAATTATTAGTTTATTATTTTTTGTTTTGACTTGAAAATTTTTATAGTTTTTTATTTTGTTTTCTGGGTTATTATTAGTTCATCTAGACCAAAAATTTAAAAAAATAAAAAATTATGTTCAAAAATTATAAAATTTTCAAAAAAGACGAAATTTGACTTATTTTTGTCTTTAGTGAATTATTTTTAACTTTAGAACATAATTTTTATACTTTTTTTATTCCTATTCATTATTTTTGTATTTGTTATTTGTCGATTCAAATTTTTTTGAATCATTGATCTATCTTGACAAAAGAAATCTAGAAAATATAAAACTATATCAAAAAAGTAAAAAATTCACTAAAGAAGATAAATAAGTCAAGAAAATCCTATTTTTAATGATTTTTATATTTTCTAAACTTTTTTCAAATTTATTTGATTATTTATGACTTTTTAAAAACCACTCGTCGAGAAAAACTAATAATCCAAAAAAGATTGAAGAAAGATTTAAAAAATTTTAAAATTAAATAATGATGAAAACACAATCCAATAAAAAAGGTCAGAAAGAAAAAGATAGCCAAAAGTTATCTAATTCATACTGGCATGGTTATTATTTTTGTTACTGATAAGGCACGTATATTACTAGTGTGTTTCGGTGTACCATTTCGAATTTATCTCTGAAAAATAATATACATTTCTCGAATAATATTTTGCCAACAACAAAAGTAATCAAGAATAATTGAACAAACACCATTGAGGCCATTGAGAAAGATGGGTGATAAGCACACAATATTGACATATAAAGGTCACAATATCATTAGTTGTTAGCTCCTAATAATACTTAATTAAATTTATTTGTTATGTTTTTTAGTTATTTATATTTATTTTAATTGATTTGCAGGAAAGTATGAGAAAAAGATACATTTAGCTATGAATCAAAATTTGCTACATGGGATCTCACGGCTGAATACAAAGGAAATCAAGACTAAACATGGAAAAAAGAATTATTCTCTCTATGGGAATTTATTGTGCCATAAAAGGAAAAAGGAAAAATGGGTTTGCATGGGAGCACTACGGCTGGATAAAAAGAAAAGGAAGGGAAAAGTAACCAAAAAAACAAAAAAAAGAGAGAAGAGTAGAAGTAGCCGGCTGGAAAACCTAATAAAGAGGAGGCAGACGGAAAACGAAAAAAAAGGAGAAAAGAGGAGAGGAAAAAAGTTTATCACAGAGGGAGAGAAACAGAAAGTGGAGGCCACGGCAGAGGACAAAAGGAGAGAGAAGAAGGCCACGGTTGATCTTCTATACTTTTGTAAGATTTATATCTTCTTTAATGGAGCTTCATTGTTTTGTTTATTTATGTTTCATCGCTTCCATGAGTAGCTAAACATTGAAACTAGGGTTAAGGATGAAACCCCATATATTTTGTTGATTAATCTTACGCATCTAATTTTCCATACACGCGTTTATATAAAATTGTTCTTGTCTCAATTTTCTTGCTTGATTTATTATGGTTGAATATTTAAGTGTTGGGTATCATCTGTGATTTGTTTGTACGGATACAGTTGATGATTTAAACTTAAACATAGAAGCAGAGGAAGAACAAATATTCGTAAAAAAATAAAAGGGCTTAAAAAAATATATATTATCCACGGTGATTAAGATTGACCTCTAAGTCATTGTGTAGAAAAACAATGGGGGAAGTCATTACGTGAGGTTAATTTATAAATATTTATGGGTGTGGATTCCGAAACCCTAGTTAATTTTCTCAACACTTGATTCAGACCGTCTCTTTTCAAATATTTGATTTTTAAAGTCTTTAATTTACTTTGTGTTCGATTGTTTGATTATTTTAGAATTAAAAAAATTACAACTTTTGGCAACTAGGTTAGGGTTCAATCGATTCGATTTATTTAGTTTTTCTTAATAAAAATCACAAGTCTCTGTGGGTTCGACCTCGCTCTTGCATTACTATACTTCGGTACGATTCGTGCGCTTGCGAGTACATTAAAATTTTCACAACAATGGGCTACGGCAACATGTTAGTTTAGGTGTAATTAGATTATAGGTCTTAATGCAAGTGTAATTAGACAGATGGGCTAGGACACCATTGAAACATGAGTGTTATCCAGTACGATGCTTGATCTAAAAAGGTGCCCCGACACGACATAACCATAGTACCAACTGACGAGTTTCAGGCGCACGGATTTGAAAGGGGCTTGAGTCTCGCAATTTAAGGGAACGTGACATCACAACAAGATAGAAATTATACGTAGATTGTAAGCAATGCTCTCACGATGGGAAGAGAATCTTTGGGCATTCAACGGTATCAAAAAACAATAGAACCTCAACAACCACTAAGAGTCTAGAGAACCAATTCAGAACAACAACAACAAGAGCAACAACGACAGAGGTTTTATTTCCATAAAGCCTCTCAATTGGAACAATCAAAATCAGAATCAATCCGACCGAACAATACAACCAAAACAGGAATCCAAATTCAAATTCGAATCAAGGACCCATGAGAGATATAAGCAATAAGAGTTGCTATGTCTGCAAAACATAATGATCACCTGAATAAAGAATGTTTACAATTTCATAGGCACAACATCCAATAGGGTCAACAGGGAAGACCAACGTACAGTAGCAAACAACTCATTGATCAGACAACTATGTAAAGCCTCAATTTTCGGACACGTTAATAAAAGGATAAAGTAAATAAAACTTTCAATCTTTTGTTTTAAAAAACATAGAGTTTAATATAGATGATCGTTTCTTAATGAAATACATGAGTTTGGAAATAAAATTGTTTGTCAAAAAGTATGTCAAAAAGACTTATCAAAGAAAGTCAGAGCAACTCTAAGGATAACTAGGTGAACCAAGGCTCGACGGCATCGTGTTTTGGAAAGGTATCCTCTTGGATTGAGTACTCGGGTTTCACTCCGTCTTCATCCATACTTGGCATGAAACACCAAGGACAAAAAGAAAGATGCACCATGAGTTTTGACACTAAATAAGAAGATCTTAACTTTTAGATTCCCTTCTTAATGTTTGGAGTTTCATGATGTATAATTATGAGTGAACAGTATAGTCGAAAACGATAACAGATTAATAGATAAGTACTGAATTATAGTATCAAAATGTCAAGTCTCATTTGATTGGTGATATTACTATATTCCAGATACTATCAGAGTTCTCAATACAATCCATTCACTACTACAATAATCATCAAATATGACGGTTAAAAATTGTCATTAAACGTGAAAGATGACAGTTTTGGAGGTGACATTCAAAGTTTTTAATTTTTTATGACAGTTTGCAATTGTCATTGATATCTATACAGATGGCAGATTATAAGTGTCATCGTTAATTATAAATATGACAGCTATAAAGTGTCAGTAAAAATAACACTATTATCTACTCAATATGTCAAAACACCATTATCTTTTCTTCCCAAGTTTCGAACATCTGACCTTCCACCCAACCAACACCTTACCCACATCTTCTCTGACCATTACATCAAATATAATATTCATAAAATATTTACAATATCTAATATATGTGTTCAACACCTTACGCGAGTTCTTTGTTTTAATGTCAGTTTTAATCAAAATTGACATTATAAATGGGGATTATATCGCAGTTTTTTTTATAAACTGACATCAATATTCATTTTAATTTTATCAATGACAAATTTATAAAAACATCTTATTTAAATATTATTGTAGTAGCGATGACAACTTTTTTGTAAAGTGACATCAATATTTATTCTGATTTATTCAATGACAGTTTTGCAAAAACTAAAATCTTATGGGAAATCTTTTTAATGTCACTTTTAATAAAATTGACATTATTAAAAAATTATTTTTTTTCAATGTCAGTTTTAATCAAAATTGACATTAAAAAGTTTCTCATAAAATTTTTACTATTTAGTTTCAATGTCAGTTTTATTCAAACACGACATCATAAAGGGGATTGCTAACTTTAGATGACAGTTTTATTTGTAAATTGACATCAATAATTGTTCCTGATTTTTTTAATGACATATTTTCGAAAACTAACATCTTAGTCAATTTGGTAGTGTAATCTTTAGCGATTATTATAGTAGTGATTCCAGTTTGACCACGTCATATCACATTCCATTTTTTACTTCCAATTATGACCATGTCATATGATTCTATCTCAAGATTCCAATATGATACTCCCATCAGATAACGATCCTGGCTGTCGTGTTGACCGTGCTTCCCAACTGCCATGCCCTCAACCGCTATGTTCCCGTTCATCACGTTCCCAACCACTATGTTCTCTTGAGATGTCATATATTCCTTACCATACCAAAATCAAAAGACGCTTAATACACTTGATGACCGCTAGACTGAATAAAAGGCATGCTAAGTTCAGATATAACATGGTGTGGACATAGTTTGGCTGAATGCGTGATACGGCCAAAATGATAGCTTGGCTAAATACATTGGTTAGGTCCATCACACCTCTGGTTCAGACAAGGCTTTGGCTCAAGTCGCATCACGACTCAAGATAACCCGAGATATTCTCATGGAGAATCTATTCATAATGATATCCAATCACTCACAGTGTCTTCAAGTTTCAAAGTCAGGCATCCACGAGACGCCCACATATCATTATCAATTTCACGTTCTATATTCACAAGTCCATATACGGAGATTAAGTTAAACATGCTCTCATGGTGATCATGTCATTAGTTGTCATAGCAGAGGCATATGCCGTCATACCAAACTAAGATAGCGGAAAACAATCCTGGATAACATTCTAACATGGTGAGATGGCATGGCATAATGTTATGTAACTAGTTTGAAACATGAATTGAAATAGTTATCCAAGTATGTTTAAGTGCATTAGCATGGGTTAAGGTTAAGTGGTTCTAATGTTATAGGCATTGGAACATTTAGAGGTTTGCTAGTTTGTTTGGAACTAATCATCCGATTGAATATGCTAAGTTTATCCGGTTAAACCTCATAGTTCTAAAATAATTTGGCTTTCGAAGCTGAAAGTCATCTGGATGGGGTATCTAGGTTCATTCGGTTGGATTTCGTGTGCACAAGGTAAAAAAAGTGGTCATGGGGTAGGATTCATCCGGATGGATGATTTTTAAGTCATTCGGTTGGATTTGGTGTTCCTTGAATTTCAATTTATAATATCGCAAGGTTAAGGCATCGATTCAACTCCAAAGATTCTATAATTTTGCAAGAACGTAGTTCAATATATTGGAAATACTACTTATGAAGGGCTTAGGATTTGAAAGTGGCTTGATGTTGGTCAAAATATGGCGATAACAGGCTTGGTCAAAATCTACTATAGTTTACTAAAACATCGACATGTGGAGTTCTAGAAGTCCAATGAATTGGTTCAAATTGGAGATGCAAGATAACAAATTGACCGATCATCCTACCAAATTTGAAGTTATTCCAAGTCACGTAGCATTCACACGGTTGTTTTGAAATTCGAGTAAAAAATTCTGCCTAAAATAGAAAAAGTTCATTGACGGCGATGAAGTTCATCCGGATGGGTCATTTTTGGACCATTTAGATGGGATGTGTTTTCCACCTAAAAAGTGAGATATAGAGAGGGGATTCATCTGGATATGTCATTTTTGGACTATTCGGTCGAGAAGGTCGTCTTCTTCAATGAAAGAGTTGTTTCCTCCATTATAACACTTCAAACTTATGAACATTCTCTAAACATTAAAATTGAGAACCAAGGATTGGAAAACTTACATCTAGGTGATGAATAAGAATGAACTTGATTAATTAGGAGTTGGCACAAGTTCCGAATTGGTGAAACATCAAGTGGCTCCTCCTCCTCCTTCTTCACTAATATGTCCTTCTCTCTCACTCTCAAACTCAGGATATCAATGCCAAGTTAATGGAGACAAGAGAGGAGGAGTATTTATAGGCAAGAGAGTGGATTCAATCTAACGTCTAGGAGTTAATTAAGAGAGATGGAGGGATGAGAAACAATAGTGTGAGGAAGAAGGTTTTTGGCTGCCATGAATGGGAATGAGAAGTCAGCCATGGTGGGTTGAAGTAACCCCCATGGTGAGCTAGGATGGGAGAGGAGCAGAGGTAGGGGAATAGAGGTGAGGTCAAGGTGAGGGAAAATAAGTTTGGAGATAAGATATATACATAACCGGATATATATATGTATAAATATATACACACATGTATATATGAAAAAAATGTTTAATTATGCATTTATACATAAAAATGTAAAATTTCAAATAAAATTTTTAATATTAATCTACGTTGCGATAATTTAAATGGTCCACACGAAACATGGGTTAAAAATATGAAATATTGATTGATTATTGATTAATTTAAAATGGGTCCTTATAAACTCAGAGTCCTCATTTCCGTCAGAATGAAGCAACATTTCAATAACCTGTCACTCAAGATTAAGTTACTAGCGGGAGTATCTATGCACTCCAAGGTCAATAAGACGATTACTGACCTACTAATACTCAAGGGATGTAGATGACAGTCAAGCCTATTCTTTTGCAATTAATGGGGGGTAGCTGAGATTTTCGTCACCACCTTTGTATAGTTTGTGCTAAGGAACGTTAAAGAAAAGAGTAAAACCAATTTGGTTGTGGTGGTAGTTTAATTCGTGTTTTGACCCATGTTTTTATGGCATAATTATGTGAAGTTAATGATGATATGATTATAAGGACCCCAACTAGGAGGAGTGCTTGTCGTCAACCGATGTCAAACAGAACATATTCCAAGCGTAGGATCAGGAGTTCGGTTATAGCATAATAATCTGGAAGTCTAGAGTCAAATCCATAGAGAACGAGAAATTCATAAGTTTATTGGGAGGAAAGAAAGAAAAGATTTGGGATATTTGTGTGGAAAATATTGTGATGAGATTGAGAACGATTTTATGGAAATTTAAAGAAACAAGATCTAATTCTCGGGATCCAGATTGACTGCGACTAGGAATAATTCAATCCACGAAATATAACTCAACTTCAATTCTATAACATCGAACCTTTGTCGGATAGTAGGAAAATTAAGATTTAGTTGAAAACAAGAAGATTGATAATCGGTCTAAAAATCAAGACAGGAAGAATTAGGATTTCAGATCAAAGGCTTGTAGCGATCTAAGAATTGTGTGTGCCAAAATTGAATTTGTCTACATACAAGCAAAAATCTTACAAAAAATCTTTAATCAATTTTAAAACGATTCTTAATTAATAAGATGATATCATATATTGAAGATTTTGTTAGAGGATTGAATTACTTTAAATCATGATTCGATGCTTCACATTCGAATCGAATCCTGGGAAGATTAGCTATTCATGGACTGAATAGAAACAATGAGAATTAAAGAACAAAAGGATGAAGAACAAGATGAACTGAAAATAAAAAAATTCTTAATTAAATCTCCAAAATTTGAAAATTCACCATAAAAATGATCTAACTATGGCTCAAAACTAGAATAAAAGATGATGTTTAATCCCTAACTATGGTTCCCAATAAATAGATTTATAGACAACACTCCAAACTTGACTAGGAAATAAAAAGATAAGGATAAAATAAAAGAATAGCAATTACACAAAATAAGGGAAATTCATATTTTTTATCCTTACTGCCGGTAGTTTGGGGCACTTACTACTGGTAGTTTGAGATTTTGCCTCTTTTGGTCAATTTCTGCAATTCTTGACAGTGTCTTCTACTACCGGTGGTTCGTGGCATTGGTTTTTTTGGTAGTTCTTCACTTTGGACAGTGTCTCCTATTACTAGTAGTTCGTCACTTTAGTCTTCACAAGATATACACGCTACCACGATAGCCTTGGTAGTTTGGACCTAAACACGGGGTGATTACGACATTTAGGAGCCCAAAGCCATGGGTATAGTTATGTGCTACGGTTGTTAGCCCAATAAAGCTCCAGCGATGATCCTACGTGACTAGCTATGGTCCACAAGTTTTCGAGCCGAAAGAGTACATTTTGGAAGCCCTTCCAATGACAAACGGTGCAAGTGACGAACAATTCTCAAATTTGTTCGAGGTATATGGTGGTTAACATTCCACCTCGAAGGTATGTTCGTCCCTCTTTTATGCTTTATGGTGCGTTGGCTTCTTGCATTGAGGACAATGCAAATTTCAAGTTGGGGAGAGGGTTTAGTCTATTTTTAGTATTAATTCAGTCATTTTAGTATCAATTTTTAAAATTTTGTTCCATTTCCCATGAAAGTAGAGTTGTAACTTATGTTTGATAATTTAGATATGTACAAGAGGCACGTATGCAATCTATTGCTCATTGATTGTCAAGTCACTTCACTCGCATAAACATGAACTATTTGGAATACTTTGAGCTAGGTTTATAATTGAAAGAATTGACCATATAGAATGGAGATTTAATTTGCAAAGCATCTCTTACACTCTACCACTCTTATTTTAATCTATGTCATACTTACATCATGCTTAACATCTCGCATACATCAACGTGGAATTCATTGCGTATCAAGAAAGGGAAATTAGGCCATTGTTGCTTGAATAAACCACATATGAGTCCCGTAATCCTAATTTTGAACCAAGTCCAAGTCAACCAATTCTTGTAAAACACTTAGGAGACCGGATGTTAAGAAGTGGTATGGGAATGTTTTAAAGGGTGTTAAGAAGAAAATGGGTCAAAAATGAAGAAGTTGGACAAAAGACAGAAATTTAGATTAGTAGCCTTCTCTATCTGTAGAGGAATAATGCATATTGAAAGAGACAAAACAAAGAGAAGCTCTACTAGTAGATGAATAATGCCTATTGGTAGAGCCATATTTGCACAAAAGGTCAGTTCCAATCTCTATCGGTAGAGGATAGTACCTATTGGTAGAGCCTAATTTGAGAAAAAGTTAGTGGACTTCTCTATCGGTAGAGAAGTTGTCTCTATCGGTAGAGACTGAAAATTTCAGAAATTTTCCCCAAATCGAATAAAATTAAATACACCATTTCACTTTCCAAACCCGTTACCTCTCCTTGTCTCCCCAAAGATCACGATTTTTCGCCTTCCCTCTCCGAAATCTCTCAAACGGTGCAACCTCTTCGATTCCAACCTATATCTACTGATACCCACCCATTCCACGTGTCATCCCTACCGATACCCCAAATTTGAAGTTCTACCCCTCAACTCCTAAGTCTAAAATTTTTAGAACTCCCATCCTTAATCCATTTCCATGGCTAGACAAAAGATTCCTAATGTGAGGTTGGGAGAAGATGCCCCGAGGCAAAGAGAAGAAGCCTCCGCACGAAAGGAGAAAGTACGTAGAGGAAAAGGAAAGCCACAGAATCAACAAGTAAGAAGAAGAAATCAAAGGGCGTGCCAAAGGTTAAGGGAAAATGGGAGTTATCTATACCGCGTAGAAAGGCTACATGCTTACGGATGGTTGACAATAACCACATTGGGGAAACAGAAGTGGTGTTGCGAATCCATGATAGGGGCTTGAAGTTGTGGTTCAAACCTGTTGAAGGATTTGTGCGACCAATGGTTCAGTATTTTTTCAGAATATGTTCATACCAGAAGCCAAGGACTACATTACCTCAACGATGAGAGGTATACAAGTACTCATTAATCCAATTATTATAACGTTGTATTTGGGTTGCCCATCATTCGATGAAACCATGTGTACATTTTCTAAGAATAAAGAAGAAGATGTGTATGACCCGTGGTTCTACGCGGATGAAATGTTTGCAAACCTAGTAGAATTTGCAGGGCTATTCCCCGTGGGAAGCCTTAAGGAGGAATATCGCCTCATGAACAAGATTCTGCATTTCAATCTCTACCCCCGATGGGTTGAGAAAGTTTTGGTACGAAAGGAGGTCCAACTTGTTTATGCCTTTCTGCACGATGACATTATGGATATGGGACGGTTTGTGTTCAAACAGTTGGTTGAGTTTTGCACGGGAACAATGCTTCGAGCAAATTTTCCCTACCCCACAATGATAACCCAAGTATGCATCCGAGCTGGAGTTCCAGAAACCACACGTGATGTGTGGACAAAGGGATTGGGCCCCATTTCTGGCATAACCGCAAGCGAAAGCAATGCCACTTCAAGTCCCCTACACCGTACAAGTGGGCACCATCCTTTCAAACACGAGAACAAACCTCCGCACCTACGACCACACCACCTATTGCCCCCTCTAGTGGGAAACCCAACAAGAGGTCCTTCAAATAAAAAATGTGTAGGATGATGAAAATGATTTTCTACCGACAGACCGACATCAAGAACTCACAAAAAGAGATTTTGAGGACACAAAGATAGATTTCGAGGAGGCAGAAATACACTATGGACCATGTGGCAACTTAGACTGGACATCCATAAGTGTCGAAGGGTGAGGAGGAGCAAGAAGAAAGTGAGTCCGATTAGAAATTCAGTGATGACAGTGAGGAGTATACTGAAGGGGATGAGATTGTTGAGTTGGAATGTGATTAGGGACCATATGACGGGGGTGTCAGTATGTTGTAGAGCAAGATTGAGTAAGTGTTTATGGTATTTTTTAGTGGGATCAGTCCTTGAGTCTTATTTATTTTACTTTCATTGGTTTTAGTGTGCACTAGGTGCATCCTGGGTTGTCAGTGTACCAGCATTAGGTGGTTGACCTAACCACATATTAGTTGACACCAATTTTGTGTACTCTATTTTGATTAACGAACCCTCGGATATTATATACTATTAAGTCCTAATGGATTCTTGTTATGCTCGAAATTCTACTTTGATGCATGATTACAAAGTTGCATGGTTTGAGCATCTGGCATTTCTATTTCGCAAATATATGTTCCATGATTGCCTACATAATATCTTCTTTGTGATTGCACTTATTCGTTCAATGCATACCTACATCTCTGGTTTGCATATTTGCGTAATTAGGGATGCAATTTCATGTCATAGAGCGTATACTTCATTCTGAGGGCAAACTG
Source organism: Arctostaphylos glauca (assembly GCA_019985065.2). NCBI lineage: Eukaryota > Viridiplantae > Streptophyta > Magnoliopsida > Ericales > Ericaceae > Arctostaphylos > Arctostaphylos glauca. The sequence continues at coordinate 15,107,625 of JAHSPW020000015.1, read as the reverse complement.
AGAGGATTGGAATCGAGGCTCGCTTTAGTTAATAGTACTTAGCTACAAGCCATGCTCACGTGTTCGCTATGGTTCATGCAAGGTTGTGTGTGAATGGACTTTGACCCATTGTTTTGAATTACACCTGAGACATGGATGAAAAACTAGGGGTGAAAGTTTAAACCGGAAAACCAAACCAAACTGGTAAACCAAACCGAATCGACGGTTTGGTCCGGTTTGAGATCTCTAAAAACATTCGGTTCGGTTTTTGGTTTTAGTCACTTAGGAACCAAACCAAACCGGACCGAACCAGTTCCTATACTAAATCCCAATGTTGTAAATCCCGTCCCGTCCCGTACCGGCCGGTACGTCCCATACCGCCCTCGTAACGGTACCGGACCACCGGAGTACCGTTCCGGCAAGTGTTGCGGCCTGGTCCGGGCTGTTCCGGCTTGTTCCGGGCTGTTCCGGCCTGTTCCGGGCAATACCGGCTAGTACCGTACCGTACCGGTCTGTATTTAAAAAAATTAAAAAAATCCATGAATATGTTTTTTTTTGGATAATTTGACATAATTTGAGACTAAAATCATCATTTTTTTAATGTTTTGTGATTTATTTTTAAATTGTAATGCTTTATTTTTATGTTTAGTATGATTTTTTGTTAAAAAATATTATTTAAAAAATATATATTAATTTTAGCGATAAATCCGAAACGGTACACCGGTACACACCGGTACTGGTACGTACCGTACCAATAACAAAACCGGTACGTCCACCGGTACGAGATTGACAACTTTGCTAAATCCTAAAAAATAAAAAATCTAGTTTCATACATGATTTTTTTAAGTCTCAAACTAATTTTTTTTTACTTTGATTTTTTATGAGGTATTAATTTTACTATGATTTAGAATTTCGTATATTTAATTTTATTGAGCTTTAATTTTTTAGAAGTTTTTTTAGCGTGAACTTAGGCCTAATTAAATTAAAAATCTATTTTAAAATCAAAACTAATCCGAACTTTATTCATTTGACACGGCCCTCTTAGTTTTTTAGAAGTTTTTTTAATTTTGGATCTAAGTCTAACCAAACCGAAACCGGACCGAAACCAAACCGACTGGAGAAACCAAACCGAACCAAACCAAAATAGTTCGGTTCGGTTTCGGTTTACAAAAACTCAAATCGAAATTATCGGTTTGGTCCGAGTTTTTGGGGGAAACCAGACCAAACCGGACCAGTTTCACCCCTAGATGAAACTACGAATCAAGCATAGTGTATAATCGCGCTTTCGTGGGAAATATCTATTTCCTTCAGTATTTGGTATGATGCGTTGCTAGGGACTAGCAACCTTCAAGTTGGGGGGTATGTTGAGCGCACTAAATTATAGATTAATACGTAGCATCTAGGTATATGAATAAACATTGTTCTATTTAATATTGCACATGTAATTGTCATTGCCTCGTTACAGGTTTTCGAGCGCTAAATGTATTTTGAAAGGCTCCAGTACGAATCAAAGGCCCTGGGACCAATTACCACATTGTTTAAGATCCAAGAGAAGGCCCGAAAATGATAGAAGAGAAGCCGGAATGAAAATTTGAAGAAGTCCAAGAAATTGAGACATAACACTTCTCTACCGGTAGAGAATCAAGTTCTATCGGTAGAGAAGGATAAAACACTGTCATTCAAAGAAGTTCTGTTGGTAAAAAGAAGTCCCAATCGGAAGACAAATGAAGCCAGAAGTCTCTATCGGTAGAGAATCAGTCTCTATCGGTAGAGGAATGAAGTCCAAGAAGTCAGAAGACTTCTCTATCGATAGAGGATTAGTTCTATTGTTAAGGAAGGTTCACATTTTAGTCAGAACACTTCTCTACCTGTAGAGAAGTACTCTCTATCGATAGAGAATGCTAATTTTTTGCATTTTGCTCTTCATCACCTTTTGGAATACTTTCTTTGACGTCTTTTAAATTGTAAGAGGGTGTAAGGGGACCTATTGAGCATGATTTTTGTCCCTTTCTTTGACTTATGTTTGCATGTGTATGGGATAAACAAATTGATCTCACACACGTAGACATTTGTTATGCTTTGAACTTAGTTTTTTGTTCTTGAGAGTTTATCTCTCTAGTTCTTGAAGTTCTCCATTTTCCTGAGTTTACTCCTTCAAAGTGTAAGACATTATCTCATTGAGAAGTAAGTTAATCCAAAGTTTAGTTCTTTTGTATTCACTCCATTACCTTATTTCTCCGACAGATTGCCGGAACCTTAGCTATTAACATTGTGTATCGTATTTCCGTAGATTTCTAGTACTAATTGGTAAGTTCATCCTTATTATTAAACTTTAGTCTTATCCTTCTTGTTCTTTTCATGTTCGTCATCTCTTTCACAAGCATGATTAGCTAAACTTTTATAAGTTAGATCTTAGGATGAAGTTTAACCAAAATTCACTCTTATTCAATATCTTCTAAACATTTTACAAACTTGTTCCTAAATATATTCAATTTCTCATTTCTAGAAACAAAAAGGTAGAGTTAAACTTTTGCTTAGTTATTGCCATATTTTTAGTATATCTAACACTTAAACCTATGTCCTCCCTATTTTAGATTACATTTTTTTGAACTTAAATAGATTTGAAAACATATCTTTTGAGCTAAAGACTAATTTTTCATTGAGTATTTTTCAATCTAGATTCCAGCCTGGGTCTTTTAACCTAACTAATTTTTCCCATGAATCGATAGCCCGACCTCTCCACTATACCTCTTTTAAATCATTGAGGAAACTCCTATTTTAAATATTAAATTTTGACTTAGGCTGACGCCCTAACGACGCACTTTTACCGGTCGGTCGGTCAAAGATATGTTCTCAAAGCTTTTTGTAGACTCTGCCAAAAAGTTGACGTGATTCTTTGGTCGCGATCGGATATGATGAATACTGGTACATCTTGTGCTCTAATAATCTCCTTGATACAGTCGCCCATAAAAGTCCATTGTATCTGACACCTTAATGGGTAGGAAGTGTGACAATTTTGTCAGACGCTCCTCAATGATCCATATGGAATCATTTTCTAGAAGTGGTCATGGTAGTCTAGTCACGAAATCCGTAGCTATATGCTCCCATTTTTATCCCGGTATAGGTAAAGGCTGTAGGTTTCCTCTTGGTTTATGATGTCATCAGGATTTGTGACTAAGTGCATCAGTAACCACATTAGTCTTTTCCGGATGATAAAACAATTTGAAATTGTAATCCTCCAAGTACTTCATCTAGTGCCTTTGTCTCATGTTCAGATCTTGTTGCGTGAATACAAAATTGAGGCTCTTGTAATATGTGATTAGTACCTTAAAATTCTCACCGTGGAAGTAGTGATGCCATGTCTTAAGAGCGTGAACTACTGCAACAAGTTCTAAATTGTGAGCAGGGTAATTCTTTTCAAGCGATTTCAATTGGTGTGATCCATAAGCTATGACTTTTTCATCTTGCATTAGTATATAGCCAGTCCTTCTTTTGACGCATCACAGTAGATGATCTACTCGATATCTCATTCTAGAATGACCAGAATATGGGCATTTGTCAGTTTATTCTTTATTTCTCAGAATGACTTCTCATAGACATTGCTCCAATCGAATTTGATTCCTTTTAGAGTAAGTCAACTCATTGATTTGGCTAACACCAAAAATTCCAGAATGAATCATCTATAATATTTGGCAAATTTCAAAAAGTTGCAGATCTCCAATATTGTTGTCGGTCGCTTTTCAGTTCTTAATTGCTTTAGTCTTGTTGGCCTTGGCATAGAGTTGGTTATTTTGTAGGATTTGATGTACGATTCTTAGATACTACTCATGCTGTCCTTCCATTGTTGAGTAAATAAAAAATGTTGTCAATGGAAACTACCATGAATTGGTCCAAGTATGGCATGAAGATCTTGTTCCCTAGGAACATGAATACCGCTAGTGTGTTGGTCAACCCAAAAGGCATCACCATGAACTCGTAGTAGTCGTAGCGAGTCTAGAATGTTGTCTTCTGAATTTCTAAATCTCTAAGCCTCAATTTATAGTACCTGAATTGTAAGTCAATCTTGGAGAACCAAGTGGATCTTCAGAGTTGTTCAAATAGGTCATCGATTCTTCGAAGTGGATAACTGTTCTTCCTAGCAACTCGATTGAGTTGTCGATAACCAATGTAGAGTTAAAGCGTTCTCTTCCTTCTTCTTAACAAACAAAGCCAGAGCTCTCTAAGGTGATATACTTGGTTTAATGAATAATTTCTCAAGCAACTCTTAAAGTTGCATATTTAATTCTTTGAGTTCTGCTGATGCCATTTTGAATGGTGCCAGCCACTCTGAAAGGTGCCATGTATATCGATGCTATTCCAATTGTAGCTCGATGGTAAAGTGCAACTCTCTTGGTGGCGGTAGTCCTGGTAATTCCTCAAGAAAGACGTCAACATATTCACACACTACGCAAGGTAGTCCTAACTATTCAGCAAGGTTATTGTGAAATTTAGATCGAGTCTTCAGTAGTAATGACAACTCATGCCTATCTCCCTTAAATTTGAAACATTTTCCATTTAGGGAGTAGGCTGTCACCATTTTTATGGCAGTTAACGACGGCATGGTAGTGAATAGCCAATGCATGCTAGGATGACATCAAAGTCGGCCATGTCCATGACTCGTAGGTCACAGGATAGGTGCAATTCTTAGATTTCTATCTCACAGTCCTTACACACTAGCCCCATTGACACTATACCTTCTAAAGATGATGTAAATTCATTGTGGTCCCTAGTTGTTCAGGCACTAGTCCAAAATACTAACACATGCAGTAATATAAACAAGTGTGAATCACTTGTATTAAATAAAGTTCTACTGCACGAGTTAAACAATACTAGGTTACCTTGTATGACTAAATGATCATGCAACTCTTCTTCTTCTCTTTCTTCTTGGAGAGCAAAAACTTTGCCTCTAGTGTACAGCTTCGAACCAAGCGGCCCCTTATTTTTTTGGGACTATTGATTCTCATTAGGCTATTCTGGGTTCCAGTTGTTTTGGGGTTTCTAGTTCCCCCATTGTTGTCTTCTAGTTGGAGCATTCCCAATTCTTTCTTGGTTGGCTTTTATTGGATTTTGAGAACATTGGCTACGGATATGTCCTTACTTCTCATAGCTAAAACATGTGACTGGTGCTGCTTTCTATTGCTAGCTCGGGGTAGAGTACTGATACAATTGTTGTTGTTGAGGTCGGGATTGGTTGTTGTTGTAACGCCTTGAAATTCAGACACGTTAATAAAAAGAGTGAAGTAATTAAAATACCGTCATTATATTGAAATATGAGTTTAATACAAGAGACAGTTGAAATACATTCAAAAATACTATTTTACGTAAAAAATACTTTAAAAGTAAAGTTAGAGTAGTCTAAACAAAACTAGGTGAACCACGACTCTATCGTGCCTTCTGCAGGATAAGCGTTATCGTACCGTGTATGCTCCGGTCTGGCTCCATCGTCATCGGTATCTGGTTATGAAACATTAGGGGCAGGAGGAAATTACCTTACCTTTAAGTTTCCTTTTGAATGTTTTAGCATAACAACATGATGTGCAATACACAGAGTATGGAATTATTCAAGGTCTAATCATGCGGTAAGATAAGTGCAGAAAAAGTAAGTACATGCTTGAAATTGAAATAGAAGAATTGAAATCATCAGAGTAATTATCACGGAAAATATTAGTACCAAATGTTCTATGAGTTCTCGACTCGAAACAAATATTGTAAAGTAGGATCACGTCATATAGTTCCATCAATTGTTCCAAGAATGACCTCATCATTTATTTTCAATAGGCTTTTCTAACATCAATGACCTCTTCATATATTTCAAATCAATATTTCTAAATCAATAAAATCCAGTGTAGTGCTCCCGAACGATAACGATGCCGACCACCCGACTAACCGATACTTCCCAACCACCATACTCTTCAACCACACCATTTTTCGATTGTCATGTTCCCAATCAACATACTATCTCTAACATTATATCATGTTGTTATCGTGGTATAACAATATGAGTTTTAAAATTTACGCTAGAAGGTTGTTAGGTTAAAAGGGCACGATAGGACTAGATATAATTTTGGCTCAAGCGTAACTTGGCTAAACGTATGACACGGCTAAATTATAATGCTTGAGTAATACAAATTTTGGGTCCATCACACCATTTTGTTAAAGTCAAAGCTCGGCTCATATCACATCACGACTACAAAACACGCATAATATCCTTCGAGGAATATATCCATAACCACTAATCGTATAACATTATCAGTGTCTTTAACATTTAGATATCCGCTAGACACCCTGAGTATTAATAATTGATCATCATCAAAGTAATCAGAGTAATAATCATGGTAATTCATGCTCGACTACTATTTAAACCATTAAACAGAAATAACATAATAATAAGGTGGGTGTGTAAATAAATAAAAATTTAATAGCTAATCATAAAAAGTTTATTTAATGATACACGTTATAAGATAACCATATTTATAAAATGAGTTTATAATTATTTTTATGATTTTTTGAAGAAAGTAAAAAGTTTAATTATAGTAAGTATAAAATAAATCTAAAATTTATATAACAGGAGTACAATTTATAATTAACTAAAATATCGGGTACAAATTATATATCAAAACTAAATTAATTGCAGTCAAAGTCCCGTCCGGAAGTCCGTCTGGTTGCGGATTTGGCCGTCTGGACCTGCAACTAGATTCAAATCCGAATTTGCAACCGGATTTGGGAAAATTCGATAGTTCTCTGTAAATCGATGGTTCTCGTCTAGCAAAACTCCATTAAGGCTAATATCATAGGAAAACACTCAAAATGGGTTTAAGAGAAGGGGCTTACAATTGGTTTAGAGTTTGGTGAAGATTCGGGGGGGTTTCGGATGTCGGCTCGGCTCGACGGAATTTTGGCCGAAACTTCTTCTTCTTCTTCTTTCTCCTTCCTTCTTCTCCTCTTCTAGCTCTAGGGCTTGGTGTGTGCTGTGGTGAAGGAAGGGTTGCTATTTATAGGGAGAGGAGGAGGAAGGAAGGAGGGAGGTATGGTTGGGATGTGGTTGTGGGATCCGATGGTGGGGGGTGGTGTAGCCATGGATAATGGCTTTGCTAGAGGAGGCTGGCATAGGTAGAAGAAGGCTGTAAGTGGTAGGATGGGAGGTCAAGGAGTGATGGATGGGAAAGGAAGGAGACAACTGGCATCGAGGTGATCCGCGGGGGGGGGGGGGGGGGGGGGGGGGGGGGGGTTGTCGAGTGGAAGGGGTAGGGAGGAAAAAGAGAGAGAGAGAGAGAGCACTATCTATATAACAATGGAAGGGTGCTTTGAAAATGTGTACTCACAAACTATCCTATTGGCACATTGAATGGTTGAGATTTCATTGTTCTTTTAATCCTATGGCCAGGTATGCCTCTGTAAAAGCATTTTGCTGTCAAAAGGACAAGTGAATTATTTGAGGCCTGAGATTGAAACTTCAAATCCAAGGGTGGTCATTGAATTGGGTTTAAAATTTGAACACAACGATTATTTATTTCTCTCTCTTACTTTCCCCTTCTCTATTGGCTACACCACCCCCATCCCTCAACCCATTTAACCCACATCCCCTTGTCTCCTTCGTTCCTTCTTCTCTTCTCTCTTCTCTCTCCTCTCTACCTTCGACCTCCTCCACTAAATAAATAGAGATATCTCATCTCCTCTCTCTCCTCTCAACTCTGGCAAACAAAATGCGGTTTCATTGACGAAGGAGTCATCGTGTGTCCAGTTCTAAATCCACGTGACTGTGAGCATCTACCATTGACGAAGTAAGTTTTTCTCTTCTCTTCATATTTTTTTGAACCCTCAAATTTTAAAACTCTGGTAGATGGGTAGTTTAAATTAGCGGATAAGAGCAATGTATAACTCTGGGTATTTAAACAATGTTTAAAAATGGGTATTTTAGCGATGTTTAACTCTGGTCGATGAAGGATTTGATCAAACTTTATGTTGGAAGGTTTTGAGCAATGTTTAACACCAAGTGTTTGATGGAATGCATGTGAGAAGCATAGTGCACAACAAATATCGATGTGTCTTTGGAGCTTTACCATCGGATCGGATGAGAAACTCGACCATATAGGTCCCAACGATTTTACCCTAACTTAACCTCTGTTTTTTTAAAAGCAAATAACCAATAGGCCCCTTAAGAAAAAACAGCTTTAAGCAGAAAACAAGTTGGTGAAAAAACCAATTGGTATATTTACCCATCCTAAGTTTCTTCATAAAAATAATTATGTTTTGAAGAAGAAACAAATAGAAGAAGAAGAAAATACCTTTTACTTATTTGAAGAAGAAAGTATTTTGTACTTATTTGGTAAATACTATTTCTTTTCTTATGACACACTTATCTGGGTGGAACTTTTAGGTGGCCCTTAGTTCCCAACCAACCTTGCCCCATTTTTTAATTGGAATCACAACTAAATTATTGTATCAAACTTGGTCCATATAGTGCTCTGATTTTAAAATGCTCTAGGCCAGTCAACCAAAGTCGACCCAAAGAAACAAATTATGCAGTGCACCACAAGGCCATTTCTTTCTACCTACGCCTAAAAGAACCACATTTTTTATGGTGTATAGGCTCAATGCGTATTAATACCATAAAGAGATTCTCCAATAGTATGTTATTGGATTATAATCAGGGGCAGAGGAATAGAGGTCTCAAAAGAGTGGAGTGATCTCTCTCACTGGCATTCATACACTATCTTGAATTTCGGTAAAATAATTTATTGTATTATTTTTTCGCGTTTTTAAGTTTTGCGTCAAATTTTCTTAGATCAGTGGTTTGTCTTGAAGTGAAAAATTTAAAAATAAAAAAATTATGTCCAAAAACTTAAAAAAAATAACTCTTGCACGAAAATAATTGAGAAAAACCCTTGTTCATTCCCTGTTGTTGACAATGTTCATGGTTATTTCGTAGTCGATCTCCACCTGTTGATTTTATGCCCAAAGTAGTCATTCTAATTTATGAATCACTCACAATTTGGTGGCAGCGAGATGGGTGAGCGGAAGGATAGTAAGAAAGGGAAATTATCTTTCTCAATATCTCATACAATGGAACTTTACATCAATATATAGGAAGGTAATGACATCCTAAATTAAAGGGATAAGATATCTAGATCCTAAATTAAAGGGATCTAGATCCTAAATTAAAGGGAATACAATAAGGATAAGATAAGGGAAATCTAATCTTAACACTCCCCCTCAAGTTGGAGTATGGATGTCAAGAATGTTCAACTTGCTTATCAGACTTTTAAAAGCACTTCCTCCTAACGCCTTCGTGAACACATCAGCTAATTGAAAGGATGATGGCACAAACTTGGTGATAATCTGTCCGGCTTGAATTTTTTCTCTTACCACATGACAGTCAAGTTCAATGTGTTTTGTCCGTTCATGATAAACTGGATTTGCAGCTATATGAAGAGCTGCTTGATTGTCACAGAATAATTTAACCGGTCCCAAAGAGACTTGTAAATCATTGAATAAATATCTAAGCCAAGTAAGTTCACACGTTGCAGCTGCCATAGATCTATACTCAGCTTCTGATGATGACCTTGAAACAGTTTTCTGCTTCTTTGTCTTCCAAGAAATTAAAGAATCTCCAAGAAAAACGCAATAGCCCGATGTTGATCTCCTTGTCATAGGACAATTTGCCCAATTGGCATCACAATAGGCTTTTAATGTCAAAGAGCTGTTGGAGGAAAATAGTAATCCTTGTCCTGGACTATTTTTCAAATACCGAACAATGCGGAGAGCAGAATCCCAATGAGATTTTCTTGGAGCATGCATAAATTGACTCAAAATATTCACAGAGTATGTGATATCTGGTCTAGTAATTATAAGGTAGATCAATTTGCCTATCAATCTTCTGTACCGAGAAGGATTAAGCAGAATATCACCTTGGTTATTGGTAAGTTTCAAATTTTGCTCCATAGGAAAATCAACCGGTTGTGCTCCAAGAAATCCAACATCATCAAGAATTTCTAAAGTATATTTGCGCTAAGATATGACAATTCCAGCTTTGGATCTTGCCACTTCTAAGCCAAGAAAATACTTTAGATAGCCAAGATCTTTAATATGAAATTGTTGATGAAGAAAGGTTTTAAGATCTTGAATAGCAGTTTCTTCATTCCCTGTGATTATCATATCATCCACATAAATAAGAACGACTGTTATGTACGAGACTCTAACTCGTACAAAAAGTGAATGATCGAAATGGGATTGAGAGAAACCCGCATTTTTAATGGCCTCAGAAAATTTTAAAAACCAATTTCGAGGTGCTTGTTTGAGACCATAGAGTGACTTGTGCAGTCGACATACAAGTTTCTCCCCCTGTCGACAAAGACCCGGTGGTGGAGTCATATATACTTCTTCATTCAATTCGCCATGAAGAAAGGCATTATGCACATCCATTTGAAATAAAGGCCAATGCTGAATGGCAGCTAAAGCAAGAAGACATCGCACGGTTGTTAATTTTACAACAGGAGCAAACGTTTCATGATAATCCAAACCTTCCTGTTGAGTGAAGCCTTTGGCAACCAAGCGAGCCTTATAACGCTCCACTGTGCCATTAGAGTTGTATTTGATGCGATATACCCATTTGCTCCCAATCGGTCGATGACCCGTGGGAAGAGTGACTAGAGACCAGGTATTTTGTTTGGCAAGAGCATGGAGCTCAGAGTCCATGGCCTCACGCCATTTCGGATCCTGTACCACCTGGTCATATGTGGTGGGTTCAATGGTGCTAGAGATGGTGGCAACAAAAAATTGATGTGAAGGTGATAAGGAATTATAGGAAATAAAATTTGCTAAAGGATAGCGAGTACCTTTCATAGAGGAGGATGATGTGCACGGGGTTGAAGTGCCAGGAATTGTATCTACTTGTCCACAATGAAGGTCACGTAAAAGAACCGATGGTTGTCTCACCCGAGCACTTTGTCGAATAATGAGATCTGGGGTTTGGGATCTGGGTGTGTGGAAGAGGATTCAAGACAAGAGGACTCGGTGGAGTTATTTGGGTCGAGAGCTGGGGAAGGTATATCTGACATTGGTGGAGATGTGGAATATGGTGAATGATTTGGAGAATCATGAGGTGAGTCAACAAATGAGAAAATAGGATTGGTAGAAGATGGTGATATAGGAGGTGGTGATATGGGAGGATTTGAAGCCGAAGGTGACAAGGGTGGTTTTTGCTTGGAAAAAGGAAAAACTTGTTCATGAAAGACAACATCACGGCTTGAGAAAAATTGTGTAGTGTCAAGATCATAGAGACGATAAGCCTTTTGACCTGCTGGATAGCCCAAAAAAATACATCGACGGGCACGAGAGGAAAATTTTGTTAATGGGTGTAGATTAGTGGCATAACAAAGACACCCAAATACTCGTAAATGTGTGTAAGTAGGTGGCTTGTTATACAGTCGTTCAAAAGGAGAAATATGATGCAAAGTTGGTGTAGGAATTCGATTTATGAGATAAATTGCAGTGAGAACACTTTCCCCCCAAAATTGTGAAGGCAGATTTGCCTGAAATCTTAAAGCTCTCCCAATATTGAGAATATGACGATGTTTGCGTTCCACGACACCATTTTGTTGCGGTGTAGCGGTACAAGAGCTTTGAAACAAGATTCCAAGTGTAGAAAAAAATGATAGAAGTGATTTTACTTCAGTGCCATTGTCACTTCGAACACATTTGATTTGACGATTGAATTGAGTATTAGCAAATGTGATAAAGGACTTGAGTAAGCTTTGAGTTTCAGACTTGAGTTTCATTAAAAAAATCCATGTGAATCGAGTATAATCATCCACAATGGTTAGAAAATAATGTGCACCTGTGTGAGTTGAAAAACGATGTGGCCCCCATATATCACAATGTATAAGATCAAACGGATGCAAACTTTGAATTGAACTTAAAGGAAATGGAAGTCTAGATTGTTTTGCCAAAGGACAAATTTCACACAAATGTGGAGATCCGAAAATAAAAGAAGGAATTTGCTTAGATAAAAGTTGTGATGGAGCCTTTGAAGGATGCCCCAATCTTTGATGCCAAGTGATATCAGATGGAGAGGAGACACTGTGTGCCGCTGGTGATGGTGACTCGGATTGTGGCACAAAATAATACAACCCGTTATGCTGCTTCCCCAGGCCAATCATCCTCTTCGAAGCAAGGTCCTGCAGAACAAATTTTTTTGGAAAGAAGTGAATTGAGCAATTTAGAGCAGATGTGAGTTGACTGACAGATAGGAGATTAGTATGAAAGGAAGGGACACAAAGTACATCCTGAATATATAAGTTGTGTGAGAGATATGTTGATCCAAGACCAGTAATTTGAGCATGAGAACCATTTGGTAAAGATACACGAGAGAATAGAGAAGCACTAGATTTACTAGCAATAGAAGAGGCAATGTGATGAGTAGCACCACTATCAATGATCCAACCAACAAAAGTAGAATTTTGTAAGATGGAAGAGGAACAAAAAGGTGATGAGATACCTGTATAATTTCGAGGTGTTTGTTTGAGACCATAGAGTGACTTTTGCAGTGGAAAGGGAAATTATCTTTCTCAATATCTCATACAATGGAACTTTACATCAATAATAGGAAGGTAACGACATCCTAAATTAAAGGGATAAAATATCTAGATCCTAAATTAAAGGGATCTAGATCCTAAATTAAAGGGAATACAATAAGGATAAGATAAGGGAAATCTAATCTTAACAGATAGCGAGTCGATGGTTGATTTTACAAGTTTTATGGCTGACTTAGGGTTTGGAACACAGCTGATTGTCGGGTGCACCATAGTTAATTCCTAACACCAGGAACTGATGGGATGTGCCTTAAGGTAATCTTTCTTTATCTGAACTGCCATGCATTGGTTTCAATTGAATCTTTGAATATTATTGCATTGGAGCTGATTGAACTACCATGCTTTGGCACTCTTCCAAATGGGTTTTTTGTTGCATTTCGTAAGCTTAAATATTTGCATATTGCTAGAAATGGGATTGATGGCCACAACTCGGATATTGAGGAGATGGTTTTCATTACATATCTCATTTTCTCACATAATTTATTTCAGGGTTTGGTTATTGGTTTTTTCAGGAGCCATTGGAGGTAGAACTAGTTTCAGGGCCACATTTCTTATGTGCATTTCAATTCTAGCTACAATTGGTCTCATTGGTTTACTCAGTCTTATCTAATAATTAGTGGGAAACTTTTTAGTAATCTGAATGATGTCCATAATCTAAAATGCCTCCAATAGATTTTGTTTCTCTTTTTTTATCAGAACACCTACGTCCCTCTCTCTAACTATTTCGTAACTGCTGAATCTACTTTCTCTGAATGATGCCCACATTTCTCTTTTTTTGTTTGCCTATCTTTGTTTGAGTTCCTTTTGGGGGCTAACTATTTCATATCTACTGAATCTTCTTTTCCTACAAATACAATCTGGAAATCCTTGATTTAGGCACGAGCACTCACCAGTATACATATATAAGGCTGTAAAATGTATATACATATATAATAGGTCTAAAATAGGAAAAGTATGTGTGTGTATCTAAAAATACTATTTGCTATTATTAGATAATATCTAAATAAAATAAATATAGTATATACACGTAATAATATACACAATATATATGTACGCGTACACAACAAAATTATACACATGAAATAATAATAAAATAATGCTCAATTTATTTATTAAATCAATAAAAATTATAGGGCATTGTAGTTGTTACTGTAGGGCATCTAGTTTTTGTTCCCTCAATTATTTTTGACAGGTCCGCTTAGGATTTGTTTGTTCTTGTTATTATCTCTAATTCTCTTGGAATCGGAGGCTTCTTGTTCTATTAAGAGAGCACCGCCAACTACTCTGTATAGGAGAGTTATTGTTGGGACGTGATATTTCTTCTGATTTGGGAGCTGAATCCCCACTCAAACTTCCTTGTTCTTAAGGCATCTGTCGGTACAAATTTTGGGTTATTGTTGTTACTGTAGGGCTTCTAGTTATTGTTCCCTTGGTTGTTCCTGACAAGTCTGTATGGGTCCGTTTGTTTTTGTTGTTATCCTAGATTCTCTTAGAATCAGAGGCTTCTCGTTCTATTAAGAGAGCACCCCCAACTACTCTAGCATAGGTGAGTTATTGTTGGGACATGACATTTCTTCTGATTTGAGAGTTTAATCCTCACTCAAACTTCCTCGCTGTTAAGGCATCCGTCGGTACGAATTTCAGTAATCATTATTTATGCATCTTACGTTTTAGTAATCATTATTTAGTTTTGTAAATATGATATATTTAATTAACAAATCTCATTATTTTTTCATCATCTATAAGTATTTTATTTAATAGAAATTACATATACATCATAATTTATCATTTCAAGAAAAAAAATATTCTTATGAGTATGCTAAAAAAGTTCGTGTATACGAAATATTTTTATTTTTGCTAAAACTTGAAATATTGACTTTTGTTGATTTTGTATAATAGTTTTTATATATTATATTTTTTAATTAAAATAATTGTTTTTGAACTTACATGTTTAGTTATTTTTTAGTTTCTACATGTATTTTATCAACGGGATGTATGTACGTTGTTATTCTAACTTAACTAGATTAATTTTTTTGTCTTTATTAAAAAAATTGCACTTATTATTTTTGAATTATTTTTTTTGTAGTTTCTTTTGTTTTTGTCATTATTTGTCACTTGAAAAATAACATTTACTCCACAATGGCATATTTTATTCCTAATCCTAAGGAAGCTTTCCGTACCAGCTAACATGTTCATTACTGAAAAATAAATAAATTACCTTGATATCATATCTAGCACGGTGCTCAAATATTTTTACTCATAAGAGTTTTTTCTTGATATGATAAATTATGTTGTGTATGTATTTTCTATTAAATAAAATACATATAGAGAATGAAAAAATAATGAAATTTATTAACTAAATATATCATCTTTATAAAATTAAATAATAATTACTAAAATGTAAGATGCATAAGTAATTTTATAAAATTGACTAATATAACTCAAATTTAATTTTTAATTTTAGTATTTAAAACTCGAATAAAAAACTAAAATATAAAAATAATAAATTAAATTGAAAGTCAGAATATGTTTTGATAAGATAGACTAAAAGTATATATGTGCTTTTATTAGGTAATATATATATATATATATATATATATATATATATATATATATATATATATATATATATATATATAAGGAATGTAAACTAAACAATATGCATTAAGTGATAAATTAAAATACCTCGCATAAAAAAATAATCATTAATATATAAGATGTATGTTTATTTGCACAAAAAATTATTTTACACTATATAATTTCGTATATATAATTTATTTCACTAGACACATAAATAAATTAAATATAGTAAAAAAAAGGCAAGAAGACTTAAAATGAGGCATTTTGAGAGGACATTTTAGTTTTTTATTATTAAAAATTAACGGTACTAATAAAAAATTCACCACAGATGTAATAGTCTAATAATTTAAATAACTGTGATTATATTTTTAGAAATCTCAAAAGAGATCCTTGTATTTATAAGAAACATCAGGGGAAGTCAGTGCAGTAAAGACACAATATGCAGGACAAACATTGAGACTAGGGATGAAAGTGTAAATCGGAAAACTAAATCAAACCGGCAAATCGAACTAAATCAATAGTTTGGTTTGGTTTTTTAGTTCATTCGGTCTGGTTTAAAAATTTAGAGAAATTTCGGTCCGATTTTTGATTTTAGACCCTTCCAACCCAAATCAAACCAGACCGAACCAGTGTATGTAAAAAAACCTAAAATTTAAAAATATAGGTACATTGGTACACCACATGTAATCGTGTATATATAAAACAAACCTAATCATTTCTTTCCCTTTTACTTTTCATTTATCCTTCGCCTCTCGCTGCCTCCACTTTTCATTCTTAGTGCTCTGCCTCTCACAATCTCACTCACCCTTAGCCTTCCAAGCCCTCCACCCCTCGGCTCTTAGTAATTTTTTAATAAAATTTAGTCTTGACTGAGTTTACTTGATATAGGCCTATTAATTATTTACAATTTTTTTCATTTTTGGCTCAAGTCTAATTACACCGAAATCGGACCGGACGAAATTGAAACCGGCCGGATCAAACCGAACTAAATCGAACCACTTCAGTTCGGTTTTAAAACCTTCAAACTAAAATGACCGATTTGGTCATAATTTTTCAGTCAAACCGGATCAAACCGGACTGGTATCACCCTAATTGAGACACTATTTGTTGGAGCAATAAATATCTTATTCTAACACAATAGGCGAATTTGCCTTTGTCGCCTAATTGCTTCCAGGACCCAGGTACCTCGAACCCAAGATCCCACCATGAGGCCACCATCAACGGCGATCGAAAGGGACTCGACTGATCGGGAACCCGAAAGGAACAAGAAAACTCACCAAAGCCCCATCGCAGCCCGAGAAGCTTCGCTACCATTTCCAAACCTTCCTCAGGAAATCATCGCTGAGATACTCATGAGGCTGCCTGTTGATTCTTTGCTACAATTTAGGTCAGTTTGCAAATTATGGCGTTCTTTGATTTCAAGCTCCAATTTCGTGAAATCCCATCTCAGTTTAGCATCTAAAAGCGATGATTATACCCACCAGAGACTTATTTTCAGCTGCGTTCGTCCCTATTTCAATCTCAAGTCATGTTCCCTTATGTCTATGTTGCATGACCCATCCAGCAAAGCTTTAGATCTTGATTATCCGTTGAGAGACCATCACACCTCCGTTTGGGTTGTGGGTTCTTGTAATGGGTTGGTGTGTATTGCTATCGAAGAAGATGCTATATTTCTGTGGAACCCATCTACTAGGGAATCTAACAGGTTGCCGGATTCGGGGGTGCGAATGCGTTATGGATGCTTTATTATATACGGGTTTGGTTATGATTACTCTTATGATGACTACAAAGTGGTAGTTATCTTCTGTGTTCTTGGTAGCGGAGGGTCATATGAGACTGAGGTAAAGGTTTATTCGGTAAGAACTGATTCATGGAGGAGAATTGGAGACTTTTGTTATGGAGTTCCCTTGGATGATTCCGGGAAATATGTTAATGGGTTGCTCCATTGGGCTACTAGTAGGGTTCATGGTTCAAGTTACTCTTGGGATATTGTTTCTCTTGATTTGGCAAAGGAGATGTACGGGAAGGTTGCACAACCTAACTATGGTGATGGTAGGTTTGATTCGACATTGTGGGTTCTAAAAGGATGTCTCTGTGTGCTATGTAACTTCCTTGGAACTCGCGCAGATGTGTGGGTAATGAAGGAGTATGGGAAGACAGAATCCTGGACTAAGTTGTTCTCATTACCATATATCATTGATACACGGGGTTATGGATTCTCCACGCCTCTTTATATTTTGAGGAATGGTGAGATTTGTTTGCAGTTTGGGCAGGGTTTTGTTCTGTGCAATCAGAAAGATGGTACAGTTAAGAAACTTGAAATTCAAAATTGGGGTGCTTGCCTTGAAGCTCATACCTATGTTGAGAGCCTAGTCTCACCTAATGCGGGAAGCGTTATTCAGAGGGATCACTAATAACGAAGAGCAAAGATAGGTAAAATTAGTACCTTAATCTCATGCAATTGTTAATGCACAGTGTAATTCTTTTTAATGTTTGTATAAACGTGTATGATATACTCAATTTTGACCTAAAAAATTGTTTGCTATCCAGTATGTTCAGTCTTCCGTGTGGCCATTTGTTTTTTGGTAGCTCCAAAGGGTTCACCTTTTTCAGCACGTATTTTTTATTGTTTATCATTACACCGATTGGCTTATCTTATTGTATATTGGATGCAATGGTCTCCTCTTTGCATGAGGAATCTGGCAGCCTGAAGCAGAATTGAGGCTGATTATACTGTTTAAGATGCATAAGGGAAATGTGGTTGAAGTCCCAATAAATAATGTTTCCTTCTCACCAATGGTATGTCATAAGTTAGAAACAAAGCCGGGGATATTTTTATTGCAGAGTAAGCATAGACAGACACATCTTTGCCTTTTTTTTTTTGGTTGGCCTGATGTGTATCTTGTTTGATAGTTGATGTACTTTATAGATTAGTTTTATTTCTTTTCTTTCTCTAATATCTTATTTTTACCAAGAATCAGGTCTTCGTTCACTTGAAAGGAAAGGAAAAAAAATCAATCATTTTTAATGTCTTCATGACTTGTTTCTTGCAACACTGTAGGCTGGGTTTACCGCTTGTTGTCCTGATCATTTTATTTTTTTTGGCGGTTGACAAGATTGTTCTCACAGGTAGAACAAATGTTGTTAAGCCTTTCATTTCTACTGTAAGAACTATCAACGGGCTTGGGTAATGTTGGTAGATCACTTGGTTGTTTGAGACCTGAGGTCAAGGGTATGAGCCCCATTCATTACTTTCAGTTTCTTCTAGTGTCCCACTTACTCCCTGCCCTTCATCTGTCCCACTTGCAATTCGAGCTGTACTGGAGTCCATAGCTCCGTGCCAAATCCAATCCTTTCTATACAATGTTGCTTCTTTAGGCTCCGACACCACCGAGTGCTGTTAGTTTGTTGGTTCTTTTTCGTACTTGACACCCACATAGTGATTGTGTTAGGCATTGATGAGCGTGCGACCACAGCTCATCCTATTTTTATAGTATCTGCTTTTTTCCCCTCTTTTCAAGCATCAGGGATGACTGTCTTCACTTTTGACCTTCCTCGGGTATTTGGGCTCTGCGTGTTCGTTCTTGTGTCTGTCTGGGTTCCCACTTGGGCACATAGTGCTAACAAAAAACCTATTTCACATATTGATGAGTCCGAGTAGTACCCTTCAGCTCAAATTTATTATGAGAATTTCAATTACTCGTCTTCTTTGCGAGCTTCACCTACCTATTTGGACTGTTGTGGTCTACTGTGATGAACGTAGCACTACCTACATGGCTCCTGATCTTATTTTGTGTGCTAGGAGCAACCAAACCGAGTTTGGCAACTATCGTGAACGCGTGACATCTCGCAGCAACCATTATGCATAATCTGTTTCATCAATAGATGGGATTGTTGACTTCTTTACTAAAGCATATTCCAGTGTTCCTTTCTCGTCCATTAGAGTTTGCAGGGGAGTGCTGTAACCATTTAGGATCGTTGCTGTTACTAAAGCATATTCCAATGATTTAATCGCACAATCTGTTCCAATCTGTTTGTAGTTGTGCTTTTGTATTGTGTGCTTTAATATCTTTTTTCCTTTCTTTATGGCAGTTATCACACGTGCTTGCTCCACTGGGAACTTTAACCAACACCTTCACGCTTAGAGGTGATCGGAGATATGCCACTCAGGATATAAAAGATCGCAAATCTACACCAGGTTTATCTGAAAGCATCAATATTTCGGTTTTGTAATACTGAAGTTGTCACTTCGTGTGTATTTGGAGCTCGAAGCAACAAACAAGGTCATGGTGGTTGGTGAAGAGCAATGGGCTTTCTTTGCTAATTTCTATGTTTTCTCTTGATCTTCTATGAAGCTCGGACAATCTTAAGAGGTTGCCATATTCATGTCGGACACTCAAACACATGTGGACATGCAAGGACAAGTATGGGACGTGTCGTGTGGCAGATCGATAAGATTTTTAATTTATTTAAGGTGGGACAAGGTGGGGCGGTTACCGTACATTTTATTAGTTTTGTCGGGATAAATATCTATAGATTCTGTGGACTTTCCGCTGTATCCAATGCTGTACGGACTAGGAAGATCGAGAGAAGAACAATTTGTGATGTATAGTAATTAAGGTTGTTTGTTTTCATCCGAATATAAGGAAGGAATGTAATATTTTCAAGATATAGGTTGGATATGATATTTTGAGATATATCTCTAGATATGAGTGAGATATGGATGTTTGAATTTGATTTATAATGAACAAATGTTTGAATTTCTAAATTTTTCTTTATAACAAATGTATTATGCTTGTCTTGGTCTTGTTTAAATTGTTTTTCTCGCCAAGACATTTTAGTTATCATAATTGCTCATGCAAATTAAATTACAAAGGTAGTCAATTGTGTAGCAATATATTAAATCATTCATTTCCTCGTATAATTAGTGAAAAGTAGTGTCTCACTCAGTTCATATAATTCGGACAATTTTGCTACACGTACGACGTACTTGCACAACATCAGGCACAATACAGCTCAAAACGACGTCGTTTTGGGCCTTTTTTCAAAAAAAAAAAAAATTAGCAAATTTCCCCGGTTCAGCAGTTTCTCACTCAGTTCATATAATTCGGACAATTTTGCTACACGTACGACGTACTTGCACAACATCAGGCACAACACAACTCAAAACGACGTCGTTTTGGGCTTTTTTTTCAAAAAAAAAAAATCTAGCAAATCTCCCCGGTTCAGCAGTTTCTTCCCCCAAATCCCAACTCGTCGTTTCCCATCTCACTGTTGCGATACCTCACCCTCCCCTCCCCCAGTTCGCCACCGCCACACGGCAGTGACCACCCGACGCCTTCTTCCTCCAAGCCCTGCTTCCCATCCATCAGTCGAAGACAGAGAGAGAATGTTCCGCGACCACTACTCCTTCTTCAACCTTGACTTCTTCACGAATGAAATATATATACATCAAATCAATTTCAACATAAGAACACAATATTTAAATGTTCATGGTGTGCTGCAAAATTTCGTACACATCTATTCATCTATACATACGCCTATATATATATATATATATATATATATATATATAGAGAGAGAGAGAGAGAGAGAGAGAGAGAGGTAACCACGGTGGTGATTTGGTGGGGCGGCGGTGGCAAGTTGCAGCCTATCGCGGCGCGGGGGGGGGGGGGGGGGGGGGTGGTTAGGGTTATTGTAAGTCGTAACAGTGGGTTGGGGATGTTTGGAGAAGAAGTGTTGCTGAAAGTTGTCTTTTTGTCAAAAAAAAAAAAAAGCCCAAAACGACGTCGTTTTGGGCTGTCTTGTGCTTAGTGTTGTATGTGTAGCAAAATTGTAATTCGGAAAACAATTACTTGAACCAATGAGTATTCAATTAATTTTTTTAAACAAATTGAACTGTTATTTTTTTCTTATTTAGTAACATTTATAATTTCTTTTTAATAAAACTAATCGATAATGTTTGATAAAAATTATTTTAAAATCAGATCTTAAAATTTTTTTAGCTTATTTGATATAAAAATTAAAATTATTTGAAGTTTTAATATATAATTTTTTTGGACTAATGAAGAAAAAATTACAATAATTAAAAAAATTACTTAATTTTACTAAATTATTAATGAGACATTCTTTTACTAGTAATTTTTTTTTCTAAGCACTAGTAAGCTACTTACAACTTACTTAACTAAATATTATGAAAGTTTACTTAACTTTATTAAAAATCTATACCAAATATGTACACAATTTATATTAAAGTCTTTAAATAAAAAATAAATAGGAGTCGCAAGGCTGAGATGCCATGGGAGTTGCTGGGGTCGCAAGCCGAAGGAGTCCGCGAAGGTTGCAAGAACCCACGAGCCGAGGTCAATCCCGCGAGACTAGCGGGGTTGCAAGATCATGGCCTTGCAAGGTTGGTTGCACGATCCATGCATTGCCAAGACTCATGTACTGCGAGTTCAAGATCGTGAGGTTTGGCAACCCTTGAGGAAGCTTGGGTGTTGCAAAAGGGAACACATCCACAACAACTCTGTCATAATCTGAAAAGATAACGTGCGTTATCCGTTAAATTTTCATTCAAAAATATTGGTATAAGCTACCTATGTCACCCGTATATTTACGAAATTTCAAGATTATCGGGATTTTTAATCAGGTAATATGGCGTGTTAGCGTGAACTAACAACACTATTCATATTACTTAGATGTGAAATAACAAATTTTTTGCCTTTATTGATTTTACGTAAACAAAAAGAAAGTAGCAGTAACTGTTACGGGGAGATGGAAAAGAGGTAGAAAATAAAAAAATATTATAGAAATCGAAAAAGGGAAAAAGTTAGGAGTTAACTGCAGTAAGTGCCGATGCAATCGAGCAATATGCCGAAAATATAAATATTAGCTCCGAGGAAATTTGTATAACGAGAATCCTAGAATTCTCGTTATAAAAATCTCGCTTAAGTTAAAATCACGAAAAGTATATTGGCATAGACCAACACCGATTTTCATAGTTTTAACTTCGAAAAGACAACGTCCTGATATTCTAGAAGTGTAGATTAGAGATCTCTAGAAATGGATTAGAAATTTTTAGAATTGCGAACTAGAGATATGAATTTTACTTTTTTTGAGCATAATATTTACATTTGTAACAAAAAGAAAAAGAGAACATAATAACGATAACAAAAATTAAATAAGCAAAGCATAAATTAAAATAAAAGCGGTTGTTGCAGCGCTACCTTGTATTGATATCAAAATCTGCCAATTATAAATGAAAGGAATACAAAAGACTAAACTAAACTATATACTGGCGCACCAATGGATATTAAACCCCGATGATACACCCAACTATGCTAAAGATGAAGTACTTTCGGAGCTTTTTGATGATTGAAAATAAAATGGGCAGAGTCTTTGCTTGTATTTGGGCAAAAATATAACTAAAAAGAACTGCCCGGGGGAGAACACTCGACTAATTTCTGGAGTGAAAACGCTTTTTATTTTTACTATGGAGAACGAAAAGGCGAAAGAAGAAGAAGAAAGAACGAAAAGAAACGCTTCGTATTTTACTCTTTGGTTTTTGTATAGGGTTTCATTTTTTACTCAAAAAATATTTTCCCGCAGGAGAGGAGGGGTTTGCAAAGTTGTAAATCCCGTACCGTACCGCCCTCGTAACGGTACCGGACTACCGGAGTACCGTTCCGACAAGTGTTCCGGCCTGGTCCGGGCTGTTCCGGCTTGTTCCGGGCTGTTCCGGCCTGTTCCGGGCAATACCGCCCCGTACCGTACCGTACCGGTCTGTATTTAAAAAAAATTAAAAAATCCATTAATATGTTTTTTTTTGGATAATTTGACATAATTTGAGACTAAAATCATCATTTTTTTATGTTTTGTGATTTATTTTTAAATTGTAATGCTTTATTTTTATGTTTAGTATGATTTTTTGTTAAAAGATATTATTTAAAATATATATATTAATTTTAGCGATAAATCCGAAACGGTACACCGGTACACACCGGTACCGGTACGTACCGTACCAGTAACAAAACCGGTACGTCTGCCGGTACGAGATTGACAACTTTGGGGGTTTGGGTAAAAAATACTGATGCTCGAAGAATCGTGAGTATTTATAGATGATTCCAAAGTTGTCAATCTCGTACCGGCAGACGTACCGGTTTTGTTACTGGTACGGTACGTACCGGTACCGGTGTGTACCGGTGTACCGTTTCGGATTTATCGCTAAAATTAATATATATATTTTAAATAATATCTTTTAACAAAAAATCATACTAAACATAAAAATAAAGCATTACAATTTAAAAATAAATCACAAAACATAAAAAAATGATGATTTTAGTCTCAAATTATGTCAAATTATCCAAAAAAACATATTAATGGATTTTTTAATTTTTTTAAAATACAGACCGGTACGGTACGGTACCGGGCGGTATTGCCCGGAACAGGCCGGAACAGCCCGGAACAAGCCGGAACAGCCCGGACCAGGCCGGAACACTTGTCGGAACGGTACTCCGGTAGTCCGGTACCGTTACGAGGGCGATACGGGACGTACCGGCCGGTACGGTACGGGATTTACAACTTTGGATGATTCTAACCAATAGAGGCAAGCCGTTAAACCCTTAATACTAAGTAATAATCAAATTGATATTATTTTGATTTGACCAAACCTAGTTGGAAATAGTCCTGGAAACCTAACCTGCGCCCATGGTGCACCTGGTGCTGTCATGTGATGTTATTAGGTGCTGAAAATTAACAGAATGCCCCTAGTCCTTGCGAGCATACTGAAATGCTAATTTCTGACGAGAAAATTTTAAACGAACTCAGATTGGATCACATATACAACTGTTGAACTCGCATCGATGCGTTGATCATCAATATACATCCCTTAGAATTTGAAAATATCATCTCGTAAATCGTGCGGTCGGATCATACTGGTTGCTCATTAACTACTTTTACAATATGACTTTTTCACTTATCGACCTTAGATTGAGTCCCAGATATAACTATTGAACTCATATCAACATGCCGATCAATAATATGTACTCCTTGGAGTTTAAAATATTTGACTCGAAAATCGTGCTCCCAAGACCTCATTTGAACAATCGAAAACTATCAGCGTCGTTTGTTTTTGTCTTGGTCATTGTCAATGGAATTCTATCGTTGTACTAATCAATAATATAAGATCTTCATGATTCGGTGACATTGTCTTGCAAATAGTACTCTCGAGTCTTGGCCTATGCAAAGACGTTGCAACCTTTTGCTTATCGATTTATCGAATTTGTTCAGGTTTGCTCTTGGAACGTTCCCTTAACCTTTGAGGTATTTTAATGGCATTATATTGAGATTCTTTATGAAAATTAAAGTGGTGAAGTCGCCTTGTCTCAATTAGATATTCCTCTGTTCATGCTGAATTAGAAGGGTAAAACTATTGATCCATGCTCGAATCCCCCTCGTACCTCTTTCGATTGTCCTAACTACTGATTGAGACATGCTAAATCCTAGCATACACTGTGGAGATATTTTGAACTGATTATGTGATGATATAGAGGCCTGTGTTTGCTAAACTGGCCCTTTAGGGGTATAATTATCATTTTAACCTAGACTTTTTCAAATTTGCTGAGACAGCTCGATTCACTCTTCAATCCTATGAATAGGCTTTTATAATGTTCGAGTATGCTTTTGGTGAAAAATCTCGGCTTCTCGATGGTCCTTTGCACATTTCTGACCCTCTAAGAGCAAAATTATTATTTTACACGTTTGGCTTCTTCCAGACTTTATCGGGCATCATGTTTTGATAATATATTGAGTGGTGGGGCAAAATATGATATCAAAACCTGCCCCTCTTTGTTTGTTCATTAGTGAAAATAAAGAACAGACAAAGATATGACCTTTTGTCCTACTGTGAACTGAACTGCATCGTGTTTTTATCTGATAATCACTTGGGGTGTGACGTCAAAAAAAAATTCTTCTGACATAGTAATGGTCATTTGGATTCCTTTGAGGAGTAATCTAACATATTTTGAAGTTTCGAGTTGAAACAAGACATTTTTTGATTTTTCAAGGATCAAGCCGCAATTAATCATAAAAGTACATAACACTTTCTTACACAAAATACAGCCTGTGAGTGTTCCTTTAGAATCTCTTACACGGACAAAGCTTGGGAGGAGAGAAAAATCATAGCCAAGAAAAAGAAGGGCAAGACATGACCATGTCACAAAAAGGACATGCCTACACTCCTGTACTTAACAGAAATGCTACACACACATCAAAAAAACACATCACCTAACACATCACCCCAAAACGACGTCGTTTTGGGGTGAGAGAAAAAAAATGAAAATCAGTTTTAAACTCCAAAAACTCAGTCCGTTTGTTCATTCATCTTCCCCAAATCAAAAATCCATTTTCCCCCCCCACCTCATATCAGCCGAAGCTTCTGTCCCCAGCCCCCTCAAGCCGCCGACACGCTTTGAAGACCCATCTACCGCCGACCACCACCGGCGACTCCTCCTCCGCCAAGGTCTCTTTCTCTCTTTCTCTATCGCGCTTTCTCTCTCTTTCTCTATGGCTGAAGTTCTCGAACGAGCAGAACTTGGTGTATGTCCCAAAGTCTTTGCCGAAGCATATCCGACTCCGTTTGGAACAGATCATTCTCTCTCCTCACGACGTGGCAGTGGTGTGTGACCAAACGCAGCTGATTCGTAAGTTCCCGGTTTACAATTCTATGCCGGGTCACTTGGTTCCTCAAGTTCTCCAAATGTCTCTTTTTTCGCATCCGGGACCGCCTTGCCGACTCCCTGTTAGATATCATCCGTCTACGTTTTCGCTCATCGACAACACAACCTATACCTGGGCTGAGATTGTCCATATTCCTGTCCGGATCATCTGAACCGGAGTTTGAAATCACAGGATTTGGGTTTGAGTTTTCAGAAGGGGAATTGGGAATAACCGGTTCATATAGTGTTTCACCAGGTGAAAAGGCCGGGTCTTGTTTTGGGAAGGAAAAAAGATGTTCTTGGCTCGAACGGGATGCCAAGGATAAACAGAATGCCAAGGATAACTTCTGCCTTTTTTCTACTTGAGCAATTTCCTGGTATGAAAAAAATTCAATGACTTGAATTTAACTTAACAGGATACAAAAGATGTATGACAATGCTTTAAACTACATGTTGATGCTTATTTCTTAGATGTTTGTAAAATTGCTCTGGCAAATTACTCTTACTTTGTGACATTCTTGCTGATTGTACCCAACTGAACCTTCATCACTAAGGTCTGACTTTGGGAAACTTTGGGATTAAACCCAACTGAACCCAACTTGCATGTTAAGCCCTTGGTCTTAGTTTCATTTAAACCATCATTTAGATATTACCAGATTAGGATTTCTACAAATTTGGCATTGCATCCTAATGAATCCCAATGCATATGTGCCCAAGGGGTTTTATTTTCCTAAATGGTAATCACTTTTTGTTTGATAGACTGTGAATGGAAAGAAGCTGGACATCCTTGTGTTACATCTTTTGATTGGAGCTGCAGTGGAAACATAAAGTTGTCTCTAAGAGAATGAAATTGCAAAAGTGTAATTCCCTTAATAAATTACCAAAAATGAGGGTATACATTAAGAGGTTACAAAGTTAGCTTATCATGACTTAATCTAGGGGTTTAAAGTTAGCTTATCATAACTCAAATGTCACATTTTATATTATGTTTTTTTTCCTACATTAAGTTTCTTCATCATAACTCAAAGTTAGCTTATTTCCATTGGTAACTTATTTCCATTGGTAATGCCTCTTATGCAGACACGGTGCAGACAACATCATCCAGTCAAGCAATCCAACACATTTGGAAGGAGTTTTAGTGCCATTCTGAGCTTGAACAATTTGAACCAAACCCAAGAAGCATGTCAAAGTAAAAGGCCAACCAAATGTGAATGGGAGAGACATGTTGCCGAGTCCAACAAATGTGAAGTATAGGGACATCTTGTGTCCAACAAATGTGAAATAGAGGGACATCTTGTGTCCAACAAATGTGAATGTATATATTCGAACAATGAGAGAAGTATTCATAATGTGAATCTATGTACTTTGGAAGGATGTTATAAATGAAGAAGAATATTTGGCATGTGCTGTTGTTGTTGTTGTTGTTGTTAGTTTCTTAGATTGTCACTTCTGTTGTTAGTTTGAGACGCAAGGCGTCGGGTAAGGCCATAAAGCAAAGAAACCATGCCAAAATTTTTTAAAACACAACTTCAATGGGCATAACCTCCAACAAGCTTACTCTTTTTCTTGTCCATGTTTCTACCACTCTTTTTCGCGACAAACTGTTTATGAAACTCTACAAACTTCTTATTTGTGTAATGGGTTTGAAATTGCTTCTCCAACTCACTTCCAGTTATTAATGGAATGTAAGTGTTCCAACTTTTAACATCTTCTTGTTTTTCACTCTCCACCTTATTTGCCAATGCATTTTCATATTGCTCTACGAATTGTTTCAATGTCGTCTTTGAATGAACGTAACCATCAAAATATGCGTTCATACCCTCACTTCTTTGTGTAGAGGACATTCCTGCCCAGAATACATCTTTCACATAAGCAGGCACCCACCGTTTTCTCTCGAAATACAACCCTTCTAACCATGTGTTACTTTGAAGCTCATATTTTTTGATGAACGTACCCCAAGCATCCTCAAATTCTTCTATTGTTAATGAATCATAAACTGCATTACGGATACACCAACTAATTCTTTCATAGGCATTGTACCCACTCAACTTTTCTGGCACCTTCTTCATAATATGCCATATGCACCACCTATGTCGGGTGTTAGGGAATACATTTTCTATAGCATTCTTCATGGCCATACATTGATCGGTAATTATTGCTTTCGGAGCACAACCCCACATGCATGTTTTCCAAGTTTGAAATAACCATGAAAATGACGCTGTGTCTTCGTGAGAGATGAGTCCGCATCCCAATAAAATTGACTGACCATGATGGTTCACGCCTACAAATGGAGCAAAAGGCATGTCATACTTGTTTAGTAGGTACGTTGTGTCAAAGGTCACAACATCACCGAACTCCTTACAAGCTGCCCTACTCCTTGCATCTGCCCAGAATACATTCCTTAATCGACCCTTTTCATTCAAATCCATTGCAAAAAAAAAGTCAGAATTGTCGACTTTCATCCTCATGAAATAACTATGCATCGCTTCAGCATCTCCTTCCACAAGTCGTAAACGCCGAAGCTTGTCTACATAATTTCGGCAATCTTTCTCAAGATATGGAAGCTTATCAGGTCCCCCAGCCTCTATCTGAAGTGAGTCATACGTCTTATGCATTCTGATCCCAGCTTTATCATTCAATTCAAGTTTTCTTTTCACGTGCTCATCCAATATTCTATTACTCTTAAAATACCTTGCCTTTCCTGGACTTTGTTCATGATTATGCTCCAAAGCAACCCGGTTTAACCTCCACTTTCTATCTGAGTGCATACAAACAATAATGTGAGCTGGACAATTAATTTTTGATTGTGGCCGTGCTTTAACCGGATTGCTTGTTTTTACCCTTGCCTTTCCAGCACGACTGCATGAAAGTGTCACATTCTTCAAATTTCCATCTCTTCCCTTCCTCGATGTTCTTATTGCCACAGCGAATCCTTTTCCTTTAGCATATCTTGAATAATACAAATAAGCTTCCTCCGATGTGTCAAATGTCATTCCCTCTTTTGGTTCTTCAACTCTATCTTCATAATTTTCTGTGGCCTCATTCCCATCCTGGAATGTAGTATCTATCTCATCACACTCTTTGTTTGAAGGACCACTCCATACCTCTTCTTCTTCTCCACACTCTATGTTTCGAGGCATTGCTGACGGAACAGAATCCGATGACATCATCTACTGGTTTAGAAACAAAAGAAAAAATAAAAAAACAAATTTAATACCACAGATTTAATGTAAAGTATTCAAATACTTCACCAACCAAAATGATGCCATACAAAACTAATGTCGCAACCAACGTTAAGTAAAATAGACTATCACTCACTACAGAACATTCAATACACATTCACTATATGAAACAACGAAGACAATATCCGGTATCGAAAGCTAACACCTAAATAAGTACTATAGTGAACAAAAGTCCATTTCACTAGGGATAGATATGCTGGTCTAAAGAGAAAATAGGTGATATACATGAGCTTGTAAAAGTCCAAATTTATGTTCATCATAATAAAGGTTTTTACTTGTAACCTAGACTCTTGTATCAAAAAATATTATTTTTCTAATAATTCAACACGTGAAATATTCTTTCGAAAAAAATCAAGCTTTGAGAAAATATCCGGCATATTTCCTCTTTTTTCAAATATCCGGCATATTTCACATGTTAAAACAAAGTTCTGAAATCTCATGCTCATGTTGATGCCGTGATCTGGATTTTACCTATTTATGAAACACAGTTCTCATATTTCTTACCCCCTTGATGTGAGATCGTTTAGCTCGTTACTTAATTTAATTCATCCCTAAGTGCTGGCGATTATTGTGAAACTACAATTTTCTTTTTCCTCTGTGTGAGTGAAGGAATGTGGAAATGTCGAAACTGCTGTTGGACCTACCAAAGTGGAAGTCCTTGGATTGATCACACTCAACATTCTAAGTGGCACTTACATATGCTGATGAATCCCAAAACTGTAGATCAGTGGGGAGAATGTTTCTTCAGTGGGAAGTCCTTCGATTGATCTAACTCATTCACCAATCTAAAAGAAACAAACGCTAATCTCATCAACACATAGCTCATTTGGATGTAGGAGGTTCTTGAAGAAGAAACCACAGCAGAGAGAGAGTGAAAGAGAGACCTTGGTGGAAGGGCGTTGCCGGCGGTGGTCGGTGGTTGAGGGTTCGTCGCGTACGAAGCCCGTGGTGGTGGTCGGCGGCTTGAGGGGGCTGGGGGCAGAAGCTTCGGCTGATATCTGAGGTGGGGGAAAAATGGATTTCTGATTTGGAGGGAAATGAATACCCGACCAGGCGGTTTTAGTTTTTGGAGTTTAAAACTGATTTTCATTTTTTTTCTCTCACCCCAAAACGACGTCGTTTTGGGGTGATGTGTTAGGTGATGTGTCTTTTTGCTGTGTGTGTAGCATTTCTGTGTACTTAATACTTAGCTTTTAGGTTTTGTTTTTTTGCTACCTTTTTCTTTTCCCATCCGAAGCTGCTCTCCTTCACATGTTATATCAAGTGCACATCTTAACTTTCATCCTACAAATATTTCCTTAGTCTCCCTCTATATACATTCATCCGAAACTACTCCTCTCTCCCATTTACATTTCTTCTCCATAAGCGAAACTTAAACACTTCCATCATCCTCCCCCAGCTCTCATCTCCCAACTGTTTCAAGTCCAAACCATTCACCAACCGAAACTCATATATATATATATATATATATATATATATATATAGAGTGAGCTTCTGATAAGGGATCCCTTATTTTGCTACGGTGTGGACCTCCTATTTTCTGACCAAATTTTGATGATCCGAACCGTTCAATGTGTTTAAAACACGTTTTTAAAGGTACCCGCAAGAAATCAGCTCAAAATAATATCCGAAAATGCTTGATCTATTCAATTTTTCATAAAACTATTTTTAAAATGAGAACCTCCCATTTTCGGATCAAATATTGATGATCAGAGCCGTTCAATGTGTTTAAAACACGTTTTTAAGGATACCCGTGAAAAATCGGCTCAAAATATTACCGGGAAGGGCTTGATCGAAACAATTTTTTATAAAACTGTTCCTGTCAACGTTTATGAACAACTGTTTAGATCAAGTCCTCGGTATTTTTTTGAGCTGATTTTTCGCAGATACCCTTAAAAACGTGTTTTAAATACATTGAACGGTTCCGATCGTCAATATTTGATCCGGAAATGAGAAGTCCTCATTTTAGCTCTCTCTCTCTCTCTCTCTCTCTCTCTATATATATATATATATATATATATATATATATATATATATATATATATATATTTTTTTTTTTTTTTTGAAGGTGAGCTTCCTTTTGTCTATATATATTTTCTTATTCCATTTCTCAAACTCACTAATTTGTGTCTTCTTTTTCTTTCTTTCGACCCCGACTTCACATCTTACCCAAAGCTAGTATTTTGGCCCTGAACGCATCTGAACTAATCAAACATGCAAGTCTTTCGTGTTTCTTTATGCTGGGATTAAATGGCCTTGCATGCGTTCAGTTTTTGGTATCCGTTCGCATTTTCCTACAAGAAGAAAACAGTGCATGTTAGTGCGTAAGGAATGTATATCTTATTATCTTAATCAAGTATGTTACTTTGTACTATCCTTACATTTCCCATGCAAAGCTAAAAAAAAATATTACTGATGAATGTATAGGAAAATATTTTAGTTGTACACCCAGGTAGTTTGAGTGCCCGGGGGTGTTGGGTTTGCTTCAAAAGTGAGGTGACGATAACACGTATGGGTGAAACTTAAAAATCTAGTTTTTTTTTTTTTTGGGGGATATCCTGATATATACATTTAAAAAAAAAGAAATAAGAATGACAACTGCTATTTTTTGCTTTGTCGAAATAACTAATACATGCAAAAATAAAATTTTAACAAAACTAGACTAAAATATTGCGAATGAGTAAAAAAAAAAAAAAGTGAGGAAACACTGATCTAAAACTTTTTCCTTTTTCGCTCGTTTTTTATAAAAAAATGCAAGAAAAAGCCTAAACTTAAAATACAACCACGGAAAATTAAAATTCGAACCATATAAACAAATGAAATAAATTTTTTGACACTTTTGGTACCGAACCCAAACTGGGAAGACAAATTTTCTTAAAAATTTTATTTTGCAGTGAGCAAAACAAAAATAATATCAAGATTTGATTCTAAAACTTAAAATAGCCAAAACAAAGTTAGCATTAAATAATTTCAAAATTCTAGCATGCGGAAATAGAATTAATTTTAAATTTGGAGCTAAAGTAAACTTAATTTTGAAATAAAATAAGTGATCTAAGTTAATCCTCAAGAATTTGATTCTGAAAAAAAAAAAAGGATGGCTTCAAAACTTTGATTTTGGAATAAAATAGTAAATAAAGGTTAAATTCAAAAATTTGACTTTGAAGTAGGACAAGTAAATAAAGTTAATTTCAAAAAATTGATTTTAAAATTAAAACAAGTGAAACTAGAAAACTTCAAAATCTTTTTTGAAGTAATATAGGTAAACAAAGTTAATTTCAAAAATTCAATTTTGAAACTAAAACGAGTAAAATAGATAACTTCAAAAGTTTGACTTCAAAGTAAAGTAAGTAAATAAAGTTAATTTCAAAAATTTGATTTTTAAACCAAAACAAATAAAATAGATAACTTCAAAAATTTGAGTTTGAAGTAAAATAAGTAAATAAAGTTAATTTTGAACTCGATGTTGAAACTAAAACAAATAAAATAGATAATTTCAAAAATTTGACTTTGAAGTAAAATTAGATAACTTTCAAAAATTCGATTTTGAAATAGAACAAATAGTAATCTTAAAAATTTGATTTTGAAACTAAAACAAATAAAATAGCACATGCCAAAAATTCAATTTTGAAGTAGAATTAGTAAATAAAATTAATTTAAAAAAATTGATTTTGAACTTAAAGCAAGTAAAATAGATTAAAAAAAATGATTATGAAGTAAAATAAGTGAAATAAAGTTGATTTCAAAATATCGATTCTCAAACTAAACCAATTAAGATAGACAACTTGAAAAATTTGATTTTGAAATAAAATAAGTGAAACAGATAACTTCAAAAATTTGATTTCATAGTAGAGTAAGTAAATAAGGTTAATTTCAAAATTTTGATTTTGAACTTAAAACAATTAAAATAGTCAACTTCAAAAATTTGATTTTGAAGTAAAATAAGTAAGTAAAGTTAATTTCAGAAATTCGATTATGAAACTAAACCAAGTAAAACAAACAATTTCAAAATTTTGATTTTGAAGTAAAATAAGTGAAATAGATAATTTCAAAAATTTGATTTCGAATTAGAACAAGTAAATAACGTTAATTTCAAAATTTTAA
Source organism: Arctostaphylos glauca (assembly GCA_019985065.2). NCBI lineage: Eukaryota > Viridiplantae > Streptophyta > Magnoliopsida > Ericales > Ericaceae > Arctostaphylos > Arctostaphylos glauca. The sequence goes on along the minus strand of JAHSPW020000015.1, from coordinate 15,074,379 downwards.
TTTTGAACTTAAAACAAGTAAAATAGTCAACTTAAAAAATTTGATTTTGAAGTAAAATAAGTAAGTAAATTTAATTTCAAAAATTCGATTTTGAAGCTAAAACAAATAAAATAGATGACTTCAAAATTTTGATTTTAAAGTAAAACAAGTAAATAGAGTTAGTTTCACAAATTCAATTTTGAAATTAAAATAAACAAATAGATAGATTTGACAACTTTATCTGGATGAGAGAAAATATTGAACCGGATAGTTTTGACAAAAAAACTTGATTAACACAAGAAACAGATTAATCCTAAAGGTACAACCTTCAATTTAATAAACCCCCATGATTTCGCAATTTGGAAACATCTTACAAGAATACGCTCCCAAGTATGAATTTTTTTCAAAAATATGATTTGGCAAATTGAAGTAAGCCTTCAAAAATATGATTCTAAGACTTAGAATTTCTCGAGAATATGATCCTAACTATGAAAAAGTTTGAAAATACGATTTCAAAATATAAAGTAAGCCTTAAAAATACGATTTGTAAGACTTAAAATTTTTCAAGAATATGATTCTAACTATGAAATTTTTTGAAAATACGATTTCAAAACGTAGAGTTAGTCTTAAAGATACGCTTTCTAAGACTTAAAATTTTTCGAGAATACGATCTTAACTACAAAAATTTTTGAAAATACGATTTCAAAATGTAAAGTAAATCTTAAAAATACGATTCTAAGATTAAATTTTTTTTTCGAGAATACGATTCCGATTATGAAAAATTTTAAAAATACGAATTCAAAATATAAAGTAAGCCTTAAAAATATGATTCTAAGACTTAAAAATTTTCGAGAATACGATCCCGATTATGAAAAATTTAGAAAATACAATTTCAAAATGTAAAATAAGCCTTAAAAATATTATTACAAAAAATTTAAATATCGAAATATAAGAGAAGACAATAGGAGGTGATTCTAAAATCTGAACAAGAGATGAGTTCTTTTTATTCTGTTGACGCAGTATTCCTTCTCGCCGCTCTATTTCTTCTAGACCTTTATGTTCTCGTCGTGAACCCAAGTATTCCCATTTGAGAGGAGAAACCCCTTATGATGATGACACTGATGAGGTGGGTAGAAGTGCCAACTTGGCCTTCATTTTAAACTCTGAGACTTCTTTTGTTGAGGAATTTTTAGTCTCGGGTTCTGGCACTAAACTTCGGGGAGATGATACGATCATAGGATCGGACGAAAACGTAGTTGAGGTACCGGACACTGCCTTATTGCATCGCCTAAGTTCCCATCCTTCGATATTCTTATGAACCCACCAAAATCTACCTTCCCGACCTTTTAGGGTAGTTGTCCTCTGCCCATGACAGTTATTAGTCAGCCCACTCTTGTTATAAAAAATTCCTACATGAGCAGGGTCTCGGTGACTTTCTGCCAATCTCTCCTTTCTAAATTACTCGCAATTTGATAAATGCTCTTATTAAACGTTGGTTTAGCGAGATTAACACCTTGCATTTAGGTGACTGTGAAGTTGGAGTGACCCCTTTTGAATGGATGGCCATCATAGGCCTTAGAGTAGGTCAAGGGCAAGTAGTGTCTGCTCACTCTGGGACCATAGAAGATGTTGTCTGGGTCGTAGGTATCAATCATTGCAATCTCCAAGGAAAACAAATATTTGTTTCTTCTTTAAGGGGGCCTACCGACCTTTACAAGAATGCGAGTAGTGGCACTAAATTTTACCAATGGCAGAGGCGTCTACTGCTCTATATACTCGTTTCCTGCTTCCTGAGTAACAACTGGAGTAGGTTTAGTATCAGTCTGGTAAGCATGGTAGACTTCACTAATAGCGCTCAACGGGACTGGGGCCAATTTAATTTTGGAGCGTTCCTCCAGGCTATGAATCGTAGCACCACGCAACTAGGCTTTTGGCCCTTTCTTGTATGGTGGTCTTTTGAACATTTTCCTTCCATTGCCCACATTCCCTTGTGCCCTTAGATGGTCGATACCCAGTTCAGGTCAGTAAACTTTTCTGATTTGACTATTCTTAGATCACAGTTAGAACAAATTACCCCAGATGAGATAAATTGGCGCCCTTTTGTTAATATGAAATTACTGTGAGCAGGTCTCAAGTTATCACTAGAATTTCAAATGTTTGGGGCCCATTTTCCCATTTTTGGCTTCGAGACTTGGGTACTTTATATAGGTGAACGCTGCTTCCGACAGTTGACAGGATAGATAATGATCATGGTGGATCTTGCAACAGTTACATTTGGGTTGCACGGCCTTGGCTCATGTCCGGATCTTGTAAGCATCAACTCACTTATAGTGTGGGGGGATTACTCCTCCTGGTTTCACAATGTATTGATTGGACGATTCACTCACCTTGCCCCTGCGATAAGAAGGGTGCCTACTAGGATAGAACAAGTACATCACCCCCGGAGATCTCGACTCAAGAATGACGTGGCGTCGAGCCAGATGTATAGGGATATACAAAGTGACAGGGACAGGATACAAGTAAAACTAGAACGGGAGCGAGCGAGATGGGCAGAACGGGAGCAACAATTGCTACAACAACAAATACCTACGTATTTCCCTCAAATGGAATGCCACCCTCTGATCATTGGGCTGGTGCATCATTCTCAGGTATATTTATATTTCTCATCCCTATTTTCTCTTTGCTTTTATTTATTGCATCATTATTCATATTTATCTTGATTCTTGATTCTTGCTTTGCTGCTTTTTTTCCAAGGTCCCTCTCAACCTTCCACAACACCTCCCGAGGTAGATGAGCATAGTAGACTTGCATGGTTTGAACTGGAGAAAAACGCTATCCCTTAGTTTCCAGGAATCTAAAGATCACATTTGAACTGTAGATGATGCTTTTCTTTCATTTATGTATTTCTGTTTTTATGTACTTCTGCATAATATGTATTTGAGGACTTGATCCGAGATATTCTTTCATGATACCTGCGTTCCTTTCCTGTTTTGAATGCATGTATGAGTTGTATTTCTATTTTTCCTTTATTATAACGTTTGCATGCAACTTTATACAACACAAACTAATTCTCACAAAAAAGATACTGAATCTCTTGTTCACTTGTGCCAACAAGTCTTTCTTGCCTGAACTAGCAGCTCTCCTGCTATCCTATTGGCTGAGCTTTTCCGCTAAGAAACAGACTGAGTTTGAAACCATTTTCGTGGGCTTGATCGTCCTACTCAGTGTGACCTTCCCTAATACTTTCTAGATGTTATCAGTCGATTCCGGGTCCCATCCCTAAACCTTTTTCGTTTTGGGCGAATGAGCTCAATTCAACTTTAGAGGAATATCATCACATGCTCCAGATGAGGCCCGAACTACATAGCCGAGGGCAGTTTTTCAACAGACGAACACCGAGAACGGTCTTTGCTGAACTTGTCAGATTGAGAAAAAATTCTATTGAGGTGGAAGAAGTTGGCGATATCCTGACTATTTCAATGGCGTTTATGTACAACATCTTTGGCAGTGTTGAGAACTTTCGACCTACCGGTCCCAACTTTATACGCCTCTCTAGTGGATAATTGGCTCTCGATGGTGCCAATATGCCCTCGCATTTGTGCTATTTGCGGGTATGTTCTTTCCTTGTCAAGACAGCCTTCTTGACCTAAAACCCACTTTTTTGGTAACTGTTGTGATCCAAGGGTAGACTATTATTTCAATTATATTGGCAGAAACCTATCACAATCTCACACTTGTCTAAGGTGGTCAAAATAATCCCCTCGTGTCAGGTGCAGAATTGTTATATGTTTCGATGGTCGCTCAATTTTTTTCGAAGCCATTCCATCAATCCTCGATGGTTTAGGGAGATTTCATTGCGGCGCCTCACCTTTATGCAAAATAACATTCCTCGCATACCAAAGAATTGCATTCGATGGATCCAAGTGTTTGACAACATTACTCCTGACATCATTGTTTAGGAACTAAGTGTTTTTCTACCTCTGGTGAGTTTGTAGGTGGTGGTTCCTTACTTTGGGAATAGGGTGCTCCGGCAATTTAGGGTGACTCAAGGGGTCTCTTCTTCCTCAACTAGCAAGGTCAGTACGAAATTCTATTTCTGTTATAATCTTGGCACCGTGGATTAGGCCGTCAATGAAGCTTTTATGATATGGAACTAGAGACCCTTGTACAAATCACTACTGTGAGCGATACACCAGTGTTTCTGATTCCTACTTGGATTGGATACAATCCAAGATTGCAGGGGAAACCATGGAGTGGGATGCCCCTGTTCTTTGGAGAGGCCCTACTAGGCCATGCCAACATGCTTGGTATGCTGAGTCACGAGAAGCCTATTTCCTCCATTTATAGGGGGAATGAACTATACGGTGGAGCAGCTTGGTGCAGAAAGGGACATTCTCATTAAAGAAAGGGAGATAGTTATCCAAGCTCGACGGGCTATCGAGATTGCGAGGGAGTTCTCGGAAGCTAGCCACGAACAAACCAGAGCCCTTCTTTATGATAATGAGGAGAGGATTTCCCTCCTCCAACAAGAGGTTGCCTCCCTGAGCACAGCCTTGTATGATGCTCGGGCTGGTTCATCTTCTAAAGTCGCTGATTTGGAAGAAACTCTTCGATCTACGCAGTAGCAGCTCAATGACATGATCCAAGAATGTGACTCTGTGTCATTGATCCGCAATGCCCTTCATGAATCCAACTAAGGGTATCAATGCCTGCTTCAGGATGCACAACAACAATTGAGCCTTGAACAGGGCTATATGATGCGTCGGGTTGATGAACTTCGTGGTCAGCTCTTCATGGTAACGCAACTCCTTCCAAATGTGTAGCTTGATGTTGACTGCATACACTTCTTGTTTGGCCTGGTACAGGATCACATAGATGCTGACTCTGCAGGAGCTCTAGATGACCAAACATTGTTGGAGCGATACCGAAAAACATTGTCTATGTTTCGATACCCCATATATTGGTTCCTTGGTAGCGGTGAGCGAGTTCTGTTTTTGCCTTTTTCTTTGTAGCTATAATCTGTTGTCTTTATTTTTTGCGTACCTGCCTCTCTCTGTACTACTGCATGTAATTGTTAAATAATAAATGTAATATAGTGCAGTTTTTCTTGTTATGTATGCTTCTCTTTATAAGGATCAAATGTGCCATGAAATTAAAACTTTCTTGTTTACTAATAAGATAGTCAAAGATTTTCTTATTAGAAAGCAAACAAGTTAGCAAAAATGAGTCTGTTTATCCGATCGGCGCATAAACTTAGCACAAGACTTTTCATGACCTTGACAAAACCATAATTGAACATTTACTGAAAGTAAACTCATGATATCCTAGTGACTTCTGCCCTTTTAAGAACTGCTAACCCAACTTGAACAAAAACCAGTCTTAGAATTTTGACTTCTGTTATGCTTTTGGACTCTCACTTTGGGCCATTGTTCCCACTGTCGCCCTTTTGGGTTTTCGATGGTGCCTGCTCTTATTATTTTTGTGCTCCAGCCTTCTTTCGGGTTTTGACTGGGCCCTTTTTCTTTTCTATTTTCGTCGTAGCCTCCTTTCAAGTTTTGACCACGCCGGTTTAGCCAATTTTGCCATGACCCCTTTTCGAGTTTTGACCATGCTGGCTTTTTATCCTTTTTTGGGCCTAGTCCCCTTTCGAATCTTGACTACGTTGGATTTTTGTTTACAACTAAAAGCAACTTACTTCCAATTAAATGGGATGTTCCTCATGAGTTTTGATCAAGTCGAGTATTTTTCATTTTGCGAGAGAGAAATGGAGAGAGGGCTTTACGTGTGCATATTTTTAGGGGGTTACTCAGTAGACCATTTTTCTTTTTGTGTATCTATTTTTTCTAGTTGGGACCCCCAATTTTCTTTTTGGAGATTTTGGACTGATTTTTGAATTATTGGAACCATGGGGTCTTTCGTGCAGTTATTCAATTACTGGTTATTTAAATTAAAAAAACTAATCATGATTAATTAAAACCTAAAGAAAACATAACATCAGTTTGTTCACCCTAATATCCATTTAGTGTTGCGACCATTAGAGAGGGGAAATGAGCATTTGAGTATGAGATTCTTGAAGAACATTTAAAAGAAGGATTGATCTCTGTGACAAGGGCTTTGATTAGAGCCAGATATTGATCGAGCACGTGGAAGATCGTCAAGTTTCACGAAGTTAGGGTTTTGCCCGATTCTTTATTTTCAAGGTAGAATTTCATGTGATTTTTTGGTATAATGTTGTTTAAAATTTGTTTCAGTCATAAGTATATGAATTGATGTATGAATGGTTGGTTATTGCATGGATTCGTGTTGTATTCTTTGAATTTTGAGCAATTTTCACAAAGAAACCAGGGCTAGACGTGTTATGTTCGCGATAGGAGAGAACCTTTGAATTTAGAAAGGTCACTTTAGTGAGCTCATGATGCTTGAGCAAGCTATGTAAATTCCAAAGCTTCTATTTTGGGCGATGAGCATGTTTTCACTGCTCGAGCAAGCTGCACACCGCTCGAGCAACCTTGGCGAGATCTAGAAATTTATTTTCTTAAAACCCAACCCATTTCTTTACTTTTTTGTCTGGTTGTACGTGTTGTTTGCGTCTTGAATAGTTGATTAAACATTCATATGGTCATGTATTGCCGAGATGTTGCCCTGGATCACTGTCTTGTAATCTGTTGGTAGACGTCCATAAAAAGGTGACACAGTGAGGGGTGTCTCGATGGTCGGAGCAATCCGTGAACTCAACTCTGGGTGCCTAGCTTTGGGTTCACCAATAGTGAAAGTCCATAAATACTTTGGAGTCTGGAACTGGAGTTATTTCAGCATAGGTTGCATTGGTCACCGATTGTGTGGGAGTCACTTGTCTTGCATGTGTTGCATTGAGTATAATAAAATGTATTATAGATTTATTAAACTTTACTTTTATACAACTGTATAATCCGATATGATATTGATGTGAGAGTTTTTCTTAGCCTTCATTATCTTTTGCTACATGTTTTCCTATACCAGTTTTGTTGTAAATAAACTCTGTTTACTACTTGAGTAGATTGGAGTATAGGAAGGCAGAAAACAGACAGTATACTACTTGAGTAGATTCGTAAACAATCATGAATGTACATATTTGAATATCGAAAAACTATATCTAACTTTATTCTTTGCAACTAAAAAACTGACGTACTATTTGTTGCTACATGTGACTTATTTCTCTGCAAGAACATATTGAGTCAAACTGTACTCAGTGGAAGAATTGGAAAATTGATTGTTTAATTATTAGAATTTTGCTTTGAATATTAGCCTATAAAATCTATCTAAGGTCAAGCATTGGCTAATTTTCTTGCATACCATTCAAATGCATTCGAAACACATGAATCACTAGAAATCAATGTGATTGATGTATTGCCTTGGGTCATGTGGTTCAAAAACTATGCAAATGGTTGTGTAGAATTAGTAATTCAATCCCTGAATGGAGTCAAAACTAGATATGTGTTTCAAATTAATGAAGGAGAATGTCTGAATAATAATCAAGCAGGATACAAAGTCCTGATTATAGGATTAGAAATCCTCGTCGATTTGAATGTATCTTTCTTGGTGATTTTTGGAGATTCTCAATTGCACAACAACCAAGTAAACGAAGAATTCGAATGTGCTAGTCCTTGCATGCTTCCATTTTGAGAATATACCAAGGTGTTGTTCAAAAAATTCTACGTGGTTTCCCTCACCATTATACCAAGGTTTATGAATGAGGAGGCCAATGAGGTAGTACAAAAAGCTTCAGGGTACAAAGTTACTGAGTAGAGTGATATGTACTTAGATCAATTAACTTGTCCAAAGTCCCTACATGTCTTTGATAGTCGAAAGGATCATGAAGAGGTAAGTGAGGTAGTTCCTATTTCTACTACAGATTGGAGACAACCCTTAGTAGAATATTTAACTCAGCCAAGTGACAAAGTTGATCGAGCTACTAGGCTAGATCCCTGAATTACATCATACGTGATAACATTTTATATAAAAGACTGGAAGGCTTGCTCTTAAGATGTTTGGGCAAAGTTAAAGCCTTCAAAGTCATGGAAAAAAAATCCATTAAGGATTGTGTGGGGCTCACGAATCTGAGATCAAGAGGAGATGGCTATTATGCAGGTATGGATACTATTGGCCCAGGATACTCAAGGATTGTATCAATTATGCTAGAGGTTGCGAACCATGCCAAGTAACTAGACCTGTAAAACATGCACCTAGTGCTGAACTCCAGTCTATCATCAAGCCTTGGCCACTTCGAGGATCGGCTATGGATATGATTGGAATGATTTACCTCCCGTCATCTAGTGACCACAAATTTGTCTTGGTTGCTACTGATTATTTTACCAAATGGGTTGAGGCACAAGCCTTTAAGAATATTGATCAAGCTCAAATTTAAGAGTATTTGAAAAACATTATCTATAGGTTTGGAACACCCCAAAAAATAACGGTGGACAATGGTAGTGTTTTTGGAGAAATGTAAATTAAGGCCATTGCAGCGAAGCATTGGATTGAGTTAATAAATTTTACCCCCCATTATGCTCAGCCAAATGGCTAAGTAGAACCCACAAATAAAATCAGCAAAAGGGAAATACAAAACATGGTACAAGAGATTTCAAGAGATTGGCACAATCTTTTGCTTGATACTTTATGGGCATACAGAATTTTGAAAACTCAAGCTCAAGAACCACTCTTTATGCCTTCACCTATGGTGATGATGTAGTTCTTCCAATGGAACTCATTGTGAAATCATTATGAGTGGTTGCTCAAAATGAGCTTGACATTCACCCATATAATCAAGCAATGTGTCGCGCCCGGAAATTTCCTCGGCCCCCCTCGCGAATATGTGAATTGTTTGAACGGGGCTGAATAATTTCTTGACTTTTAATGCGATGTTTAATGAAAATTGTTTAACAGCTGGGACTTATTTAAAAACTCAGAGTCGCCACTTGACATGAATTTAGGTGTGTCAAGTCACCCTCTAAGGCCATTTTCAAAGAAAATTTCCTTAGAAAAATAATTTAATTTTAACTCAGAAATACGATTCTGTTTATAAAAAAAATGACTCCTTTAAAAGAAAACTGGTCTTGAAAACAGAGATGGGTTCGGGGATTCACTGTTACGAGTTGGGAAGGTGTCAGGCACCCAACATCGCCCTTTCGGTACTTTATTTTCCTAAATTATTTTATTCTATTATCCTTGGCCAAATTTAGTAAATATATAGTGATTGCTGTACAATTGGTTTAAAAGTGGAAACAAGTGCGGGGGCAGGACCCCGGCTTACGCAATTTTAGCTTTTGGTGGCAAAAAGGTTGGAACGGATATATGTTAAACTTTGACCGAAACATGATACGCAAACTGGTATCTGCACGTCATGTTTCTATTCCCGTAGTGCCAGGTACCTTAAATCCCTGGCAGGAATTTTCAAGTTTAACAATGACCCGATTCCGTTTTATTAATGGATTATCATGTTATCATTTTTTGGTTTTATTTATCTGCAATTCTTCATCCCGACAGCTACACAATCACTGGCGGTCCGAATTGCAGAATTTAATAAATGTTACTTCCTTTAACTGGTTTTATTTATCTCCAATTCTTCATCCCGACAGCTACACAATCACTGGCAGTCCAAATTGTAGAACTTAATAAATGTTACTTCAATCGCGATATTCTGTCGTGAAAAGATAACGTGCATTGCCCGTTAAATTTTCATCCCAAAAACACTAACATGGGCTACCTATGTCACCCGCGTGTTTATGGAATTCCGAGATTATCGAGATCTTTAACCAAGTGATATGGATAGTGTGTCAGCGTGAACCAACAGCACTATTCATATAACTTAGCTATGAAGTAACGAGTTTTTTTTATTGATTTTACGTGAAATAAAAGTAAAAAGAAAAGGAAAATTGCAATAGGTTAAATAACGAATTTTTTCTTTTATTGATTTTTCGTGAAATAAAATAAAAAGAAAATAGCAGTAACTGTTACGGGGAACGGGAAAGGGATAAAAAAAAAAGAGTTACGGGAGATCGGGGAAAGGGAAAAGTTAGTAGTTAGTTCCGACAGGGGCCGACGCAATCGAGCGATATGCCGGAGTATTATTTTTATTTAAAGTGATTTTTGCTTAAATCAAGAAAAGTAGTTGGCAGAGCCAAACATCGACTTTCGTGATTTAGCGGGCTAAATCCTGACATTCTAGAATGTGCAGACTAGAAATTTCTAGAACTGCGGACTAGAGATGCGGATGCCCAATTGATATTTACATAAAAAAAAGCAGAAAGGATTAATAAAAATGTTCTGACATTCTAGAAATGCGGACTAGAAATTTCAGGAAAAGGACTAGAAATTTCTAGAACCGCGGACTAGAGATGCGAACATCAGCTCTTAAGCGTAGTATTTACATTAAATAAAAAAAATAAAAAAAAAGAAATTAAATAAACAGAGCAGAAATTAAATAAATAAGACAGAAATTGAAATAAGTTAGGATGCTGCAATGATACCTTTGTATTGATATTTGAATCAACTGGTTACATGAAAATAAGAAAGACACGCGAACGGCTAAGTAAAATCATAACCCGACATAACACTGAGTTTTAAAACCCTGTTATCTCGAGCTATGCTAATATAATAGCACGTTCGGATCTTCCTAAATCTGAAAATAAATGGGCAGAACCTCCTCTTATTTTTGGGCTAAAAGTCCTATCTAAAAATCTTAACCCTAATTTATTTCGGGTGTCGAACGTTCCACGACTACAGAGTCGAAAAACATTTGACAACGGATGACTGAAGGTTGTGCTCTCAGGAAATTTTCCCTTCTATCTGGGTTTTCCTCTCTGGTTTTTTTTCTTCTACGAGTTTCAATGTCTGATTTTTCCTCTACAGGTTTCCTCTTCTCAAAGGTTTGTTTTTCTCAAAATTTCCGTCCAGTCTCTGTTTCCCTCCTTCGGGTTTCTGCTCTCTAAAAATCCGTCCCTAAAAAAATCGTCCCCCTTTTCCAGTGCAGATGACCTCCTTTTATAGAGAAATAGTGGCGGTTTGTGAGAGAAGAGAGAGATCGGCTGTGAGAGAGAAGAGAGAGAAGACCGGCTACGCGTGGGAGAGGAGAGAGAGAGAGGAGAGACACGTGTCGGTTTGTGAGAGGGAGAGAGAAAAGGTGAGAGAGGGCCGGGAGATCGGGTGTGGGTGAGAGAGACGGCCGGGACACGTGGCGGATCGTGAGAGGGAGACATCCGGAAGAGAGAGGTAGGCGGTGGACAGCTGTCCAATGGGATTTTGCCACGTCAGTATGGCACAAGGGCGCGACTGCACCGAATCACGGCCAAACGCCGTGCACGGCTTTTTAGCCGGACACGTGTCACAACGTGAGTGGATGTACCAGGTGGCAGCAGGGAGGAGAAGGATCTGGTGCGGGTGAGACGGCAAGGGCTGACAGGTGGCGCCATGTGAGAGGAACGCGTGGGAGAGAGAAAAGGGCGGTAGACCGAGAACCAACAGAAGTACGCCACGTGGCCATCCACCAGAAACACGGCCGCAGCGGATCACCCCAAAATGCCGTGCACGGCATCCAAGCCGGGCACGGCCCACGTGTCGTGCACGGCTCCGGCGCGTGCAACACACGCGCGCGTGGCTGAGAGTGGTTCTGCTGACGTCAGGCTTATGTCAGTGCTTTTTATATTTTTACCAAAATGCCCTTGTGCTATACAATGCCTTCGCGCGCTATTTTTAATATTCGGACGTCCAAACGAACTCGGATTTGACCACGGATACAACCAATGGACTCGTATCGTCGAGAGGATCATTTTGAGCCTAATATTTGATTTATGGGCACGTCGGCTCGCAATCCTAACTCCCAAATAATCACCGGTACACTGCTACTATTCTTTAAAATGCCGTTTCTTGAGCTACCGAACTCCGACTTGACCGTGGATACAGCCGATGGACTCGTATTTCTGTGCTGATCAATAACATGTGCCTCTCTATGTCTGAACATATCAGCTCATAAATTGTGCCTCCGAGACCCCGTTCTGAGCAATCAAAAATCGTCGGCGTTGTCCGATTTTACCCCAATCACTGTCACTGGACTCGTGTCGTCGTACTGATCAATAGTATGAGGGTCTCATGACTTGATGGAGTGGTCTCGTAAACAGTACTCCCGAACCCCAGACCGTGCAAAGGCAAAATAGTCTTTTTGTGCACAAATTCTTTTAAACCCATTTCGATGGCATTTTTCATAATAATTGAGCGGTGGGGCCAAAATCTGGTATCAACAGCTGCCCCTCTTTGTCTGCACTTGGCGAAGTGGAGGGTAGACAAAGAATATGAGATGCGGGATTTTGTCTCACCGCGATTGAAATCAGGTCATGCTGCTCTATTTTGAAACTGCCATTGACGACTGCTTTGCTCTGAATATCCAAGATAGCATCCGTGTTATCTCGAGAACTGATGTACTTGTCTTCTCTCTTTCATGCCTTGTTCCGAGTTCGTGGAGGCAGTGAATTCTATTGGCATCTCCGTAGCATGCTTCGAGGAAATTCTGCCCTGAAAATAAAAGTTTGGATTATTATTTGAAAACATTGAAATTTACTAGAACAAAACGACTTTCAAAAATTCGATTTCAAAAGACTACTTGTAAATCAGGAAATTTTGACTAGAAAATTCTTGAAAATTTGATTTCAAGGTTTATAGCCTATGAACCTTCAAATTCAATTGCAAAACAGTGATAGAACCTGAAAATTCTTGGAAATTTGATTCCAAGGCTTGTAAGAGTGAGATTTTTTGAAAATTTGGATTCAAAACTTGAGAAACACGGAAAGTGCTTGAAAATGTAAGATTTCCCTGGAACATTCGAGACCATGGGATATATTGAAAATGTAAAAACTTTATGGAACATGCGAGTTCATGAAAAGTACTAGTAATGAAAAGGTTCACTGGAACATGTGAGTCCAATGGGATATACTAAAAATACAAAGACTTCTCGAGTTTATAAGAAATGCTGTAAATGTAAGAATTTTCCTGGAACATCCGAGTCCGATGGAAAGTGCTAAAGAAATAATGGCTCCCTTGGGACATCCGAGTCCAATGGGAGAATACTAAAAATGTAAAGACTTCCCAAAACATACGAGTTTATGAGAAATACTGTAAATGTAAGAATTTTCCTAGAGCATCCGAGTCTAGGAGACAATGCTAAAGAAGTAACGGCTCTCTTGGGACATCCGAGTCCAATGGGAGAAACTTCCTCACATACTAGTGACAAGTAAAAAAATTTGATTTTGAAATTTTAGACAAATAAACTGTAAATGACAAGTAAATAAATTGATTTTGAACTGTAGATGACAAGTAAATAAATTTGATTTTGAACTGTAAATGAAAATTGATTTTGAACTGTAAATGACAGGTAAATAAATTGATTTTGAACTGTAAATGAAAATTGATTTTGAACTGTAAATGACAGGTAAATAAATTAATTTTGAATTGTAAATGAAAATTGATTTTGAACTTAAGAGACTTAGAAATTCGATTCTAAGCTGAAAATCTGAAAATCCTGTAGAGATTACGACTCTAAGACATCTGATGAAAACCCTTGAGAATTCGATCTCAGGGTTTGAAAGGCTTAAAAATTCGATTCTAAGCTGAAAACTTGAAGATTCTATAGAGATTACGACTCTAAGACATCTGATGAAAACCCTTGAGAATTCGATCTCAGGGTTTGAGAGGCTTAAAAATTCGATTCTAAGCTGAAAATTTGAAGATTCTATAGAGATTACGACTCTAAGACATCTGATGAAAACCCTTGAGAATTCGATCTCAGGGTTTGAGAGGCTTAAAAATTCGATTCTAAGCTGAAAATCTGAAGATTCTATAGAGATTACGACTCTAAGACATCTGATGAAAACCCTTGAGAATTCGATCTCAGGGTTTGAGAGGCTTAAAAATTCGATTCTAAGCTGAAAATCTGAAGATTCTATAGAGATTACGACTCTAAGACATCTGATGAAAACCCTTGAGAATTCGATCTCAGGGTTTGAGATGCTTAAAAATTCGATTCTAAGCTGAAAATTTGAAAATTCTCGGCAATTCAATTCCAAGCAGAGTCTTTGAAAATTCGATCCCATGACTTTCCATGCTGTCTGTCTCCTTTTACATAGGAAATTTTCTTTGGCTCTTTGCCCTTTTTGCTCTTGCATAAATTCTGCTTGTCTGTCATCTTTTGGTTGACTTCTGGGATGTCGCCTTGTTGGCTGGATAATGAAAATGCTTCTGGGACAATGTCGCCTTGTTGGCTGGATAATGAAAATGCTTTGTCAATTGGACCCTCTAGGTCTTTGTGTTTGAGAGGTTCGTAAGCCTTGTGGGATTTTTCCCTTTAGCTTTCCCTTCATGCATGTTAGACTTTTGCAGTCCGAGCTTCAATGGGAGTTTTGACATCAGGCTGTTGAGGGCTGCACTCAAGTATATGCTTCATCATGGGGTCAGGACTTTCAAACCCTTTTGATCCACTTCTGTGTAGCAGCACAAGACATAGCGACTGCAGCTAAGCGAGTCTGACTTTCTGTTTGCAGATTGTTGTTTCTTTTCTTTTTCCTGAACATCTGCATCTTTCAATACATGTATCCTGCATGGTTAGGCAGGTTTGTTCTCTTTCCGAGATTAGCATGTAAAAGAAGTGTTGTATGAACATGTATGCTTCTCTATTTTTAAAAATTCATTTTGAAATTTGTACTTACTTGCCAGTAGATTATCAGAAATACTTACTGGATAGCAAATGACAGTTTATTGGGCTTTGCCTCTTTCGATCCATGAAACTTCACAATCTTAGCACAAGCGCATCCGCATAGCTTGACTCGTGATTTTCAATCTCTAAACTCATGGGAACTTAAACTGAGTCTGCTCCAGACAGCCTTTCAGACTTCGGTCTTGCTGACTTATGCGGACAAATGTCTTCAGCTCCTTGTTGTCGTTTTTTTTTTTTTTTTTAAGCCATTTTTGCCACCACTGCCCTTTCGGGTTTTCACCGATGCCGGCTTTTTATTTTTTTGCACTCCAGCCCCCTTTCGGGTTTTGACTGTGCCTTGATTGCCCATTTTTGCCATAGTCCCTTTTCAGATTTTCACTATGCTGGACTTTGTCGATTTTGCCATAGCCCCCTTTCAGGTTTTGACTATGCTGACTTAGCCGATTTTGCCATAGCCCCCTTTCAGGTTTTAACTATGCTGGCTTTTTGTATTTCTCTTTTTTTGGGATTTCAACCTAATTTCAACTGGAACAAATATTCTTTGCGCATTTTGATCTGTCGAGCATTGACAGAAATTTCATGAGAAAAAAGGAGAGAGAATATCAAATGGCACTTTATTTTTTTTGCCTTTCTGCCTTTATTTTTTTGCCTTTTGGCTTTTTTTTTCTTTGGCAGCGGGGTTATTTTTTGTGCCCCTTGTTTTTTCAGAATATTCATATGAGAGAATATAAAGAAGAAATTTCAATGCTCGATAATCAAAATAGCCACTCGGAAAAAAGTGTTTCAATTAAAATTAGATCGGAACAAGTTTTCTGCTCACCAATTGTTCTTTCTTCTAGTTGCCCCAGTATGTAGCCTACAATACTTTCGAGTGTTGAGGCATCATCCACGATCGGTATGAGTTTGGTGGACACATCAGGCCTTGTGAAATTCCTTTGATTGCTGTGTAACAGTCAAACTCCAACCCTTCGGTGTTCTCTTTGGAGTAGCTGATAAGTAGGCATCATCTGCACTTGATCTTTCAGAGATCCTCTTCGGTGAACTTGAATGTCATTTCTTTGGAGTAGCTGATAAGTAGACTCATGAATAAGCATTGTCTGCACTTGATCCTTCAGAGTTCCTCTTCGGTGAACTTGAATATCATTTCTTTGGAGTAGTAGATAAGTAGACTCATGAATAGGCATCATCTGCACTTGATCCTTAAGAGTTCTTCTTCGGAGAACTTGAATGTCATTTCTTTGGAGTAGCTGATCTTCTTTGATTATCCCGAGTAAATGACTGGTTTTTCTTTGCCTAGATCTGGATGGTGATTGTTCCCATTGCCTGTTGATTACTTAGGATAAGAGATTGCTTCTTGCTTCAGGCTTCTGAGCTTTTGGTTTTTGAATTTTGATCCTTGCATGTTTTAGGACCAGGAAACACGTCCTTGTGTTCTTCTGATAATGAAGTGAATTTGTCCTTCTGCCATTTGTCCAAGTTCAGTCACTCTTGCTTCCTTCCAAATAGCTTCTGTTTCTTTGGCATTCGAGATTTGCCAATTATCATGTGATTCTTTCGGTTAGTTCACTCCCTTGTTTGGAAATTTCACTGTTGGTACAGACCAATCTCAATTCCCATGAGTTCGAAATGTAGTCTGAAGACAAGGTCATGCTCGTCTTGTGCTTAAGAATGTTGTGCTACTTGGATCGAAATGACAAATTTTAAGATCCCTGAAATAGCAAGTTTTGCAAGAAATTAACTCTTCTGATTTGACAGAGAAGCATATATGAAAGCAACAACACAAATTTTGTCAATCTGCTAAAAGCTAGATAACCATTGCAAGATTTTTCATGAATTTGAAAGAAACAGATTTTCAATAGTGAAAGTTTAAAACAACAAAAGCAACATAGAAAGTGTGAATATAGACTCTGCTCAGGCAAGTCTACCAAAACTTGAGAACTCTTAAACAATCTCATGGATCCTTCAGGATGATTTGAGTTGGCATTTCTGAGTCTCTGTATTGTCTTTCGTTTCAAAATGGACTTCCCAGTCTTTGACGCATTCTGCGAAAATAAATTGATCCTTTCTTGATTCAGCAAGATCTGCCCCAGTTTCAGTGACTTTTGTATAGGATTACCCTTGATGGGCTGGCTAAGGGTTGGTGATGGAATGAGAGTGACTGATATGGTGGAGGTATTTTTTTTGATTTTTTGACTTTTTTTTTGTTTCTTTTTCTTTTTTTTCTTCTTTTTTTTTGCTCTTTTTTTTCTTTTTTTCTTCTTTTTTTTTGAAAAGGGAAAAGATAGTGTAGTCTTCTGGCTAGATTAGCCGTTCCGACTAGGAAATGGTACGACCATTCTTGGTCGTTCACCCAACTTCGGGGGGAGCTTTGTTAGTCTTGGGGGTAAAGATCCATAATCCGCCCAGTCTGAATTCCGTCTTCAATCATGTCTCCTTGTTGGATCATTTCACCGAAGGATATGCCTATTGAAGTGCAAAACTTTTCGTAGTAGACCCCTTTGCAAGTTTGAACAAATAGATGCACATATTCTGAGTCAGCTAGCGGTGGCACCACCTGCGTAGCCAGATTTTTCCAACGACATGCGTAGGCTCGAAAAGACTCTCCAGGTTCCTGCTCCATTCTGATTAGGAAAAGTCGATCTACGGCCAACCCTGAATTGTGTCTGTATTGCTTTATGAATGCATGTGACAACTCTGCCCATGTTCTGAACTGACGGACATCACTCCTAGCGAACCACTGTGCTGCGGGTCCTACTAGGCTGTGCTGAAATAGTTGTGTCATCAGTTTTTCTGGATCTGGATAACCACATAATGCCCCAGCATAAAGGCGCAGGTGGGCCATTGGATCACTGTGAACTTGCCCTTTGTATAGCTTTGATGGCCCTCTCAATGTTTTGAATTTTTTGGATAAATGTTGGGTCTGGCCTTCCTTTTAGGCTTCCGACATTACCCTGGGCACTTGGCCTGACCAATTGGATTTGATTTGTGGGAGGGGGTCTATGTTGTCCCCCTGAAACATCGGCTATTGATTGGACATGAACTGCCCCTGTCTGGACTGATGTAAGGAGAGGCTTTGATGTTGCTGATGCCTCTGCCCCTGTGTTAAAGGAAAATGGCACTGATGCACTTTGTGGTGTCTGGTGCTGAGCTAGAAGTGCTTGGATCCTGATTTGAAGGCTCTTCATTTCCTTGAGAAGAACATTGTATTCTTCTCGAGAGACTGTGTCAGATTTAATGCAGAGAGACTGACAGTCTGTTTCTTCTGCCATGGCTTTTGAACTGACAGTCGCTTAGTCTTTGGGTGAGACTCCTACTTCCTGCTTGTACCTCTGTATTACAGGGAAACATGTCAGTTTGTACTTCTGAAATGGATTGGTCCATAACATACAGTCAAAGGATGACAAGTGTGTGTACTAGGATCCTATTGCTCATACGGATTTTTCATATCCTTCGAAGTTTGGCCAGAGGTCCGGCATGACTTCGGCATATGATTTTTGAAATTGTGAGAATATCCGGTCCGTATGAGAATGGTCCTACACTTTGACTGTATATTTTGGACACTAAACTGAAGCATGTTAGAACAAAAATCTGGTTGGCAATTTTTGAAAAATTTTGTCCTTTACATAATCAACGAGAATTCTCTCCATTTTTCATGAATGTCCCTATCAAGGTTTTGGCTTGACTCTTTTTTGAGGGATACTACATGCAGCATGACGGCTTGGTTTTTACTAATGCATTTCTGGCATGATTTCACGGTTCCCAAATCTTCAAACCTCCGGCCCCCGTGAAGGGTACCATCTTTGGTTGGTGATTTGGTTGGAGTGTTCTTTTCAGTGAAAACCATCTTTGGCTACAAAAAAGCACCATTGACGATCGTCACGTACTTCGAACCCCCTCCTAATCCTATGGGTAAAAATAAAAGGTAGAATGGAGATTGAGAAGAGAGTTGGGTATGTTGTGCTGAATGTAATGTATGCATATGCTGAAAATTTTATTTTTTTTATTTTGTAAATATTTGGAGAGAATCCTTTCAGAGTAATATAATGCCCTGCAAAACAAATATTAGTAACAAGATAAAATGCATGTTTTTTCTTTCTTTTTTTTTTGGCAAAAGCGCACTTGAAAGACAACCACAAGAATGATGTTAGTAACAGGCCAAGGATAATTCAATAAAAATTTTGGGAAAATTTGAAAAGCCGAAATCCACTGATAAGGAAAAATAAAAGGTTTGCAAATAGTACCCCTCTTTAGCTTGCGTTACACCGTAAGTTTACCCAAATGGGGTAGGTTAATGGTTTCCGCTAAAAAGAGTCACGATTTGCAAATCCTTTTATTAATCCCTAAGTCCCCAGCGGAGTCGCCAGCTGTCGCGCCCGGAAATTTCCTCGGCCCCCCTCGCGAATATGTGAATTGTTTGAACGGGGATGAATAATTTCTTGACTTTTAATGCGACGTTTAATGAAAATTGTTTAACAGCTGGGACTTATTTAAAAACTCAGAGTCGCCACTTGACATGAATTTAGGTGTGTCAAGTCACCCTCTAAGGCCATTTTCAAAGAAAATTTCCTTAGAAAAATAATTTAATTTTAACTCAGAAATACGATTCTGTTTATAAAAAAAATGACTCCTTTAAAAGAAAACTGGTCTTGAAAACAGAGATGGGTTCGGGGATTCACTGTTACGAGTTGGGAAGGTGTCAGGCACCCAACATCGCCCTTTCGGTACTTTATTTTCCCAAATTATTTTATTCTATTATCCTTGGCCAAATTTAGTAAATATCTAGTGATTGCTGTACAATTGGTTTAAAAGTGGAAACAAGTGCGGGGGCAGGACCCCGGCTTACGCAATTTTAGCTTTTGGTGGCAAAAAGGTTGGAACGGATATATGTTAAACTTTGACCGAAACATGATACGCAAACTGGTATCTGCACGTCATGTTTCTATTCCCGTAGTGCCAGGTACCTTAAATCCCTGGCAGGAATTTTCAAGTTTAACAATGACCCGATTCCGTTTTATTAATGGATTATCATGTTATCATTTTTTGGTTTTATTTATCTGCAATTCTTCATCCCGACAGCTACACAATCATTGGCGGTCCGAATTGCAGAATTTAATAAATGTTACTTCCTTTAACTGGTTTTATTTATCTCCAATTCTTCATCCCGACAGCTACACAATCACTGGCAGTCCAAATTGTAGAACTTAATAAATGTTACTTCAATCGCGATATTCTGTCGTGAAAAGATAACGTGCATTGCCCGTTAAATTTTCATCCCAAAAACACTAACATGGGCTACCTATGTCACCCGCGTGTTTATGGAATTCCGAGATTATCGAGATCTTTAACCAAGTGATATGGATAGTGTGTCAGCGTGAACCAACAGCACTATTCATATAACTTAGCTATGAAGTAACGAGTTTTTTTTATTGATTTTACGTGAAATAAAAGTAAAAAGAAAAGGAAAATTGCAATAGGTTAAATAACGAATTTTTTCTTTTATTGATTTTTCGTGAAATAAAATAAAAAGAAAATAGCAGTAACTATTACGGGGAACGGGAAAGGGATAAAAAAAAAGAGTTACGGGAGATCGGGGAAAGGGAAAAGTTAGTAGTTAGTTCCGACAGGGGCCGACGCAATCGAGCGATATGCCGGAGTATTATTTTTATTTAAAGTGATTTTTGCTTAAATCAAGAAAAGTAGTTGGCAGAGCCAAACATCGACTTTCGTGATTTAGCGGGCTAAATCCTGACATTCTAGAATGTGCAGACTAGAAATTTCTAGAACTGCGGACTAGAGATGCGGATGCCCAATTGATATTTACATAAAAAAAAGCAGAAAGGATTAATAAAAATGTTCTGACATTCTAGAAATGCGGACTAGAAATTTCAAGAAAAGGACTAGAAATTTCTAGAACCGCGGACTAGAGATGCGAACATCAGCTCTTAAGCGTAGTATTTACATTAAATAAAAAAAATAAAAAAAAAGAAATTAAATAAACAGAGCAGAAATTAAATAAATAAGACAGAAATTGAAATAAGTTAGGATGCTGCAATGATACCTTTGTATTGATATTTGAATCAACTGGTTACATGAAAATAAGAAAGACACGCGAACGGCTAAGTAAAATCATAACCCGACATAACACTGAGTTTTAAAACCCTGTTATCTCGAGCTATGCTAATATAATAGCACGTTCGGATCTTCCTAAATCTGAAAATAAATGGGCAGAACCTCCTCTTATTTTTGGGCTAAAAGTCCTATCTAAAAATCTTAACCCTAATTTATTTCGGGTGTCGAACGTTCCACGACTACAGAGTCGAAAAACATTTGACAACGGATGACTGAAGGTTGTGCTCTCAGGAAATTTTCCCTTCTATCTGGGTTTTCCTCTCTGGTTTTTTTTCTTCTACGAGTTTCAATGTCTGATTTTTCCTCTACAGGTTTCCTCTTCTCAAAGGTTTGTTTTTCTCAAAATTTCCGTCCAGTCTCTGTTTCCCTCCTTCGGGTTTCTGCTCTCTAAAAATCCGTCCCTAAAAAAATCGTCCCCCTTTTCCAGTGCAGATGACCTCCTTTTATAGAGAAATAGTGGCGGTTTGTGAGAGAAGAGAGAGATCGGCTATGAGAGAGAAGAGAGAGAAGACCGGCTACGCGTGGGAGAGGAGAAAGAGAGAGGAGAGACACGTGTCGGTTTGTGAGAGGGAGAGAGAAAAGGTGAGAGAGGGCCGGGAGATCGGGTGTGGGTGAGAGAGACGGCCGGGACACGTGGCGGATCGTGAGAGGGAGACATCCGGAAGAGAGAGGTAGGCGGTGGACAGCTGTCCAATGGGATTTTGCCACGTCAGTATGGCACAAGGGCGCGACTGCACCGAATCACGGCCAAACGCCGTGCACGGCTTTTTAGCCGGACACGTGTCACAACGTGAGTGGATGTACCAGGTGGCAGCAGGGAGGAGAAGGATCTGGTGCGGGTGAGACGGCAAGGGTTGACAGGTGGCGCCATGTGAGAGGAACGCGTGGGAGAGAGAAAAGGGCGGTAGACCGAGAACCAACAGAAGTACGCCACGTGGCCATCCACCAGAAACACGGCCGCAGCGGATCACCCCAAAATGCCGTGCACGGCATCCAAGCCGGGCACGGCCCACGTGTCGTGCACGGCTCCGGCGCGTGCAACACACGCGCGCGTGGCTGAGAGTGGTTCTGCTGACGTCAGGCTTATGTCAGTGCTTTTTATATTTTTACCAAAATGCCCTTGTGCTATACAATGCCTTCGCGCGCTATTTTTAATATTCGGACGTCCAAACGAACTCGGATTTGACCACGGATACAACCAATGGACTCGTATCGTCGAGAGGATCATTTTGAGCCTAATATTTGATTTATGGGCACGTCGGCTCGCAATCCTAACTCCCAAATAATCACCGGTACACTGCTACTATTCTTTAAAATGCCGTTTCTTGAGCTACCGAACTCCGACTTGACCGTGGATACAGCCGATGGACTCGTATTTCTGTGCTGATCAATAACATGTGCCTCTCTATGTCTGAACATATCAGCTCATAAATTGTGCCTCCGAGACCCCGTTCTGAGCAATCAAAAATCGTCGGCGTTGTCCGATTTTACCCCAATCACTGTCACTGGACTCGTGTCGTCGTACTGATCAATAGTATGAGGGTCTCATGACTTGATGGAGTGGTCTCGTAAACAGTACTCTCGAACCCCAGACCGTGCAAAGGCAAAATAGTCTTTTTGTGCACAAATTCTTTTAAACCCATTTCGATGGCATTTTTCATAATAATTGAGCGGTGGGGCCAAAATCTGGTATCAACACAATGAATATGAAATTACAAAATATTGACGAGGAGAGAATTAAAGCTCTCAATTACATCATGTTGTAAAAGGCTAGAGTAGCTAGGTATTATAATAAAAAAAAAGTCTACTACAAAGGCTTTGATGAAGAAGACTTGGTTTGGTGAGTTATTGTACCTCTTGGGGCTAGGAAAGATGGACATGGTAAATGGGCACCCAATTGGGTGCATATCATCTCCAAGATATGAATGGTGATGTACATCGCAGGAAAATATTTAAAGCCACATTTTTCAACCATTTGGGAATCAT
The DNA here is from genome assembly GCA_019985065.2 of Arctostaphylos glauca. Taxonomy (NCBI): domain Eukaryota; kingdom Viridiplantae; phylum Streptophyta; class Magnoliopsida; order Ericales; family Ericaceae; genus Arctostaphylos; species Arctostaphylos glauca. Next base: position 15,051,548 of record JAHSPW020000015.1, on the reverse strand, counting down.
TTTATGCTCAAAAGTAACTAAGTATTAATTACAAATTACACATATTTTACCGCTTTATAAACGAGGGAGCAAAGTTGCATCCATGTGCTTGTACAATTGCTTAAAATCGCACGATCATGTCGATCTTCTTCTAACAAAATGCCGAACAAGGGATATCTCATTGTATTCTAGCACACTGCTCTTCAATCTGACAAGTTAGATAACCTAGTGCTTCTACAAGTTGAATAATCAAAGTAGAATGTCGAAGTTTCAAGTTTTTTACAGTTTCTAGTTGTTAATCATATGCAGTACAGACCTACACTATGTTATACTTAGTTACTCTAGTCTGCGCTCTTTCTTTCTTCCATCACTTCAAATCTGGCTCAGTATTTCAAAAGAGGAGCAGTTCAGCATGAAGTTGATAACTAAGATGCTCAAATAGTAGTGCATTTTTTAGCATCCTGAGATTTGATCTTAGCAATACCCTACAACAAGTTTCAAACCCTGACCAGAGGTCACAAGCTAAAAAGAGGTGAAATAGGACTCTAATAAAGGATAAGAGAAAATTGTGTGCTTGCTTCACGTCTTGAAGGTCAACTGGAGGGGTGGAGGATAGTTATTGTTAAAGAAAGCTTTAGCTTTTTCAACAGAACTAGCAAGACAAAGAGAGACTCTTGTGAGGTGACTATCCACTAGCATTTGGAAAACCTCAACAAGTTGTTTCAACTCCTTTACTCTTTTCCTATCCATAGGTGTTTTCAGTAGATGGTGAAAGGCTTTTTGCCAACAGTCAGAAGTCTCTTCATGGGCTCTCGAAGAGGATGTAGGTGGTACATTCGATGTTTGCCAACGCTGCCTCTTTGATAATGTCCTTCTTAACTGCAGAGGCAACAGTAGGAACTAAAGTAGGGTTTGCATGGTTCAAAATAGCTATAGTCCAAGGCTCATCTTCGTCTAAGTCAATAAAGATTGGACTGGTTTGAATTGCCTCTTCTTCCTGATCTTGTCTTGATATGGATGAAGAAACATCTTGGAGCAAAGCAACAATTATCTCCATGTTATGCTAGTAAGGGGAAATAGAGGAAGAATACTCACACTAACAATTGAATGGGTAGGATTTTCTTCTATACCCCTTGGGATTGAGCTAGTTGAATCCATTTCTGTTTGACTCTTGGAATTTCTGGTGGGAAGCTTCGTCGAAGAAATGTCGTCCTCATAAATTCCCCCTTCCAGGTCTTGACCAGTAGTTGTTGAAGGCAACCTTTGGCCAGTATTTATCTTTAAACTCCCCTTAGAAGAAAGTTGTGTAAGAGTCACTGCATCAACATAAGTACACAACGAAATGTTAAAGGTATGTTAAGTGGTAAGCAAAGCCACATATGCATGTTGAGAAGTTACTTGCACAACAACAGTGTAGTATCATTTTCTTGCATGATTTAATTTGCTCGAATTTGGTTTCCATCTCCTGCTTGACTTGAATGTGAGAAAGTTTAGGAGTGCTTGAGCCGAGCAAAGGATGAAGGATAGTAATCTTTACATCATTAGAAGGCACTTGACTCCTCAAAACAGTTGCCTCAATGAGCCTCGACATAGGGATAAACTTCTTCTTAGGCTTCCTTTTCTTTGGCTCTGGTTTAGCTAAACCTTCTCGAACATAGGCCTTGCGTTTAAGAACATGTTCCCTAAGTGGTGAGGAAACATGTTAAGAAAGGGTTAGCTAGGGAAGACAAAAAATTAGGCAATCAGATGTCGAAGCTAAACCAAAGGCAAAATAATACACAAATTACCTAGAAGGGTAGTCACACCCACTATAGGGGGTGTTTGTTGTCCACGGCTCCTATTTTTTAATGTCATTTGTGGTTCTTACTCCTCATCTCTTACTTCAAGTTCTCCTCATACGATATCACTAGGAATTGTGGGTTGTTTTGATCTTGAAGCAGCTAAAACAAAATTATAATGAAACAAGTAATGGGTTATGAGCCTAATGCCAAGGAAAAAAAAATTAGAGGATTGGAAAATAATAACTTTGGCCTACTAGCTCTAGTTAAGATCCTGTTACATGGCTTTGGTGGAGAAGGAGGAAGATCCTTTGTAGGCTTTTCTTTGATCGGCAAGCCATCAGAAGCAAAATTCAACATGGATTGCAAGGGATTAGTAGGTAATAGCTCAGCTATAGTGCTAAATTCCTCCAACTGTTCGACATGTGCAAATCCCTCGGGCTGATGGGAGGAAGATTGGGTGTTAGTCCTTTCAATGGAAAGTCTACCAAAAGTTGTGGTAGAAGAGTTCTGCAAGCAAAACCCGTCAAAAAGAAGTCTAAATTGGTATTCCACCATCAAAAAAATCTCTGTGGCACATGCTCCACCTTGACCAAAGATAGTGGACCCAAAATTGTCTAGTTGGGTGATATACAAAGTATGCCAGTTCTTCGCAGTGATCTTGCACAACTTACCTGACCATTTAGCTACTGTGACATTTAAGATACCAAACAAGGGGATAGGAACATATTGATCGAGGCCAAACTACATAGCAAACTATGCAGGGCAATAAGGTTTGACAAAACATTTACTACTTCGGGAAGACTTCACCCAAATGTGATGTTCTCGGGCAATCAAGAAGCTACCCTAAGCTTGTCAATGAGGTTCCATAGTCTTGGCTTGATCCGCCATTAGGTATGTAAGCCATGAAGGACAAACGGGAGTAGGAGAAGAGAAGGGAAAGAACAGAGAAGCATCCCTATTTCTCGAAAGATGATAAAATAAGTGTAGGTATTCGTTCATAAATTTTTGGGGATAATCAATGGCTGCAATTAAACCACTCCCTATGACAAAATGGTTGTTCTCTAGGCTGACCTACTTGTAACTCTAGGAAATACGCAAAAAGCCAAAGTTGTAGGAACCAAAAGGGCCACCCTAGTTTGTATCCGATATTTTCTAATGAATTTGGATCCCACTCGATATACATGGTTGAGAAAATAAAAGGTAAATAGAAAAGGGACCCCTGAAAATAATGTTGAGGCTAAGGGAATGAACTCAACCATTACCGTCTTTCTAGAATGACCAAGGATATGTTTGTAAAGAGTATAAAGAATATATGCAGTTACTTCATGCTTTTGCCTTTCCTTTGCAATGAACTTACCATAAGCACTTTGTGTAATCGAAAAATTGAAAGGAAGAGGTGAAGGTGGGGTAACGACGTTGAATTGTTGGCAAAAATGAAGAAAGTCCAAGTAGTTGGGCAACATCTATTACAGTGGAGACCATCATTCCACAATTGAACCGAAACAATTAAACCAAGAATCCTAGGACGCCAATGTGGCTTCTATAAGGTAGGAATCTTGAGAAATGCTTTTGCGAAGTAGGCGTATGATCCTATTGAGTTCTATTTGCACAAGGTGGGCTCCTCGACTTTATTAAATGTAGACCAACTGATCCGCGCAGGGGTGTGTGAAGGCCAACAACTGTAATTCATTCTTGGCCATGTAAAGAAGTGAAAATCCTATATGTGAAGAAGAAGATAGTCATAAAGATGATGGTATAAGGGTGAAAACTTTAACAGACGTTTGACGAAGGCAGGACCAAGACAAAATGCTCAATAGTCTTGGTAGGAATGAAAATCTCATTAATCACATGGTTGTGACCATCATTTTGGTTATAAGCTTCTATCTTTCCCTTGATAAGATTGCATTGTGTTTAAGACATTGAGCTTGTTTTGATTACAGGAGTCACAGAAGAAGAGGTCACGATAAAAGAGAGAGAGATTCAGAAGGGGTAACTTCAATGACCGCGAAACCTATCTTTTATACTCATCTCAAAAAACATGTATTGGGCCAAAGAAAGTGGGCCCATTATGAGAAAACTTATTATCTTGGGATATTTTTATACAAGGCCCACAAGATGTGCATATGTTATGGTGAAGGAGCATTCTTGCTATGTTTTTTGGTTGGATTGTTCATGATGTTGACATGGGGAACCATGAATGTAACAATGTCAATCACAATAGGTAAGAAACAAAAGGAAGTCCTTCCATTCATATTTTCCATTTACAAGTAGTGACAGCCAACATTGGCTACATCGAAAGTAAAATCAGAAGGACTCTGATCGAAACAACTATTGTAAAAAAATCCTACTATGCATCATTTGGAATGCAATCAGGGGGAAGTTGAACATGTTTTGGAGTCTGGTTGCCCCTTTTGATCTATTGTTTCGAGCGTCCTAGCTTGAACAAACCAATAGGCAAGGGCAGCAATCAAATGGCCAAGCTTCGCCTTTATTTCTGTCCATTGCTCTGCCATGAGATGATTAATACTCATGAAAACCTATTCCAATTGAGCTGGGATAAGAGGTTCATCCTCGCCAATGGAGGATAGAGAAGAAAGTGTTGATCTCGAAAAATTAGACGTAATGATTCTTTTGCAGAATAAAATGATGAATGTGTGCAATACAGTATAGCGAAGGTGGCTAAACAGGCACGCTTCGCTGATTTGAAACTGGGACAACAAATAAATTCATGCTACATATGTGAAAGAACGTGGGGTGATGTGTCCCCTATTAGATAATCTCGTGAGGTCCTGTAACTGCCGGATGGAAAAAAGATTGCGTGCGAAGCATAAGACAATCTAACACCTTTTTCATATTTTACCCAATAGGCCTTGATTGGCCAAAGATCTTGTTAAAAAACAAAGCCCCATATTTGCGAGGTATGAAAAGAACAAAATTGTGCAAATAGTGAATACATAAAGCAAAGCGTTCAGATACAAAGATATATTATCATATATTCATAATACGTTTGGACAAAATACAACACCATAGGATCTATGTAAAAGGTTAAAAAAGGAATGAAGCAAAAAGCGACAAAGGCCACTTTGGGCTACTAGAAGGCATGTTGGTTGTCAAGATCATCGGAATACGGATCATTAGGAGGAGGAAGATGCACCCTTTCTAGTCATACTAGTCTCGCTTCCAGAAAGTTGATTTGATGATCGACATAAGTGACCAAAATGGTTAGGTCTTTCAGAGCGGGAAGAATTTCAAGATCAAGGACCAGTTGAAATACTTCACACATTCTTTGCTCTAAATTCAATGCTAGTCGTGATTATTCTTCCTCACTGTAGTTGATTTGTGTTGGAGTAAAAATAGTGGTACCATTGTTGGTCGTCTTTGTTCCAAGAGTAACTACGAAGTCCTCCACTCTCTATTTAAATACTATTGCAGCGGGCAAATGAGTAAGCTTGGTACATCTATTTACTTATACCTGCTACGTGTTTACCTAATGTGAGTAGTAAATTGATGGCAAAGCTATGGTGATAAGATCCGAATTAGATTTGATATGATGGGTTTTCATAAAGGGCTGCTTTCGTATTCGTGGTAGAACAAAGAAACTTACATTGTTAACTAGGAGGTATTTACGACACACGTGTGGAATAAAGAGATTCATTAAACATTCCAAGTGTATTTACATTAAGAAAAGGATAAAGAACCTAAGCTATGAAATAAGTAAAAGAGGCTCTTAATATCTACGACATAAAGCTGAATTTGTTTCTTTGATTTACTGGGACAATGAAGTTTCCCAGCGACAGTGAGGAATAATAACCTTATAGTAGTGTGGGAATGTCCAAGTCACCAAAATATGGAATTTCTCCCAAGTGAAATCGAGGGACTCTTTCTCTAGTTTCTTATTCTCTTCATTGGACTGATGTTTAAACCATTTGTTGGCCATTGGGTGAAAGGCTAAACCTCTCCTTTTAGCTTCATGCTTCAGCTTAGCCTCATTCACAGTAAATTTCTTTGACATAGCTTTGTGTTGTATTCGAAGTACCCTAGAGGCATTAGGAGGTAATTCGAAGAGCATATCTTCGAGGTTGAGAATGTTATAGTGAAGGCATTGCAACTAATCCTTCCTGTCATGGTATTCATGCAAAACTTGATCGAAGGGGTTGTCTTGATAATGATAACGTGACCAATTCAGCAGTGGTATTCAATCACGGATTTCATAGAAAGTTATGCATCTGACATTCAAATCTGCAACAACCTCACAACCCATAGGAAGTTCATTCGAGGAAAATCTTCGAGCAGTACTTCGAATGGCAGAAAAGAAAAGGAGGACAGTAGCTCTTTGTGGTCTTTGACTTGCCCATCAAGGCCCGTGAGATATTTGGAGCAGTCCGTACGAAGCTTTGCACAACTGTAGTGAAGGCCAGTTATTTCCTTAAATCAATTGGCATCATCTACGAGAGGGGCCAAGGTTGAAACTTTAGTATACCGGGTAATGGATGCAATGGATCTTATCATACTGTTATTTCTTCTAAGTGGCAGCTGGAAGTTTCATTTCTTCAAAGTCTAATAGGTCAGGTTTGTCCTATACTTTGATTACTCAAATAAAATTAGGATGAAAAGAAGAAGAATATAGAGCATCCGTGAGACTAAAATGGACATCCGTATTAGAAAATGCAGAATGGTATAGGCTCATCATTCTCAAGTGAGAGTGACGAAAACCTCTAGAAGAGTTGATGCCACTGTGATGACCTGAATCATGGTCGATGGAGGTGTGATTATTGGATGGTCCCAACTCAACCTTAGACAAGACTCAGGGATAGAGAGTTTGTCATCCTAACTTCTTGAAAGTCATATGGGAAAAAGTTGGAATATTTACAGCCGTGGGGGAATTGGTTTCAACAGATAGTGATTCAAAGGTTTGGCTAATGGTTTCGAGCATTCCCATGATGAAGCGGGATTGGTGCAACAGATGGTTTAGCCTGCATTAAGCATTCATGTTTATAGGTAGAATACGAAGAGATCATGGTGAAAGTTACATGAATGGAGGTGACAAAATAGTTGGGTTGCTCCACCAACTTCCTTTGGTCCAGAATAGACTATTTGAATGTCCACAACCAAAATTTGGGACCTTAAATTATGTTGGTGTAGGGGGTATGATGACACCATAATAAGTCTGCTAATCGAAACTAAACATGTGGCACTAAATTGTGGAGGTGCCCGCATACGATTGGAAGCAGAAGGTAGAACGACGGTGTTTCGCATGCATGGGCAATTGGTCCAACTGCCATGTACATCCGCCTTTGGACCTAAGGAAGACGAGCAGACGTGAAATTATGGACATGAAAAGAGTGGGAAGATGACTGAGTACATTAATTATTGTATGATCCTATATCAAAGGAAGTACAATGTCTCAAGGTTGAAGCGGAAAAATTCAAGGAAGAGAGACGCCAAACATTGATTGGTTTATAAAAATCAGACCAAGTGTGAGAAGAAAAAGGAGGACAAATCCCACACATAAAACTTATCCTTTTTTTTATATTAGTCTTTGTTTTCCTATACTTGGCTTAGCGTAGCCATAGCAGTATCAATAACAGTAGCTGTATCATTAGTTATACTTAGACCAATTGGAGTAGTTTATAATACTTAGTTCGAAGCAACTTTGGTCTTTTGTATTTCTCAGATATAAGTTTGTCTTCAAATTTATCGTTTGAATCAGTCTATTTCACATTATTTGTGGCTGTTCATCTTCATTTTCTTATTTTCTTATTTTGAGGCACCACATGTTTCGAAAAATCCTCAATTCGTCGAGGTAAAAGAAGAAAGAATACAAATGCCTGGTGATTGTGTAGGAGCATGTCACGCCCTCAATTTTTAACATAAATAAATAATACATTTATCATTAATAAAGACTCACAAGTCTCTCCAAATTTCCCAAAATACATCAATAATAGAGTGAATCGAAATAAGTTCGAATTACATTACAAAAATGGTCGCTTCGACCCAAGATCGTCATCTCCAAAGCCAAAAAGGAGTTAAGTAGTTTACATCATTTTAACCAAAATAAATAGGGTATGAATTACATTACATCTTTCAAAAACAGTAACTAAAAGATGTTAAGTAGTTCATCCGATGCAGCTTTCAAAAATATGCATGTCGATCCATGCAAGCCAAACACTCCATGCTATCATTCCAAGGTTGTCCCTGAAAAGAAAGAAGGGTTGAGCTCGACAGCCCAGTAGGAAAGTCTACACAAGTATTACATGTATCTGACATGATATGATATATCACACGAACAATTACATCAACACAAGGAGAGATAGAGTCAACGGAAGTAATATTCAATAGAGAGAACATATAGGTAACTCTTTTATGTACTTTGGTTTCTTAACTCATTCAATTCCAAGTCCACTAATGTCATGTGTCTCCAAGGTATCCGTTTCATGCGTCAAAGTGTCATTCCTGGCATTCCCGAAGACATTCCAGTACATTCCTGGCACTCCCGAAGGCATTCCAGTACATCCCTAGCACTCCCGAAGGCATTCTAGTACATTCCTGCCACTCCCGGAGGCATTCCAGTACATTCCTAGCACTCCCGAAGGCATTCTAGTACATTCCTGGCACTCCCGAAGGCATTCCAGTACCTCATTCACATATGTCATGTGTCTCATAACGTTCGTGTCGTCAAAACATGCTCACAAGTCATAAAATTCATCAATTCCATCCATTAGATTCAATCTCAAAATGTGTCACATGATTCACTTCTTATGTTCTCATTTATGGCGCGATACAACGCTTAACGTGATCCAAATCATTTAATAAAAGACAACAATTAATGTCCAAGGAACGTACGTTGTAGGGTTCACGGGGTTCCAAAGTTGACTAGAGAACACGCCTACTCAAGTACCAAAACATAGCCCAAAACTATGGAGAGTTCCAAGGGAAGAGGTACCGGTGTAACCCAAAACAAGCACCGGTGTAACAGCCAAACACTAAGATGCAGAGAGCTTTTGACACCGGTGTCACCAAAACAAGGCACCGGTGTCAAAGCACAAAAGTCAGAAGCTGAGATACAGAGAACAAGTGACACCGGTGTAACAAAATCAAGGCACCGGTGTCAAAGCACAAAAACCCAGAGATACAGAGATCCAGAGACCAAATGACACCGGTGCCACCAAAACTAAGCACCGGTGTAACGAGTACGAACAAGGCAGATTTCAACAGATTTCAACTCTAAATTTTAGGGCTTTTCCATACCACTTCTAAACATCAAATGACTACCAAATCAAGTTATACACGCGTAATAGGTGTGAGAAATCCCTACCTCAACTCTCGGGTGCAAGAAACCAAGCTCCCACTTCAAGCTTTAACTCCCAAATGGTGCAAATGGCCAAGAACACCTCCAAGCAAATGGTTGCAAACCAACACCGGATATCCACCAAGGATGAGGGAAACGCGTAGGATCTTCAAGGAATCGAGGTTTGGAGCAAGTTTTTCGGAGGGAGTTTTGGTTGAGAGAGAAACGTGAGGGAGAGAGAGAGGGAAGAGGGAAATGGGTTTTGGAAAAAAACATATGTCTGATATCCCCAATTTCAATACCCCAAAATTACACTTACACCCCTAGATTTCACAACATGCTACCACAAGCCCCCAAGGTTATCACCTTATATCACATTGACCCCAAATCATGTTTTAACACCAATTTTCACATACTCCACATTAATTACGATTATTAACCCAAACATTAATATAAAAATTTTAAATTTTCCGGGTCTTTACATCCTTCCCTCCTTAAGGAAATTTCGTCCTCGAAATTGTATAAACATAACAACACAAGTCATGCATCAACAATGCCCAAAACATAATACCACAATCATGACTCAACAAGTCCATGAAATTAGCTAAACGCAATAACACGTTACATGCATCAACAATGCCAAGTCAAATATCACAATGTAGTGACTATCAAGTCCACACAATCAAATTCCAACAAATTACACAGTCAAGTAGTAAACAGGTGAGGGAATTTCTCCCTAACTTCATCTTCTCGTTCCCAAGTCGACTCTTGCTTGCCTTGGTTACTCCACAGCACTCGCACTAATGGTATCGTCTTGCCTCGTAATACTTGTTCGCGTGAATCAAGGACACGTATTGGTTCCTCCCCATACGAAGCATCGGCTTCCAACTCAAGTTCAGACCACTCAAGCACGTGCGACGGATCCGGTTCATACTTTCTCAACATCGAAACGTGAAAAACATCGTGTACACCCGACAATCTTGGCGGTAAGGCCAAACGGTATGCAACTTCTCCAATCTTCTCAATAACATCAAATGGCCCAATATATCGTGGTGAAAGCTTACCTTTCTGCCCAAAACGTGACAAACCCCGTCGTGGTGATACTTTCAAAAACACGTGATCTCCCAACTCGAATGACAATGGGCGACGACGACGATCAGCATAACTCTTCTGTCTACTCTGTGCGGTAAGCAACCTCTGACGAATCAACTTGATCTGTTCGGTTGTCTCCTCTTGTGCTGCCAAAAGTCGTTGGCGAATCGTTCTCATACTCTCGGTGGTCTCTCCTATCAAGTCCGGTCCGACTAAAGTCGTCTCTCCCAATTCGGTCCAACACACGGGTGATCTACACTGTCTCCTATACAGGGCCTCATAAGGTGCCATCTCGATACTAGATTGATAACTATTGTTGTACGCGAACTCGACAAGCGGCAAGTGGTCCTCCCAACCACCACGAAAATCCAAAACACAAGCCCGTAGCATGTCCTCCAAAATCTGAATTGTCCTCTCGGATTGTCCATCTGTCTGAGGGTGATATGCAGTGCTAAATAATAAGTTCGTGCCAAGCGCTGCTTGCAAACTCTGCCAAAAACGAGCAGTAAACCGCGGATCTCTATCTGATACAATGGACATTGGAATCCCATGAAGACGAATGATCTCGCGAATATACAAGCGACTAAGTTTCTCCACTGAATCGGTCACCTGAATAGGTAAGAAATGGGCAGTCTTCGTCAAACGATCAACAATGACCCAAATGGCATCATGTCCCCTCGGCGTCTTCGGCAGACCCGAAACAAAGTCCATCGTAACATTCTCCCATTTCCACTCAGCTACAGGTAAAGGTTGCAACTCCCCGGCGGGTCGTTGATGCTCGGCCTTTACTTGCTGACATGTAAGACACCTCGCCACAAAATTCACCACGTCCCGTTTCATTCCGGACCACCAAAACTGTCTACGTAGGTCATGGTACATCTTCGTTCCCCCTGGATGAACGGCCAAAGGAGAATGATGAAACTCCCGTAAAATCTCTTCCCGACACGAAATAGGTACAAATAACTTCCCTCGATAGCGTAAACTTCGGTCGGCATGAATCATCCATCCATCTCGTGCGTTGCCACTGAAGAACTTCTTACGTAACTCATTTGTTTCTTCATCCTGCTGTTGGGCATCACCCACTCGAGTCGATAAAGTCGAATGCACTGTCAAATTGCACAAGGTCAGTCCCTCCTGGGCTTCCTCAAAACACAACGCATAAGGCCCCAAATCTTGAATCATTTTCCACTCATGGATCGCCAAACTAGCTAGATGCGTCGGTTTTCTACTCAAAGCGTCTGCCACTACGTTAGCCTTCCCCGGGTGATATTGCAACTCAAAATCATAATCCTCAATATGCTCCATCCAACGGCGTTGTCTCAAATTCAGCTCTTTCTGGGAGAACAAGTACTTCAAGCTCTTGTGGTCGGAGAATACCTCAAACTTCTCACCGTAAAGATAGTGTCGCCAAATCTTCAAGGCAAAAACAACGGCTGCAAGCTCCAAGTCGTGCGTAGGATAATTTCTTTCGTGAACCTTCATCTGTCGCGATCCATAGGCTACTACCCGTCCCGTCTGCATCAAAACACATCCAAGTCCTTCCCTTGAGGCATCACAATAAACTGAGTAACCAACTCCCCGTTTCGGAACAATCAAAATTGGCGCGCTAGTCAAACGCTTCTTCAACTCCTGAAAAGCAATCTCACAAGCATCATCCCATACAAAACGTGTCCCCTTGCGTGTCAAACGTGTCATTGGAGCGGCCAAACGAGAAAAGTCTAGGACAAAACGACGATAGTACCCGGCTAAACCCAAGAAACTGCGAATATCAAAAACACTCTTCGGTCGCAGCCAACTCATCACAGATTCCACCTTTCCTGGATCAACTGATACACCACCCTGTGACACGACGTGCCCCAAAAACTTCACTTCGGATAACCAAAACTCACACTTACTGAGTTTGGCATAAAGACAATGCTCCCTCAAAAGCTCTAGTACAACGGTAAGGTGAGACTGGTGCTCTTCCTCCGTAGGTGAGTAAACCAAAATGTCATCCACAAAAACCACCACAAACCGATCAAGGTACTTACGAAAAATACGATTCATGAGGTCCATGAATGTAGCTGGTGCGTTCGTCAACCCAAAAGGCATAACCACAAACTCGTAGTGTCCATAGCGCGTACGAAAAGCAGTCTTCGCAATGTCTTCCTTCCGAACCCTCAACTGATGATAGCCCGATCTCAAGTCAATTTTCGAAAAGCATGTCCCACCTCGAAGTTGGTCAAATAAATCGTCGATCCTCGGCATCGGATACTTGTTCTTCACGGTAACACGATTAAGCTTACGATAATCGATGCACAATCTCAATGATCCATCCTTCTTCTGTGCAAACAAGGCTGGTGCTCCCCACGGCGATATACTAGGGCAAATGAATCCCAAATCTTGCAACTCCTGTAACTGTGTCTTTAGCTCCTTCAATTCAGCTGGTGCAAAACGATAAGGTGGCATCGAAATCGGTGTGGTACCGGGAAGTAAATCGATCGTAAACTCAACCTCTCTCTCTGGAGGTAAACCAGACAACTCAGCTGGAAATACGTCCGGAAAATCACGGACCACTAAAGGTAACTCTCCACGTGCGGACACATCCTCATCCAAAGTCAGACTCGCCAACAAAGCATAAATAGACTCTCGCTCTCGAGATCCCCACAAATAAGGCTCCAACGGTTCTCGACGCTCTCCAAGGAACTCAAAACAACCTCCTTCAGGTGAACAAATGCGAACTCGGCGTTTAAAACAATCGATGGTGGCGTGAAAAGTAGATAACCAATCCATACCCAGAATAACATCAAATCCCGACATGTCCAAAACGATGAAGTCGAAGGTGAAACGATGGTCAAGGATGACAAGCTCACAAGCTCTACAAATGCGACGAAGTGAAGACCTACCTCCAAGAGGAGTCTCAACGAACAAAGGTGACTCAAGACTGTCGGTCTCTAATTCCAAGGCACACACAAATGATGCAGCAATAAAAGAATGCGATGCTCCAGAATCAAATAAAACTCGAGCAAAAGAGTTAAACAATAGGAATGTACCCCTCACAACTGAAGCTTCTGGAGTCTGTGAGGAAGAAGGTGCAGCAGCAGGCATGACATTGAAAACTCTTCCTTGGGTATGCTGAGCCTGCGCATAGCCACCTCGTTGTCCTGAACCCGACATAGGTGCCGACGAACTCACACCCCTACCAACATGGGAACCCTGAACTGAAGTAGTTTGACGAAAGTGGGGCTGGTGCTGCCTCTAAGTACCCCTAAACTGTTGTTGTTGCTGGCCACGGTCCTGTCCTGGTTGCGGAACGGAACCTGGTTCACTACGTGCACCCGTCCCCTGGGGACAATTTCTAGCCATATGACCCGGTTGGCCACAAGAGTAACAAGCCCTCGGCTGCATCGTACACTGATTACGAACATGGCCTGGTTGGTTGCACCGATGACACACAATCGGTGGTCTCGAAGTGTTACTCCTAGAATCGGAGAAAGTAGGTGGCGTAAGATTTGAGTGGCTCTGTGGAGATTGAAATTGATCTCTCTGTCGCTTGCGCCCCTGACTCCCGGAGCTCCCTGATGATGACGAGTTTTGCACAACACCTGACTGTCTCGGTTCCCAAACTCTAGAACCACGTTGTGCCTCTCTAGGCAACTCCACACTCCTAGCACACTCAATAATCTCTTCAAAATTCATCTTGTGCTGGCTCACGACAAGCCTCCTCACAGAAGAGTGAAGACCCCTCTCAAATCGACGGCATTTGCGATCTTCCTGAACTCACTAACTCTGGTGCAAAACGGCACAAGTTTTGAAATTTCGCAGCATACTCGGACGCCGTCATATTCCCTTGCTCTAGCCTCTCAAACTGAATACGCAATTGCTTGCGATAGGATTTCGGAAGATATCGGTTCTCAAAAAGAACCTCAAATTCAGCCCAAGTTATGTCGTCAACATCCGGCTCATCAACTCTTGCCACATGTCTAGCGGCCCTTCGCGCATCCTTCCTTACTTCAAGGATAGACTCCCACTATTCGTTTGCTTCCCCCACCAATTGACATGCCACAATAGAGACCCGAAGGTCATCCTCCACTATTCTCAAAGCCTTGAATAACTTACGGATCTCGGAAAGCCAATGACTAGCCGCGAGAAAGTCATCACCCTCTCTGCTGAATTGAGGAGGGTTAAGACGGCGAAATTCTCTCATTGCATCAATTGCTCTATCTCTTGGATGGACACTAGCAGCCTGATTCAGTCTATTTGCCTCGGCTAACGCCGCCAAAAACTCTCTTGCGAATGCACTCGGAGCGGCCGGCGGTTCAAAATTCTGTTCCACTTCTTCGTGAACTTCCTCTGCCCGTGGAACATCTCTCTGTTGACTCACAACATCTTCCAACGGTCTCTCACGGTAACGGCCTCGGCCTCGGCCTCGAGGTCCACCCAACCTCACCCCACGTCGCGGAGGCATAATTCTACAATAAATAAAACAATACTACCAATATCAAACAACCATTGCCATCACAAGGCCAATGTCCAACAGGAATCCCTAACAGAAGGGTCAACATCCACACATAATCATACTAACATGGTACGCAATGCCAATGCATGTTATGCACACAAGCACACACAAGTCATGTTCAAATGCAACGAGTTTTGAACCCAATGAGACTAAAAGTCTCCCCACGGTCTCTAGGTATTCAATCCTAGTGCTCTGATACCAAGTTGTCACGCCCTCAATTTTTAACATAAATAAATAATACATTTATCATTAATAAAGACTCACAAGTCTCTCCAAATTTTCCAAAATACATCAATAATAGAGTGAATCGAAATAAGTTCGAATTACATTACAAAAATGGTCGCTTCGACCCAAGATCATCATCTCCAAAACCAAAAAGGAGTTAAGTAGTTTACATCATTTTAACCAAAATAAATAGGGTATGAATTACATTACATCTTTCAAAAATAGTAACTAAAAGATGTTAAGTAGTTCATCCGATGCAGCTTTCAAAAATATGCATGTCGATCCATGCAAGCCAAACACTCCATGCTATCATTCCAAGGTTGTCCCTGAAAAGAAAGAAGGGTTGAGCTCGACAGCCCAGTAGGAAAGTCTACACAAGTATTACATGCATCTGACATGATATGATATATCACACGAACAATTACATCAACACAAGGAGAGATAGAGTCAACGGAAGTAATATTCAATAGAGAGAACATATAGGTAACTCTTTTATGTACTTTGGTTTCTTAACTCATTCAATTCCAAGTCCACTAATGTCATGTGTCTCCAAGGTATCCGTTTCATGCGTCAAAGTGTCATTCCTGGCATTCCCGAAGACATTCCAGTACATTCCTAGAACTCCCGAAGGCATTCCAGTACATTCCTAGCACTCCCGAAGGCATTCTAGTACATTCCTGGCACTCCCGAAGGCATTCCAGTACCTCATTCACATATGTCATGTGTCTCATAACGTTCGTGTCGTCAAAACATGCTCACAAGTCATAAAATTCATCAATTCCATCCATTAGATTCAATCTCAAAATGTGTCACATGATTCACTTCTTATGTTCTCATTTATGGCGCGATACAACGCTTAACGTGATCCAAATCATTTAATAAAAGACAACAATTAATGTCCAAGGAACGTACATTGTAGGGTTCACGGGGTTCCAAAGTTGACTAGAGAACACGCCTACTCAAGTACCAAAACATAGCCCAAAACTATGGAGAGTTCCAAGGGAAGAGGTACCGGTGTAACCCAAAACAAGCACCGGTGTAACAGCCAAACACTAAGATGCAGAGAGCTTTTGACACCGGTGTCACCAAAACAAGGCACCGGTGTAAGGTCCAAAGTCTGGGAGAATTCAAAGGGAGACACCGGTGTCACCAAAACAAGGCACCGGTGTCAAAGCACAAAAGTCAGAAGCTGAGATACAGAGAACAAGTGACACCGGTGTAACAAAATCAAGGCACCGGTGTCAAAGCACAAAAACCCAGAGATACAGAGATCCAGAGACCAAATGACACCGGTGCCACCAAAACTAAGCACCGGTGTAACGAGTACGAACAAGGCAGATTTCAACAGATTTCAACTCTAAATTTTAGGGCTTTTCCATACCACTTCTAAACATCAAATGACTACCAAATCAAGTTATACACGCGTAATAGGTGTGAGAAATCCCTACCTCAACTCTCGGGTGCAAGAAACCAAGCTCCCACTTCAAGCTTTAGCTCCCAAATGGTGCAAATGGCCAAGAACACCTCCTCCAAGCAAATGGTTGCAAACCAACACCGGATATCCACCAAGGATGAGGGAAACGCGTAGGATCTTCAAGGAATCGAGGTTTGGAGCAAGTTTTTCGGAGGGAGTTTTGGTTGAGAGAGCAACGTGAGGGAGAGAGAGAGGGAAGAGGGAAATGGGTTTTGGCAAAAAACATATGTCTGATATCCCCAATTTCAATACCCCAAAATTACACTTACACCCCTAGATTTCACAACATGCTACCACAAGCCCCCAAGGTTATCACCTTATATCACATTGACCCCAAATCATGTTTTAACACCAATTTTCACATACTCCACATTAATTACGATTATTAACCCAAACATTAATATAAAAATTTTAAATTTTCCGGGTCTTTACAGAGCAATTGTCACATTAAAAATTTTCTGCAAGGAATAATTTCAAGCTTTTTCTGGCTCACTCATGCACATATTTAGCCCAGGGATATATTAGATGTGAGAACCCAGAAATTTTTATTTATAAATTATCCGAAATTAGATATAAGAAATGGTTTATTGCATTTTATGTATATATAATGATTTGGGGTTTATGTGTGGCGTATGTTAGATAAGGGCTTGGTGGGTAATATGTTATATAGTTAGAGGGTGAAAGTGTAATTAAGGCTTTAAATAGCCCTACATCAGATTTTTGGAAAGAAAAGACCCATATTTTCTCTCTCTTCTTCTCTCTTCTTCCCATTAGCTTCCATGGAGGTGTGTGTGCGCTAGCTCTTTCAAACCCCCATCTCTCAAACCTTATTAGAACTTCAAAATCCCTCAAGATCCTTCATATTTTCCTTGCTTTTGGTGAGTGTTTAGTGGATGATCGTGCTCATTTCGTTTGGAGAGAGTTTATTTCAAGTTCATCGACCATTAGAGGTTAGGGCTTGCTTTGGAAGCTCAAATCTTTCGATCCGACACTCAAGGTAGGATCTTTTACCTCTCTTATGAGGTTGGATGTTGGATTAGAGCTTGATATTTAAAGTTGGAAAAAATCTGCAGAAAATGCGCATTTTCAGACAGTGCATCCTATTACTGGTAATGGTGTTTGTATTACTGGTAATACAGTATTTTTTCATTTTCGGACGTTTTCGGGCAGTCCTTGCTATTACCGGTAATAGCATTTGTATTACCGGTAATATAATGTTTCATTTCTGTATTACCGGTAATTCTGTACTTATTTCTTATTGAAGATTATTATTAAATATTTGAGTTGTTGGTTTTTAAGGGTAATATTTGCACTTATTTTCAGTTATACGTAGATGATAAATATGTGATTTCAGGTTTTCATTTGATGGTTATGCGCATGTACATTACCGTCTTGACTTGATGAATATGACATGGGAATTATTGTATTGCATTAGTTGCCTTGCATTGACACGATGAATTGTCTAGCCTCCGACGGGAGATGTGCTAGTTATATGACGCCTAGCCTCTAACGGGAGATGTGCTAATATATATATTTCGGTATTATCTAGCCACCATTAGGTGATGTGCTTGTTGGAATGTGATAATTGAATCGATATGAGAACCATGAGTTGATTAGTCAGGTTGACTTGCAGTTTTATATTCTAGATGTTGCAATCATACTTTGAAGACTTATGGATTATTTGTCATAAACGTGTTATTGTAAGTTGTTCATGAACCATGCCAAATTACTACATATTCATATAATATTGGTGTAGACATCTCTACTGGGCTTTGTGGTTCACCCTTTCATTCTTTCAGGTACTGCTTCGGAGACATGATTTGGACTTGCATGGATGCATAGTGATGCGTGTTTTGAAGAAATATCATGATAGGAGTTATACATCATCTTTAGACTTATCTTTTTGAAAGACGTACAGTAACTTCTCTTTTGTGAAATTATGTACTTAAACTCAAATCATTTGTAACACTTTAACATGTTATTTTAGTTATCGGGCCGGGGGTGCCCCTTTTTGAGTTGTAATACTTGAAACTTATGGAATGAGATTCTGAAAGATGATGATGTGTGAGTATTTTTTTTAGAATTGGTAATTTTTATTTAAAATGTGAATGTTTATCTTGTTTAAATTCGAGGGCATGACATTAGAACCAACAGGGGCATATTTGTAACATTTGCATTTTATCAACACCGTCAACTGATTTCATGGCTTGCCTAGACTAGGGGAGATAAGCATCTAGTTCAAAACTTTAAAGGTGCACTCATTTTTGGGCAAAATAATTGAGGGCATTCAATGGAATTTATCATTTTTTGTCCTTGTCCCTTTCTTATGTTTTTTATTGGATTGCTCTAAATTGGTAAAGGGTAGTAATGAGATATAAAAATTCTAAGTCTAGACTTTATTAGGGGAACAAACAACTTGAGACATTAAAAAATGACAGTATGAACCAATAAACTCGATTGGATACAATAGTACCTATCATAACCAATAGTTTAAAACTAAAATGCTCAATACAGTCAAAAGATATAATTAGCGTAGGACTGGTGTTTTTTTTTCAATAATTGCATTTTATTGGACCCATCAGTATGCTTATAATGATTGTCACGTGATTAGATATCATTGATTTCATAAACTAGATAGTATTTTGTATAAATCATAAAAGTCATGCATTTATTTACAAGATGATCGACTCAAATCACAAAGCTCGGCCTCCTATTGGACCCGAGGCTCAACAATACACAAGTTACGCATGTTGCGTACGTATATCCTTGCGACGAAGATCTTGTTTAGGCCTGATCTCAAGTCCCTGGATAATGAGGCCTTTCTTTTCATGGCAGTCGTTTACCTCCTTCAATGTTACATGCAACTTTCGATCATCATTTTGATTCACGGAAAATTCCCCAATATGGACTTCCATCCACCCATCACTTCTTTGCTCCGGAGAATAAGACTCTCCAATGTCGTTCCCATGTTCATCACCCGAAAAATAAACTTTGCATTTTGGTCCTTCAGTTTTGCCTGTCGTGGTTAAAAAATTAAAAACAACAAAGCATAAACTAAATATCATGAAAACTAGGGGAAAAAATAACCATGAAATACAATGAGTGGGCGATAATGTTGTTTGTGAGATTAATCATAGACACGTCATGTACACGTAATAAACGTGTTTGTATACTTTCATGTGTGCAAACATAATATAGGTATTTACAGAACTCGTAAGTTTTATGCTTTGCAAAATCAGTAGAGCATGTGAATGCTTAATCCTTTTAATGGCATTCAAGCAAAATTCCATTTATAAAAATACTATGGATAGACTAGCAAAAGAAATTGCAAAACCTCCAAACATAAAGTTGTCATGCACGAGTCATAGAAGTAGAATTGATTCAACTTCTTTCTGGTGGAAGACCATGGCCGACCACGGATTGTAGTAAAACAATACGTCGTGGGGAGGGTTCCATTTGTAGAAATCTAGATAATCTATTGAACAAAAAGGGGAAGCCCTATGGTCCACTTAAAAGATCTAGGAACTCTTAAAGTAAATTATTAAGCATCTTAACATACACCCTTAATTAATATCGCACAAAAACCACCAATAACACCATCCCATTTCAATAACACTAACAACACAAAACATTCATAGTAACACCAAAAAAGTTCTTCAGTGACATTCTTAACACTCTAAAAGTTCATAGCTCATAACTCTTCGAACTACGACACAAATATTTGCAAGGCGACATACACTGTAAAATTTTTGTACTTAATATTCTAGAATCTCGTAATTTCTTATAACACCCCAATTTTTTTATATGTTTACCTTGTGTACCATATCTTTTCAGATGGAAAGAGATCCCTCTACTTTTGTTTATGTTTAAAACTAAAAAAGATGAAATAAAACTAATAAACGTTAACATCTAACATACCTCCATTTGAGTCGAATATTATAGTTGTTGCTTTTGCTGGGTACGATAACCCAGAGGATACTGTTGCAACTTTGAACACAAGGTAGATAACGTATGTGGTACTTGGGGAAAGCAACTTAAGACGGATCTTGGCTTGAATGTCTAGCCAATGCACAGACAAAAGTTCCACAACCTCCGGAAAGCTGCACTATTTTCATAATATGAAAACAAGTTTTTTATTAAAAAAAAAATCAACCATACAGTTATGTATTCATCAAAAAAGAATTCAGAAAATTGATGTTGAAAACTTCAAAGGTCAAACATTTCCACTAATTGTGGAAAAGAATGGGTAAAATTTCAAATATTTGGCATTTAAGTATCGTATCGCCCATTATGTAACAGGATTATGGACCTCCGATATTGTTATTTATCTATGTATTAGCCAATACAATTTAATATTGGCCGATATATAGCCGTATCATTGTTATCATTCGTATCCCAATACTACATTTTAGAACCCTGAGTATGAGGCAACCATCTCTATCCTTCCAATATTCGCTAAGTAACACTTTTAAAATTCATCTCTAATAGGCTGCAATTCTCCATGCCAAACAAAGCAATGACAAACATTGGCACAACATAATTGAAACAAATACAAAATTTATGCAAAGGGCTCTTGGTAAATGTCTTTCTCATTTCTAGTGATTGTTCACTAATGACATTTGTTTTTTTGACTTTTCTTGAACAAATTAAACGTAACAACATTGCTAAGTTACGATTTCTTTTAGGCTCTGTGACGTATGTAAAAGTGTTTTTTCCATGAAATGCAACTTTATAACCAATGAATGGAGAAATGAAGGAGATGGCAAGGGTAAAGAAGATTTGGTTGCTGTGAAAGTCACTTAAGATGGTGTGATCCTATTAGTTTAGGGAATATGGCTTGGATTGCAAGCTCATGCTTAGTGTGTTTGTTGAAGGCTGAGCTATCATGATTCATAACAGTTTTAGGCGACATAATTAGTTTAGTGAGTGCTGAGTTTGCAGGCATATAAAAACCAAGGCTATTTTGGTTAATTGTAAGCAATGTAACATAACAAAAAGAAAGAAATGAAATGCAAAGAAGACATTCTCAATCAATGTTGATCATCTTGAAATTCAATTTTATTTTCATTTGATTGATTTCTTTTAGCCTGTACTTGATATCGGTGACCAATATCGATCGACAAAAATCATCAACTCTAAGGACTAGAATGTTGTGGTACTGAATTTTCTCTCATGAAACTAATCAAGTGGCCCTCACTTGCCCTATTCACACATTTTATGTAAAGACTCGGAAAAATTTTGAAATTTTTATAAATAAAATAAATAAATTAAATTTATATTTGGGGTTATTCGATTGATTGGTTATCATATGTTTCACAATTTTAGTTATAAGACCCGAGCCCGGGGTCTTTGGTCTTATTTCGCGCGGGTTACGTACGTAGTATTTTTATGTGGGAGCCCACGTGGGGGAAGGGGCTTATAATCAGATTTTTGGGGGCTTGGGGGGGGGGGGGGGGGGGGGGGGGGGGGGGGGGGGGGGGAAGGAGCAAAAAAAACACTAACACCCACTTACCTCTCTCTCTCTCTCCCTCCACCATATCTCCCTCCACCTTCTCTCTACCACCACTACCAAACCATCCCACCATTTTCGAATTCCTTCGGGATAGAGGGAGCTTGGATCGTGCTTGACGTAGAACCGAAGATGGAGCGTGATTTGGAGCTCAGGAAGAAAAGATTCGGAGCTTGGAACTTGGGGTTTTCATCTCTTCGCCAAATCCTTCGATGTTTAAAAATGTATGTAGCAACATTTAAGTGATACTTTTTAGTTCTTGTAATAACAAATACTTTTAGGGATTTTATCTATCTGATCATATGTTAGTTTTACTTATAAAAGAGTTGCACCAAGTTTCAAAGTTGATTCGCGCATCCAAAATGTTAGAGAGGCCCGGGCACCATTGGAAAATCCTGCTATTGATTATTTAGATAAAAAATTGCGCATTAATTTTCACATGTAAAAGAGGGGGGGATTTGAGTCGAAAAACTAAAAAGTTAAATTTTTTCAGAAAAAGCAATTTAATACCATGTTTGGCATAATTGTTCACTATTTTTTGGAACTTGTCACCTGGTTCTTAGGGACTTGCAACACCGCATATTTACTTGCATGCGTGGTGTTAGAGGACATTTGAGCATCAGACGCGTGGCGATATTCCAAGAGTACTAAATAGTTATTCTAACATAAAAGTAGAGGTAAGTACGAGATACAATGTTAAGATGTGTGCTAAAGCATTCGTTAGCAAAACCTTGTACATAATAGTAATAACTAATATTGTATCATTGCATGTAACTATGTAAGGAAGCCACCCATTGATGTTTTTTATTAGGTCTCTATCATTGGCGTGAGGGAGAGAGAGGGAGAGGAGAGAGGAGAGAGGAGAGAGAGAACCTGCTGCCAGTATGAGATGTCCAGCTCCAATGTGCTTTTTTATCTGCATGTTCAATATCGAGTCCCCTTGCTCCAATCATATAGCATTTCTTCCCATTTTCATCAACCATAAGGCTCTGCATCCCATTGCCAGTACTATTAATCTCATCTTATTAATGGGTTAAAATACACAATGAAACTAAATACTCTTGTTAACTACTCTGATGAATATTGTTTATTGTAATTGAACGTCTAGTGTCTAAAATATGACAATCAAAATATATGAAATTGAAGCTTCCTAAAAGTCATATTTTTAAGCTATGTTGGCTCATAAGCAGAAAAAATGAAGCCACAGAAATCTGATATTTGAGTCAAGTGCATAAAGATTGAGTTTAAAATTACTTTGGTGATGAGTTTATTGGACATAATTAGATTTTAGTAAGACATTAACACAGTTCATCTACTGTGGTCGTGAAGAGTAGAGTGTACGTGTTGATCATTTCTCCATGTATAAATTGAGATATGCAAGGGCTGCTAAAGCAATCACGTTTAACCCAACGAATTCCAAATTGAATTTGGGTTTATCTCTCAAGATCTCTAGGATTTTTCATATCCTCTGGCAAATATATATGTATTTGTATAGACAACTGTAGATGGGTGGATTTTCTCAATCAAGACGGAAAACTAGGAGTTCACTATCCAGCCGAAACAATGTTTCTCAATTTGGGTGGACCTGTGATCTGCAAAACAATAATCCGTCAAAGAGCCATCTGCCGCTGTGGCAGGAAGACACTCCGATGATTAAGTCAGGCCAAAGCTCACAGGAATAATAACTCAAGCTAATATTCTCTATTAGCAAGCGAAACTATGCACTAGTTAGAACGTATCTTTTTCGTTGATCTGGAGCTTTATTTATAGACTTTCTCTTTAATCCCAATTCTCTTAGGACTCTAATTGGAGTGAAGTGCCTTCTAATTGGCCACTAATGAGATAACTTTCTGTCAAGTAGTTATCTTCTATCATTAGAGTTTCATTCAATTAATACTTCTCATATTAATTAAATTGGCCGTGGATTTCTCATCCAAATCTGTTTGAACCGAATCCCGACTTATTTAGGATTCTGTCTTATCTTGGAGAAACGGTTGCTCGTCGCCTTTCTCGGGCAGACTTCATATGGTCGGCAAGACATGGATCCGCCTTTCTCATGTCGGCTTTGCTCAATACTTGATTTTGTTATCCTGATTTATGTACGGTCGACACTCTTCGTGTCGGCCATACCTTCATGTGATCGGCATGTGCCTCTGGACGCACCTTCTGGTCTTAGCCGAACTCCAAACTTACTCGGGGGGGCTAAACATATTTTCTCAATTACGTTTTTACCCTCGTCAATTGTCCCCTAGTTTCGGCTGCTTCGTACCGACTTGGCGGAGTAGTCGAGGCTATACAGGATATAATCATTCTGACCCTTCCTATTCTCGGGTGGATGGTTTCTCAACCGCCATTTGCGAATCTGCAGCGTCGCATTAAAGTCTGATGTGACGTTGCGACAGGCTTTATTGCCTTGGAACCACGTGTTCCCCGCGCGTGCCAAAATTCGAACTGTTCGTCCGTTTTGGGAATACCTAAAGCCATACGCGTACAGCTTCCTCCTTATCTCCTTTCCATTCTTCCACTGTGTCTTTCTCTTCCGAATTTATCCACCATCGCTCTATCACTGATAGACCTCTGTTCGTCAACCTGTGTAAGTTGCCTTGCGAAAAACCCCTAAGTTTTTTCTTTTTCTATCCTTCCGTCTCTTTTCCCCTCCTCTAATGGGGATTTTTGGACAGTTAATAGATACGCCGGAAAAAATGGCAGAATTTCGTCGGCGATGCAACATCCCTTCTGATGTTGCATCGAACTTAACGACCCCACCACTCCTCGTGATGGGAACGACCCCGACACCCTTCACGTCCCACTGATGGCGGTTACTGAGGGTGGAGTTCGGTTCCCACTCAATCGCCTTCTTCGTGAAGTGTTTTGTTGGTATCGGCTGCACCCCATGCAGATTTCCATAAACACATATAGGATTATTCATAGTATAGTTGAACTTAATAGGATATAATACAAACTTAGGACTTCGGGAAATCCGATTTTACTACGATATGGTCAGAAAAGGCTCGGATGCTTACTATCTGAAGAACCGACCTCATATCGAACGGATCGTCACTTATCTGACAGATTCCAACCGAGGAAATGACGATGACTTCCTCATCGTCACTGGTAACTGGGAGATTGGTCGCGATGAGCCAGAACACCCTAAATTCCACATCCCGATCCGATTTGGTGTCATCCGTTAGTGTCCCGACCTTGTTCTTTTCTTCTGTGTTTTCTTTCTTTGATCTTGACTGTGTTTAATGTTGCTTGTGTTTTCCATCTTGTTTTTGCAGCTATGAACGCCAACAAGAACCGAATTAAGAGACTGATAAATCTTGACGATGTGAAAAAGGTTGTCCGGTACAAGGGATCCTTCGGCCGAAGCTGGGCCCGATCACCCGAAGTGCTTCTGAAGTACGCTGCAAGCTACTGGGGGTATATCAAGAATTCTATCCCCGACGCCACAGTTATTGTTGCCGATCTTCCAGGAGATATCCCCGAAAGTGTGCCGCTCTTCGAGTCTCAGCGACCAAACCTGATAACAGTAGCTGCTGTTGAAGGCATCCCGATCTCGTCCACTTCGTCGGGTGCTGAACACCAATCCCACGAATCTCCGTGCAACTGGAATTCGGAGGACGATCAGGATATTGATCAGGATCTGATGGCTCGCGATCCAAGTGTTCCTAACCTCCGCGAGTTGATGCGGCAAAAGAAGAAGAAACAGCCGGATGCTGGCCCGAGCTCGCAAACGAAAGAGCCGACCACACCCTCTGAGGAAACGTCTGCCGAGGCCTACGTTCCTCTACTGCCGAGGAGGAGGCCAAGGGATCCTCCTCAGGACGACCCTTCTGAATCGTCCAAGGCAAAGAAGGCCAAAACAGTCAAGAAGGCCAAGGCTGTGGAGAAGGCCGCCCCGTGGCGTCCTTCTTTGCTGGTGAATGGGGCTGACCCCCTTAACCGTTGCCGACTCGGCGGCTGATCTGGATGTAACGCAGACCCTTACGGGTATGCTGATGTTGCCGAAGGACGTGGAGCCGTACAAAGGCACCGACCTCCCGACTCTGCTGCGTTCCGTGATGGCCCACGAAGTCTTCGTAAGTGTTCTTGAATAACTGTTACCTATTTTTTTTCATTTATGCCATTCTGATGATGTTCTTGCTTTTCCTATCTGTTATAGGCAGCACAAAAGACTTTGATGTGTTTGAGCCAGTGTCAGGACCTGGAAGCCCGATACAGCACCATTGATATGGAGCTGAAAGACTGGAAGGGCAAATGCACTAAAGCCTAGGAGGACTTAGCCGCTGCCAAGAAGAGAGCTCGTGAAGCCGAGCTGAGGGCTGATACGATTCAGTATCAGCTGGGCATAGAAAGAGGCAAGAATGCCGAACTGGAGGAACAGATGGCCGAGCTCAAAGCACGGCATGATTCCGAACTGAAGCGCCTTCAGGAGGAATACTATGGCAAGGGTATGTCGGATGCTGCCGCCGACTTCATCGAGAACCAAATGCCCGAAATCCAAACTGATTTCATCGGGATGGGCTGGAAGGCCGCTCTGGGGGCCTGCAAAGTTCTGAAGGACTCCTCCTTGTTCTCCAAAGTTCCAACTGCTGCTGAGCTGGAAACAAGGAGCCCGAAGCCGAAGCAGCAGATAAGAATGCCGATCCTGCCGATGCTGCTGGTACCTTGGTCCCGATCACGGACTCTGGGGAAGAGAATGAGCGAGCCGACGCTGAAGTAGTTCAGGCAGCCGATGTTGCGCCTTAGGATTTTTTCTTTTCTTTGTACTTGATGTTTTTGCAACTTCTATCCCGAATGTAACCTGATCTTTTAGTGAAATGAATACACTTTGGTTGCTGCTATCTTGCTTTCCTGTGTGTTGGGTCTATCTCTGAGTTGTGAACCTTCGTCTGGCTATTTAACCTCTAGTTAGGTTTAGACACATACTTTTTACAAGTATGTTTTCGAGTTCAAACTTTTCTCAAGTGTTGAACTTTCTCAAACTTTTCCCAAGTTTGTTCGGGTTGTTTAACCTGTAATTAGGCTTAAACTCATACTTTTCTCAAGTACTGAATTTTCTCAAACTTTTCTCAAGTTTATTCGGCTGTTTTAAACCTGTAGTTAGGATTAAACACATACTTTTTTCAAGTACGTTCTGGAGTTCAAACTTTCTTTAAGTGTTGAACTTTCTCAAACTCTTCTCAAGTCTGTTCGGTTTGTTTAACCTGTAGTTAGGTTTAAACACATACTTTTCTCAAGTATGTTCTGGAGTTCAAACTTTCTTTAAGTGTTGAACTTTCTCAAATTTTTCTCAAGTTTGTTCGGCCGTTTAACCTGTAGTTAGGATTAAACACATACATTTCTTAAGTATGTTCGGGAGTTTAAACTTTTCTCAAGTGTTGAACTTTCTCAAACTTTTCTCAAGTCTGTTCGGCTGTTTAACCTGTAGTTAGGATTAAACACATACTTTTCTCAAGTATGTTCGGGAGTTCAAACTTTTCTCAAGTGTTGAACTTTCTCAAACTCTTCTCAAGTTTGTTCGGCCGTTTAACCTGTAGTTAGGCTTAAACACATACTTTTCTCAAGTATGTTCTGGAGTTCAAACTTTCTTTAAGTGTTGAACTTTCTCAAACTTTTCTCAAGTCTGTTCGGCTGTTTAACCTGTAGTTAGGATTAAACACATACATTTCTTAAGTATGTTCGGGAGTTTAAACTTTTCTCAAGTGTTGAACTTTCTCAAACTCTTCTCAAGTTTGTTCGGCCGTTTAACCTGTAGTTAGGCTTAAACACATACTTTTCTCAAGTATGTTCGGGAGTTCAAACTTTTCTCAAGTGTTGAACTTTCTCAAATTTTTCTCAAGTTTGTTCTTACACTCTATTCATGCATGCACTGGATTTATCTTTGCCCCCCAGTAAGGTAGTAAAGGTGGCCACAACATTGATAGCCTTACTGAAAATCTATTCATAAACTGAAATTGGTGTTTTTATTCATTGAAATCGAATTGTAGCAAACATAAGTACTGGAAAAGGAAATCTACTGGTAAAACTTTTTAAGGTTGGAAACATTCCAAGTACGGGGTATTTCCTTGTCATCAATGTCCAGCAGTTTGTAGGCGCCCTTCCCGAGTCGGCCGATAACTCTATACGGACCCTCCCAGTTGACTCCGAGCTTGCCATCAGTTGGATCTTTCGTGTTTCCCATGACCTTGCGCAGGACTAGGTCGCCGAGATTGAATTCCCTCTGATGGACTTTCTTATTGTAAGACCTGGAGAGAGTGGACTGATATGCAGCCAGTCTGATCATGGCTCGTTCCCGTTTTTCTTCGGCGAGATCGAGATTTATTGCCAATGCTTGATCGTTTCCGCCTTGCTCCATTAACTCGGTGCGAAGAGTTGGGATATCGACTTCAAGCGGGATGACAGCTTCGGTGCCATATGCGAGTGAATACGGGGTGACACCCGTACATCGGCGAGGGGTGGTCCTGTATGCCCACAGGACGAGTGGAACTCTTCCACCCACTTACCCTTGGCCTTTTCCAGTCGTTTCTTGATTCCTCCCAGTATCGTTTTATTTGAAGCTTCTGCCTACTCGTTGCACTGTGGATATGCTACTGAGGCGTAGTAGTTTCGAATCTGGTACTGTGAGCAGAAGGCCTTGAACTTATCTTGGAATTGGGTCTCATTGTCCGAGATGATGGCATAAGGGATACTGAATCTAGTGATGATGTTCTGCCAGACAAATCGCTCGACATTCTTCTCTGTGATCTTGGTCAGGGGTTCGGCCTCTATCCACTTGGTGAAGTAATTTGTGCCGACCAGCAGATACTTTCTTTCCCCAGTTGCTTTGGGAAGCGGACCGACAATATCCAGACCCCACTGAGCAAAGGGCCATGGGCTAGTGAGTGGTGCCAGGTCGGCAGCAGGCTGATGTGTGATCGGTGCGAATTTCTGGCATTTCTCGTAAGTCTGGACATATTTCTTTGCATCCTCCTGCATGTAGGGCCACCAGTATCCCTGAGATATGGCGCAATGGGCGATGGATCTGCCCCCAGCATGGCTCCCACACGTCCCCTCATAAATTTCGAACAGGAACTTCTGTACTAGATTAGGGTGCACGCACTTTAGATATGGACCAGTGTAGGACTTTCGATAAAGTTCTTGCTTAGGCGAGAGCCAGAAGCGCGTTGCTCTGATCCGCAGCTTGTGAGCTTCCTTCTTATCCTCGGGGACCATTCCCCCAGTGAGGTAGGAGATAATGGGATCCATCCAACTTGGGCTGAGATCGATTTCGAAAGCCTTCTCAGCAATTGGGATGTCGATACTCAGATACTCGATGGCGTCCACATATATGGTCCTGTGCTTATCTCGGGGTATTGCCGAAGCCAAACATGCCAAGGCATCTGCGTGCTCATTCTGTCTAGAGCTGATGTGTGTCATCTCCACTTTCTTGAACTTAGATATCTCTGCTCTAGCCCTATCCGCGTAGGTGGTCATCTTCTCGTCTCGGGTGACATATTCTCCGTTGAGCTGGTTGAGGACCAGTTGTGAATCACAGTAGACTTCCACATACTTTGCCCCCAGGTTATGCACGCACTTGAGCCCGTGTATCAACGCCTCGTATTCGGCGACATTGTTGGAGGCACTGAAATTCAGTCGGATGGACTGGTCAAAATAACATTCATCTGGTTCTTCAATAACAATGTCGACTCCAGATCCACGCAAACATGATGGCCCGCTGACATATAACCTCCAGTACGGTACCTGGTCGGGAGCCATCCCATCTTGCTCTCCCTGTTCGGGCAAGCCCTTCTCTGAGATTGAAGCCACATCTACTACAGGCTCGTGGGAGAATTCCGCAATGAAGTCTGCTAGGACTTGTCCCTTTACTGCTGTCCTTGGGAGGAATCTGATGTCGTATTCCCCGAGTTCCACGGACTAGGTTGCCACCCTGCCTGACAGTTCTGCTCTTCTCAAGACAGTGTTGAGGGGGTGTTTAGTCGGTACTTCTATCGTGTGGGCCAGGAAATAGTGTTGTAATTTCCTAGAGGCCACCACAAGGGACAGAATCGACTTCTCCAAGGGGAGGTATCGTGCCTCCGAATCGAGAAGTGTCTTACTCACATAGTATATTGGCGTCTGCTCGCCATTTTTATTCTTCAACAAAACTGTGCTGACCGCATGCTCGGATACGGCCAGGTATAGTGTCAATATATCTCCCTTCTCGGGAGTCATGATCAAAGGTGGGTTCGCCAGGTAGGTCTTGATCTCATTGAAAGCCTTTTCGCATTCTTCCCCTCAGGAGTACTTGGACTGTTTTCTCAACAGTTGGAAGAATGGCCGACATCGATCGGATGATCGGCTAATGAATCTGTTGAGGGTTGCCACCATTCCTGTCAACCTCTGAACCTCCTTCACAGTTCGGGGGCTCTGTAGATTTTGCAGGGCGATGATCTGATCGGGGTTGGCCTCTATTCCCCTTCGCGTAACCAGATGCCCCAAGAATTTTCCCGAGCTGACCCTGAAAGCACATTTCGAGGCGTTGAGCTTGAGTTTGTATTTTTTGAGTACCTGGAAAGTTTTGCCGAGATCGTCGATATGGGTTTCGGCCTCCTCAGACTTGACGACCATATCGTTGATGTACACCTCCATGCTCTTCCCGAGCAGTTCCTTGAACATAAGAGTCGCCAACCTTTGGTATGTTGCTCCTGCGTTTCTTAGTCCGAACGACATTACTTTGTAGCAAAACAATCCACGTGGAGTAATGAATGACGTCTTCTCTTGGTCTAGCGCGTACATGGCTATTTGATGATATCCCCGATATGCATCCAAGAAGCTCATGCGCCGATACCCAGCTGTGGCATCCACGAGTTGATCTATCTTAGGCAGTGGGAAGCTATCCTTGGGACAGGCTTTATTCAGGTTCGTGAAGTCAACGCATACCCTCCACTTGCCATTCTTCTTTTTGACCATCACGGTATTTGATAACCACTCGGGGTAATATACCTCTCTGATGGCCTCGGCTTCCAGCAGCCGATCTACTTCTTCTATCACGACATCCACATGTTGGACTGCCGATCTCCTTCTCCTCTGCATGACGGGTTTGTGGGTAGGATCCACATTCAAGTGATGACATATGATATCCGGGCTCACCCTAGGCATCTCCTGTGGTGTCTAAGCGAATACATCGATGTGCTCCTTAAGGACTTTTATTAGGACCTTCTCGTCCTGCTCTGATAACTCTTCTCCGATGAGAAAGTACCGCTCTGGGTCCGTCTCATGAGCCGGTACCTGCTTGAGTTTTTCCACAACTCGATCGGCTGGATTACACCCGATATCCTCTATCGTTGGCCGATCTGGGACCTCTATAGACTTCACGTGTTCGGCTTTGGGCTTATGTTTTATCGAGGTGACGTAGCAGCTTCTCGCCGTTGTCTGATTTCCCCGAACACATTCGATCCCCTTCTTACCGGGGAACTTCAGCATCTGGTGATAGGTGGAAGGGATTGCCCCCATCCTGTGGAGCCAAATTCTCCCAACAATGGCATTGTATGCCGATGGTACGTCTACGACCAGAAAGTCGCTATCCAGGGTCACTCTCCCTGCCCGCACAGGGATAGTGATGGATCCTAAGGGCCAAACTGCCTCGATGCTGAATCCGATAAGTGGAATGTCGGCCTTCTGCAAGTCTGCCTTATCAAGCTTGAGCTTCTTAAAAGCGTCATAGTACAAAATTTCCATTGAGCTGCCCTGGTCAACTAGGATTCTCTCCGTGTTGATGGTGCCGACGAGCAGCGTGATTACCAATGCATCGTTGTGGGGGTGCACCACCCCCTCTAGATCCTTATCTGAAAAGGATATAACCGTGTCTGTCTTTGTCTCGGGCTCTTTTCGCTTTTGCCCAAGGTGTTGAACACGATGTTCATGCCCGTCTCGGCGTCGTTGTAGCCTTATTTCCTTTTTATCGGGAACCGGAGTTGCTGCGTGTATGACATGCACGGTCCCGTTGGTTGCCGCTGATCAGCCACAAATCGCCTAAGGTGCCCGGCTTCAACTAATTCCTCTAGGAATCGTTTAAGCGCCTTGCACTTCTCTGTAATATGGCCATTATTGCGGTGATAGCTGCACCAATCTCTGTTCGGGTTGCGTTTTACTGGCTCCCCTAACCCTGCTGGCCATTTCCAGAAAGGCTCGTTCTTCAAAGGCCAGATTAATTTGAATATTGGAGTGTTGAAAACCGTACGTATCGCCTTATACGCCTGGGGTCCAGGTGGTTTGCGCTCCTTCGTCACCTGCGCTACTTCAGCCACCTCGGTGCGTGGCCTCTTTACCGCAGGCTCTATTGCCGCACTCCTATGTGCCTTTCCAGTTGGCCGATCCTTGTCTCGGCAAATCTCGTCTTCAAACTTAGCATACTTCTCGACCCTTCCCATCAGGTCGGCAATTGTACTCGGGGGATCAATGGTAAGAGATTCCCTCAGCCGATCTCGGTACGACAAACCCATCCTGAAAGATTCTACGGCATAGGCCTCTAAACAGTCCCCTATCTCATTATAGGTCGCCCAATATCTGCTGGCGTATTGTCTGAGATCCTCTTCTGGTCCTTTTCTCAAGGCCAGAAGGGTGTTCACATATTTCTTTTGTGCTCGGTTAGCCACAAATCTTTTGAGGAACTAGTCTGCCAGTTGCCTCCAGCTAGTAATGGATATCGACGGAAGGGCCTGAAACCAATTCAGGGCCGTCTCGCCCAAGCTCAAGGAAAAGACCTTGCAGTAGAGGCTGTCATGGCCTATATAGATCATCATGGAGTTCACGAATCCTTTGATATGGGTCATCGGATCCGTTCGTCCATTATAAATCGTGAACTTAGGAGGGACAAACTTTCTGGGTAAGTCATCCGTCTCAATCTGTACTGACAGCGGTGACACTGCCAGCTATTGCAGCTCCTTATGATTCTCGTCGTCTTCCGGGCGGCTGAATCCCAACTGCTGATTCAACCATGCTCTCATATCGGTAACCGGAGCAACTGGTGGTACAGTTTGATATAGGATCCCCTGCTGAACATCTGGGGGCATCCCTGCCCGCTGATTCAGCCATTCCCTATTTCTCGACCGTTCCGCTTCTCGCGGAAGATCGTGACGCTGCTCCAGAGGTAGCGATGGCAATGCGGTTGGTAGCGTGGGAGCTACCGAAGTATTGGTGGGTAATGGAACGGCAGGGGGCGGCACCTGTTCACCAGGATGCTCCCCTACTAGTTTTGGGGGTTAAACCCTAGGGATTTCTTTCCTAGGTCCCCTCGACTTATGTGGAACTGGAGGGGGGTATTTAGATCTTTCTTTCCCTTCGCGCTCCCTCCCCTGATCTCTTCTGGGTGTTTCATCCATGAGTCTCTAGCTTTCCCACAGGCGGCGCCAATTGTAGATGGGTGGATTTTCTCAATCAGAACGGAAAACTAGGAGCTAAGTGTCCAGCCAAAACAATGCTTCTCAATTTGGGTGGACCTGTGATCTGCAAAACAATAATCCGTCAAAGAGTCCTCTGCCGCTGTGGCAGGAAGACACTCCGATGATTAAGTTAGGCCAAAGCTCACAGGAATAATAACTCAAGCTAATATTCTCTATTAGCAAGCGAAACTATGCACTAGTTAGAATGTACCTTTTTTGTTAATCTGGAGCTTTATTTATAGACTTTCTCTTTAATCCCAATTCTCTTAGGACTCTAATTGGAGTGAAGTGCCTTCTGATTGGCCACTAATGAGATAACTTTCTGTCAAGTAGTTATCTTCTATCATTAGAGTTTCATTCTTTTAATACTTCTCATATTAATTAAATTGGCCGTGGATTTCTCATCCATATCTGTTTGAACCGAATCCCGACTTATTCGGGATTCTGTCTTATCTTGGAGAAACGGTTGCTCGTCGCCTTTCTCGGGCCAACTGTAGTTCGGGCCGACTTTATATGGTCGGCAAGACATGGATCCGCCTTTCTCAGGTCGGCTTTGCTCAATACTTGGTTCTGTTGTCCTGATTTATGTACGGTCGACACTCTTCGTGTCGGCCATACCTTCATGTGATCGGCACGTGCCTCTGGACGCACCTTCTGGTCTTAGCCGAACTCCAAACTTACTCGGGGGGGCTAAACGTATTTTCTCAATTACGTTTTTACCCTCGTCAAAACAATTATTTATCAGTGTGGTGAAGAACAGACAGGGTGACAGATCAAAGAGAGAATAAAGAGTTGAGTTTTCCGATCGTAGTACTACTCCTATTTTATGATAGTCAAACAGTGTTATTCTTGCCATACTTGTGCGTTTGAAGCTATAACTATGTAAGTATCGTCTCTGAGTGTGTCTACGTGATTGTATGTAATTCTTCGATCCATAACAAGTGGTATCAGAGCCCGAATGTATTAACTTTATCAAATTTTATCAGGATATCGAAAATTGTTTGATTGTGTTCGTCTTGATGAGATAAAGCTAATGGTACTGGTGGTCAGGCGTGAAAGGAGCCGAAGGTAGCTCACACAAGTGCCCTGAATAATTGTGCCATCAAAGTATGACCCACTTCTATATATATATATAGGTCACACGTTCATGTATCAATCTTGCCCTAAATGCTATTTTTGCTAGAGTCAAGGTGAATCAATTTAGGAGAATGTGGAGCTGTTAGATTGCTAAAGAGGCATGGGACATTCTAATAAGTACACATGAAGGTATGGACACGCTCAAACAATGTTAACTTCAATTTATAGCCACTGGATTTGAAGTTATTAGAATTGAAGAACATGGGACTTTTAATTTATTCTATGTTGAGTTGACTCACAACGCAAATACTGATTTTTACTGGGTTGAGCCTATTCCTGCTATTAAAGTTATCAAAAAGATTTTACGTTTCTTGTCCAAAAAATTTAAAACAAAAGGCCACTATGTTCCTTGGAAAGAAACAATTACCCCTTGTGACGGTAGAAGAAGTTGTTGGAATAATTTAGATGTATGAGGAGACTTACAATTTGAGTATGAATCATCTAGATCGAAAAATTCGTCAAAATATATTGCTTTTAAAAGTACAAAAATTGATAAATCAGATTCAGATAGTAATCATTAGAAATGTGATGCAAAGGCTACAGCTACATTCACGGAAAAGTTTCCAAAATATTTTTAAAAAGGAAAATTAAGGAAAATTCTTTTGAAAAAGATTCAAAGAATAAAGAGGGCAATGAAATGATGAAAATTGATTCTTCGAAACATAAACAAAAAAAAGAGGAAAAAGTTCAACCGTCTGTTATCAAGTGCTATGAATCCCAAGGTTATGGGCATATAGAATATTATTGTGGTAACACACTTCAAAAGAATAGAAAAGTTTTAGATGTCACCACTTAGGATGATGAGAGAAACTCAAATGAATCTTCTGTAGAAGAAGAAATTGATTCTAGGAATGTAGTTGCCTTGCTGCTTCTTATAAGAGTGAAAGCTCAGAAGAGGAAGAGGAAAAGCTAGAGCGAGGTGAAAAAGAAGAAAACTAGATGCCGGACTTGGAGATTTTGAAGGAATCCTACGAAAAAACTTTTTGAAGAAAGTCTGAAAATGTCTAAATCCAATGTTAGGCTTGTAACTAAAATTAAGGACAGTGAAAAGAAGAATGCAAATCTTACTCAGGATTTGGGTACGTAAGTCTCAAACTAAAGTAACCGAATTAGAATTTTTTGCTAAAATTAATTTAAGAAGAATACGATAAGTTGAAATAAAAAGTCTATAACTGATGAACTAAAAATTTCTACTACCACGTTTGGGCATTGGATGCAAGATCCAAATCTTTAGATTTTATACTTGATGTGCAGCGTATGGTGGAAAATAAACCAGGTCTTGGATTTCTGCATTCATCGATTTTTACAAATGTAGAGGTAAAGTGCAACATGTAAATAAAGTGATTCTTGTTTTGAAAGCTGATGTTTTGAAAATCATGTTGAATTTCTGAAAGAGATATATGGCAAATAGGACCAAATCCTTCCGAAAAATAGGTCAAGTATAGTTTGTCACTACTATGGAGTCAAGGGTTACATTCAACAAAATTATTCTTGGCTCCATGATTATCTTGATTTGTTTCCCATAATTCACATTGGAACTTTCAACCCAACCCAAGAAAGTCAAATTTGGAAACTCATAAGGAAGTTGAAAAGCTCAAGGAAAGGAAAGTTTGACTGAGAAAATCTGAGTTAATTAGTTTGCTTTCGTGTTAGAAAATAAAAAGTACAAAAAAAAAAAATTAATGACCCAAAAAACCCAAGGTCAAGTGTTTTATTCCTAAGTTCATCAAAATTCTTATTTTGTGTTTCCTTTGAGTCATGTCTATATCATGTTATTTCTAATGACATAATGATCTTTCTTGATTTTACATAAGATGTACATCATTGATAATATGCATGTTGATTTATGGATAAACTGGTAAATTTGTCTGGGTCAAGAGAAATTTTTCTTCAGCATAGGTTGAGGGTAGTTCAGACATGAACATGATTATATTGTCATCGCTTCTAACTTAGGTCTCAAAGCATTGTCATACTCTTGTGACAGTTGTATCTTTAGTAACCGAGCTATAACTAGAATTCCTTTTGTGATGTTGAACTTTGTCTTCCTTATCACTTGTGTTACTTAATTATCTAGTTGGAGGAAAGTGCTACCTTTGAAAAGCTCGTAAAAACTTCCAATATATTACACTCAATAGAAGCCTTATCTTTTACCTATGGAAATGCCAACCACTCTCAGTTGTGTGAAAGTTACGGATAAAAGTGTAAAATCAAATGAATAAAAAATAAAATAAAATAGATCTAAAAAGAGACAAATTAGGATCCGTGGCAATCAATTGATCATAAGGTGACTAAAGTTTATGAGGAGTTTCAATTGTTCATTAAAAAATCTCATAGTCTATGACTGGTTTGATTTCATATGCGAACGCTGCTCGAGAGGTTTATATTTCATGTGATTTTGGGTTTTTGATGGAATTGATTCATGTGACATGTTTGAATGATGCACATACACACCTTGCACCTTGAACTCGTGAAAGAGTGCTCCGCATCCTCCGCTTGTTGTGCGTGCCCTGATATTCCTAGACGTTGTTCCTGATAAAAGCATTCATAATATTGGTGATGATATTTTGATGACGTGTTATGAAAGAAAATTAATCTCACTCAGATGTTTACAGGATGTTTCACATTCAATTCATGGTGAATCTACATAAAAACTTTGATACAAAAAACAAAAAAATCATTTTAGTTGAGATTTTTGAGAAAAATAGTAAATGATACATTTTTGATTGGGAGTTTTTGGACGATCTAGATGTAGTTTGTCCTAAGAGAGATCCTGTGATTGAGTCTTTACCTCATGATGTAGGCGTAGTACAAATGGGTCATGTTTTTCTTGTGGGGAAGTCCCAACACTTTTTCGAATGCATGGCTTTGGTGCTTCCCTTGCCATTCCTAGACAAAAAGGAAGAGTATAGTATTGAGTTTCTGGTTGCTTGCAGGTTTACGTCTTTTGAATTGTCTAATATTGAGTTTGATGCGTCATCGAGCCGGTTGTTAGTTTTGTAATGAAATTTCTAAGGGAAAAATTGTTAATCCTAAATTTATAATTGGCAATTATGCGGACACTAGAGATTTAAGTTGATTTGAACTTCCAGTTCAAAAATGATTTAGATTCAATAAAATTTTGGTTAATGTGAAAATTTGGATAGTTTGAGAATCTCAGATAATATCTTGAAGTGGGTAGAATCGAAATCAAAGTTTAGCTATTCAAAGAATCAAATTTCAGCCATATCAAGTAGGTTGCTCGAGCGAGTTTTTTTGTTTTGCACAAATTAGCATGCACCGAGATACTCTAATCATGTTTTTAGCATTAAAAAATGTTCAAAATATTCTATAAATAAGCAATGGACATCCAGAGCAATATGAACCACACCCAAAGCAAGTCTAGAGAGAGAAAATCTGTGAGAAAACAAACTATATTGTCTGGGTAAAATCTTGACGGAGTTTATGAGTTAAAGATCCATCTTTTTTATTAGGCTTCTCTCGTGAATTAAGTGTTTCATATATCTTGCGAACTCTGTTGAAGGGATTCAAAGGCGTGCATGTTGAAGGATGATCGAATGAGGAGTCATGTATCATAGGTTCGAAGGGTCGAATCTTGAAAGAATATCTGTCAGAATAATTTGCGATTAGTCAATAAAGAGGGCTACATCAATATAAAGAAGTTTAGGTTTGATTGTGAGAAAGTTGTTGTTTTGCGATTTGAGTATAATATTTTCTTCTCTCACATTGTTTTTCCTACTATGGGGTTTTTCACGTATATCTATCTGTCATGTTTTCGTGAGAGTTCTTTAAATATTTGTCTTTCATAATCATATAGATTAAAATAACGAGTTAATCAAACAAGTTAAAATCGGATAACGGTAAATCAATCAACACTTTGTTACATGTGATTTTTCAACTTAAATGTCTAGATTCAGATTAATCTACTAGAATCTACGGAGCAATTGTAATTAGCCATTACCATTTAAATAGCAATAAGATGTTTTAAGGACAAAAAAACAACAATCAATAGTTTAAGCACAAACTCGATAGTATCAACATAATAAGAGGATTACTAGAGATAAATAACCTTTAAAAAAATCATTCGTAATATTTTTTTTAAATTTTCACTAGATTAATTAATCTTCTGTGTTTTTTTTGGCTCGGCCACTAGATTAAATCTTACAAGTAATTAAAATGACAGTTAAAAACAATTCAAAAAACAGAGAGTAGCACCAATATTGTAATTCCACAGATTGTTTTGACTTATTTTGAAAATTTCCATCTAAAATTTAGACATAAATACGATAAAATCATAGTTTGGGTTTTAAATTTGATGGGATCAAGTAACCTTAATTATAAACTTTTCTGTGTTCACCCTTTGAGATAATTCGAAACAAAAACCTTTGTAAATTGCAGAGTAGGTCCCAATAAGTGCATGTGACGGGTAGCAAGAAAGATGGTTTAATGTGAAAGAAGAAAGCAAGAAATATGGTTTAATGTTTTACCAGGGGGGCTTCATCCAGGAGGACAGGAGGTGCGTTTGGGTTATTACATTGAGGCGACAATCGATATCTCTGCCACACCGTCGAAATTCTAGCTAACACGAACTCGCGTACCGTAGCAACGACGTAAGCTTTAAAGTCATCAGCAAATAGTCGCCAAATTATACCCAGCACAGCTATCATCACAGGCATCACAACTCCCCAGATCTCCATCTCTCTCTCTCTCTTTCTCTCTCTCTCGTGTTTCCCAAAGAAATGGTGCGGAAGAATACGCACAGCCCGCAATTGAACTTGCTAAAGCAAATGACTTCTGTAATTATTATTAATTGTATAAGAACGCTATACTTGGGGGTCGGCCGCCTTACGTGTTGACCGGCAGTACCCAGTCCTAAAAATTTTCTTCTAAGGTGGGGCGGACTAAATAATAAACAGCAACGCTAGCAGACTTTAATTCAATAATAAACTTATAACCTTGTAAGCATATATAACCGAACGGTATAGGTAACAGTTTTTTTTTTTTTTTAATATCCAAGGTATCGGGTCGATTTTGGACCAAGTTAGGACAAATTTTAGGGGAGTTTTCACTTAAATTACTGACTAGTACTCGGGACACCGGAGGTAATAATCGGGCATAATCCCAAGTGGCTCAACGTATTAAGTCGTCGAATTTCAACTCCAGAATATATGGGTTTATAATTCATCCGCTCTATTTAAACCATATTTACTCAAATTCACACTGAATTTTAATTTAATAGAAGAATTGGTTTTGTAAACCAGTCTGCTTGTCCCATTCAAGAATGATTATGTTACCATGTTAAATAATTATTAAATATAGCGAAACTTAAATTCCAGTCTTATTTTTTAGTGACATGTGTGTTTTCATCTCATCGCCTTTTTTGAGTTATGTTTTAGTTTTTAAATTCAAAAAATGCCGAAACTACCTTGAAATTTAATTTCCCAGGCATTCAGATTTATTCATTTAGATTTAAAAAGTTAACACATTCAAATAAATCTACTCCATTTATTTTGAATTATGAAAACTTTGTTTCAAAATTTTTATGGCACCAAAAACTTTTTCTAAATTTTTTGGATCGTGGTGGTAAATTTCCTTGACTAAAATTTCAATTGTTGTGAAAAAAATGATGATTGTGATGGTAAATTTACTTTGGTGCTATGTAAGATATCATGGTAAATTTGATAGTCATGTAATGCAAATTCTGGTCATGCTAAATAAGATATTTTCATAAATGTTAAGTTATGAGTGTGTAGTATACTTAGTTTAGATTTGTTTTGTTGCGTAAATATGTTAGTAGATAAGGGTCATAGTGTGATTTTCTTTTCTTTATTTTTTCTTCTTGTATAACTATAATGTAATGAGAAAGAAAAACTTAACTTGGGTTTTAATTATTTAGTCCAAACCATGGCATCGGAGCGGTTCGAAATCCTAGTCGCCAACTCATTGTCACCAAAACACCAAAACCCTAGCCACCGCGCCAGACATTGGCGATGGCGGCGACGATATCGTCGTCACACCTTGTTGCCACCGCGCACTGTTCGTGTGCACGGTTCACGCAGCCGTTGCGCACTCTTCATGCGCACTGTTATTGTTCACACGGCCGTTGCACTTTTCGATCAGCACTGAGCGCCGTTACTGATGCAGCTTTTGCTCACTCCTCTCGCCACTCTTGCTTTGCCTTTGCTATCGCCGGCCATCAGCAATAGCCTACCATTGTTGGCTATGGTTTTTCTGTTTATTTTATGCTGCGTCTGCTGGTTCTGTGTTGGTTTGTTTTGGTCACTATTTTTCTTGTTTCTTGTTTCAAATCATAGAACTTTTATTAAAATGAGTCTTTCATTACTTCTAGAAAGTAGCGATCAAGAAAGAGGCCCTTGAAAACCTCGCACGTCAACTCCCTTACCTCATATGTAGTTTTAACCATGTTCCACAATTGATCAGACTCCCCAGTAAATCAGTAAACAACCAATGAAATTCTCAACTCATCTTACACAACCTGCAGCATATCTATGGCCTTCTCCACCTTTTCAATCCAACCATCAGCCACAAATGGGTCGGGCCCAGAGTGTTCATGCGGTCAAATTCTCGCATGGCTACTACCATTGCTTAGGTTTTATTCCTGGGCTGATTATTCTGAGCTAATTGTTGTAAGGTCTCAACCATAGCTCTCACGGCATCCTCTCTGATAGCAGGATCGATGCCCCTATAGCAACACCTCTGCTCCTATCATGAACCCTACGGGGAGATATCTCACTATAGAAAAAGATAAGGACAGTCAACATACATACACATGTAAGCATAAAAACACATAAGTACATAAAACATGTAATGAGTAATGCCTTTAAGAACGTCAGTCTGATATTCTAACTAACTTTTTTGGACCTTCAATAAGAAGACACGGTGATTAGACGTCTCTTCTAATCGGATTTCACAAGTTGTTGTATGGACATCCGAAGACAAGTCATGATATTTTTGGGCATAACACCGCATAAACATGCTGACCTCTAGACCTCTAAGACCTTATCCATGGCTCTAGGTATTCGAACTATGCTTTGATAGCAAGTTGTCACACCCCAAACTTTTAAGGTATGAAATAAGCAATCGAACAATATAAACACAACTCAACATATTCATAAATAAAACTTTCAAATCCAATAGTTAATTTTTATAATAATCAAATAAGCAATCTTTGCAAAATTGAACATGAACTAATAAAATGGGCGCACGATACCCAAATAAATAAATTAAGTCTGAAACATCTAAATCATAAATTTATTATTGTCAAAGTAGATCGTAACTAGCATGCTATGTCATATCCAAACTCGAGACTTAAATCCTTGGATACATATCATAACCCATAAATTATTAATGTACAGAAAAACGTAAGCCGAAACTCAAGTAGGAAGTTATACTGAACTATTGACATATTGATTAAAGTATGCTCGCATCAACAATATAATATGCATAAATGAAAAGATAAATAACTGACTAAATATCCATAACACTATCATGTTCAACATGCGACTCATGCATAATTCTGATGGTAT
The DNA here is from genome assembly GCA_019985065.2 of Arctostaphylos glauca. Taxonomy (NCBI): domain Eukaryota; kingdom Viridiplantae; phylum Streptophyta; class Magnoliopsida; order Ericales; family Ericaceae; genus Arctostaphylos; species Arctostaphylos glauca. Next base: position 15,009,595 of record JAHSPW020000015.1, on the reverse strand, counting down.
TGCACTGCGAGCTGCCCACATTAAGGACCCTATCATAGAGTTCATGAACTGCTTCGATCGTCAGGGCATCTCCTACTCGGTAATCCAACATTCATCCATGCTTGTATGAACCACAATACACAATTCCGGACTTAAATAGTAACTCCAAATGGATTGGAATGCAAGAAATATGTCGAAAGGCAAAAAAGAAACATTCTATTTTTCAACATGTCGCTTGAGCAACCAAGAGCTCGCTTAAGCGGTCAAAATCAGGCCATTGCCAGAAACAAACTACCGAAAATTTAATAAGCAACGTGGATTAATTTTCATAGTCTATTTCTTCGAACAGAACTTGTTTTCTACCTTCGTTTTTGCAACCTAACTGTCCAAATACGCTCGAAAATATTACAGAACATACATGAATTGATCACACACCAAAAAAATGTATATACCATCTAATAAAACATGATCTACACAATACCTCAATATAAATCAAAATGAAATTCAACCTTATTCAATAAAATGTAGAAAACGTTGAGACGCTCGACAGACCCTCAAACTCTCTGCGTACTCGACTGTTCTCGAGCTCTATGCGAAGTTCTCGACACCTTCTACGACTATCTAGTTGAGCGAATCTTTCGTCTAAGTATCCGTTTGTCTTCGTCAAGTAAAACTAAGATATCGAAAACTTAAATAAATCTGTTTCACTTTTATAAAAGAAAATTGATTTAGGGTTTCTAACTTTCTCTTATAATTAATTTTTGATTAATTACATTAACCCCCTTGAACTATTAAAACCCTCAATTGAGCCCAAAAGTTTATTTTATCATGGACGAACCACAATTAGACATTAAATTTCAAAATCACGTAGTTCTAAAATAAATAAAAAATAATTAATAATTAATATCGAATGTCAGTTCTCACAACCTTTCTGCCTTAGAAAATTTGGTCCTAGAATTTGCTACCTCGAGGGTGAAACAGATCTGGATAATTAGAAGGAAGTTCGAACTCTCATTCGCACGTAGCATCCTCAACACCGTGATGATGCCACAACACCTTGGCCAACAAGATAGATTTTTCGTGCCAAATCTGCTCTCGGGTGTCTAAAATTCTCACCGGCTTCTCTTCATAAGTTATATCGTCCTCAACTTCCAACTCAACCCAATCCAACACGAGTGACGGATCGAATTTGTACGTATGCAACATAGACACATGAAATACGTCATGATCCCTTGATAGCCTTGATGACAAGGCAAGTCAATACGCCATCTCCCCCACTCTTTAGAGAGAACTTCAAACAGCCCCACATGAAATACGTCAGTGATAGCTTCCTGCTATGACCAAACCGCATCAATCCATTCTTTAATGTGACTTTCAAGAAGACCTAATTGTCCACCTCAAAAAACAGTGGTCCCTCCGAGGAAGATTTGATTTCCTACCCAAGAAGATGTACCAGATAAATTTGTACCTTTCACTTTATTTAAGAAATTATAAATGTCTTGAAAGTTTAGAAATTTTTTTATTAACGTGTCCAATAATTGGGATGTTATAAATAGAGTGTTGGCCTCCAAACATTTCTGGTTGATTCGAATCGCGTGTTTTATGAGAGAAGAAAGTATATTGAGATAGATTGTCATATTATTTGAGAAAAGGTCAAAGATAGTATATTGGCTACCCCCTTTATGTCTCCTGGGACTTAGTTAGTGACATTTTTAAGTAAGCCTTTATTCAAACTAAAATTAGAGATATTGTATAATAAACTGAAATTTTGTGATATTTATTCTCCCACTTAGGCCCGGCCTAAGGGGTAGGCTCAGCAGGCCACCGCTTTGGGCCCCCAAAATTGTCTAAAATGAAAGCCCCAAGTAGTTTTTGTCCTTAGAAAAAAAAAGTTCTAAAATTATTTGTCCCTTACTACTTTTATTATGTAAGGCCCAACTAAAAAAAAGGCCGAATAATTATTTGAGGCCCAACTATTGAATTTGAACCAAAAAGAATAGGCTAGTGTTTCATGGACATTATTAAGTAAGCCCCATTAAAAGGAAAAAATTCAATTCTTTTGAGCCCTATCAGCATGTAAGCCCAATTAATTCTTTTGAGTCCAATTGTTATGTAAGCCTAATTCATTCTTGTTGGTCTAGCAATAGTTTCGTACTCAAAGAAAATAAATCAATTGGCAAAATATTTTTTTTAGCTCTTTTTTACTTAATCAATAAAAATTTATATGATAATTTTTTTTTAAAATTTTGGTATGTAAAATGAGCACTGCAATTACGGAAAACTCCAACCACAATTTCTTAAATATATCACAAAAATAGATGAATCTTTTATTTAACCTAATTGTAAAGTTTATTGATAAAAAAATAATTGCAGAATCTACATGTCTCCGACGTGAGACTCTTATCAAATGATATACACATTCCAAAATCTATAAGACAAAACATTTTATTTTTAATAGTACAATAACAAGTTATGAAATTTGTCGATTTTGTTAAGAAATATAATATTTAAAAATTCTCAATCTTTTTAAATTATAATATTTTTTATTTTTTAAAAACATTAAGGCCCGTTCTGAAATTTTGCCTAGGCCCCCCACAACTCTGGGCCGACCCTGCTCCCACTTAAGGGGGAGTGCTAAATAAATATAGTATGAGGTGTGAGGGACCAGTGGTAGTTTACTCATTTATTATTATTGTCTTATTAGTGTACTTACTGTCCATATATATGAATGATATGTGTGTCAAAGAGATTAAGGCTGTGTTTGCTTGGGTGTTTTTGAATTGTTTTAGAGCAATGTTTGTGAATTTTATTTGCAAAATAATTTCACAAATAATATTTGGTTTGTTTGTCAATCATTGACCAGCATTAAATCATTATGTCTATCAATGTTTAATGCATTAAATAGTCACATTTGGTCTTTTTTTCTCGTGCCCGACACATTTATTTGATCCACTTTTGATTGTGTTGTTTAAATTTTGTTTTCAAAAATAATTTAAAAATTTACTGTTGACTTCAAAGAATATTTCAAGATTAACTGCGAACTCAAAATTTTAAAATAAAAATATATTATTAACAAAATATGTGCACAAAACTCGAAAAGAAGAGAGAGTGCCTTAAAAATACCAAAAAAAATCTAATCCTGAAATTTTTCTGAAATACTTACACCAAATAACATTTAAAAGTATTTTTCCTCAAAAATTGGTTCATAAACACTCAACTGAACATAACCTAAGAAACTTTTTTCAGCCTCTGTCTCACACCATTCGTGACATCAACTAATATTAGTTGATAAGTTCCGCAGAATATATGTGATTGGTCCTTGTAAAGCGGACTATAAGATGCACATAAGTGACTTACAATTGTGACCAACATAGGGTTGTAGAAACAAGTATCTATTGTTTCTAGTTCAAGCAAATCAAAATGTGATCACCAAACGCCGCAGAATCACAACAATCTACCTGATGAGAACATTGCTGCCATCGATTGATTCTACAACCATTAACTAGTTCAAGGAACATATCATCTCCACTGTCCTATGGACTCCAACCATTCAATGAAATCCTTAGCATTGAGTACAATCAACTGTATTTCAACAAGAAGCCAACAAATATACAGATTTAGCAGCGAGGGAATGCCATGGAAGCATCAATGAATCTTTCGCGATTTCCAAAAAGCCATTTCAGATTACTTGTTCCAATTTAACAGAGCAAAAATTATCCTAAAACACAATACGGAAAGGGAGTAGTTCCTCACTGGTCTTGAAAATGGACTGGAGGATGGAGCGTCTAGTTTACCATTCATAGATCATTCTCGGAAGTTCTGTATTTTGTAAAACTCATCGAAACGTTCAACCACGTAAAAACTCACGTTGATCGGATATGAATCCATACATAATCCTTACGAATTTATTTTACTACGATAAATATGATCCAATGTTGTAAAAAACTATCTGCCCAATGTAATTTATGGTATGATTGAAGGTGTGTGCGATGTATGAAATATAAACCGCTCCAACTAGCAAAATAGACAAACTGGAGGGTCTAGTCTTCAAAAGGGAAAGGAGAGGATTGGTCTCCAGAAGAAGGCCGAACCTCAATGCCCTCCACAAGAAGTTTAGACTTCCAACTCTTGACCTCTCTCAATCTCATCTCCAGTAGTTCACCATCATTGTCTTCATCGTTGCAAAATTGGCCAAGTTCAATCTCCATCCACCCGTCCTTTCTCAGGTGAGGAAGCCATCGATTATGTTGTCCCCGTTGAGGTCTCGACATTCCAGAACTCAAGAAAACAGTGGTACAGTCGTTACCATCCTCATACTCATCTTCTCCTTCCTTTACGAATCTAACAGAAGCATTCACTGGAAGCGATTGAAGCCCAGAATTCCTAAGGTCTGTGATTTTGAAAATGAGGTAAGCAGCATAAGTGGTGTTTGGAGATAGCATTGCAGTGTTCATCGTGCCCCAGATATCAAGCCACCACACATGCAAAAGCTGGGCCACCTCTGGGAATCTGCACACACAATGCACATCGCTCTTGAACTCGAACCAACAAAATAAAAATAAAAACGTTAACTCTTATCATCCAGTTCACTAGATGCATATTAATTTCAAAAGATACATCCAAGAGGTTTAGCTATCGGTGGCTTGTGAAACTGATAGTAAAGAAGATGGATTAGACGTAGAAGACCCAAATTTTCGGATTTATCCTAAAAAGTAATACACATTTCTCAAATAATATTTTCTAACAAACAACTATATTGAACATATAAAATGAAACATCACAACTTAAAAAAAAAAAAAAAAGAGTCACCAAAGATGATAAATTGCGTAATACTAATTACATAAAAAGTCATCAATTGAAAATTTAAGAAAACAAATTGTACCGACCAGAACTGGTATTGGATTGTACAATATGTGGGATGGCCGGTACCATTTTTGGTCGGATACGGTACTTACATGGCGGTACGGGACAATGTTTATAATATTGAGGACACCTGTAGTTTACTAAAGAGACACAAGTGTGTCCTGAACCCTTAAATGCATGTGGAATCTACAAAATTATGAAAAACCTCACGTGCATCCAACAGTTCCGAATATTGTAGTGTCAAGATATTTACAAAATTTGTCACTTCATCAGGCACCTTTCACTGGTTCTGAAGGAGTTATGGTTGGTAATGGAAATACAGTTTCTATAGCTCATACTGGTAAAGGCATCCTCTCTACACCCAGTGCAGATTTCTCCTTGTCTCATATTGTTCATGCCCAACATATCAGTCATAATCTGCTGTCTGTCTATCAATTTGCTAAGGATAACAATTGCAAAATTGTTTTTGATTCAACTGGTTATCTTATACGGGACAAGGACACCAATCAGGACATATACAAGGGACCTTGCCTGAAGGGGTTATACCCACTTCAGAAGGCCATGGTTAGTCATTCTTCCAGTCCTTATTCTCTTTGGCATAATAGACTTGGTCATCGCAATAGCCAACTACTGTCCAAACTAGCTGTTACATATTCATTACCAGTTAGTCATTATGCAGTTTCATCTTGTGTTAGTTGTGATACAATCAGAAGTCATAAACTTCCCTTTTCTCTATCTTCTTCTCCGTCTTCTTCTCGTTTTGAACTGATTCATGTGGATGTTTGGGGACCTTCGCCTATTCCATCTCACAAAAGTTTTTGATTGTATCTGTTGGTTCTTGAAAAACTCAGACTTATAATGCATTGGGAAGAGCCAACAATCAGTTTAAGGCTTATGTTTTCAATCAGTTTCACACTACTGTCAAAAACATTCGGAGTGATAATGGTGGTGAATTTGTTAACAATTATCTATTGCATCTTTTTCTTGATGCTGGTATTCTCCATCAGACTTCCTGTCCTCATACGGCCAAACAAAATGGCAGAGCAGAACGCACTCACAGACATCTTCTTGACACCACCTTAACTTTGTTACATACTGCTCATCTACCGGTGTTATTTTGGCTTGAAGCTCTGCTTACGTCTGTCTTTCTCATTAACCGCTTACCTCATTCAGCCATTAATAATCAAGTTCCTTTTCAGGTTTTATTCCAACAACCTCCTGACTATTTGTTTCTTAAAACTTTTGGGTGCTCTTGTTTCCCTTGGTTGAAACCATACACCAAACATAAATTGGAACCCAAATCAGTTCACTGTGTTTTCTTGGCCATTGTTCATCTACCAAAGGGTATCGTTGGTTTGATCCTCTCTCTCAAAAGGTTTTCATCTCTAGGCATGTCAAATTTGAAGAAACTTCTTTTCCTTATTCCAATCTAGTTAAACCCTCTTCTTTACCCTCAACTTCTCTTCCTTTTCTCTTCCGTTAACAACTTATGGTCCTATTGTTGTGCAACTGCCTAGTCCCTCCATTCCTATTTCTCATGTTCCCACTTCTTCTACTCCTATTATTTGGTGCACTGGCAATTGATTTATTAATTGGTAATTGACCATAGTTCTGAATATTGCTAACATTACTGTCCTTAATAAAAACAAATCCATTCTCATCCAAACAGTCACTAAACCCAGTTTGTATGACATGATCAAATTTGAAGGGAATTGAACTGGATCTAGATCTGTGGCTACTAAAGTTGGAATCACTTTCTACGAAACAGAAATCTGATCCACACCTCCTACGATAATATCAGATTCTAGCTCCTACGACAAAATGTGGTCACTAACGAAGACCATACGCAAGAAAGATATTACCTCAAGTTGTAAAATTAATGGAATTAAATTAAGTCTATTTGCCTCTGGTTCTTAATTTTCTTGTTTTTATTTAATGTTTACAAACAATTTTCAAATTAGAACAAAAAATAATTCGACAATAATGTTAGTCTAAACAGACTAATATTTGTCCGCAAACCTAAGGGCATCTCTAATGGGGAAGGAAACTCCCTTGTGACACCACGACCATAAAAGATAGCAATAGTTGGTGATGCAATCTTGTCCTTTGAATACACAGCTAAATTCAAAGTGGATTTAGCACCAATCATTTTGTTTCAAATTTGGCTTGAAATGTCAATTACCTTTTTGCATGTTTGAACTTAAGATGAAAGCCAAAACTTAACACTAGAGTTCGCGCGAGCATTTTTATGTGCAATTTGAAGACGCCAAATTGCTACAGACATCTTTAAATTTAAAATTAAGGTGGGAGATGCTCTAAGCGGGTGACAATCATGAAAATAAGTGTGTGCTTTTGAGAGAGAGAGAGAGAGAGAGAGAGACCTTGACTCAGGCAAAGATATCCATGTCCAGTATCGGCAATCATCTTTCCAAGCAATTGCGAGTTCTCGGGCTGGTAGAGTGTAACATTTCTTCCCGCTTTCTCTGTCTATTGTAAAGCTCTGAAATGAAAGGTATGAAGATATCGTATACGTACATTAGATCCACAAATTATTGTTGTCTACGTTATGACTCTGTGTTGTTTTGGTGTTATAATATATGTAATGGACAATGTATCGAAAATATGTTCTATAACTATTTAATTATATTGTCTTATATACCTTCCGCAAGTGTAGTTTACGTGATGTCCTTCTATTTCTTTATAAACATTTAAAAAATAAAAATAAAAACTCACATTACCCAATATAAAATCAATTATGTTCAAAAATTTAGAAAGTATGTTCAAAAATTCAAAAAAAAAAAAACAAACAAAAAATAAGTCAAAAAAGAATTTTTAATTTCTCTCATACTCTTACCGAATGGTGTGCGTTGGAGGCGACAAATTTATTTTGACATCACCATATGAAATACGAGCTTCGATTTGAACGGTTATCATTTTTACTATGGTATTTATTAAATTTTTTTTTCGTTTTGATACGCGTATTAAGGACAGTTTGCTAATTTAAGGACAGTTCGTTTTGATACACGTATTCTAACATTCAGTTAATTATTACTGCAGAAATAAAATTTACTCGTTTCTTGTAATATGGTTAATTTCCGGTTACGAGGTTAGTGTAATTTTCCTTTCAGATTAATAGAAAATCAAGATTAGTTCTGTAACAACAAGGGGCTGTTTGTTATATGTGAAAATAACGGATAAAATTATCACACCCATTATTATTATTCTGTCTGTCATATTTAAAATTTATTTAATTTTTAAACTCCAAATATATAATATTAGTAATACTACTTTATCAGCTTGTAGAAGATGAAATTTTCTCACCCAAAATCTCCCCCATCAACTTCGATATCTATTATCTATTTATGCAAATACTATTATTTATTTTTGACAGCTAACAAATGAGATGAAATTTTGCAAAATCTAGGAGAGCGATCCACCCTACACCACTCTTAGGGGAATCGTTGGCCTCCCACCCCACACACCAGAGAAAGAATTGGTGAAGATTTCAGTAGCAGCAAGAAAAGAGGAGGAATCGTGAATGAATTTACCAGTTTGCCACTGTCTAGGAGGAGAGGAGATTCACATAGGCTGAAGTATAACTGCTTCTTGGTGGAGACGGCCACAGGAGATACCGATCTCGATAGGATTTGCCGGTAATCGGACGGCAGAAATCTCTCCCAAACGGCGTCTGAAGTGGCGGCCGCGTGGAATCCGGAAGAGAGCAGAGAGGATCGGCACGCATCCCGAGGAGAAGTCATGGAGAGAATTTGTGAAATACATCCTTCCGGCAGCGCGGAGAAATTATCCATCATCCCTTATCTTCTCTTGTTTTCTCTACATTGAATAGGTTTTTATAGATTAACTTAAATCACTGTCCTTTTTCAAGTAAATTTCGAAATCTTGGTCACCATTGGAAGGATTAGTTTATTCATACGAAATAAAATAAGAGAGATCATATATATCTTAGGACGGCGTGATTTTTACGTTTTTGTAATTTAATGATTATGCATATTTTTATAAAACCAGTCAAGATTAATTTGATTCAAAAGCTCAAATTTAACAATTTAGATATATATATTTTTTTACTGGAAGCGTGGGGTCCCATTTTGACTACAGCTATGCCCATTCTCTCTAGTGGGAATAGTGTTACTCACGCACGCGTCAACCAAGACGAACAAGGTATCTCCCACTAATGGGATCATCAACTCGCATTTTACCTCAGCCACACACAAAATAATGCCTCATAAGTCACAATAGAGTAAGGTCTAACTCCTTCCTAAATAACAAGGGAATTCCTCACTATACTAAAGTCGAGTGAAACATTTCCTGAATTGGTGATAGGAAGGATAAACTGAAGGAGGTAGGACCTCACGCGTGATCTTCTCACAACAAGAATCGAGGCACGGTCAACACAACAATACCTCACAAACAAGGTCTCAGCCTAGGAATAAGCAAATGGTCTCATACTTATGAATATAGAGTGATAGCAATTTCTATACTGGGTAATCCCGCTATTAGGGTTCTTTCCAAAACTCAATTAAATCTTCATTATCTTCCACAAAAATATTATAGGTTTTCATTCATTATCTCCAAAATAATTTTTATTCCATAGGTTAAATGACCACCCATATTTGATTTACTCATTGTCTTATTAACCCATAAAATATCATAGGGTTTTGTTAGAACTCTTGAAGTTTAGAACTTTCCTAAGTCCACGATACAAACTATCCAACACACAAGTTATTTATCAAAAACACCATATCGCACTCTCTAATCATACACAACAATCTCACACTCATAAACGTAATATAATACGCTAAACAATGGCCCAAAACTATAAACATGTCATTCGAAGTGCAAACAAGACTTACCAAAATATCAAAATTGAGCAAGGTCGCTCGAGCGAGCTGGAGGCTACTTGAGCGGTCTAAAATTTCTAAAATGGTTCAAAAGACTACCTGACGGCCGCTTGACAAAATTTTGTATAGACCGCTCGAGTGGTTGAGGGGATTTCAAAAAATTACAGAAAACACAGATCGCACAAAACAAAATTCATACTCTAAATCATCAACTAAATACACGATCAAAACTCCAAAACATAAGATATATGGATAATAAGAGTGAAATCTCCCTACCTCAAGTTTCGGATTGACGGATTTGACGAAGGATGCAAAGCCCTAGCTTCCAAGACCTCTCGAGCTTCGACTCTCCTCCTCCGAGCTTCGAAAAATACGATCAAGCTCTGGATATATACCAAGCACGACAAGAGCAAGCATTACCCCGAAGGAATTTGGAATTGATTGGTTGAATCAACGGGGATTGTACAGAGAATGTGGAGCAAATGGTAGAGAGATAGTGGAAAGTAAGCAAATGAGGGTTGTGTGGTCTTCTCCCCCTCCAAAATCTAATTTTAAGTCTCCAAGTGGGCTCCCAAATAAACTCAACACCTTCCCGAACATGTACGTGTCAAATAAATTCTCTCGGGTCCAAGCCCCGGTACAAAAGGTTTCGAACCACATGAAATAAACCAAACATGTATTCTGAAATAATTGATTAAAATGCAAAACTTTTATGGGTCCTTACAGTTTTGGCGCCCTCACGATTTTAAAATTTCTTGTATAAGGTAGGGTCATAATTTATTATAAATAATACTGAACTTACATCAACCAAATGATGTGGGACTCCTTGACCACTGAGCTACACTCTTCCTTCCAGATGCTCGGCCTCACAACTGGTGTAAGGATCCGGAAAATTCGAGTTTTAAAATAATTATTTGAAAGTTTATTTTGGATAAATAAAATGAATTTAGTGTGGTAATTACCGGATTATGATTCTAGGAACCGAGCCCGGAGTTCTTTGTGTTATTTCGTGCGCGTATCCTCACTTAGCAAATTACGTGGGTACCCTTGGGAGGTTAAAAGATCAGATTTTAGAGGGGGAAAGGGAACTCCCCCATTTTACCCCCGAAACCTCTCTCACTCCCCTTTGAGCTCTCACCTCTCTCTACCCAAATCCACAAATTTTCCTCACCATTTCCGAATCCCTCGGAGATTTAGGAGCTTTGCACCGTATTTAGCAAGGACTTGAAGTTGGATCGTGGATTGAAGCTCGGGAAGCGCGGATTTGAGCTTTGGAGCACCCACCGAGCTAGGGCTTTCATCTTTGGACCAAAACTTCCACTTCGAAGCTTGAGGTAAGGATTTCTATCTTCTATTATGTGTATGTAATGTGTTTTGGTGCCTGTTATGTGGTAGATTTGTAGTTTGGTGCGAAGTGGATCGAGTGAAAATCTGGAAATCGCGATGATTTCTGCACAGGTAGCGCTCCCTGGTTTTTGGTGTAGCGCTCCTGGTGATTCTGGACGTAGAGGTAGCGCTACCTTGTTTTTGGTGTAGCGCTACCGAGGGCTTGAGGGTAGCGCTACCTTGTTTTTGGCGTAGCGCTCCTGGGGCTTCTGGAATGAAGACTCTGGTTTTTGATATTCTGATTTTTATGTCCGTGGTGTATTACTTAGTGGAACACTATTAATCGGTAGTTTGACGTGAGTACGGATTGTTGGGAATTGTTATGTGTGATTGAGATGATTGAATGTGATTTGCATTCAATTGACTTAACATAAGTCGTTGTGAATGATAAATGTAACACTAGCCTCCATCGGGAGTGGTGCTAGGGAAATAATGAGACTAGCTCCCGGTCGGGAACGTGCTAGGAGACGCCATGAATTGGCATTGTCTAGCCTCCGTTGGGAGAAGTGCTAGGGTGTAAACTATCCTGACGCCATGAAACGGCATTGGCTAGCCTCCGTTGGGAGATGTGCTAGGACATATGTACGACCACTGATTTGGCACGACACGATGCCTTGTCTGGCCTCCGTTGGGAGAAGTGCCAGGGTATGAATATCTTGACTTGTGTAATTGTATTTGAAAGGCATTAGATGTGAGAAATGGTTGATCGTGATATGTGGTTGTTGTATGTGTATTGACGAACGACGAAATGTCACTCGTGTGGTTGTATATGACTTACGAAAGTGATGCATTGTTATACCATGATAATTGTGCATACCATGCATACCACATATACATAATCTTGGCATAGATTTTTCTACTGGGCTAGTAGCTCAACCCCTCCATTTTCAGGTACCGTTGCGGAGGAGTAGCATGGATTGCTTGGCGTGCCATCTTTTGATTAAGACTAGTGGAGAAGATGTTTAGTATCTGCATGAAAAATCTTTTTGGGGTAGATGCAACATAACTTCATATGTATTTTGTTAACTCAAGTGGGATTTCTCATCTTTTGGAAACTTAGGAATTATGTAACTTGGGCCGATAGTGCCCCCTTGACTTTGGAAATGGAACTTTATGGAGTTATGAGTAATATTTTGTGATTTTAAATTATATGGAAATTTGGGGCGTGACAGCTGGCACACAGCCTAGTTGGGTTGTCACAAGCAAAACTCTATTATTTTCACCAGAGTACTGGAGATGAGGTGTTTGAAGATCCCCATTTGGAAAACAAGTTGGGAAAATAAGGAAAAGCATAATGGAAAAGACAGGGATTGAAGAAGGACCTAGGGAGATGGAATGATAAAACTCAAACAGGCACATGTGCAGTAAGAATGGAGGAGAAGATAAACAGGGGAAAGGGTAAAAGGCGCGGAAGTGAAAGTTAATAAGAGGGAAACTAACTTTTTCCTTTTTGAAGAAAGAAAGATATTTATGGTGTTTTATAACGATGCGCGTCATTTTGTAAAAGTTGCATGGTTGTCAATCGCATTAAATGTAATAGTATGGATTTCGAGACACTTTGAGATATATATTCGAGAGGAAAATATCTGCCTATGAGGATTTGTGTAACGACCCGCTCCCGCCCTGTACAATACTGTCCGCTTTTGGAGATTGTGACACCCCAGCCAGGCCGTGGTGCCAGCTGTGAGGCCGGCGTCCGGGAGATGGAGTCTCAGTGGGACGTCCGGATGGGTGGTCAAGAGTCCCACATCGCTTGGTGGATGTAAGTTTGATAGTATTTATAAAATTATGAACCTTCCTTGTACAAGGCCTTTTAAAGCCGTGATGGCGCCAACACCAAATGGAACTTCACAGTTAAGCGTGCTCACCCTGGAGCAATCTTGGGATGGGTGACCTACTGGAAAGTCCATAGGGTATGGGCGACAAAAGCGGACAGTATTGTACAAGGCGGGGGCGGGTCGTTACAATTTGTGTAGCTTTGCTTACTCCGTTATGTTGGCAAGGAGCAGACAAAGCTATAGAACAACTGAATGAAGTAAAACGTAAATAACAATTATTAGATTCATTTCGTAAATATGAAGTATACTACCATAAGTGAGTTCTATTTCAAAAGAATTGGGACAGGCCGTTACCTCGGGCGGCAAAAGTTTATAATTTATTATTTACATGCACGCTATGTAAGAAAGATTTTGAGAGTGGCTCTGGCCGGCCAATGCATAGGTCCTCCCCTAAGTACCTCGTGATTATGCAATCAATAATACGGATATATTGACCAATACAGAAACCATATCACACAGGTCTTCTCCACCATTTGTTTGGGATAGGGAACACAGAGGGGGAAGAGAGAGAGAGGGAGAGAAATGGAGATCTGGGAAATTGTGATGTCGGTGATGCTTGCGGTGGCGGGCTTAATTTGGCAATTATTTGCTGATGAGGTTAAAGCGTATGTGGTTGCTAAGTTACGGGACTTTGTGTCACGGAGAGTTTCGCCGGTGTGGCGGAGATATCGATTGTGGAGAGCTACCCGTCAATATAACCCAAACGCACCTCCTATCCTCCTGGATGAAGGCCGACTGGTAAAACATTATACCATCTTTCTTAATTTTCTAATTAATTCTTCCAGTACCCTTACATATGAACTTAATTAGGACATAGTACTCAGCAATTTAATTACTAAGGTTTTTGGTTCGAATCTGGGAGGGTGAACTCAAAGGCGACAGCACACACACAAGTGTGCAAGATTTTTTGGGGTCCTTACACTAGCTTCATGCATCCAACTTTATATCAGATTTCTGTGGCTTATGAGTTATGAATCAAAACAAGTTCAACAATATGATTTTTGGGAAGCTTCGATTTTCCTATTTTTGAATTTTAAAATAAACTAGTTTTACTAGACGTTTAGTTACAATAAACATTTGTCAGAGTACGTACGTAACAAGAGTATTCGATTCCATTATTTATTTTAACCCATCAATAAAATGAGATTGTGTAACACTGGCAATGCCATGCAGAGCCTGATGATTGATAGAAATGGAAAGAAATGCCGTATGATTGGAGCAAGAGGACTCAGTATCTCACATGGAGATAACGAAAGACATTGGAAATGGACATCTCACACTGATGCCAGGTTCTCCCTCTCTCCCTCTCTCCCTCCAAGTTAAATGGGTGGCTTCCTTACATACAATGATACAATATTAGTTATTAAACTATCAACTATAAGGTTTTGTTAATGAATGCCCTTAGCACACATGTTAACTATATATGACGTATTACCTCTCTCTCGTACCTCCATTTTTTTGTGTTGGGTGGGTCCCTCCTTAATTGGGGGATTCCACATGGGCCTTATTTATTAAGTTCAAAAAGATATGGGTTATCTTGCTATTCTTGGAATTGCAAAGGGTGGAACTTGTAATTTCTCATGGAATTGCAAAGTCAGGAGACTTTAAGTCTCGTTTTTTTTGCTGCTGCTGCCGTAACCTTTTTCGATAAGAAAAAGAGGAGAGGAAAGAGACGCAAGAAAAACCAAGGGTTTGGTCCAAGTTCAAGCCAAGATCGGTTGGTCATTTCTACTCCGTTTTTTATGAGATTTCAGTATGTTCTTCACCTCGTCGAGCTCTACGTGTTGATCGGAGCGGATTGTGAAGTTTCTCTTCGGAACTAGGAGTTTGGGAAATCCACTTTGGGTGAGACCTAAACTTATCTTTTGTTGATTTGTTGAAATCTACCTTCGGGTAATGTTTGTATGCCTCTAGTTGGTTGCTAGAGAGAAACCTTGTAACCCCATTATCATCATAGTGGAAGATTTGGTAGCGATTACGCTCCCGTGGATGTACCCGAGTTTGGGGAACCACGTATAAATCTTTGGTGTCTCGTGGTTGCTTACTGTTGCTTGTTTTTATTTCCGGCTCCTAGATTTGCTTGTGGTTATTGTAGTTGCAATATTTTTAGCCTATTCTCTGTTTGCACAAGGAGGGGAAAATATTCGCATTCTTATTGTCGGGTAGTTTTTCACAACAAGTGTTATCAGAGCAGTAGTTCGGTGGGTGTGCTCATTTGATCTTGTGTGAATTTAGAATGGAGGAAAATTCTGGAGCCATGATTAAATTGACTTTTGCAAATTATGCTATATGGAAACCACGAATGGAGGATGTCCTTTATACTAAGGACTTGTATTTGCCGATCTATGGTGATGCTAAGAAACCACCGAATACAAGTGACGAGGATTGGAAGATAACTAATAGAAAAGCCGTTGCCTTGATTCGTACTTGGGTTGATCAAAGTGTGTTCCATCATGTGGCTCAAGAAACCAATGCCTATGAGTTGTGGAAGAAACTTGAGTCTATGTATGAGAGAAAAACGGCACAAAATAAAGCTTCTTTGATTCGGAGACTTGTTAATTTGAAGTACAAAGATGGCCGTAGTGTTGCGGAGCACATGAGTGACTTCCAAGGGTTGATAAACCAATTGACTACGATGAAACTAGTGCTAGATGAGGAGTTGCAAGCACTGTTGTTATTGAGCTCTTTGCCTGACAGTTGGGAGACGTTGGTTGTTACAATCAGCAATTCAGCTCCAAGTGGGATGGTAACCATGGACATGGTGAAAGATGGCATGTTCAATGAAGAGACAAGAAGAAAGGAGCAAGGTACTTCGGTTGACGCCAGAGGCTCTTGTGGTACAAAACAGGGGCAGACCCAAGACTAGAAATTCTGGGGGTGACCGTAACAAGTTTAAAGACCGATCAAAAAGCAAGTCAAGAGGAACATCTAGGCCGAGGAGTGAAATCGAATGCTTCCATTGTCATAAAATGGGACATATGATGAAAGAGTGCCGAATACTTAAAAAGGAGCAAAAGAAAGGAAAAGGTGGTGAAAATAGTGGTACGAAAGACACCGCCGCAATTGCTTCCGAAAATGAAGTTATCATTGTCTGCGATGATGGTTTTGTCGGGCTCACGGGGCAAGACTTGAGTTGGGTTATTGACTCCGGTGCTTCCTTTCATGTTACTTCACAAAGGGACTTCTTCGCATCCTATACACATGGAGACTTTGGCCATGTCCGGATGGGTAATGAAGGTGTGTCCAAGATTGTGGGGATGGGAGATGTTTGCTTAGAGACCAACACGGGTTGCAAGGTTTTGCTCAAAGATGTGAGACATGTTCCCGATATTCGGCTCAATTTGATCTCCGCCGGCAAGCTTGATGATGAGGGGTACAACAACCAATTTGGTGATGGGAAATGGAAACTTTCCAAGGGTTCTTTGGTTGTTGCTAGAGGAAAGAAGAGTTCTACTCTTTATTTGATGCAAGCTAAGCTAAGCAAAGAGGAGGTAAATGTGATTGCGGATGAAGCCTCCACCGAGCTATGGCACAAACGGCTCGGTCACATGAGCGAGAAAGGTATGCAAATTCTAGCCCGGAAAGCACTTCTTCCGGAGGTGAAAGGTATGTGTTTAAAGCATTGTGTTCATTGCTTAGCCGGTAAACAACATAGAGTTGCATTTAATAAAACTCCCGCATCTAGAAAGCCTAATGTTCTAGATTTAGTACATTCCGATGTTTGCGGTCCAATGAAAGTTAGAACACATAGTGGTGCACGTTACTTTGTTACTTTCATTGATGATCATTCTAGAAAGGTTTGGGCTTATGCTTTGAAAACTAAAGACGCTGTGTTGGAAGCTTTTAAACTTTTTCAGGTGAACTCTGAAAGAGAAACTGGGAAGACTTTGAAGTGTATCCGAACCGATAATTGTGGTGAATACAAAGGCCAGTTTCACCGATATTGCATGGAAAATGGCATCAAGCATGAAAGAACTATTCCCAAGACACCACGGCAAAATGGCGTGGCAGAAAGAATGAATAGAACAATTGTGGAAAGGGTTAGATGCATGCTCTCACATGCGAAGCTGCCTAAATCCTTTTGGGGGGAGGCAATGAGGATTGCAGTTGCTCTAATCAATCTTTCTCCTTCAACTCCACTGAACGGTGATGTGCCGGAAAGGTTTTGGTCAGGAAAGGAAGTTTCCTATGGGCATTTGAGGGTGTTTGGGTGCAGGGTTTTTGTACATATCCCGAAAGATGAAAGGTCAAAGCTTGATGGCAAGACAAAGGAATGTATATGATGTTGTCTTCTTTGAGGATCAAACCATTGGAGACTTAGACAAAAATGAGAAGCCAACAACAACATCACATGAGTATCCGGTGAATCTTGATTCGATTTCTCCACCCATGGTGCATGATGATTACGGGGGAGATGTGCAAAATGATGATGATGTTGAGGAAACTTCTGCAACTGAGGAAATAGAACAAGAAGTGCAACAAGAACAAATTCCTTCCGAACCGATTATAGAAGAACAGTTGAGGAGGTCAACTAGAGAAAGGCAACCTTCGAAAAGGTATTCTCTTGATGAGTATGTGATGCTTACAGATGGGGGAGAGCCCGAGTGCTACGAAGAAGCTCTAACTCACAAGCATAAGGGGGAGTGGATGAAAGCCATGGAAGATGAGATGAAATCCTTACATGAGAACCAGACCTATGACTTGGTGAAATTACCTAACGGTAAGAGAGCTCTTAAAAACAAGTGGGTCTATCGCTTGAAGACCGAGGAGAAAAGCTCACAGCCACGGTACAAGGCAAAGTTGGTTGTGAAGGGTTTTGGCCAAAAGAAGGGTATTGACTTTGAAGAAATTTTCTCACCGGTGGTGAAGATGCCGTCTATACGGGTTGTTCTTGGGTTGGCCGCTAGCTTGAATCTTGAGATCGAGCAACTTGATGTAAAAACCGCTTTCCTTCATGGAGACTTGGAGGAAGAAATTTACATGGAACAACCGGAGGGGTTCAAAGTCAAAGGCAAGGAGAACTTAGTTTGTAAACTAAAGAAGAGCTTGTATGGGCTAAAGCAAGCGCCACGACAATGGTACAAGAAGTTTGATTCGTTCATGGTTGAGCATGGGTACAATAGGACTTCTTCGGATCATTGTGTTTTTATGAAGAAATTCTCCGACGGTGACTTCATCATTCTATTGCTATATGTGGACGATATGTTGATCATTGGCCACGATGCGGGCAAAATTGAAAGGTTGAAAAATGAGCTTGGAAAATCCTTTGCTATGAAGGATTTGGGTCCCGCGAAGCAAATTCTTGGCATGAAGATCACCCGTGATAGGAAGAATGGCAAGCTTTGGCTATCACAAGAGAGGTACATTGAGAAGGTGCTTGAAAGGTTTAACATGAGCAAGGCTAAACCGGTTGGCACTCCACTTGCTAACCATTTCAAACTTAGCTCCAAGCAAAGTCCGGCAAGTGAGAAGGAAAAAATTGAAATGAAGAATGTTCCGTATGCATCGGCGGTTGGCTCTTTGATGTATGCGATGGTATGTACGAGGCCCGATATTGCCTATGCGGTTGGTGTGGTAAGTAGATTTCTTGCTAATCCGGGGAAGGATCATTGGGCTGCAGTACAGTGGATCTTGCGCTATCTTCGTGGTACTTTCAAAATGTGTTTATGCTTTGGAAATGGTAAGCCTTTGTTAGAAGGCTACATGGATGCGGATATGGCGGGAGATGTTGATTCTAGAAAATCCACTTCGGGCTACTTGGTGACCTATTCCGGGAGAGCCGTTTCTTGGCAGTCCAAGTTGCAAAAATGTGTTGCATTATCTACCACCGAGGCCGAGTACATTGCAGTGGCAGAGGGTTCCAAAGATATGCTTTGGATGAAAAAGCTTCTTCAAGAATTGGGCTTTGAACAAGAAAGGTATGTTCTCTATTGTGACAATCAAAGTGCTATTCATTTGAGCAAGAACCCAACCTTTCATTCACGGTCAAAACATATTGATGTGCGCTATCATTGGATTCGTGATGCGTTGGATGAAAAATTGTTACAACTTGAGAAAATCCATACGGACGATAATGGTTCCGATATGATGACTAAATCTTTACCCAAGGAGAAGCATATGTTTTGTTGTTCCCAAGGGGGGTTGGTTGAACCCCCCACCTAAGTCGGGTGGGGGAGAATTGTTGGGTGGGTCCCTCCTTAATTGGGGGATTCCACATGGGCCTTATTTATTAAGTTCAAAAAGATATGGGTTATCTTGCTATTCTTGGAATTGCAAAGGGTGGAATTTGTAATTTCTCATGGAATTGCAAAGTCAGGAGACTTTAAGTCTCGTTTTTTTGTTGCTGCTGCCGTAACCTTTTTCGATAAGAAAAAGAGGAGAGGAAAGAGACGCAAGAAAAACCAAGGGTTTGGTCCAAGTTCAAGCCAAGATCGGTTGGTCATTTCTACTCCGTTTTTGATGAGATTTCAGTATGTTCTTCACCTCGTCGAGCTCTACGTGTTGATCGGAGCAGATTGTGAAGTTTCTCTTCGGAACTAGGAGTTTGGGAAATCCACTTTGGGTGAGACCTAAACTTATCTTTTGTTGATTTGTTGAAATCTACTTTCAGGTAATGTTTGTATGCCTCTAGTTGGTTGCTAGAGAGAAACCTTGTAACCCCATTATCATCATAGTGGAAGATTTGGTAGCGATTACACTCCCGTGGATGTACTCGAGTTTGGGGAACCACGTATAAATCTTTCGTGTCTCATGGTTGCTTATTGTTGCTTGTTTTTATTTCCGGCTCCTAGATTTGCTTGTGGTTATTGTAGTTGCAATATTTTTAGCCTATTCTCTGTTTGCACAAAGAGGGGAAAATATTCGCATTGTTATTGTCGGGTAGTTTTTCACAACATTTTGCTTAGACTTACTTACCTCCACTTTCATGGGATCATGAGAAAACAAACATGGGAATTGTAATTGAGTATTCTTAGGGTATCATCGCGTAATGATCAAATTCCCTTTCTAATACCACAGGTAGAACTTACAACTAAATATATAAATCCCAAGCGAATGTGCGTGTCGAAGGTCCTTTGGTACCAAGAGACAAATTCTAAAAAATACTCGATAATTAATCCAAATATGGGTATTGAATTTTGATCATGTTTGAAAGACTTCAACTTCTTAGTTCTTGGACTAAAATCCCCCCCCCCCCCCCCCCCCCCCCCTTTTTCATGTGAAAAATGCGATGGTCTCCATGGTGAGGGTCGTCTTTAATGACCCTCATATTTTGGATGCACGAAGCAATCAATCTTAAAGTTAATGCTCCTCTTTTATTAGTAAAAATAAACGCTGCAATCTAAGAAATTAAAATAAGTTATGCTCAATTAAGTAAAATCTCTAAAAGTAGTGGTTATTACAAGAACCAAAACGTATCACATATGTCACGCCTTCGTTTTTCAACATATTAAAGCCATAATTTATCATAATTAAAACCTTAGAATACTCAATAACCGACCCCATATTTCAAATCATTTCATTTAACAAAATGCCATGAAAGTCAAGTTTAAGGATATTATATCAAAAAGGGTAAATTCCCAATCCGTTAGGACCGTTACTTGTATCAAAATAGATTACCAAAGTTAAACATTTATATTTTCTTTCAAATACAAGACTAACTAAAAAATATGTTGTATTACATATTTCAAAATTAGTTTCAAGATGCTGGGTATCTCCTATTAAAATCTTTGAAACATACATCATATATACAGTGGATATCATGCGCCTCATGCTAAGCGTATGAAACAACACTTATAAAAGGGTGAGCTATAAAGTCCAGTACGAATGTCTATGCCAATAATATGTAAATATGAAAACTGACATGGCATGTAATATGATTAGTAAACAACAATCTAAATATGAACTTATACGACATACATGATAAGTATAAACAACACATTCAATTGTTTGATACCCTTTTGTTATTCATTCAACCATTCCTCAATACCTACTAATTATCCATTTTAACAACACATGTTTTCCATTTAGTGTTGTCCATCCACTATTTGGTCAATATTTTCCTTTGTAAGTTCATCTAAAATGCCATTTCTCACATCCGATGTTTCACTAGTACAAAGTCTGCGTGTTTTATTCGTCAATTCCTGGTACATCACCCAAAGATGTCTAGCCATAGCATTTGTCATTACTGGCACACTCTCGTAGGAAGATATCGACAAAATTTTATAGTATAACACACTCCTAGTGGAGGTTAGGCCATTCATTCTCGTATCTCATCAATTCATAATTAACATACATCGACATTAGACATTTCAAACGCCAAATTATTGCACAAGTGAGAACACAGGAGGGAAGTAATGATAAGCCAAGAATGAGCATTCAATAATTTCACGATTTTCACCTCGAATCGTAGATGATGCAGCGAAATGTATGGTTTAATTAGTGTAACACGAGGACAATCCTAAATCTTGTTTGAACTAGATGTATTCCCTCATTGAACAAACGAATTGAGTAAAAGACTCAGTTTTTATTAATCAATTAACAATTACTTAGTCCTTAGGCTTACAAAATAATTTATAGGGGCATAGGACCATATACCAACTAGGAAACAAAATAGCAAAGATTTAGACTTGCTAATCTAGCATAAATAAAAGAAAATACAAAAATTACCAAAAACAAAAAATTCTGATTTGATTAGGAAATCAAATATTAGAAAGAAATATAAAATTACCAAAACAAACGGCAACTAAAACGAAAATTCCTACAAAAAGATATAAAAAAAGTAAATCTTTCCTAAAACGGCAAATTCGCTAATTCAGAAGCCTAAACAAGGGAATTAGGCTGATGGGGCCCATGGATCTATAGATTGATGAGCCTTGATCAGAATGCCGTTTCGCTTCAACCCTATGACCCACAGGTCAATCTGTCGTCGGTCCGTTTGGCTCGTGACCAATCCAAGCGTTCCAGGAATGTGGTTGCGACTAGCTCGGCATCAGCAGATTAACACTATGTCCCGTGGCACGACAAAGTCTGAAATCAACACAAGAAACCAAAGGACTTCTCAAGCCACTAGAGCAAGATAAAACCCATTTTTGGATCAATTACACAAAGAGTAGGCCTATGGGAGAAATGATCTATTACACCACTATCTTTGTAACGTCCCATGTATACCACTGGCCAAATAACTTGTCGAAACCTAACGACGTGACCCAAAATTGTGACACCCCAGCCAAGCTGTAATGCTGGCTGTGAGGCCGGCGTCCAAGGGATGGAGTCTCAGTGAGACGTCCGGATGGGTGGTCAAGGGTCCCACATCGCTTGGTAGATGTAAGTTCGGTGGTATTTATAAGATTATGAACTTTCCTTGTACAAGGCCTTTTAAAGCCGTGATGGTGCCAACACCAAATGGAACTTCACAGTTAAGCGTGCTCACCCTGGAGCAATCCAGGAATGGGTGACCTACTGAGAAGTCCATGGGGTTTGGGCGACAAAAGCGGACAGTATTGTACAGGGCGGGAGCGGGTCGTTACAAATGGTATCAGAGCCTGCACCAACCGAAAATGTGGGATATCTCGGCCCCACACGAGGACGTGTGTTCCTAAGTGGGGGAGATTGTGACACCCCAGCCAAGCTGTAATGCTGGCTGTGAGGCCGGCGTCCAAGGGATGGAGTCTCAGTGAGACGTCCGGATGGGTGGTCAAGGGTCCCACATCGCTTGGTAGATGTAAGTTCGGTGGTATTTATAAGATTATGAACCTTCCTTGTACAAGGCCTTTTAAAGCCGTGATGGTGCCAACACCAAATGGAACTTCACAGTTAAGCGTGCTCACCCTGGAGCAATCCAGGAATGGGTGACCTACTGGGAAGTCCATGGGGTTTGGGCGACAAAAGCGGACAGTATTGTACAGGGCGGGAGCGGGTCGTTACAAAAATACTTAAGCCCAAGTTATAAGTAGTGGCATACATGGCTCATTATATACCCAAGATCACCCGTGTAAACTTTCGATGTAAGATGAAATATCACAGTCTCCTCACCTTTAATACCTCGTGGCCTCTGAGGTTTGGGACACAAGTGTATGCCAATGCTTGATCAACATTGCCGACAAATGGTCGATACATATACGAGTTTGGGTGGAGGCAAAACCTAAGAAGAAAAGAAGATAGGTCATAAAACAAAAGTGTGAACAGAAGAATAAGGAGAACCTTATCGGGTGTCTTCTCAATGTGAGGAATTTGCTTAGCTTCCTCACCACCAATTGGGTATCCCCATGCCCCCGACTAATAGACCAAATTTGGGTCTACATCCTTTGGCAAGGACAAAAAGGCCTGGACTAGATGAGGTTACCACTTCGGGCTTGTGGAAAATATCTCTAGGGCCTCCGTCCACCCACTACCCCACTAGGCTTTATGGGGCTCGTTTCAAAGATAATAATGTGGAATTGTCGCCATTCCCAGACATTACCTTGTAGAAGTTATTGGTGGCCTAAAAAAGGCAATCCCCTAGTGGCACACGCCCTCTCGAATCAAGGGGTGAAGGGGAACTTAACACTGCCTTCGATTATGGCTATGAAGTGAAAGAAAGTTGTTATCGGCAATGAGGACCGGAGCCTAGTGGCACACGCCATGTCTTCTGGAATTGCATAAACTTCTCTAAATCTCTTCCTATACCCTTAAGTGAACATCTTTCACAAAGCAGTAGCAATTGAAGGCAAGAAACAAAATTGGCACTTGAAAGATGGAATAACAGCAATAGCAGCAAGAACAGAACGACGACTAAAATTTCTCGAATAACAACTAGAGCCTAACCTAGTATGCACACTCATATTTAAAAGACAAAATTGTGCACGATTTGAAAAGAAGGTTCTCGAGGTAACTGCCCAAAAGCAACCCAAAGGGCACATCGCATTTAATGCAGTTGTAGATGGTAGCACACACATGACATTATATAGGGAAAGAGCCGACCTAACACCTCGACAAAATTAGCTCACTCCCACTCTGACCCAATGATGGGATGGTTGAGCAACAAGAAGCCAAGGGGCTAAGTAAATCTGTGTCAACAAAGTAGGTCTGAGCATGCTTAACCAGCCCGACTATGAGCAGAACAATAGACAACCAAGTCGGCATACGTACTTGTCATCTTGCCTAAGAGCTAGTCGGGTACAGGCAATCCACGATTAGATAGGTTCAGATTGGGTCATCAATACTCTGGTCAGCCCAACTAAGCCGACCCAATTAGGCCAATCAATCTTATGATACGTCAAATCAACCCACGATCAGAGGTGGCTTGTATAGGGAATGCACTCAAGAATGTACAGCAGAATACTCAACCAATGCCTATAAATAAGGGTGAAAGGCAATGGTAAAAAGGGGTCGTCTAGGAATACTCATGTCAAGTTGATCAGTTAAGATATTTTCGGTCACCACCATACTGAACTCACTATAAGAATTATTTCTCATATATAATCGCGCTAGGAAGAAGTCTTGTTTTACATCCTTCCTCTCATTCTAGTACTTAAGTAATCCTCGTTGTTCCCTTGCTCAAAAGCAAGTGGGACAAATCCAAGTCTAGTCTTTTTCAGCTTCAGTAGGATTCGTGGGGAGTCCCATAAAACAGAATCCCACGGTCCATGTAAATCTTTTGATAGTTTGTGGTTTATCATCACGACCATCCTTCACATACCATAGCGGTTGTTTGATATGGATTTCGTCTTACATAAATCCATTTAGAAAACACAGACTTGACACCAAACTAATAGATCTTTCATCTTCTTTGAGCAGCTAATTAGATCATTATACTAATAGTCTCTAGCCTCGGAGGCTAACACTTTGCCATAGTCAATGCCTTCGCTTTTCTTGTAGCCTTTAGATGCTAGCTTTGGCTTTGTACCTCTACACTTTGTCCTTTGTTTTCCTCTTCATCTAATAGACGCGTTTGACTCTACTTTCTTTGTGGCCTCATGACAAATTGTTGAACTCCCACGTCATGTTCTTTTGTATGTGTTAACCTCCTATCTATAGCTTTCCTCCATTTTGTTTATAGAGTAGATTTATTAAAGCTAACTGGATCTCCAAGGCTTGGCTTTCCATTTGGTTCGACCGACCCACTTGACTTTAGTTTTCTTGTGGTCTTATGATAGATTGTTCAACTCCCGCATCTTGTTTTTTTGTATGTGTTAATCTTCTCATCCATAGTTTTCCTCCATTTTCTTTCTGAAGTAGATTCATTAAAGCTAATTGGATCACCAGCCCCGGATAGAGAATATAAGTCTATATCTTTTACCATCTTTGTTGCATCGTACATCTTCCTTGAACTTCTCATCTTCTTCAGTCTTTCAGTTGTGCTATAGTGTGATGATGACGAAGATGACGATGATGATGACGAAAACGACGACGACGACGACGGCGAGGTATCATTTCTTTGTGGTGAGGGAGATCTACCACGTGTTTGTGGCTCGCCAAGAACTACTTTTGGTTGCGCTATCCGTTCAATTTCAAGGGCCAAGTCTATTTCCTTGATTGCTTCAGCTTGATTCGAGTTCCAAACTTGAGCTTGGTCAAACATAGCATCTTTGCTAATGGTAATCTCTTTGGAGATGGGATTATGTAGCTTTTATCCCATCGCCCAATTTCCATAGCCAACAAAGATAAAGTTATGGGCTTTGTCATCCTCCTTAGTCCTTTTGGTTTTTGGAATCGTCGTTTAGGCTATGTAGCCAAACTCTTTGAGATGGCTCGTAGTTGCCTTGTGTGAAGTCTGTGCTTCATCTAGTGTCATGAATCGAAGTCTCTTGTTGGATAACGATTAAAAGATAAATTGCATATGCCACTAGAACCTTTGGTTCTTTTTGACAACACCATTAAAATGTGGAGTGTCTGATGGTGTCACCTAATGTTTGATTCCATGCTCACTGCAGTAGTTCTCAGAGGTATCTGACGTGTAATCGTATCAATGATTTTTTTTGTAATGTCTCGATTTGATAGCCCCTCTGTCTCTCACTAAAGATTTGAATTCTTTGAATATTCCAAAATACATTAGACTTCTATTTCAAAAGATACACCCACGTCTTACTACTATAGTCATAAAAAATGATAGGAATTATTTGTTTTGTCCTTGTGACATCGATTTCAATGGCCAACACACATTTGTGTCCATGAGCTCCAGCGACTGCTTATCTCTCTAGTTGACTTGTTTCATTTGGATAGTTGTTGTAGGAGAAATCTTTCACCATACTCTTCCTTGCCAATAAACTCAAGTTCACAAAGTTGAGATGCCACGGTTGGTCCTTTTGTTCACAACATCTCTTAGACACATCATCCTATCATGTCGGAAGTCAAACATATAAGTTTTATTTTTCAACATTTTCACTAGAGCAATCCGATTTACATTATCATCTAGGATGTTAGGGTAACAATCCTTCATTGTGATGTTGTATCCCATTTTTAGGAGTTCACCTAGACTTTGGATATTATTCATCATATGGGCTACATAGTAAACATTCAAAGTATACTCATGATCCTTCTTCTTTAATTTGGTCAAAATGTTACCTATGCCTTTGACTAGAACGTTGGAGCGGTCACCGAATGAGACTTGTCCCTGCATTGTCTTGTCCAATGTTATGAACATATGCTTTCTCATGCATATGTGATTACTGGCTCCTATGTCAAGAAACCAGACAATTTGATTTTCTGTTACTATAGATATGGGCCTTCAGTACCATGGATTTTGCTTCTGCTACATCTTCCTCTGTAAATTTGACTTGCCCTCCAAACTCTGCATTTGTTTTCCGTTGCACTCATAATTATGGTTAATGTAGCCATGACAGTTATAACCATGGACATTACGCTTATCATCATCCTAAAAATTCTGGTAATCATCTCCTCTATCTCTTCTTTCTTGACCTCTTCTTATTTGTGTTTGTATATGTTTGTTGATTTCTCCTACCTATTTTGGTGCCTTGTGTCCACCTCTGCCTTTATTTTCAAAACCTCTTGCTTGATAGAGTCATCGTCCTCTACCCTTTCTTTCTTCAAAAGTCGTCCATTGCTATCACGCCCTCAATTTTAAACAAATAAATAATACATATCCTTTAACAAAATCTCACAATTCTCACCAATAAGGCCAAAAGATTTCATCCATGATCATTCATTTTATTAGAGTTCAAAATGTAATCCATATCAAAAGGGCATATCCTAGCCCGATACATATATCCAATGAAACCGTTTCCAACATTTAGTCTCAAAATAGGCATAGGATATGTAAAAGTTATTACACATTCCAAAATGAGTTTGGAAAACACTAAATGAACTCTGTCGAAGTAGCTTTCAAAATGATGCATCATCTCATGCACTTCAAGCACTTCATGCTAAACTCCCAGTGGGATACTTGAAAATGATAGGGCGAGCTACATAATTCAGTAGAAAAATTTACACAAATATTATAAACATATGAAATGAATTGGCTTGCTACACAACACCGGACAATAATATAAGTGTGAATTCACGCAAGATATTCCAAAATATGCATTCCCAATATATTCACTCGTAGTGTTATCAACCTGTCCATTATTTCATATGACCAACCCAAGATTTCTAGATTACATTCTCAATGTGTTGTCATCTATTCTTTTCGTAACACAGATGATATTCTCACTCTAAGTCCTTCACACTAATCAACCCACACTACTCATTAATTTAAAGAGTGTCTCTCCAACGAGCACATCACCCGGCGGTGGCTAGACAATATCAAAAGCTAACTAGCACATTTCCAAATGGAAGCTAGACAATATCAAAGGCTAACTAGTACATTTTCGAATGGAAGCTAGATAATCCATAGCTAGCGCATTTCTCATCGGAGGCTAGCCGTATTTCCATACATTTGTCATTTAGTTTCTTTAACTCGTGCTTCACAATTCACTGTCAAATATTATACAAGATAAGTCTACAACTCCCATGTAGTTCAGCAATTTACAGGAAAACAATACTATACGATATTAAATAATCCATTCCAGTAATAAAAGAAACGAGCAATTGAAGCATAGAATAGTAACCATGCACCAACACATCATGAGCCGATAAACTAACATCACTTCCAAGCCAAATCCTCGTAATACGTTTCACAGTCAAAGTCGTTCCATTGGAACTCATCAAGAACTCACATATGCGCGCTAATCATGACGGTTAAAGCACCTCAACACAAAGGGATATCCAACCACATCTATCTCGAATCACATGTAGCACAACATCTCATGGCATGACAAACCTACAATCCTCCTAAGGGACAAGACATCTGAACAAGGCATCTCACACACAAGGGTAATCAACCCACACTCTACCTCAACCACTCATGGCACAATGATTACGGCAAGTCAAAGCCTAATCGTTCTTCCATGGAACAATAGAACTCCTCACGACATTGAGACATAGTGAATCACCTCTAGAAATGATAACGTGAAGCATAAACTCAAGGAAGAAGAATATCTCGCACGAACATCCCACAACTTGACTCAACCCACGGTCAATAATGCGGTACGTCACAAGCAAAGTCTCGACCTAAGGGTAGGTAAACAATTCTCATACAAGAGATATAAAATGATAGCAATATCGACATGGGTTCATCTCAAACCAAAGGCATACTGATCAACTCCATTCATCTCCTACCTAATGTTAATATTACCAATACTAGGTAATTCCATTATTAGGGCACGTCCCGCCACTCAATCCAACTTTCAGCTCTTACAAAATATCCTAACTTAGTTTTCAAAACGTTCAAGTCATATGTGATTTATATCCAATTCTGGTATTATCTGACAACTTCATAAAATATAAGATTTCCCTTTAAACAAACACCATTGACTCTTATTCAAATCTCCAAAATAACTTTAATCTCATTGGTTAAAAGACCGCTCATGCTCGGCTCTCGAATCACTCTATCAGTCCACTAGACATTATAGAATTTTTCTTGTCTCTCAAAGTCCACTATACAATTCTCGAAACGTAGGTTATCTCATAAATTCACGAAAATGCACCCTTAAACCATACACCACAACTCAAACTCAGAAACATGACGTAACGTACAAAACAATGGTCCAAAACCATAAATCTATCTTCCTGGAGTCCAAAACAAAAGTTCTAAATCAAGCATAGTTGCTCGAGCAAGGTGGTGGTCGCTCGAGCGACCTACAAGATAGTACAGGTTACCGGTAAGTCACTGAAGCGATTGGGTTCAAGGAAAGTCGCTAGAGCGACATCAAACTCGTTGGAGCGACTCTAGCGACCTCTAGAATCGCCAGAAAGATCACAGTTCATCCAAAACAGATTTCACACTCCAAATCATCAACCAAAACACAATCAAAGCATTAGAACACAACATATATGCATAATAATAGTGAAATCTCCCTACCTCAAACTTCGAATCAAGTCATAGCACTCTAGGTGAGAAACCCTAGCTTCCTGAACTTCTTGAGCTTCAATCCTCTCATCCCAAGTTCGAATTCACGATCAAGCCTTGAATACTCATCAACCACGCTGCCACCTTGCCATAACTCAAAGGAATTCAAAAATGTACCAAGAGCTGTAGAGATATGGTAGAGATAGGTGCGAGTAATGTAGAGAGAGAAAGGGAAAGTGAGCAAATGAGATGTGAGACCTCCCCCTTTTCTCAAAATTTGACTTTAAGCCTTCCCATGTGCTTTCAAATAAAGCATCACCACTTGCATACATGTGCGTATCAACATAACATTCCCGGGTCCAAGTTCCGCCACTAACAGTTCCGAATCATATAAAATAAATCAAACACATATTCCGTCGCATATTCCAAAATAATAATTTAAAATGCAAAAAATTTCCGGGTCCTTACAATTGCTCTACTTGATTTTATTTGAATGTCACACGTTGGAGACCTTGTTTATAGGAGACTTGTAGATGCGTTTTTGTTATTTCTTTGTTCATAGATTTCTAACTCGGGCATGAGTTCATCCACATCCATGGTATTGAGATTCTTGGATTATTCAATGGTTACCCGACGTGTTTAACTTTGAGCTAGCTAAGGTATTTAAGTATCTTTTTGATGGTTCAACAGTGCAGGTTCATCATTGAAGTTTTCAAAATCATTATTGTGAATTCTTTTCTGATGAGTACATAATCGTATGGTTTATGTTTTCTTTAATAAAATTTGTTTTCATACTGTGAAAATAATGCAGGTTTTTAGAGGTTGTTGAACTTTTGTCCGTGTATTGGCTGGAGATTCGAGGTCAGATGAGTCTTGATATGCTTTCCCCAAGTACCACATACGTTATCTACCTTGTCTTAAAATTTGCCAGAGATTCCCGCGGGTTATCAAGCCCAGCAAAAGCAACAAGTACAATATTGGACTCGAATGGAGGTAATGTTAGATATTGATTTTTCAAAATGTTATGGCATATTTTTGAGTTTCAAATAAGAAATAGAGAATGTCTTTGCACCATCGGAAAATATATGGTACACTGAAGGAAAACATATAAAACACATAGGGTGTTGCAAGAAATTACAAGATTCTACAATATTAATTACAAATTTTTGCAACGTCACCCTGCGAACATTTGTATTGTAGTTAGAAGAGTTCTTAGTTATGAAGTTTTATGGTGTTAAGGATGTTAGTGAAGAACTTTTGTGGTGTTACTGTCAATGTTTGGTGTTGTTAGTTTTGAGATCTTATGGTGTTATGACTGTTTTTGTGTGAGATTTCGTGGTATATATTATGATGCCTACTTCATGAGTTTTTGTAACTACTTCTATGCGTACACACCAATTTTTAAGTGTGGACCATAGGGTTTCTCCTTTTGGATTAAATATAATTATTACATTCATTGTGCGAAGGCTTCCCTAGATTTCTACAAACGGAAGCCTCCCCAGTGTACATTTTTAGTAGAACCCGTAGTCAGTCCATGGGCTTAGACAATCGACAGGAGCGAGATGTTGAATCAACTCTATTTTTACGAAACGTAAAAAAATATATACGAAGAAAATACTCGCTTGTGGCAACTTTATTTTTACAACTTCTGCTAATTTCTTTTGTTAATCTGTCCCACACTGATAGTATATATGTTTATAAATGGAATTTTGTTTGAAGAATGTTAAATAAATATTTGGCATTCACATCCTCCACTGATTTCGCAAAGCATAAAATTTACTAGTTGTATAAATACCTATATTATTTGCACACATAAAAGTATACAAATAATTTTATTACGTTAATTGATATGATGTGTCTGTCTATAAAAATGCCTATATTATTGTTTTCCTGGAAATCTACTCACTCTAGTCGAAGTGTCTACCTTTATTGGTTTTCATGATATTTTTAGTTTATGTTTTTTTTTAAAAAAAAAAAAATCCACAACAGGGAAAACGAAAGGACCAAAATGCACAGTTCATATGTGGGATAGTGAACACGGGAACGAGACTGCAGAGTCCTACTCTCAGCAGGAAAGAAGTGATGGGTGGATTGAAGTCAAAATGGGGGAGTTCTTCGTCAATCAAAAAGATGATCGAAAGTTGCATGTAAAATTCAAGGAGGCTAACGTCGCCGATGAAAAGAAAGGCCTCATTATCCAGGGAATTGAGGTTAGGCCTAAACAAGGTCTTTTTCGTTAGGATATGCCTACCATGTGTATTGTTGGGTCTCGGGTAACGCAAGAGCCCTTCCTTTGATATTTGAGTCGGTCATCTGGTAAATAAGTGCACGACTTTTACGATTCATAGAAAATATTATCATTTTTATTCAATCAATCATATCTAATCACGTGACAATTATTCTTTGACAATTTCAATCATCTGCATGAATGATCAATAATCTCCATCATTTTATGAGATTGATGCTTCATATCATAAACGTGCCTACTTATGGGCCCATCTAAATGCAGTAACAAGATGTGCGACTTGAAGATAACAACAGCTGCGCAAATCAATTTTCGATTACGAAAATGTCATTATTGATTGCAATAATGATATCCACCTACTCACATCTATCATATTTTTCGTTCAAAAAAATAGAACTTATGCCAATCATTAATTATATTCACCTCTATAATAAATTTCTCATTCTGCTATATTCCTTAATTGCTTACTATATCTATCATACCCTTTGAAAAACTGTACTAACTTATACTAGATATATTATATGCTAATTTAAATGAGAATAAAAAAAAGCATAACACGCATATACGTGGAAAACCCCTAAAAGGGTAAAAACCACGGGAAGAAATCAATCACTAAAATAACCATTGTGCGATTACAAAGAAACCTATACTTACAACTATGACTCCTCACAGTTGTTCCAAGGTTGGTTTGCCGAATCCACGTTCACCGCACCATGATTGATTTACTTCCGCCTTGAATCCTCAAGTCTTCCTTCGATCGAGAATAAGAACTCACCGTTTAGTTCTGGAGCCGTCGTACCATTCAAAAACCCTAGATTCTGCTTCTCAAAATGCGCACTAAGCTCAGAACCCTAATCTAGGTTTTATAGACGAAACGGGAACGTCGCTAGAGCGACCTACCTGTCACTAGAGCGACAATACAGGAGGTGGGAAACAAAAAACAAATACAAATTGATTTTTTCCACTTACCTAAAACAGACGCTCTAGAAAATAAAACAACAACTAATGAAATAATAGGACGAATAGAACAGTTGTTGTGAAGATAGCCCGGAAGTTCCAACTAATAGTGACTGAGCAGTAACGATGGAGCTTACAATCTCCCCCTTTGGGACTTCCGGGCAAAATCAATGCATCCAGAAAAACCCGTGTAAGAAAAGAGCAAACAACCAAAACAGACAGACAGGTACCTGGATATATAATTAACAGGAGATATAATAAGCATTTAATCAAAAGTTAAAGTTCTCCCCCTTTTTGGCCGGAAACCAAAGGAGGTATAATAAAAACCCCACAAAACATGGAATCTAGGAAACAGTACGTAAGTCTGAAACACGAAACCAAATCGATAAACAAAACATAATAACAGTTGTAGGCAAAAGCAATAGAGAGAAATAACGAGCTAATCATTGGTGAGGTGGCAAATGCTCTGGAGATGGAACGGGATACCCAAGGAACGACGGTGCTTGAGTAGTCTGAGCCACAAACACGGTCACTTGATTGAGAAGAGTGGCAATCTGACTTGAATGACGGAGGATAGAGCCGGTGGACCGGGAGAACTCCTGCTGTGCAGCAAGTTGAGCAGCCTGTATTTCATTCATTTGTGTAATGAGGCGGCTTTGGGACTGTTGAAGTTCACCCATCATGTCAAACAGCCGGGATTGATTTTCAGCAATGGAATCCAGAGTGGTTGGAGCAGAGGAGGATGATGCAGTGGCAGCAGCAGTAGCTTGGCGAGTACGGCGACGGGTAGGGGGAGGCGGAGGTGCACCAACAGCCTCAGCAAAGGTGGCTTCATCTGCAGCAAACAGGGAATCCATGTCTTCCTCACCTGAGTCATGGATGAAAATATCGGGAGTGGCATGGGCAGAGCTGAGAATGCGTGAGTGGGCATAATAGGATTGATATGGGTGCGAGATATGATAGTAGGTTCGCCCTCAATCACAGGAACTTGGACAATATTCAGGAGAAAGTTTGAAATTAGGACACCGAACGGGAGAGAGGCTTTCTTCGGAAACTTTACGGGTTCAAATTTGGCGAGTTGGCGGAAGGCAATACGGGTCCAATCCACAGCGGATTGCTGGCCAATAAGATGGAATGCTACACCCCTAAGAGTGGGCACATCGGAGGTATGAGAAGTGGGTTCGAAAGACCTGCAGTAAAAAAGGTTAAGGATCTGATATTAGGGTAGGAGCACCCCCTGGTTAATCTTATTTTTTACCCAAGTATGCGGGTATCCAGAGATGGCATCGGCAATGGTGTTACGAACTGCGAGAGACGGGACCCGCACAAAGTGGGATGGAAGAGGATATTCAAAAGCAGGAAGGGGTGCTAGGCCGACGAGGCTACCAAGGGTCATAGGAGTGACGACAATTTCGTGACCACGAACCCAAGAAGTGAGACTCTCATTGACGTGGTCAACCCGGGAGATGTTGCAGAAAAATTCCCGGACCATGTTGAGATTGACAAGCCCTTCAAGGGCAGCAAGTTGAGCCCATCCTTGATGATTGACCCATTGAACAATTTGGGCATCACCAAAGGAGTTCAAATCCAGGATGCGTTCGATCAAAACGGTTCGGTTCTCAAAGTGGGAGAATTTGGTTTGAAAGTCTTTGGTGGGAAAACGGTTGATTTCAGGGTCTTTCCCCCGAGAAGCTTGTCCCTTGCCGCGAGCCATGAACCTGAACAAATAAATCCAAGAAACCCACACGAACGAACGATATAATCACAATGGAATATATACGTAGAAGAATATAAACGAACGTAAACATCACTACCAAGCCCGTAGTGGTGTAACAAGCCTAAGTGTGCGAACAAAAGAATATGAACACATGGTAAACAAGGTCAAACACTACCAAGCACATAGTGTTCGATACGAACAAAAAATCATAAACTATGAGACAAAGCATGGCAAAATCTACCGAAAAGAGAAGACCTAATCATGGAGACAAGAGCTCAATGGGTATTTTGACTAGGGAGAGAAGAAAAACCAGGAAAATAAACAACCCATAAGCGAAAAAAGGAGAGGAAAGAGGAAGAATACCAGAGATGAAGAGATCCGGGAAGAGAATCAGGCGAGACAAGCCGAGACGCACGAACCCCTCTGAGAATCGCCGAAATCGTCGCACAAGGAAGAGACAAAAACCAGATTCGGACGAAAAAACTGACAAAAGCGATATAAATAGGGCCGAAGGGGTCGCTGGAGCGACAGTAAAGTCGCTGGAGCGACTGGGTAGTCGCTGGAGCGACTGGGTCGTCGCTGGAAGGTCGCTCGAGCAACAAATAGTCGCTGGACACACAAAATGGTCAGTGGAGATCGCTGGTTGGTCGCTGGTGAGGGACGGTGGTAAGTGCTGGACAACAATAAAACAGAGGGGGTCGCTGGATAGGTCGCCTGATGGTCGCGGGATAGGAAAAAATGGTCGCTAGACCTAAAAAGGAACAGACAATGTCGCTGGTGTGTCGCTGGTATGGTCGCTGGACCCTAAAGAAATCAGTAAGAGTCGCTCGTTTGTCGCTGGATGGCCAAATATTGACGCTGGAGTGATGGTGTCGTTGGAGCGATGGTGCAAAGAAAACGAGCCCTAGGTGTTGGTTGATGTTGAACAATAAAAGGAAGATAAAATAAATATAAAAAGGACAACAAGGAAAAAACAAAGAAACACCATTGATATATATATATATATATATATATATATATATATATATATATATAATATAGAAAGACATGGTCACACACACACACACACACATATATATATATATATATATATATATATATAATATAGAAAGACATGGTCACTTAGTAGAGATCCAATATTCAAGGCACAAGGAAATCCCACAAGTGACATAAATCACATACGGAACAAGAGAAACAGTGAGACCGTCACAGGACTAACAATGATATATATATGGTCGAGAAAGAACACTAGTCCAACAGATAAGTGTGTGGGTGCAACATGCGAAACCTGAGTGGATCGGATAGTCTAGACCTCATTGACGTCATAACAACTTACGGTAGACATGCTTCCCTTAGGAGCCAGTTTATACTGGATAAGTAAGAGATACTTTGTTACCCCACTGTTGTTTGACGCGACCAATAAGCTTGACTTAGGCCCATTGACCAGTTACTAAACAGATGGTCCGTACTATTCTATGCAGGTGATCAAATATTACCCCATCACTGTTTGACGCGAACATAGAGCTTGACTTAGGCCCAGTGTCCGGTTACTAGGTGAATGGTCCAGATGGTCTTCTCGAGGCAAATTTCTTTTTGACGCGAACAGTTCCGCTTAAATTAGGCCGACTGTCCGGTTACTCAGAAACTGCCCATATAGAATGTCACTCCCTTTCTTTTAGGATTAAGCATGAACCAGTAAGAGATGAGACATGAGGTAAGAAATCCTGATCAAACAAGCAAGTTATGATGATAAGTGTGCATAAGGACGGACCAAGTACTTCTCAACTATATAGAAATCGTGTCAGACAGGAGTGAAGAGCACACAGTTTATTTGATCATATGGAAAATGTCAACCAAGGGGGATTAACTGGAGACGGATGAACATTAAAAGAAAAAGTGCCCATGACAACTATATAACAATATATATCACTAAAAAGTCCCCATTTTTTTTTAAATTTAATTATTCAATGTAACCAACACCGACAATCTTTCGAAGATAATCAAAACGGACATAGTCAAGAGGTTTAGTAAACAGATCAGCACGTTGGAGGGTTGTTTCTAGGTATTCAAGAGTGATAGATCCGGCTTCAACTAAGTCACGACTAAAGTGATGTCGGATGTCTGTGTTTAGTACGGGAGTGTTGAACTGGATTTTGTGAGATATTTATGGCACTAGTGTTGTCACAATAGAGAGTAATGTTATGTTGAGGCAAACCATAGTCGGTAAGCATTTGCTTCATCCAGAGGAGTTGAGTGCAGGCACTTCCTGTTGCGATATATTCGGCTTTGGCAGTGGAAAGGGAGATGGAATTCTGTTTTTTACTTAGCCATGCAACTAGATTGTTTCCTACATAGAAGCAACCACCAGAAGTGCTCTTACGATCGTCAACACAACCAGCCCAATCAGCGTCACAATACCTTGCTAAATCAGAGGTTGTGTCACGCAACATCCAGATACCATACTCTAGTGTACCTTGAATATATTTCAAAATCCGTTTTACAACAGCTAAATGGGATTCCTTAGGATTAGCCTGATAGCGGGCACACGCCCCGACACTAAAGGCAATATCTAGTCGACTAGCAGTAAGGTATAATAAGCTTCCAATCATACTTCGAAAAATAGTCTGATCAACGTCTACTCCAGATGTGTCTTTTGTGAGTTTCAGTGTGGTACTCATGGGAGTACGTGAGTGTTTTGATGATTCCATTCCGAATTTTTTGATTAAATTTATGACATACTATGTTTGAGTAACAAAAATGCCGGTCTCAAGTTGTCGAATTTGAAATCCAAGAAAGTACGACAGCTCTCCCATCATGCTCATTTCGAACTCATGTTGCATAAGTGTGGAGAATTCATTTGCCAGATCAGGAGAAGTGGATCCAAATATAATATCGTCAACATAAATTTGAGCGACTAATATGTGTTTATTATTGTGACGAACAAACAAGGTTTTGTCAACACTCCCCCTAACAAAATCATTTTGTAGTAGATACGCAGTAAGTCGTTTGTACCATGCCCGAGGTGCTTGTTTCAACCCGTAAAGTGCCTTATTCAAGTGATATACGTGATCTAGTTTATGAGGATCTTCAAACCCCTTAGGTTGTGATACGTAGACTTCTTCTTTGATTATTCCATTTCGAAATGCACTTTTAACATCCATTTGATGTAATTTAAAGCCTAGAAAGCATGCGATCGCTAACATAATACGGATAGATTCCAGTCTAGCAACGGGCGCAAAAGTTTCATCAAAATCAATCCCCTCCACTTGTGTATATCCTTGAGCGACTAGTCTAGCCTTGTTTCTAACTATTGTTCCTTGTTCGTTAGATTTATTTTTGTATATCCATTTAGTTCCAATTATGTTAGTGTGCTTAGGATGAGGAACTAGTTCCCATACATTGTTTCGCTCAAACTGATTAAGTTCTTCATGCATAGCATTCACCCAATGTTCATCGTTTAAGGCCTCTTTAATATTTTTAGGTTCGAGTAAAGAGACATAACAAACATAAGATACCTCGTCGCGCAGTTACTTCCTAGTTTTCATAGGTTCTGTTACCTTTCCAAGCACTTGACTTGTGGGATGGTGGAGTTTAACACGTGATGATGGCTGCAGTATACCTTCTTCACTGTCTTTTTCTGACTCCTGATCATTCTCTTCATTTTCTGTGTCATCCTTGGCGCTTTCCTCAAGATCATCGGGCATAGGTTTGTCTTGTAAGAGCCCTGTATCTTGTTAAAACACTTGATCCAACAATTCATTAGTAGAACACGATTCTTCACTGACAATTTTTTCATCAACAATTACATTTATAGATTCCATAACAGTCCGAGTTCGTTTATTATAAACGCGAAAGGCTCTACTATTCGTAGCATATCCAAGAAATATTCCTTCATCACTGCGAGTGTCGAATTTGCCTAGATATTCTCGATCTCGCATGACATAACATTTACTACCAAAAATTTTGAAGTATTTGACATTAGGTTTTCTACCTTTCCATAGTTCATAGGGAGTGTGTTTTGTGCCAGGACGAAGATACACACAATTAATCGTATAGCCTGCAGTAAAGACAGCTTCTACCCAAAATTTCAGTGAAACATGTTTAGCATGAAGCATAACTCGAGCCATTTCTTGGATGACTCTATTTTTCCTTTCAACAACTCCATTTTGTTGAGGTGTTTAGGTGTTGAAAACTCATGGCCAATGCCAAGTTCATCACAGAATACAGCAAACTCCATGTTTTCAAATTCCCTTCCATGATCGGATCGGATCCGAACAACAAATCCTATTTTGGCATTTTTCTCGTTTTGTAATTGTTTGACAAGTGATTTAAAAATAGATAAAGTTTCAAATTTTTAGAAATCTTACCCAAGTAAATCTAGTGAAATCATCAACCATGACAAAGATGTACCGTTTACCTCCTATGCTTTCTATTTTGGAAGGTCCCATGAGGTCCATGTGTAGAAGTTCAAGAGGTTTTTTAGTCATATTACTGTTTATCTTCTTGTGTGGAGTTCTAGCTTGCTTCCCTAACTGGCAAGGTCCACATATTTGGTTCTCAAGATTTCCTAACTTAGGTACACCACGAACCAATTCTTGTCTAGTCAGGACAGATAGATCTTTATAGTTGACGTGTCCTAAACGTTGATGCCAAAGTTCAGTGTCATAGAGTAGACTGGATTTGTAGTTTAATTCATTATTAGGAATAATCCCATAGCAACTATCAGAAGTACGCTTCCCATGCATAATTTCCTTTCGCTTATCATCACAGATGTAACAGTCATTTCTAGAAAATTTTACTTCATGATTAGAGTCACACATCTGACTTATGCTAATAAGATTTGCTTTAAGACCATCAACATATAAAACATCTTCTAGTAGCAATGACCCAGAAGTACTGACAATACCTCGTCCTACAACGCGAGAAGTATTTCCATCTCCAAAAGTAACTATCCCTCCATCATATTTTTCGAGTTTATCAAAAACCGATTTATCTCCGGACATATGTCGAGAACATCCACTATCAAGATACCACATATGAGTGTTTTTAGCCTTCAAAGCTGTGTGTGCAACATGGCAGGATAGTTCATTTTTCTTAATCCACATGAAACGGGAGTTTTTGTGACAGTTTACCTGATTTGAAACAGTACTCTATTTATTTTTATGATAGGTGGTAGTATTCTTACGGTATTGAAACTCACGAGGGAAGCTGTATAGGTTAAAGCAGTTTGGACGAATGTGACCAGACACGTGACAGTGATGACATACAGGAATAAATCTTTTAGTGTTGACTTGATTTCTTATATTTTTGTATTTTCCTTCATTTTTGTAATTACCGATGTAATTATTTTGATGATTTATTTGGTTTGTCACTTTCTTTTGCTTAATCATAAACTGTTCATCAAAAGAGCTAGTAGCAAAACCGAGACCGGCCCTATTGCTAGTAGATCTTTGCATGCCAAGAATATCATCTAAGCTCTTAGTTCCAGTATTCAATCGTTCAAAGACGGAATTAGCTTTGGCAAGATCAGTAGTTATGATTTCTAATTCATCTTTAGATTTTTTGTGTAGATGAGTGAGTTTTTCATTTTCGGCATTAAGTTTGATGACTTGAAGATTTAGACTTTCCCTTTCCTTAGTGACCTGATCAAGAGCAATATTCTTAACTTCAAGTTGTTTCATTAGGAGAGAGTATTTTTCTTCACATTTCTTATATTTCTCAACAAGTTTGAGATTAGTTTTGTTTATTATAGTACTTTCCTTGTAGATCAAGTTGTACGCTTCAAGCAGTTCTTCATAATTACAACTCTCGTTTTCCTCTTCACTCTCACTTTCTTCATCAGAAGACTCTTTAGTGACAGACTCAGCATTAAGAGAGGATGTGAACGCAATAAAGTTCATATTATTATCAGTATTTTCTTCCTGTTTGTCGGTGTCACTCTCATCATCCCAAGTAATATTAGCCTTAAAGGTGGTTTTCTTTTTTAATTTGTTAGCACACTCATGTGCAAGATGTCCATACCCATGACATTCATAGCATTTGGGTCCAGCAGGAGGACCTTTTATGGCTTTCTTAGTCTTGACTCCAGACGAGTCTTCTTTAGGTTTATTAGATGAGTGGCTGTTTCCTCCTTCATTGAAATTTTTCTTCTTAAAGAATTTTTTAAATGTTTTAGTGAATAAGGCCATGGCTTCAACGTCGTATTCTCCTTCACTGTTAGATTCATTTGTGAAAGTCTGAGAGCTGGTGAATGCTATAGGTTTAGTGGTCATTTTAGATTTAGGTCTTTGAGGAGTAAGGAGAAGCATGTCTGCCTCATAGGTTTGAATAATGCCCACTACTTCTTCTATACATTTTTCTTTCAGTTTACGTTTTCCTTCCAGCATAGTGACTTTAGTATTAAACCGTTCTGGGAGATCTAAGAATTTTCTTAATGACACGAAAAGGAGGGATAGGATCACCGAGGGTAGCACAATTGTTCACAATAGATATGAGTCTAGAGTAAAATTGGGTGAATGTTTCATCTTCATGCATACGAATGATTTCGAATTCAGTAGTTAATCTTTGCAGTTTGGATTCCTTGACGATGTCGGTTCCCTCGTGACAAGTGAGAAGAATATCCCACACCTCTTTAGCTATTTCACAATTAGCTATTTTTCTATGTTCAGTCATATCCACAGCACTGAAAAGAATGTCAAGGGCTCTATTGTTAGCTTGAAGAGCAGATTTTTCAGCTATAGTGAAACTAGACAAAAGGTTTACGTTCTACGACTCCCTCAGTGATAATCGTAGGATAGATATATTTATGAATGCAGGCATTCCAGATTTCTTCGTCAGCCGATCTTAGGATAACTTTAATTTTGGATTTCCAATAATCGAAGTTGTCACTATTGAGAAGGGGCGTGCGGTTTGTAATATGATTCATGTTGATGTTAGTACCATGATGACCCAGGAACTATACCTATAGATGCAAGAAAGTAACCCGCTCTGATACCAATTGAAAAACTGTACTAACATATACTAGATATATCATATGCTAATTTAAATGAGAATAAAAAAAAGCATAACACGCATATACGTGGAAAACCCCTAAAAGGGTAAAAACCATGGGAAGAAATCAATCACTAAAATAACCATTGTGCAATTACAAAGAAACCTATACTTACAACTATGACTCCTCACAGTTGTTCCAAGGTTGGTTTGCCGAATCCACGTTCACCGCACCATGATTGATTTACTTTCGCCTTGAATCCTCAAGTCTTCCTTCGATCGAGAATAAGAACTCACCATTTAGTTCTGGAGCCGTCGTACCATTCAAAAACCCTAGATTCTGCTTCTCAAAATGCGCACTAAGCTCAGAACCCTAATCTAGGTTTTATAGACGAAACGGGAACGTCGCTAGAGCGACCTAACTGTCGCTAGAGTGACAATACAGGAGGTGGGAAATAAAAAACAAATACAAATTGATTTCTTCCACTTACCTAAAACAGACGCTCTAGAAAATAAAACAACAACTAATGAAATAATAGGACGAATAGAACAGTTGTTGTGAAGATAGCCCGAAAGTTCCAACTAATAGTGACTGAGCAGTAACGATGGAGCTCACACCCTTTCTAAAATTTTTGATCTAACAGACAGCAAGTTAGTCTAGACAAGCCATGAAAACAATTGACTGTTATAAAAATGC
Organism: Arctostaphylos glauca; assembly: GCA_019985065.2. NCBI lineage: Eukaryota > Viridiplantae > Streptophyta > Magnoliopsida > Ericales > Ericaceae > Arctostaphylos > Arctostaphylos glauca. Next base: position 14,967,680 of record JAHSPW020000015.1, on the reverse strand, counting down.
GAACACTACCTGAGAAGTTGTGCGATATATAGAAAACCCTACAACCTGCAGTCCATCCCTTACGATGGATGGAGGAGGTGGGAATTCTCCAGACTCCTCCTGTTTCTCCTCCCTTTGATATATAGTTTAGTCCTGCTTCTGTGAATATCGGTGTATACGACGTAATCGTTATGCAGCAAGCATTCCATCTGCTATAAGCACTAAACCCAAATGGGTAATTTTTTCTGAAAGGCTTAAATTCAAGGCAACCATGATAGAAGCCTACTCTTATTTTGGTTGTACTTGGTTATAAAATTTGTAAGATTTTTACATTGAACCCTTATTTCCAAGTCAAATTTCTTAAAACTTGTTTAATTTATGCATGGGGAGGTACCAAGAGATGAAAGATTTGCTTGGTTATCATGCTATGGGATCCCCCTACAAGTGTGGTCGGTTGAGACATTTATGAAGATAGGACAAATATGGGGATCATTTATGATGGTTGATGATGATACGACAAAGAGCAAAGGTTTTTATGAAGGGAGGATACTAGTGTTGACCCAGGAGAAGGAAAAAATTGAAGGAAGTGTCATGATCAAGATGAATCAACAGAGCTTTGAAGTGAGAATTCAAGAAAGGAAGTCCTTCCGGAGCCCAAGTCTGATTCAGATTGAAGAGGATTCAATAATGGCGGAGGAGGAGGAGGAAGAAGATGGCACAGCTCCCAAGGGCCGATGGGAGGCTAAAGAAAGTCAACAGACTAGACTAGACCGTAGTATAGGTATTGGGCTATGCCCGGCTGACCCAAAGCAGAAAGGGGTACTATTTAATGTGGTGGGTGGCCCAAGAATGGCTGACAACTTTAAAATACCAGAAAAGGAGGGAAATTCCGGTCAATGTGCATCAGATGGGCTAATATCATGGGTAGATGAAACAGGAGGCCCAACCCAGGACCACATAAACCCAATGGAAGAAGCCCAACCTATGGAAGTGGAGATAGAGATACAAGGCCCAATGGTTTCAATAAGGCCAGGGGAAAAGACTCAGAACCCAATGGAAGGAATTCATTTGGTAGTGGAGCTAAGTAAAAAAGATAGGAGGAAACTAAAAAGGAAAGAACTCCAACAATCCTTGGATAGCCGGGGAGAAACAGATGAGGTCACAAAGTATAAGATCAGTGGAAAGGAAAACAATGAAAAGGAGAGCAGTGGAGATCAAGAGCAAGACCATCAATTCCCAGTTGCGGGTGTGGAAAATGAAGAATGCGAAGATGTTAATAAGGAAGTTCAGGACACTCTCATATTGGGTAGACAATTGGGTATGGAGTTTGGAAGAGATGATAATTCAAGATTAAAAGGAATGATCCAAAAAGAGGCTAGTGGAATACGGGTAGAGCAGAGAGCCCATAGGGAGGAGGAGGATGGAGGTGAACCCTGAAATGTCCAGGGGCAAGGTGTACTAGCATTGTTACGTATGAAGATTATATCCTGGAACATTAGGGGAATGGGGGGTCAGGGCAAAAGGAAGGTCATGAGTAAGCTTATCAGAGAATGGAAGCGAGATATAGTGTTGATTCAGGAGACAAAAAAGGAGGATTATCAAGAGAGAATGCTACAGCAATTATGGGTTGATACAGGGCTTCAATATGCAATTTCAAAGGCTGAAGGTGCATCGGGGGGCTTGTTATCCATATGGAACTCTAGCTTATTTCAAGTTCAAACTCAAATTATTCATAGACAGTACATTCTAATGGTAGGCGTTTGGAAAGGAGAATTCCAATGTGCAATAATGAACTTATATGCTCCGAATGAGATGAATAGAAGGAAAGAAGTGTGGCAGGAAATCTTCAATCTTAAGTCTAGTTATCCTATTCCTTGGTGTATTGGTGGGGATTTCAATGAAATCAAAGAGATTCAGGAGAGAACTGGGTGTCTGAGTATGGATAGAGGCATGAGAGACTTCAATCTTTTTATGAATCTTATGGAGGTATATGATTTACCAATGCAAGGTCGGAAGTTTACATGGTCAAGCATGCAGAATCAACCCATTCTCAGTAGGATCGATAGATTTTTGGTCTCTCAGGAATGGATGGTCAGGTTCAAGCAGGGGTTATGGGGTCTTCCTAGAATGGTTTCTGACCATTGTCCGATATTTTTAACAGAGGATGAAAAGGATTGGGGTCCTAAACCTTTTCGGTTCTTGGATATGTGGCTAACTAAAAAAGAGTGCCTAAGTGTAGCTAAGAAAGCATGGGAAGAAGGCATTGGAAGTGGATGGGCAGCAATCAGAATTGTCAACAGATTGCAAGCTGTTAAAAGAAGCCTAAGGGTGTGGAACAAGGAGGTTTTTTGGGGATGTGAAAAGGAAAATATCTACTCTGGAAAACAATCTACATGAGTGGGACATGATTCAAGAGAGAAGGATGCTATCTGAAGAGGAACGAAAGACGAAGTATAAGGAAAAAGGAGAGCTGCTACAGGTGAACAAACTAGAGGAAATGATGTGGAAGCAAAAGGCTCGTACTCAGTGGTTGAAGTTGGGGGACCAAAATACTAGATATTTCCAGATCATAGCAAATGGTAGATTCCAGAAGAATAAAATAGACAAGATTAAGGTGGAAGAGAGGATAATAGAAGACCCTTATCAGATAAAACAAGCAGCCATGGAATATTTCAGACATCTATTTGTAGAAGCTGAAGTGAATAGACCTAAACTATCTGGTGCCTTTCCAAGGACTCTAAGTCAGGCAGAGTCAGAGCGTTTGCAAGAACGATTCTCAGAAGAGGAAATAAAGATTGCCATTGACAGTTGTAATAGCCAAAAGGCTCCTGGTCCGGATGGATTTAATTTCTCTTTCATTAAGAAAGTTTGGTCATTCATGAAGCAGGAGTTAAAGGCCTTCTTTGACCAATTCTATGAGATGGCGAAGATTCCGAAAGGTATGTCTGCAACCTTTATTACTCTAATTCCTAAGACGGACTGTACAATTGGATTTAATGACTTCAGACCGATAAGCTTGGTTCACTCAGTGTACAAGGTTTTGGCTAAGGTCCTAGCTAGGAGGTTTAAAGGCGTAATTCACAAAGTCATTGGGGAGGCCCAGTCAGGCTTTATAGGTGGGAAACAGATTATAGACGTTATACTGATAGCTAATGAAATAATCCACTATTGGAAGCAGAAGCCTTATAATCAGAGGGGTTTGGTATTCAAGATTGACTTTAGAAAAGCCTATGATTGTGTTAATTGGAGTTTCCTCATACATATGCTAAAGAATCTGGGATGTGGTGATCAATGGTGTAGATGGATTACGGAATGTGTATCCTCCCCACATTTTTCTGTTTTGATAAATGGGTCAGCTTCGGCCGAGTTTAAATCCCAAAGAGGAATGAGGCAAGGGGATCCAATATGCCCTTTTCTGTTTAATGTGGTAGTGGAAGCTCTGAACCTGCTGATCGAAAGAGCAATTCAATTGGGTTTGATGAAAGGGGTTATGGTGGGGAATCAAGGACAGAAGGTGTCTCATCTGCAGTTTGCAGATGATACCCTGATTTTTTGTCAAAATGATGCATCAGAGGTTCAGACAGTTAAAAGGTTGTTGAGATGTTTCCAGTTAATGTCAGGTTTGGAGATCAATTTTGCTAAGAGCATGATTTATGGAGTGAAGTTAAAGGACCAGGAGGTAACGACTAGAGCTGTACAGCTGGGATGTCAAGTTGGGAATTTGCCTATTAAATATCTAGGGATTCCAGTGGGGATTAATCCTAGAAGGAAAGAACATTGGGTGCCCATTTTAGATAGGATAAGATATAAGTTAGCTATTTGGAAAAGGAGGTATTTGTCAATAGGGGGAAGACTTACCCTTATAAGATCAACAATGGCTAATTTACCTATCTATTTTATCTCGGTATATAGGATTCCTACTAATATTGCAGAGCATATTGAAAGACTTCAGAGGCAATTTTTGTGGGGTGATCTACCGGATAAGAGGAAAATACATCATGTGGGATGGGCAAAAGTAACAAGGCAAAGGAAATACGGTGGATTGGGAATACATAGGTTAGTGGAACACAATAGTGCGTTATTAGCTAAATGGTGGTGGAGATTTTACAAGGAAAAAGACTCGCTATGGGTGCGGGTGATCCGTGATAAGTATGGAATTCCTCCCTCTACTTGGCTACCAAACCAATCAGTGAGAGGAAGAGCCTCTCCAATGTGGCATGACATTTCCAATCTCAGAAGGACAGAGTGTTCCATGGCTGAGGAAATAATGAAAGGATTTAAGTGGAATGTACACTCTGGGAATGTTATAAGTTTCTGGAATCAAACTTGGTTAGGGCAGTGTACCATGGTAGACAAATACCCTAGACTGTTCTCTATTTCTACGCAGAAGAACAAGAAGATAAGAGACATGATTGATTGGAATAGTGGGGAGTGGCAGCTGAGCTTTAGAAGAAGATTGTATTCTTGGGAGGAGGAACAAATTCAGGAGTTACTAGGAACCCTGAGTAGATTTCCTATTGATACATCTAAGGAGGATAACCTTACATGGATTTGGTCAGGAGGCACAAGTTTCTCTGTCAAGGCAGCCTATGCAAAATGGGAAGAAGGAGAATTCATGGAGAAGGAAAGCTTAAATCGGTTGTGGAGGAATTTTATTCCCCAGAAGATTCAAATTTTTGTTTGGCAAGCCACTCAGGGTTGCATTGCTACTAAAGGGTCTTTAGTCAGAAGAAATATCATTACAAGTGCAGAAGACAAGTGTGCTTTGTGTAATGGACAGGGGGAAACAGCAGACCATCTTCTACTAACTTGCAGTGTTACATGGAGGATATGGTGTAGGATATTGGAGTGGTGGGAACTACAATGGGTTTCCCTGCCTCTCTCAAACAGGTGACAGAATTCTGGTTACACCAAAAAAGGCCCAAAGTGGAAAAAGCGCTATGGGAAGCCTGTTTATATGTGATCGTGTGGTCTATATGGATGGCAAGGAATGCCTCCTGTTTCACCAATTCAGTGGTGAACGAAGAGGAGGTAGTGGAGATGGTTAAAACTAGGGCAATTGTATGGGTCAAATCTAAGGAATTAATAAGCGACTACTCAGTGGAGGAAATCAAGAGATGCTTAAAGGGAATTATAAGTAATCCGGCATAACATTTCTGGAAGGAAAACCTAGTAATCAGGGGAGTGAGTTACCTGGTGAAGAGGAAGGAGCCATGGATGCAGTTGGAATTCCAGAGCCATTTTGATGCTTCGACCTTGGGACCTTTGAGGTTCTCCGGCGATGTCTTCAGATCAGTTGATCCCTTACCAACTGTATTAGGAATGTAATTTTAGAAATAAGCTTGAGTATGGTCCATGGGCTTGTCCGTGGGCTCAACCTAGCCCAACTGTGTGTATGATGCTATTCCTGTGCTATATAATATCACCTTTGTGCTGAGCAAAAAAAAAAAATTTATGCATGAGTTTGTGTGGATCATCATTTGCATGTGACATTGCAGTCTCAAGCAATGAATCCAATTCTATGATTGTCCTAAAAACTAAATAAATGGAGATGGACTTGGGAAACAATAAGCAAGCATTAAACACAAGATACTGATCGTGTCATTTTCGTATAAAAAATAATTAATAAAATGCAATGTTTACTATTACTCTTTCGAATAGTGATAAGCACTACGAGTATTGTCAACCTCCATTACCCTAGAAATTACAACATAGAAATTTCTCAAATAACATTTAACGAAATTGGATAACCACACAGTTTTAAAATACATTTGACTTCTCAGGGATTAAAAAAACTAAGTCACAATTATTTTAGTCAATTTCTAAATTAATTTGAGAAAAAGAGATTTTGATTTAGTTTGTCTAAAATTATAATATCTAAAATAAAATTAAAGACAATTGAAGGTCTAGGTTTCAGTTCCACTTAACCCTTTGTAACCTACATTCATTTTAATTGAAGGATTTTTAATTTGGATTCACTAGATACCGTTAGGGTTTGCGGGCTCTTGCAATATCTCCTAAAAATATTCGTGTATCATCAAGCGGCATAGATTATCTCTGTCTAGTACGAACTGTCTTCCGGTAGTATAATCTATCACTGTCAATTACCACAAATCAATTAAAGCCATTAATGTATGAAACGTATCTGAAAATCTATATCAAACACACAATATTTATATGGAAAAAATAATAACAATTTTATGAATAGAAATTATCTAGTTCATAGAACCCAATCTAAATAATAAATCCAAAAAAAGTAATAAAATCTTTTGTTACTCGGAGTACAAGCTAGCTTCCTTCACCTACGCCTAAAGTAGGATTTAGTCGGTCATTAGAAGGGAAGTCGTCGCACTATATCTTCTATGCTCTCAAACAATATTGTTCTAAAACCCCCTTTTGTCTTCTGCTATCTTTTATTCTCCTTCCTGATCCCATCCTACTTGTGCTGTGTCCGATCCTCTCTTGTTTTCCAGTTGTGCGCCTCCCCCTCCCTTTTTGAAGTTGTGCGCAGCATTCCTCAATTTCCCCACTTAACCTGATTCTTTATTTTGGCCTCCTACTTTTGTTTTGTCCATGGGCCCACCCAAATACAAGTAAAAAGACTTCTTCTCCAATTCATATTGAAGCCACGTGTACAACATGAAAAGAAAATAGTTAAATTGCTATTTGGCCCATGATTTGCTATTTGATAATGGATTTTGCTCCGTCACTGCATATAATTCGACTTTGCAAACGTATTTTGTAACGAAGCCTCTAAATACCTACAACATAAAAATAAAGCATTACACTCCAAGTAAAATATTAAAAAGGACTTAACAAAAAATAAATTAGGAAGCGCTAATATCAATATTTTCGCGCAACAATGAAGGCAATGGTTTCGATGGAGCTTCTATAGAGGGAGGGCCGGAGTGCTCAACAATAAAGACAATGGTTCAAAAAGAGGTCGCCATTTGGATTGGTCCATCAGAGGTGCGAGGTCTAACAAAAAATTGACCTCAGCAATGGATTTGTCAATATCAAACTCCTGAAAACCGAAATGGGCAAGACATGTCGTAAGAGAATCATCGACTAAAATGTACGGCAATGCCTCTTCTACCAACTCATGAATGACATTGACTGCAAAATAGTCTTCCTCCTTGTGAAACTATCGGCTGGCTGAATACATATTCAAACTCAATTTCACAATGCCAAAGGATACCTCCATCACCCTACTTCTCACAACGATATGTGCATTGGTCGTGGCTAAAAGTGGTGCCCTAAGATGATAGGTGTTTGAGATTTAAGAGTTGTGAGGTGGACCGGCTCTGTGTCAAGGACAATGCAATTAGCAAGGAAGTAAAAATTATTCACCTTGACAAGGACATCTTCTAACATGTCGCGTGGGGCTTTCATAGAATGATCAGCCAACTGCAAAGTAACCAATGTGGGCTTCATCAGCTCACCAAGGCCTGAGTCCTCGTACACAGAGTGCGGTAAAAGATTGACACTCGCCCCTAAGTCTAAGAGTGCCTTACTTATATAGTGATTTCCAATGACGCAAGAGATTGCGGGCACTCCCAAATTGAGAAACTGGGGGGCAGTGTTTGACTAAAGAACATAGCTCACTTAATGAGGAAGAAGAATTGGTTCAAGAAATTTGGGTCGAGCTTTCCGCTTGTAAGTGCACAAGTCTTTGAGAAACTTGGCATACGAAGGAATCTGTTGGATAGCATCGAGCAACGAGAGGTTGATCCTGACTTGCTTAAACACTTCCATGATGTTATCTACGGACACTCCCTTTTTGCGAAAGGGCGAAGGTGCATTAAGACAAGTCAGTAAAGGTGCCTTTGGGATATAAGACGGGCCTCAAATGGCCCTTGATCAGATGTGGATTCAGGAGTTAGCTCCATCCTTTTTGATTTGTTACCAACTTTAGATCTTTTAGTGATAGATGAAGATCCTTTCTCTTTCGCTTTGATCTCCTCGGGTCAGATCTTTACTTCCCTCCCATTTCTAAGGGTGACAACTACCTTCGCTTGTTCATGAACTTGCAAAGTGCCAAGGTGGTGCATCCCCCATGGGTTAGCCACTGACTGACTCGGTAACCTCCCCTCCTCTCAATGGTTGAGAGCATGAGCTAGTTGACCCAGTTGGATTTCTATCTTGGAAATGGATTGAGAGTGAGAGTGAAGCAGTTGTGAATTGGCTTTCCTTTGTTGGGAATTGGCTTTTAGCTCAGATAAGGCTTGCATTATATGCTCCCCAAAAGATGGTGTAATTTGGGAGGACGAAGGAGGAGCAAGAGGTTGTTGGTATTGTTGTGGTGCAGAAGGAGCATGGTAAGCTTGATGATTAGAAGTATTAGAATACAAAGACCTTGATGCTTGGGCAAAATGTTGCCCTTGCCTTGGCTGTTAAGGTTATAGGTGTTTGAGAAGGGGTCATTTAATGGCCTACCAAATCCTTGCATTGCGTGCACTTGCTCTTGAACAAACTCCAAAAATTGAGATGCTAAGTGGTACTCATTGACATAATGCCCGAAGTAGGATTAACAAACCTCCGCCACAGTAGGCGAAGTAGAAGAGTACGATGGACCTTGACTTAAAGATAGAAAAGCATTAAACTTACGGCTTAAGGCTAAACTGCAACTCATTGCAGGACAAAAAATCATGAGCATGGAGTCGGCTCCTGGGAAGCACCAAAGGAAACCAGATGGGATCATCACCTTCATGGATAGAGACCTGGAGCGGGTATGGTATCAACACAACGATGCCTTGGTTATAAAACTGGAAATTGATACTTGGTTCATGAAAAGGATCCTACTGGATCTTGGTAGCTCAGCTAAGATTATGTATTACAACCTATTCAGAAAGATGAGGTACAAAGAAATCGATCTTCAACGAACCATAGTGTGGTTGGTTAGTTTCAATGGAGCCCCGATCTGGCCGCTCGGCAAGTTCACCCTCCCTGTAGTGACAAGATTGGTGACATTGCCAACGTAATTCTTTTTTGTGGATGTCCCATCTCCATATAACGCCATTGTCGGTAGGGAGTGGGTGCAAAAGTTGAGCGCGGTGGCTTCCACTTATCATCAAGTGCTTCAGTTCGTTGGGCCAAACGAAGTGGAAAGCATTTACAGCAACCAGGTGGCGTAGTGCTACATCACTGCGGTGAAAAGCAAATGCACCCCGGAGTAAGTTAATTGGGTTAAGGTATTGAACTTGCTAGTATAAGAAGATGTCGGCACACCAATGGCCAAAAAAGCAGTGGAGGACTAATCACTGTACCAATAAACAAAGACCTAGAGTGCTTCTTTTCTCATCAGTTTGTCTCTGAGCGACCACGAGAGGGAGGACATGATGAAGTTTCTAACCAAGAATATATCTATTTTCGCATGGACACCTTATGAAATGGCAGGGGTCCACCCCAAGTTTATTTGTCATGAACTAAAGGTCGACCTTACCCATTGACCAGTGGTTTAGAAGGCTTACCCACATGATGTGATGGTTGAAGAAGTTGACAAGTTATTGGAAGTAGCCGCCATCAAGGAAGTGCAATACCCGAGTTGGTTAGCGAATACGGTGGCAGTAAAAAAGAAGAATGGCATGTGGTCATCAGTTCATCTCTGAGCGACCACGAGAGGAAGGACATGACGAAGTTTCTGACCAACAATATATCTATTTTCGAATGGACACCTTATGAAATGGTGGGGGTCCACCCCAAGTTCATTTGTCATGAACTAAAGGTCGACCCTACCCATTGACCAGTGGTTTAGAAGGCTTGACGATCGGCCATCACCCACATGATGCGATGGTTGAAGAAGTTGACAAGTTACTGGAAGCAGCTGGCATCAGGGAAGTGCAATACCCGAGTTGGTTAGCGAATACGGTGGTAGTAAAAAAGAAGAATGGCACGTGGAGAGTCTATGTTGACTACACCAACCTAAACGACGTTTGCCCAAAGGGCTTTACTATTACAGGGTGATGCCCTTCGCCCTAAAAAACACAGAGGCAACATACCAGTGGATGGTAAGCAGGATGTTCCAAAAACAGATCGGCAAAATAGTTGAAGCTTATATCAACAACATGGTGGTTAAAAGCACCAAGGCCAAACATCATCTGAGGGACCTATAGGAGGTGTTCAATATTCTCAAAGAACATAAGTTAAGGCTGAATGCAACAAACTGCACCATCGGTGTCGATTCTAGAAAATTGCTCGACCACCTGGTGACACGAAGAGGACTAGAGGCTGACTTGGGTCAAATCCGGGCAATCCAGTAGCTCACTAGCTGACCACAGTGAAAGAAGTGTAGAAGCTTACCGGCAGGGCAACCGCCCTTAATCGATTCATTGGTCGGTCATCTAATAAATGCCGACCATTCTTCGAATGCCTGAAGAAGAACGACCGTCATAATTTTCTATGGAATGAGAAATGCGACGAAGCCCTCATTCGACTCAAAGCATATCTCATCGCACCCCCCCTCTTGACTAAGCCCACTGTCAACAAGACCCTATTCCTTTACCTAGCTATATCGCCCCGCGCTGTTAGCTCGGTATTGGTTTGACACACTGAATCCGGGGATAGCCCCGTGTATTACGCGAGCAAGACCCTTTTGGGCACCAAAACCAAGTATTTTCCACTGGAAAAGCTCGCTTTGGCATTTGTAGTGGTGTCCAGGAAGCTTGCCCCTTATTTTCAAGGGCACACAATCGTAGTCCTTAACGAATACCCACTCTAGGCCATCCTCAAAAAGGCCGACCCCTCAGGGAGAATATCTAGATAAGATAGAGTTGGAAAACTTTGACATCAGATATTAGTCCCGAACGGCCATCAAAGCTCAAATATTGGCTGACTTTGTGGTAGAATTTACACCTCAACCAAACATTATAGCAATTAACAAACAGCCGACAGTGCCTACTATGGATGGGCTCGACTACAAAACTTGAACACTGTATGTGGATGGAGTGTCCAACAGGAAGGATGCTAGAGTAAGGGTGTTACTGTTCTCACTAGAGGGATGCTTCATGAGCATGCCATTTGGCTCATCTTTCACGCTACAAATAATGAGGTCAAATATGAAGCTCTCTTGGCAGGACTCAGGATGGCCGAAGCGATTGGCACAGACGAACTTGTCATCCACAACGATTCACAATTAGTAGTAAATCAGATCTCGGCTGAGTACGAAGCCAGGGACGGACAGATGGGCAAATAGATGAGCAAAGCTATTGAACTGATTCAAAGATTCCAAATGGTTCTGTTCAGACTGGTCGCCAGGGAAAAAATTCACATGCCGACACGTTGGTAGGCGTGGCTTCGGCAACGAAAGTCAATGGCCACCAAACAATCTCAATCACACACTCTCTTGATCTAGTATTGAACCACTGGCATCTATTGAGGTACTAATGACCGAACATGGTCCGAGCTAGATAGACCCCATTATAGCATATTTGAAGGAAGGCAGGTTGCCTGCCGACAAAAGGGTGGCACACTGCATAGTTCACAAGTTGGCCTAATTCTGGCTCGTGCCGGAGAATAAAATTTGTCGACGGTAGTTCATAGGGCCGTACTTGTACTGTGTTCACCCGTCGATGATTGAGAAGGTTCTCTATGAAATTCATGCTAGAAGTTGTGGCTACCATTTGGGTGGATAGTCCCTAGCTCACCGAGCGACTTAGGGTTATTAGTGGCTGATAATGATGGAAGATGCACAAAAGTTTGTGCAAAAATGCGACAAGTGCCAGTGCTTCTCTCCACTGATTTGGCAACTGACCAAAGAACTCACACCTCTTACGAGCCCATGGCCATTTGCGTAATGGAAATTGGATATAGTGGGGAAGATGCCGACAGCTCCAGGTGGGTTTAAGTTTCTCATCACCGCTACCAACTACTTTACCAAATGGGTGGAAGCCGAATCACTAGTCACCATCAAAGAGAAGGATGTCAAGCAATTCACTTGGAAGAATATTGTCTCCAGGTTTGGCAATCCTATGCTTTCGTCTCAAATAATGGAGCTTAGTTTGTGGGAGGCCTCTTCACCGATTTTTGTGCCGAACACATGATCAAATTCAATAATTCCACACCATGTTATCCGCAAAGTAATGGGCATGCTGAAACTTCTAACAAGATGGTGGTCTTCAGAATCAAGAAGAGGTTGCTGGAAGCAAAGGGTCGATAGGTGGAAGAACTACCGAGTGTGCTTTGGGCCTACCAGCCAAGGCAATCCATGGGTCAAACTCCATTCGCTCTTACATTCAGTGTGGAGGCCATAATCCCACTCGAAGCAGGCCTACCAACCATCCGAATTGAACATTTTAATGAAGACTGTAGTAGCCAAGAAATTGCTAAGGATCTGGACTTCGCCAAAGTGAAACGTGACCGAGCCCGCATCTGTTTGGCCACCTACCAGTAAGAAGTGGCCAAGGGGTATAATCAAAGAGTCCGGCAATGAACATTTCGACTGGACAATCTAGTCTTCAGAAAGGTGGTGGCCAACACGAAGAACCAGTCCGATGAAAAAGTCGGCCCAAACTGGGAGGCACCATACAAAGTTATCGAACAGATTAGCATAGGGGCCTATCGATTGGAAGCATGACCGGAAAAGTCGTGCCAAACCCTCGAAATGCAGTCAATCTTAGGAAGTATTACCAATAACCATTTTCATTTCTTTCTTTACTACATGTTTTGTAGCGAGCTAGGATTCTTTCATTCAGCAATAAAATTACCCTTTTAAGGCACGCGTCAAAATTGTAAACGTATGCCAGTAACACAAATGTTAAAGGCTAGGGTCCTTGATCTGATGGAGCCCTAGACTGACAAGGATGACCGAGGAGCTCTTGAATACCTGCGGTCAATTTTTGGAGCCCTAGGGCTGATAAGTGGGCAGCCGAGACACAAGAGCTACTAAGAGTTTGCAACAATTTACCAGTTTTGAAACCCTGAGTGGGTGAGAAAATGGTAAGTGGCACATTGGTCATTCCAGATAAAAAAAAAATGAGAGGCACACTAGTCAAAGTAAATGTTAACAAGCCTAACACAGATAAAAAACATGAGAGACACACTGGGTGAAGTAAATGATAGCAGGCCTAACAGCTATTGCGGATAAAATGTGTAAGGCATATTGGCCGAAGTAAGTACATATCGGCCGAAATGAGACAAACATTTATGATAAACAATTTCTATTTACACACATTTATTATAAACACGATCACATCTATGTAGGCTATATCCAAGGGTTGAAACAATTCGATCCAATGTGAGGTTAGAATAAATTTTTATAAGAACGGTCAGGATTAATTTGATTCAAGGCTGAGATTCAACATGGAAGAAGTGAAAAAAAGCTGCATGGACCCTTTCATTTCAAATTTGAAATCTCCCCCCTCCCCTCTCTCTCTCCCCTGCCCCCCCCCCCCTCTCCCCACAACCCTCCACCCAGCTTCTAAAAACACAGCCCGAAAAGTGGCAAGCGTCAGGCGCGCACCTCAGAGACCTCTGCTTCTTCTACCATTCCATGCCCTCAGCGCGGCCCTCCATCCCGATGCAAGGAAGTCTTCCTGCATGTCAGGGATCTGATTGGTGACAGAATCTTTAGCCGCCTCGTCTGCTCCACGCTTGAAGGCATCGGCATCCAGGGCCGACATCTCTTTGGCATGCTTCTTCTTCAGCGCAGCCATGTCAGCAACCAGGTCGGCTGACCTCTTCTTCTCCTCGGCCAGGAGACGGCTAAATGAGTCGGCACAATGGGCAAGTTCCGTTGCCTTCTTCTTGTAATCATCAGCCTCATCCTGCGCCTTGGAGAATTTGGCCTTAAACTCTCTGGCCTCGGCGTCGGCCCGATTCAGCTTGGACTCGCGCTCTTGACACTGCCTGAGACACAGCATAGATTTTTGAATCGCCTGCGCAAAAACCAAAACAATGAGAAACTTCACAAACAGAAACGACAAAGTCAAGTGTCAAAATACTTACAAAGATATTGTGCGCAACCACAGTGCGCAGCAGCGACCGATCATCCGACTCTGCGTATGGCTCGATATCCCTGGGCAGCATCAGGGCCTGGGCTAGAGCAGTCGCTACACCCAAGTCACCCACAGTATCGGCAACTGTGATAGGCTTGGAGCCGGAAACCAGAAGGGCTGGAGCCCATTTGTCCGCCTTCTCAGAGGACTTGGACTTCCCTTTCGACTTGGAGGGTCCAGCGTCGTGAGCCTTCACCAACCTTCTCCTCTTGGAGCCGGCAGGTATCTCACCTGTCTCGGCAGATACAGAAGACGGCCGCTCTGGGGCATGTTCTTCCCCAGTCTTCCTCTTGGCCACCATCACACCGGATGGCTTCTTCGCTTCAGTTGGCGTTATCGCCTTTTTTGCATCGGCAGCCGCTTTCGCCTTCTGCCTCATCAGTTCTTTCAAATTCGGGACGTTGGGATTCTTCGACATGATCTCTCGGTCGATCTCCTCTTCGTCTTCGGTATTCCAGTACGTGGGGGGCCGAGACCCTGAGTTACTCGTCGGTGAAGCTGAAGAAGACGAGCTTGGGACCTCGGCTACTGTAGCGATTGTCACGCGATGCGGCTCCCTAAGGTACGGCAGAGGTACGCCTTCGGGGATAGCAGCTTGGGAATCTTCAGCGATCACCTCGGCAACGTAAGCCCTGTCTTTGATATAACCCTTGTAGGTCGGGTTATATCGCAGCAGTACCTTGGCAGATCTCGGCTTGACCTGCCCTTCTACGCCCTTGTAGCGCAGCACCTTCTTCAGGTCCTCAGGATTGGTAGCAACCAGTTGCCGACCTCGGTTCGCCTTAGCAGCTGCACAGACACAGAAAAGAAACAGTCAGATATCAAAGGTCGGCAAAACTACAGAAATCATGATCAAAGGGAAAAGGGAACTAACGGGGTTGCCCGAAACTGCGGGGAACAGGAATCCGCGTATGCTCGGGTTCATCAGGAGAAAACTCCCAATTGCCCGAGACGATGAGGAAATAGTCATCGTTCCCCCTATTTGAGTCGACGAGATGCGTCACTATCTTCTCTCGGCCCTTACGGGATTTAAGATACCATTTCCCTCTTTGTTATAAACCATATCGTAATTATAATTTATGTCCCAGAGACCTAAATTTGTATTACATAGTTCGTTCAAACGAACTGTGCCCATTATTATGCGGTATGTGTTTATGGAGATTTGCATAGGGTTCAGCTGGTACCAAGCCAGAACCCTACGGAGTAAAGGTTGGAGGGGGAACCTAACTCCACCCTCGGTGACGGCCATTAATGGAATGTGAATGGAGCCCTCATCCCGAATCTCAGGATGAGTCTCCGGCCTATTGATTTCTACCACTACGTCGTTAGGGATGTTGTAGTGCCTACGGAATTCCGCTATACGCGCCGAAGAGGCGAAGTGTTTACGAAAAACCCCCATACTCAGAAGATGAGTGGGGGAGAAAGTGCACACAGGAAAGAAAAATCAAGAAAGGACGAATTCTAAGACAACTTACAGGGGACTTACGAAGAAGACGAAAGGGGAACAGTAGCAAAGGAACGAGAAAAAAGAAACGAAGGATGGAGAGGTGAATTTCTAGGGTATTTAGGCAGCAGAATATGTTACGCCGTACGTTTGAAATCCCCAACCGTTAGATTCTTTACCCCTGAACCGTCAGATTCTTTACGCTTGGACCAATCAATTAATTACAGGGGTGGTATTGAAACGACGCGTCAGACACGCGCAGAAAAGCGCGTCCTTCCATAAAGGCGCAACCAAACAGTCACATCGCATTTATTGAAAGACACAGCACGCTTCAGACTGACCGGATACAGATACAAACCCCCTGAGATCGATGCAGACCTCATCATGAGTACGCTATATAGCCTCGGCTACTCCGCCAGGTCGGTTCGAAGCAGCCGAAGCTAGGGGGCAATTGACGAGGGTAAAATATAATGAGAAAATACATTTAACCCCCCGAGTAAGTTCGGAGTTCAGCCGAGACCTGATAACATATCCAGAAGCACGTGCCGATCACGTGAGAGAGGGGCCGACACAAGGTGTGCCGCCCGTACATAAATTGGGATAACAGAATCAAGTATTGAGCAATGCCGACCTGAGAAAGGCGGATCTATGTCTTGCCGAGCATATAAGCTCGGACCAAACTACGGGCAGCCCGAGAAAGGCAATGAGCAACCGTTTCTCCAAGATAAGACAGAATCTCGGATAAGTCGGGATTCGGTTCAAACAGATATGGATGAGAAATCCACGGCCAATTTAATTAATATGAGAAGTATTGATTGAATAGAACTCTAATGATAGAAGACAACTACTTGACAGAGAGTCATCTCATTAGTGGCCAATCAGAAGGCACTTCACTCCAAGTAGAGTCGTAAGAGAATTAGGACTAAAGAGAAAGTCTATAAATAAAGCTCGAGATCAACAAAAAGAGGTACGTTCTAAGTAGTGCATAGTTTCGCTTGCTAATAGAGAATATTAGCTTGAGTTATTATTCATGTGAGCTTTGGCCTGACTTAATCATCGGAGTGTCTTCCTGCCACAGCGGCAGAGGGCTCTTTGACGGATTATTGTCTTGCAGATCACAGGTCCATCCACATTGAGAGCATTGGTTTCAGCTGGATAGTGAGTTCCTAGTTTTCCGCCTTGATTGAGAAAATCTACCCTCTTACAGTTACGTTGCCGTCTTGACTACGCCAGAGTTTGGCGTCATTGGATCTTCGTGGTTACGAGAGCGAAGCTATAGTAAATTCCGCCAGAGTATCTAATGTCGTTGCCGGCGAAACCTCTAGTTTCTTTGAGATTTGGACATGGAAAACCTCTGAAAGCAAGTCCTGAAAGTATGTGATTTCTTATTTATGTTTCCAATTTCTAATACCTAATAAACTATGAGAAAATATTGGGATTATTATAGTAAAGCAATCCACTTCCATCATTATACACAATCAATTGAAAGGTTGATTGTGGTTTGGGGTGCAGAGGTACTACAACTGCCAGTGCGGCAATTCATGAAAGGAGAAAAATCCCCACATGCCCTTTGCTAGATGGGCCAAGACTTATGGTCCTATGCTCCTATCTATTCTAGCAGAAGTGGCTCCAACACAAAATGTTGTCCTCAACAACAGTGACATTGCCAAGGAGGTACCTCTCTCCGGTAAAGTAGACTTCGTTAATGGTAAAGTTATAAATTTGAGGGAACTACCAACATTGGATTATCCGGTTAGGATTGATTTGATCCAATGGCTTAGGTTCATTGACTATTTTTATTCCATCTCAACTGCTGATCTAAAATTTAAACAAAAATCAGTTTCCCTCAAGGTCAAAACTTTGGAATACACCCAAACTAGAAAACAACAGAGTTTACAGTTTGAAGGGTTCAAGAGCTGGTATAAAACAGCTTATTGTCATCATTACATTTTGTCAAAATACTCAAACGCTGAAAACTGGAGTGTTCTTTTCAAAGTGTAGATTTGGCTCTAAGATGATCCGATTAATCGTTTGCGTCATGCTCCAAAACCATTTCATTGATTAAATTGAAGCCAAAAGAGTAGACACTTGACAGAGCTTTCCTATTCTTTCGAATTATTCCTTCTTCTCCTTGGGTATCAGTTGTGCATAGCTTGGAGGGCTCATCACATTTTCTTCACTCTCAAGGTCAGTCATCGACCAAATTGTTACCATTTTCTGTTTCTCTGTCGTTGTTTGAAAAGGTTTTATCAATTTGAAGAGGTGCTTTCAATTTGTGCTTTGTATTTTTAGCAACCGTTGTTTCTTGCATTACCTAGAGTATTTTGGTAGAACTCAATCTCTTGCATTACCTTTCTTATGGGTACCCAATAGGTCTTGCATGCTTGCTCTGATTTTTGGCCTTTCAAATAGTTGATGTCTTGGTGCCATCTCAAATAGTTCTCCGACATAAGACATAACTTTTGTGGACCCACATCTAAAGTGCTGAACAAGACCCACATCAACAATTTCTTCCTACAGAAAATTTCTATTTACACACATTTATTATAAACACAATCACATAGGCATCATACGGAAAATGGCCCCACACAGACTACACACTTGCAGTGTGTTTGAGTCTATACCTCTACGTTTATTATATGTAGTATTGACTGTTCTAATATTATACTCCAGTTCACTTATTAGTGTGACATGTACGCTAGTACTTGATTACTTCCTCCGTCTCAATTTATTTGTTCAATTTAGAAATTTTAACTTATTAAGGGAACACAATCATTACTCTTAAAAATTTTAAGTTTTCAAAAATACCCTCAACTTTTTAAACATTAAATGAGTGCACGTTTTTTAAAGTGTGATTTTTTTTTTTAAAAAAAGGAGGGGCATTTAGATAAATTTCACAAGTCAACTTTAAAAATGGACAAACATTTTGGGACATGTAAAAGTCAAAAAGTAGACAAACAAACCGGAACGGATGGAGTATTAGATTCTGGCTCCATTTGGCTAAAATTATCCAGGCTAGATTATCCGGCTTTTTTTTTTGTCTTTATTTAAATTTTTTTTTGTATTTGTTATTTTTATGTCATTTTTTCGTGGATTATTAGTTCGTATCGACGAAAGGAATCTAAAAAGTATAAAATTATGTCCAAAAGTTAAAAAAAAGTCACTAAAGACGAAAATAAGCCAACACGGACGCTGTTTTTAGCTTATTTTTTGTCTTTTCTGAATTTTTTTCAAATTTAGCCGATGATTGATAACTTTTTTGAAAACTCTTGTCGAGACGAATCAACAATCATCAAAAAATTGATAAAAAATAAAAATTTAAAAAAAAATTTCAAATAAGGACAAAAAACTAAACAGTGAATAATTCAATAATTCAGCCAGGCCAAATAGACCCAGAAATGTCCCATCATCGTCTATATTTATCTTCATATAAATTTAACTGAAATTTGATTATGGAGTAAAATTTTATTACAAAATCGACCCATTTGGTATGATATCTTTACTCAAATTTTGTTAATTTTCCGTTGGTTCCTACTTTCAAATTTTGTTGTGCTTTGGGTGGTCTCTTTTTTGGCCCCAGTTATTTTTCTTGTTCATTTTTTATTTTTATTTTTATTTTTATTTTTTCTCTTTTTCAGCTTTATCATATTTTCCCTCTTTCGTTCCGTCTTGGTCAGCCACTGGCTGGTGCTTGGATGGTTTATAATCTCTTCTTCCTTTCCTGTTATTGCTGCCTCTGCTCTTTGAACCTGATCCAAAAATAACATATCCCCACATCCAATTTCTCACCCTCGTACCATCCCAACCCCACCAGCAGAGAACTCCCTTCACCACCACCATTACAAGGTTCCTCCGCCAACCGCTGCTTGGCACTAACAACCACCGCCGGCCACCACCAGGTACTACCATAAACGAATTGTAGTGAAATTTAGTATAGGAATTAACTCTCCTTCCTTTGAATTAATAGATGTCTAAAACCCAGTTTTATATAGGTCTGAGCTGAGTCATAATTCTCCAGTAGGATCTTCTGCTCTCACTCTCAATTCTCAGTTTATACTGGCGAACTCAATACTCCTCTTACGAATTTTAGTGTATTTTGAGATTCTAAGTCAGATTTAAATTGGAGTGAAGATTTAGGTAAGGGCACATATCTCTCTTATCCTTATACACAAAGCGAAGTCTAATGGCGAGATTTCCGGAGGAAGCAACGATGATCATACTCTTACGACTACCTGTCAAGACTCTGGGGCAATGCAAGTGCGTATCCAAGTCATGGCGTTCCTTAATTTCCGATCCCCACTTCGTTAAATCCCACTTGAATCTGGCAATTTCAGATCCCAACACCCACAAATGTTCCAGGCTTTTCATGATGTACCCATTTCATTCACTTGACTATGAGTCCCCTTCATCCTTTGAAGATGTTGAAGATGACGATGATGCCATAGTAGACCTTGGGTCTCCACTCCGAGAACCAGACGAAGGTGTTGAAATTGTGGGTTCTTCTAACGGCTTGATCTGTTTATTGTATCTCCCAAATTGCTTCATCTTGTGGAACCCAACAATCAAGGACTCCAAAGAGGTACCAACCCCGGCTTTCTCTTCTTCTGATGGCGATTTGTGTTTCAAAGGATTCGGTTATAATTCCTCCATCGACGATTACAAGGTGGTAAGAGCCCCTACCCAAAAAGCCAGTCCCTATCAACTCAGAGTGGAAGTCTTCAGTCTTAAGGCCAATTCTTGGAGAAATATCGAAGACGTGAAAAATGGCATTGTTATTGAAGGAGGAGATATGGGAAGTTGTTTGAATGGGGCTCTGCATTGGCTAGGAAGCAAAGGTACGGTTCCTAATAAACAAGGTGTTATTGTTTCTCTTGATTTGGCAGAAGAGAAATTCAGGGAGATCTTGCTACCTGTTTGTGATAATAAGGATAGTATTTCCTTCCATACATTGGGGATCATCAATGGATGTCTAAGTTTACTTTCAAATGAAGGTGGTTGTACAGATGTTGGGATATGGGTAATGAAGGAATATGAGGTAAATTGGACTAAACATATAGTCCTGCCCCAAATTGATTTCTTAGCCGGTGGTTACTTGGTTCCCCTGTACTTTACGAACAATGGTGATGTACTAATCGATATTGATGGGAGTAGTGTGGTTCGGTACAAACTCGACGACAGATCAGTGAAGAATCTTAAGACTCGTAGTGAAGATATTATTGAATCGATATTATACGTAGAGAGCCTGATCTCTCCTAATGGCTACAATAGGATGAGTTAGTCATGCATTTTTCAGATCGGTAAAAAATGATGTATGAGATGGTTTTCCAATTGATGTAACTGAGTTCTAAGTTTTGGTATTAAGTTGAAATTGAGTTTGATGTTTTATTTTGCTCTCTTCTAATGTACACTGTTAGGCCAAAATTTAGAAATCTGGATGTACTTGACATAATCTCCTTCACATAAATAATATTTTATGTAGATTTTATAGATAGGTCCGACCCAATCAAAATATAGCATATCTCATAATTTCTTTTTTAATTTTAAAGAAAACATTTTCATTTCAACTAGAATAATTACAATCTCAAAGAATAATGGGAGAAAGTAATTAAATTAATTTATTTATTATATGGGCTACACACAAATTACTTATCCAGATTCTTTACATACCTCCCATTTGGGATTAAGCCACATATGAATTAATAATTCGTGTAAATTTATTTTAACAAATCTTTACAGTCGATCGAAAAATTAATAACACACGACATAAGCCTCAATAAATCTGTACAAGTTGGATAATTTCTTTCTTCAAATTCACATGCCAGAGATGTACGCCATGAGACGTAGGAAAGGGTTTTCATGATATATGGACATAGGGAGTTCAAGTCCTAGTAGTATATATTTTTCGACACGGCTTATACGTATGAGCATGCCTATCATAGTTGTTTGTCTCAAATTGTTCTTTGTGATTTTTGGCAATTTTCGAGTCAAAACACAATAGATATTTTCTTGTAATTTATTTTATTATTAGAGTGTTTGTTTAAGGTATGGAAGGAATTAGAAATTACCTTGTATTTTATTAGGTATTATCTTGGTTTGTTTTTAGTAATTGCCTAGTTGGATTAGAAGTATTTTCCTAATCGATTTAGGATTTTCCAAAATCTCCAAGGATTTCAAGATTCATACAATATCAGACTTCATAATATCTGCAAATTCCGAAGACATAGCTCGAGCCATCATATAGTGTCTTGAGAAAAATAAAACGTTTCGCTCTAGCAACAAGGTCAAAATTATACATATTCTATAAAGTTTTCTGGACCAATATGTTGAGTGTGACTGGTTTTAGGGAGGTAGAAATAGGAAGCAACAATCAGCTCTAATGGTCTTTTGATCATGCCCTTTGACATTTCATTCTGGTAAAGATGTTTCTTCCGATGCTATCATCACAGTCAAAGGTTTTAATCAACATTGATTTATATCTTTGCTTGTTTCGGAAGGCTTGTGGATTCAATGCAGAGGCGGTCTATCACTGGTTGCGGTGAATGAGAATTCGGCAATTAATTTTGGGTTAACTATAAGTGAGTCATAGTTATGAGTATAGATTATTTTTGTAATCATACAATGGTTATTATAGTGATTTGATTTCTTTCCTCGGTTTTTACCTTTTTAGGAGCTTTCCAAGTATATCGTTGTCTCGTGCATTCGCTTATATTTTTACTTATTCTAAATTATTACATATTGCCTTATTTTGCCCGAGTTTAAGTTTTTCAATAGTACCCACATCAAATGAATGTATCTCCATTCGTGGACAAGTTGTACTGGCTGGCTACCCTGGAGTAAGTCTCCACTTTGACAATGAAGGATCTCTGTCTTCAAAAAGTATATTTTCACTAGGTAAAAAGTACACTGTTAAAAAATGCATAAAACTTAAAAACATCAATCTGTTATAAATGATGGATAATCAATTGCCTATAATTTGGGAGGCAAAGTGGTTAGTGAATAGTGTAATATAGATAGCATAGTTAAAATCATAAATTCTTGATTGTAATATTTGCCTATATATATGTAAAGTTCTCAAGTAGAGAACTGAACAACGGAGATTTTGAAGAACAGATTGAAAAGAGAAGGAAGTTCAGAAGGTAAAAGATTGAATAAAATTATATAGATCCTGAAGATCTATTTTGTTCTTGATAGTTCCTGAAGTGACTATCTTTCTATATCTTTTGTGTTCAATACTTATTTATATTCTGCAAATTTAATTAGTATCTGTACTAGTTTTATAACACGTTATCAGCACGAAACTCTAGCCTACTGAAGAAAGGTAAACATGTGAATACTTTATTATATATATTGTCTTATTCATCCTATTATATATATGATGAATACCTGAAGTATTCTATCTGAAAAAAAATGAATACCTGAAGTATTCCATCTTAAAATAAAATTGAATACCTGAAGTGTTCTACCTATTTATTTATATGTAAATACCTGAAGTATTCCATCCTAATGGCTACAATATTATGAGACGGTTTTCCAACTGTTGTAACTGAGTTCTAAGTATTGGTATTAAGTTGAAATTGAGTTTGATGTTTTATTTTGCTCTCTTCTAATGTACACTGTTAGGCCAAAATTTAGAAATTTGGATGTACTTGACATAATCTCTTTCACATAAATAATATTTTATGTAGATTTTATACATACGTCTGACCCAATCAAAATATAGCATATCTCATAATTTCTTTTTTAATTTTAACGAAAACATTTTGATTTTAACTAGAATAATTTAATCACAAAGAATATGGGAGAAAGTAATTAAATTTTATTTATTATATGGGCTACACACAAATTACTTATCCAGATTCTTTACATACCTCCCCTTTGGGATTAAGCTACATATGAATTAATAATTCATGTAAATTTATTTCAACGAATCTTTACAGTCGATCGAAAAATTAACAACACACGACATAAGCCTCAACAAATCTATACAAGTTGGACAATTTCTTTCTTCCAAATTCACATGCCAGAGATGCACACCATGAGACGTAGGAAAGGTTTTCATGATATATGGACATAGGGAGTTCAAGTCCAAGTAGTATATATTTTTCCACACGGCTTATACGTATGAGCATGGCAATCATAGTTGCTAGTCTCAAATTGTTCTTTGTGATTTTTGGCAATTTTCGAGTCAAAACACACTAGATATTTTCTTGTAATTTATTTTATTATTAGAGTGCCTATTTAGGGTATGGAAGGAATTAGAATTTACTTTGTATTTTATTAGGTATTATTATCTTGGTTTGTTTTTAGTAGTTGCCTAGTTGGATTAGAAGTATTTTCCTAATTGATTTAGGATTTTCCATGATCTCCAAGGATTTCAAGATTGATACAATATCAGACTTCAAAGATATCTGCAAATTCCGAAGACATCGCTCGAGCCATCAAAAAGTCGATCCATCGACTTGAGAAAAATAGAACGTCTCGCTCCAGCAACAAAGTCGAACTTATAAATATTCTATTAGGGTTTCTGGATCAATATGTTGAGTGTGACTGGTTTTAGGGAGGCAGAAATTGAGAGCAACAATCAGCCCTAGTGGTCTTTTTGATCATTCCCATTGACATTTCATTCAGATAAAGATGTTTCGTGCGATGCTATCATCACAGTCAAAGGTTTTAATCAACATTGATTTATATTTTTGTTTGTTTCGGAAGGCTTGTGGATTCAATACAGAAGCGGTCTATCACTGGTTGCGGTGAACAAGAATTCGGCAATCAATTTTGGGTTAACTGTAAGTGAGTCATAGCTGTGAGTATAGATTATTTTTGTAATTGCACAATGGTTATTATAGTGATTTGATTCATTTTCGTGGTTTTTACCTTTTTAAGAGTTTTCCAAGTATATCGTTGTATCATGCGTTCGCTTATATTTTTACTTATTTTAAATTATTGGGTTAATTTCACTTACCTCCCCTGAGGTTACTGACAAATCCACTGGCCTCCCCAGTGGTTCTGGAAAATGCACTGCCCTCCCTCGCTTTTGAACCTATTTCTCTGACACCCCCTGCCGTTACTTTATTACGAACGGTGTTAAAATTAAAATGAACTTCCTATTTTACCCTTAATATATATATCAGTTGCCAACCCTTTTAACACAAATCCAGACTCTCGATCTCTTACCCTCCCTCTCTCACCTTCCCTCCCGTCTGTCGAAGAACCCTAGATACTGATCCAGTGAACGGACGAAGGTTATTCGAGCAAGCGAAGGTTATAGAATGCAAGCAAGAAATGAACGATCAGCAAGCGAAGAACATCGAAGACAAATAAGCGAATGACACGATCTGCGAAGAACATTGAAGACACGTGGAGATCTGCAGAGAACATTGAAGGCATGTTAAGATTCGGCGAGGAAGATTATATGTCTATAGGTAACCATCTTTGTTGTATTCTATCGTTTTTATACTGTTTGGTGGATTTCTTCCGAAATTAGGGTTTTCTGAAATTCGAAATTGGGCCATTTGCTGTGTGGTTGGACGTGGGGGTTTTTATCATCAGAAAATTGGGCTTATGTCGTTTGATTGAATTTAAAAGGATTAGGGATGTGCATAGACTCACGAAGCCTGTTTTTTAACGAAACTTATTTTTTGAACCAGACTTGTTATTGTACATCATTCGTACCCCATTCCTAACGTGTTGCTGTTATTTTTTGAACCAGATCTCTGAAGTGGTTGAAACTGGTGGTATAAGTGTTGGCCAGGTATATTTCTAATTTCTGGGTGAAGTCTTATTTACTTTGGCTGTTATGTGATTTTATTGGTAGACGATGACATGTCCATGTACCTCTAATTCGAAAACATAAAACCAAATTAGACTGAAAAAAAATTTCTGAGTCATACTTACCAAAACAATGGGGAGAGGCAAACAAATAATGCGTAAACAAATAATGAGCAAACAAATTTTCTGAGTCATACTTACCAAAACAAAATGGGGAGAGGCAAACAAATAATGAGCAAACAAATAATGAGTAAAAATTTTCACATATAAACTATCTGATTCATGCCATATGTGTGTACCTAAAAAATTAACTATTTAGCACCTAAAATCTGGGATTTCTGTGGAGGGGGTGACCAGCAAAACAAAATGGGAAGAGGCAAACAAAAAATATATACACTGTCCGATTCATGCCTACAATGCATTAATAAATAATTAGTACAAAATTACCTATTCTTGAAGCACCTCAATCTGGGATGAATGTGGAGGCCGGAGGTGTGAGCCGGACGAAAATGGCGGACGGAGAAGATGTACGAAACCAGTCAGGGGGTGGGTGTGAGCAACTTTACTTTGTTATATAATAGAGAGAGAGAGAGAGAGGAGGGTATTATGGGTATTTACGAAAATATAAACCATGACAAGACATTTTCTTCACAGTCAACAAACGCCATCTCACGGCAGGGGGGTGTCAGAGAAATAGTTTCAAAAGCGAGGGAGGGCAGTGCATTTTCCAGAACCACGGGGGAGGGCAGTGGATTAGTCAGTAACCTCAGGGGAGGTAGGTGAACTTTCTCTAAATTATTACATATATGTTAGTTTTCCTGAGTTTAAGTTTTTCAATAGTACCCACGTCGAATGAATGTATCCATTCGTGGACAAGTTGTACTGGTTGGCTACCTCGAAGTATGTCTCCACTTTGACAATGAAGGATCTCTGTCTTCAAAAAGTATAATTTCACTAGGTAAAAAGTACATTGCTAAAAAATGCATAAAACTTAAAAGCATCGATCCTCCTAGTTTTCCTTTCTTATCCAAGCGGGGCCAAGTAAAAGTGGCCAACATATATGGGCGACTAGAGAAACCATTCTTTTTATTGTCTTTTTCTTTTCGTTAAAGTTAAAGAAAAGTTAGCTATGCTCATTGGCTCAACCTAAAGTAAAAAGATGAAGACTTCCGAGTCTTTGTCCTTCCGATGTGTAGCTTCATTCTTTAATTTTGTTGTTGTTGGTTTGTAATTAGCCAAGTCTTTGATTAAAGATTAAAATTTAGTGAAAGAGGAAAAGATTTTTTTTGAAAATTTTTCTTTCTATTAACCTCTCTTTTTTCACACATCACTATCTTGAGAAATGTTACATATTTATAAGAGCCTGACTCTCTTTCGCAACATTCTAGACAATAACTCTTGGATTCACTTTCTAGATTTTTCTACATTATGACTATTAGACTTATTTTCTAAAGTATTATAGAGAAATCTACACCACACCAATATAACCGTGAGATTTTCTTAAACTAATTAAACTCACCAACAATAACCACAAAAAAAACCCAATGCAAACAGTAATATTTTGGCTTAACAAATCATTAATTTAACACTCTCCCTTAATGACTTATTGTGTAACACCCAATATTTCTCTAAAATATTGAAACTTATCTTTTAAAAGAACTTTAGTGAAAATATCCGCCACTTAATTTTCGGTCTTGCAATACTTGAGTTGAATCTCCATAATCTCCACGGTCTTTATGATAAAGTAATGCTTTATGACAATGTGTTTTGTAGGACTATAGTAGATATGATTCTTTTTCATGGCAATGGCAGATTTGTTGTCGCGCAAAATTGGAGTAGCTTATTCTTGCTTCTCGCCAACATCTTCCAAGATCCTTCTCAACCATATAGCTTGAGACATCATCAATGATGCCGATATATGCCACAATTTGTTGCTTCTTAGATGCCTATAAAAAGACGCCCGAGCCAAAAGAAAACACATATCCAAAAGTACTCTTCATATCATCGATACAACTGGCCCAATCACTATCACAAACTCCAATCAATTTTACATCCACATTTTTGTCATACCAAATTTCATAGTCATGAGATAATAAGCTTGCGGCGAATATAATATCCGGCCTCGTAGCCGTCAAATACAAAAAACTTCCAACCAAGCTTCTATAAAGAGATGCGCAATTTCTTTACTCCCATCTTCTTTTATTAACCTCTCATTGGCAACCAAAAGAGTCACAACCGTTTTATAATTCATCATTTTGGACTTCACAAGAAGAGTTTTGGCATACTTGTTTTGACAAATAAAAACAGCATCTTCATTTTGAAAAATCTCAATTCCCAAGAAGTAATGCAATAATCTCAAATCACTCATTACATATTTTCTCATCATATCTCTTTTGAGTTTTTCAATCATCTTTTCACCATTACCGGTAAAAATAAGATCATCAACATAAAGAGAAACTATTAGGGTACTGGTGTTACCTTGTTTTTTGATTTACAAGGTTGGCTCGCTCATTCTTTTTGAAAGCCTTTGTTGTTAAAGTAAGAATTAATATCACTATACCATGCCCGTGGTGCTTGCTTTAGCCCGTACAAAAATTTCTTCAATTTGTACAATACTTTATCTTCTTCGTCTTTGACACCAAAGCCTTAACGTTGATCGACATACACTTTCTCCTCTAGACCATCATGCAAAAATGTGGACTTCGCATCAGCTTGATGCAAGAACTGAAGAATTGCTTCTTTTCAATCATCCGTATTTCTTCTTCCATAACTTGCTTCCAAACTTCTTTTTTAATTGCTTCTTCAAAGCTTTCCAGTTCAACAACACAAAAATTGCATCTTGGATACATATCACTCAAACTTCTCATTCTTCTTAGACTTAACTTGGAAATGAAGAACTTGAACTTGGTGGAGAAGTTGGAGACATTGGGGTTATTTGATTTAGAGCTTCAATATCACCTTCAACACAATCAACTTCATCATTTTGTTCATAAATGCTAAAAATTTGATTTTGAACTTGCTTTTCTTCTCATTCTCAACAAGCATTTTCATTAAGGATAACATCTTGAGAAATAATCACCTTGTCTGTTTTGAAATAATCACCTTGGTGTACACATTTTTACAACCCGCTTTCTCCCAGTTATATATCTCCTCCCTCTCTCTTTCTCTTCCATCTCTCTCTCTCGCAAAAAGGTACGATTTCGATCATTCCAACTAGCATTGTATCAATTGCTTTAATGGTGAATTTCTCTGTTCCATTGATAATACACTTCGTAGTCTATCAAATCCCTTTGATTTGGTCCACTTTGATTTTGCCACTACTTCCCGATTCCACCACAAGCTCGATGATAACAACGAATCAGAGTCAAACTCTATGGTTATAAATGGAGATAGTTCGGTGCATGCCGCCACGGACACTATTATAATAATGGTAAAAGATCACACATAGAAAATTAAAAATCTCATTTTTATAAAAAGAATGACGAATTATTTTAGAAAGTCTTTTAATCACACATTTGCACAAAAAAAAGAAGTGATAATAGTATCATTTTGTCGTGGTATTTGATAGAAGTGTGATCGTAGTTAATATGTGTAGGCCAGATTAAAAACATAAAAAAACCATTTATATAAACTGAAGTGCCAAACAAGGACCTTGTTTTAAAAAAACCGAGATAAAAAACTTAACCCTATAGCAATTATCAAAAACCCAACCCTAAAAAATTCTTTAGCATGCTCTTTGCCTCTCTATTCGATCGATCCACTACCTGGCCTACCTCTCTTTTGGTTGAACTATTGAATGAAGAATTGGAATAAAAAATCGAAGAACTCAAACTAAAGAATCGAAGTACCAGAGGTATCTATTCACCATCTCTGCTGATGTCTTTCTAATTTCTCCGTTGACATTTTCTTTTTTCTCTTGTCTTTCTTGTTCCAGATTGGTCGATGAGTTCATTACTTTACACCAGGAGGCAGCATTGAAAATAGCTAGTGAGGAAATTAGAGTTCATATTCTTCATATTCTGATATTGCTTCAACAGTTTTTTTGAAATGAGCTTCAACAGTTAATATAATATGTTATTTCTTATTCTTTCGAAGATTTATACGCGGGGATACCATCTTCTATTACTTGGCCTAATCTAAATTCGTTTTATTTTACTTTTTCTGCAACTTAAAGGTGCAATGGTTCACACGAGTTTGAGGTAGCTTGGGACAAGCACAAGGATGACCCTAACTTGACTGCTCTCAAGCCATCCCTAAGTGGAAGAAACGCTACTATGGTAAAATCTCCTTATTTGCAAGAAAACGACTCTTCTAATGGGGTTGTACTAACTTCAAATCATCATTATATATAGTAGCCATATTGTTTAAAACAGTAAACTGAACAAATAGCATTGAATAAGGTGTGTGTGATCTTATTGGACATGTAGGTGATCTTATTGAACAAACCGAACAAATAGCTTTGAAAAAAAAGAGACTTCTATTTTTTATTCATAGGCATTGAAATTGCACTTAAATCTCCTCCTAACAAATTGAAATTGTAATTAAGCCCCCTCCTAACAATTCCTAATAGATTTGGACTAAATAAAATTCGAATCGATAATTTAGGGCCTAAATAAATGAAATTAAATAATTTAAGGACGAAGTAAACATTTTACTGTTTAGGAGTTTATGTCCTTTTTGGTTGGTATATATCTTGCCAATCATTATCTTCTTTTTTTTAGGCCTCGAGCGGCATATGATTTCTAGGATTTATGGTGTAAATCTAGTACATGAGATTCTATCTCTCCATAATAATGTTTTTTATTCTTTTAAATGGGAGTTGAGATTCTAGCTATCTCTACCTACTATGTCATGAATTTTTTGTTTAATATCAGAAAAAAAATTTCGGTGCTATTACGTATATGTGGTTTTTGATGGTTTATTTTATTGGATAGAGGGTTTATTAATTTAGTTTGCAGGAAAAGAAAATTGATCTTTTATTACAAAGAATAACTTACGAACACGGTTTATAATTCAATCATGATTATTAGCGTCCAATAATAGTCACGGTTTTATACAACACCGAGATGATAGATAGACTTTTTAATCATGGTTATAGTACCTTCAATCACGGTTTTATTATTAGACCGAGATTGTTTGCTCCATTTTAGATCACGATTTTTAAGCGTGATGAAAACAGAAAAACTTTTCAGTACACCTAGATACACCACGAGATTGAAACCGAGATTAAAATTTTCACGGTTATTCTGTGATCGTAGGCTCTATTTGTAGTAGTGTCCTCCGGAGGATTAAGTTGTCAAGGATTGAGCCGGAGTGTCAAATGCCGTCGCTAGAGAAATCTCTGGTTTCTTCGAGGTTTGGTTACCAAAAACCTTTGAAAGCTAGTCCTAAAGGTATGTGGATTTAGTATATAAATTTCCAATTTTTATTACCTAAAAAAACCATGAGAAACTATTTGGGATTATTATAGTAAGAAAACATAAACATTAAGATTCTAGTTGTCAAACTTTGATGGTCAGCCGGAGACCTTTTGAATTATATAAAAGCATTTATGTTGGTTCCAGGGGGAATTTATCTGCGGTTCGCGCTTGAATCGTGCCATCACCGGTGCACATGTAGTCGTTCCATGTTGTTTTGGGCACTCTTCGTTGCAGTTGCATTTGGTGGAAAGTTTCTAGGATCGTCGAAGAATGTTCGTAAGGTCATGTAGTGCAGTTCCATTGTGGAAATGTTGACAACTTCTACTCTTTTTCAGACTCGGATTTGAAGCTGCAACAAACAATGGTGGAAATGTTTCCGCTTAGGTCAGCAGATGCATCATACAAGAAGACTCGGACATCTCTTTAATCAGATTATCAGTCCAAAGGTCAGTCTTTTATTTATAATGGAATGTTCACTTGGAGGTTGTCTTAATAAAAATATTGAACACTACTTTCTCATGCTCATGTATCATTTTTAGGGAACAAATTGTTGAAAAATAAGGTGGCGTAAAACGTTCGATGGATTACAACAACAACGACAACGGCCACGACGACATACAGATTCTTGGTTCCACACTATCCAATGCCATCAGCGATTCCGTGGCAGAAGGAGCACTGTAACACCCTACACCTCAATGGCTACATGGGCAGTAATGTCCAAATAAGGTACTACGCTGATGGAAAGACTCTCCTTTTGTCGCCTCAACTTCAAGAATCACTTACAGAGGTTTCCTGGTAAAGTTCTTACTCAATCCTGTTTGTTTTTGTCTCAATCCATTTCGGATGCTGCTGAGGCCTTTTCTGGCAAACCGGAGAGTGGAGCTCGAGACGCTCAAGGCTGAAGGCTCAATTTCTCAAACGTCGGTACTTTCAATCCCTACAATTTCGGGTAGCCTTACCAAATTTTTTTTAAGCCTCTCTTTATTTAGCTCTAGTTATTGTGTTGTAATCTAGGGGTATTTGTTTATTTCTACTCTTCTCCTCCTTTATATTCTTCATTGTTTTGGCACCTACTATATGTGACTTTGCTATTCCAAATATATATTTTGTCCAAGATATGATTTACTTTGATTCTGTACTCACGTAATCTCTTCCATTCAAAAAACCAATTATGTAGATCATACTCATTGAGTTTGGCTTTCAAATGATGTTTAAGTAATTAATTGTACAACGGGTAAAATTTTTGTTTTCCCCCTATTCTTTTTTCTCGTTTGTGGCCTTGGGTTCATCAATTTGATGGAATTTTGTGTCCATTCGTACAACAAAGACACACACGACAGAGATAATTTGTAGAGAGATCTTTAGATAATATGATGGCAGTGGTAGTGGGCATGACATTACCCTTGTGTGGAAATTCAGCCAATCAAGGAAATCGAAGAAAGGGATTCAATTTTGGTTTGGCGTAAGTTGCTAAAGTTCTTCTCAGGCTACGATAAGGTTTAATGTTCATGTATCCAAAAAAACAAACGCTTCAAGTGGGTAGGTAGCAAGCTCAATTGGGCAGAGCAGATCAGTGTAATGTGACTACTCAAAAGTCGCCAACATAGGGACTACAATAGTACATTAGAACATGCGAAAATTTTATTTTTTTTGGATTATATGCACTAGTTGGTTTTTGCACATGAAATTTTTGGTTTGCACATGGGATAGCTGGTTTTTTGGGTTCTTCCACATGGATTAGTTCTTTTTTTGTGTCATTGTTG
Source organism: Arctostaphylos glauca (assembly GCA_019985065.2). Taxonomy (NCBI): domain Eukaryota; kingdom Viridiplantae; phylum Streptophyta; class Magnoliopsida; order Ericales; family Ericaceae; genus Arctostaphylos; species Arctostaphylos glauca. The sequence continues at coordinate 14,935,315 of JAHSPW020000015.1, read as the reverse complement.
GTTCCAACAATACTTATGGTATGTACTGTGGTGGTTTTATTCAACTTATGCAATATGATTCATTTCAACAATTCTATTTCTATGTTTTTGTTTTATGCCTTGAGTAGGTTCTGACGCTTCAAGCTCTATGGTTCTACGTTGAGGTATCAATTTATTTTCACTTATGTGGTTCTACATTGAGGTATCGATTTGTTTTCATTTTTTAGTTTCTGCATTAAAGATTATGTTAGTATTTTATAATTGGCATTTCTTTCGGTTGACCAAAATCATCATTTCCTATGTAAAAGTTTTTGTAATTCATTTTGGGGTTTTGGTGACTAGCGTGTTTTTGAGAGTGGCTCCAAATATCAAGGGCTTCGAGGTACAATTGTGGTACGAGGTGCATCATGGTAATATTCCACATCTTCCTTTTGCATCATGCTTTTAGGCCTTGCACTTCATGGTTATTTCTTAGCACCTTTGTTCCACCGATTCTAGTCGTTGCCACTCCAATTGGACGCATGGGTGCTCTGGAGTGTGCCCCAGCGGCGAGGGGCCCTGCTTTAGATATTTCATTTAACCTTGTGTCAATTTCGAGCAGAGGATAGTGCGTCGAAAGCACTCTCTAGATGCAAGGGCGCTTTGGAGCGCGCCCTAGGGGCAAGGGTGCTACCCTTATATTTTTTTTCTAAGATTTTTCCTTGTATCATTTGGACCAGAAGCACCAAGCGCTAGTAACGCACCCGTCGGGTAAGGGCGCCGATCAAGCGCTTCTTGACCTATTCTTTAGGCTCTCTCTAGATGCGCCCCCTTGGGGCGAGGGTGCTCCATCGCGTATATTTTTCACCCATTTTGTTTCTCAAAATCTGATTGGTTGACTGATTTTGTTCGTATTAGGACATATATAAACATTAGTCAGCCTTTTTAGGGTATGGAATGTTCCCCTAACCTTTAGATAGAGAATATCCTCCTACCGCTTTTCATGATAGATTTTCTAGACCTTTTTGATGAGGTTTTTGAGATTTTTTTCTATCAACCCTCCTAAACTTTTGCCTTCATCGTTGAATGATATTTTAGTAGGTCTAGTGTGAGACATATTTAGCTTTGACTCATATCACTTCATATCATATCAAGACTCAAGCTTTATGGAGTTTGTTGATCGTGCTACAAAGGTTGGGTGAGATCCAGAGCCACCACACTGTGGAGATCGAGACTGTAAGAGCTCGTGGATGCTATTGGATCATTGAAGAGGCTCGGATAGCCATACGAAGTAGTGGGGCAGGGGCTTTTGAGTAAAATCCTTGTACTCGCATTTCTTGTAATTCTTTTCCTTAATTATAGTGAATTGTGATACTTGGCCCATGATTTTTTCACTTAAGGGTTAGTTGACCCTTAAGTGTTTTCCACGTATATCTTGTTTCGTGGTATCTTTTCTCGTTTTGTTATTCATTTGTTATAACAACCATGCCTTCAACTTGACTACTTTAACCAAACGACATTGAAGTTTCAAAATTGTTAAAATTAGGAATCCTATTCCTCCAACACCCCCCCCCCCCCCCCCCCCCCCCTTCTCTTCTAGGATTTGTTTGAGATTCCGCATTATTTCAATTGGTATCAGAGCTGCTGGTTACTTGAGTTTGGTTTTACAACTTGAGTAGATCCTTAAGCCATGGATTCTCTTATATTGCGTGAAGGAGTCTCACATTCGGGCCTTCTTACCTTTATGAAAATGACTGTAACTATTGGAAATCTAGAATGACCAACCACCTTATTGGTATGGGAATGCACATTTGGAGGTCGGTCATGTATGGGTACGAGGCTCTTACCATGGAGGACGTAATAATTCACGAGACTAGAGCCAAGACCAAGTTAGAGTTGAACTCAGGTGACATGGACAGTTTTGAGTCTAATAGTAGAGCCTTAGGAGCCATTTATAGTGTCGTGTCTCAAAAAGAATATGGTCGCATCTTCCCTTGCACCACTGCTAAAGAATCTTGGGAGATTTTGCGAATTAGTCATGAGGGTTCTCACACTGTTAGAGTCTCTAAGCTCCAAATGCTGACCACTAAGTTTGAAGAACTTAGGAGAGGCCCGATGTTGATAATTTGAGTTTTGAGGAGTTAGTTGGGAAGCTCGAAAATTTTGAATTGAATCTTTTGGCCTCCTGCTCCTCTCAAAAAGCGACCCCAAAGCTAAACAAGGGCATTACTTTTAAATCCGCTAAAGAAGAGTCTTCGAACTCTCAAGAGGATGAAGAAGATATTGATGATGAGGATCTTTCCCTTTTTTCTAGGAAGTTTCGTAAGTTTATTGTGGTTAACAAAGGCAAACAAATTGCTAAATCTTCAAAAACTTCCAGTTGCTTTAAAAAGTCAAATTTCAGAAATGACTATAAGAAGCCTTCAATCGATATATCCAAGAAGCCACAAGGCATTCAATGTCATGAGTATCACAACATTGGACATATTCCATAGGAATGTGTTAACACCCTTAAGAAGGTGAAGAAGGGTTACAAAGGCACTTGGGATGATGACGGTGAGGAGGAAGGATGTGAGGAGAGTGATCTAGAATCTTCGTATGTGAACGTTTTGATGGCTAATATTGACCCTCCCTCCTCACCTAAGTCTAAGGTTGTGACACCCAAGAGTGAAAAGAGTGACAACGACAAGATGATGATGAAGAGCCTTCTGACATCCATGAGGCCTTCAATCAATTAGCCAAGGAGTGCGGGCAAATCAAGAAGAAAAAGAGAGAGTTGATGAGCACTCTAGAAAGAGTTGAGAGGGGACAAAACGTTCTTAAAAGCGATGTTGGTAGTCTTAATCTAGAGTTTCTT